>CM032447.1:78899720-79054720 GCA_019049505.1 Pachyrhynchus sulphureomaculatus | reverse complement strand
AGATTAACTGGTCTCAGTGCCTCTTTATTTATTTGGAAAAAAAAAATTATTGAAGATAAGTTAGTAAAGAGTCTTCTAAAAAAGCATGAATTACTTTTTGTCTTAAATATGATTTACTTAATTAACAGTAAATAATTAATTAAATTATATGCAATTTTAACGTCACAGCTTAAATGATGCAAAATTCAATATAACAAAATTATTAGAGAAAACAAACTGTAGAATTTGAAATAAGCCTGCTAATATTTGGTCGGGCCTCCCTCATTATCAATAACGGCTTGTAATCTTCTGGACATTGATTCAACTAACTTTCTAGTATACTCCGGGGAAACAGTGTTCCATGCTTCAGTAATTTTTACTTTTAATTCAGTTTTATTTTATATTGGGGCACTTACTTTATTTTTTAATGTTAGCCACAAATTTTCAATTACATTTAAGTCTGGTGACTGGGCTGGTGTTTTAATAACATTTGGACAGTTATAAAGCAACCAACTGCGGACTCGAAATGACGTGTACTTTGGATCATTGTCGTGATAGAACCGATAATTGTTTTCAATATCGAATTTTTTTGGCACTAACGACGAGATGCTGCCTTAGTATATCCAAGTACACATGTTGGTTCATATTCCCTTCGACGAAATGCATGTTACCTACTCCTGCAGATGACATACAGCCCCATAACATCACTCCACCTCCACCGTGCTTTACCGTAGCTTTCATATTTTTCAATTTTTATTCTTCGTTAGGCTTTCTCCACACTGATATTTTTCCATCAGACCCAAATAAGTTTATTTTGGTTTCATCAGCAAATATTACTGAATTCCAGAAGTTCAAGTCTTTATTGATATGCTCTCTGGCAAATCCCAATCTCACGCGTCTATTTCTTTGCCTAATGAAAGGCTTATTTCTAGCAGTTCGACCATGTAAATTATTATTTCGCAAGATCCGTCGAACTGTTTCGGGGTTACACCTTTTTCCAAACTGTCTTTCCACCTCGGCGCACAACTTTGGCGCACTTTTTTTTAGATTATTTGATACCTCTCTTAAAATCCATCTTTCTTCACGTTCATTGAAGATCTTATTTGGAGCCAACCTTGACTTATTCTCCACTCTATTTTCTTTCCGGTAACGTTCAATGATATGCTGAACAGTTGACGGACATTTATTTACCATTTGGCTAGTAATAACTAAATTTCTCTCAGAAATTGTAGTTCGACAACCCATTCTTAAAAACAATTTCGTTTTATTGAATGAAAAAAATGTCAAACTAAACAAAAAACAATTGCACTAAGAAATCAAAGCAACGCCGCCTTCGTAAATTTCAAAATGCGATAAGTTTTTGACCCCTGTTGTTATTTTGCATCATTTAAGCTGTGACGTTAAAATTGCATATGATTTGATTAATTATTTATTGTTAATTAAGTAAGGCATATTTAAGACAAAAAGTAATTCATACTTTTTTAAAGACTCTTTACTAATTTAATTTCAATAAGTTGTTTTTTTCCAAATAAATAAAGAGGCATTGAGAACAGTTAGTCTTTTCTTATAGCGACTGCATCATTTAAGCTGTGAGTCACTGTATATATATATATATATATATATATATATATATATATATATATATATATATATATGTAGATATATATATATATATATATATATATATATATATATATATATATATATATATATCCCACTGTACTGCCAAAACAAACAAAAAATAAGATGATTTCGAGGCAATCTAAATAAAAATAAAATCTGATACAATACAATTAGCGAAACGTATTAAAATCTGTGTTTTTATAACATAGAGTTGCCACAAACAAACCTATATCAAGAATAAACAACCAAGAAAATATACCTTACTTCGAGATAATAAAATTTTGGATCTAACAAGTACGTCTGTACATATGTAGTGTGTCGACATGTATATTTGTGTGTGTGACTGTATGTGCGTGTGTCTGTGTGTTTATTAAAGTCTTTTAGAAATACCCTAAAACTTCCTTAAAAGTAGATATGATAAAAAATAAAAAAACGCGATTTTTTCGAGACTGATTCTAGCGATTGTTATTATGTTAACATTCTTTCAAGATAATTTACTATTAACCTCAAACTCCTTTATTTGTGGTCTCGAAAAATTCTAAGTTGTCAGCTACTCACGTAAACATTAGAACACCTTGGGCGCCATACTGTGCATCATGACAGAAGAACAATTGGTATCCAACGTGTTTCATAAGAACTATTTACTTCACTGTTTGAAATATTAAAATCTAAATTACCAGAGTTAATGGAACAATTTCAAAAAGGTTTTTTTTTTTTACTCTTATAGTTATCAAGAAAGTCTATGCGTGTGGTGCACAAATTATTTTAATCTAATTTAAATTAAATATCTCCTATCAAATAGACATGAAAATTTTGTCTATTATAAAACACTTGATAGTGTCAGTCGTCCAATTGAAAATGTCATAGTTGTTGCCAAGCCCATGAAACCAAATTTTTGGAATGGTAAAATATCTTGGTCGATAATTTGTTTTTACGAAAAAAAAAAGTATAATATTTTCTTTATAATAAACAGATTTATATATTAATTTATGTTTAACAACAATACATATTTTGGGTAAATAATTGATATGGTAAGACTCCCTGTTTGACGCCTTCTTCTTCTTCTTTTCAGCCTGCTCTCATCCACTTCTGGATGTAAGCCTCTTCGAAGTCTTTCCATCTTTCTCTCTCCAGAGCCCTTCTGTTCCAATTTTTTTCTGCGACATTCTGGATGTCGTCGCGCTACCTTCTTTGAGGTCGTCCCGCACTCCTCTTACCCTCCCTTGGGAGCCATACTGTTAGCTTATACATCTGTCTTAGTACGTAGCCAGCCCATCTCCACTTTAGTTGAGCGGTTCTTTCCAAAGCATTCGTCAGCCGTGTTCTTCTCCAGATTTCCTCACTAACACCAATTTGTAACAATTACACAGGCCAACGATGAAAAAACTTTTTAAATAATTTTACCTGATTCCTATGTTTTTTGGTGTGCCGAGTCCGAAAAATAATAATAAAAAAGTCGTATGATCCACCAATTTTTTTACATTTTAATATTTAAAATGTGAAAAGTTTATTTTTTATCATTCGAATGTTATTAGGTTGGCAATAAAATCAGAATTTTGTAATGTTGGCAGTAAAATCAAATGTTATTAGGTTGGCAGTTCCGATAAATGTCGCATCTGTTTGTTTTCTTTCAGTTAATATAACCTCGCATTGCAGTGTTTAACCCATGTGCTTTAATTCACACTCAAAGTGTGGCTAATCGTGGGTGTAAAAATTCTTCAAACACTTTTTGTTACATATGTGGTGAGTTTGTAGTTAAAAAACATCAAAGAAAAACATTACTGATTTTGTAAAAAAGTATACTTTGCATATTTTGGTGTAGAAATCGGTAATCAAGAAAAATGTTGGACTCCTCACAAAGTATGTTATGTTTATGTCGAGGATCTTAGGAAATTATATAAGAAAATAAGCTTTTAGATTTGCAGTACCCATGGTATGGAGAGAACAAGAAAATCATTCAAATGATTGTTATTTTTGCAGCGTTGATGTTTCTGGATATAACTCCAAAAATAAGAAAGTAATTGTCTATCCTAACTTTACTTCAGCTAATCGACCGGTAGGACATGGACCGGGATTTCCTGTCCCTGAGCCACCTCAGTCTATTGATGACGTTTGACAGTCGAGTCCCGATGTTAATGAAAGTCGACCGGATGATGATGAGTTTCAATGTTCTCTAGAAAATTTAAAGCCACAGTTGTTTACACAAGCTGAGTTAAATGATTTAGCGAGAGATTTGGGTTTGACTAGGGAAAAAGCAAAATTGTTTGGTTCTAGGCTGAAAGAAAAACATTTACTGGAATTGATGGCCTCATCAGAGCCGTGTAGTTTTGAAAGTTAAATTTTGACTTTGGGGAGTGAAATTGGAAGTGAAAAAAAAATTTACCAGGTCATCGCCTGGGGTGTCAAATGAAAGCTTGTAACAACACGAGTTCAAAAATATATAATGTAATACTTGCACACACTTTGCTTTGTATTATTTTTAAAAAATCGCGAAAAATCGCTGTCCCCCCTTCTCTCGAAAAGCACTGATCAAAATATGTTGAAAATATTCTGGAATATTTTCCACAGGGTGTAAATTGAACAAAAAATTATCATAAGTGCATTACCTTTAATAATTTATCTGGTATATAAAAAAAAAAATTCAAGGTCATCAGTTTTCAGTACAGATCGGAAAAAAACTTTGTTGAAAACTCATTTGGGGTGTGTTTTGTGAAGTCATTGATAATTTTATACCACCGTAACAACGGAACACTAATTGCGCAAGTCCAACTTGACCGGTTATTTATGAATAATGCTAATTTGTCCCAAAAAAACAACAAGAGTGTATAAATATAATCATTTTCAATTCAATACTGTTGGTAAATAGGCTTTAAAAATCCAAGATGCTAACAGTTTTAGGTTTTAACTTCTATTTCAAGTAACATATGGACGCTAACCATTATACTAAAATGAAATTCAAAACTAATCTATATTCAATATCATTTATTGTAATTTTTGAGTATAGTATTGGGAACTAATTATTTTTGTTTTCATAAATTCCTAATTTTTATTATGTCTATAAATTATTACATACTTTATCACTTCTTTGTCTTGATTAGGACTTTGTCTAATTTTGTACAAGAGAACAAATTTTGGCGTTCAGAAAAATTGGCATAAAATTTATTTTTTTTTTTGAACACAACTATTGTGTATATAATACAATTTTTTATTTTTCACAATAACATTATAGTTTTAGCAACAAATTAAAAAAAAAATATATTAAAAAAATTTTAAAATGGCGGAGATATGAACCATCTTGTAGGACCCTCTTTTGAAAATCCTTGCCACCGGTGGGATTTTTTTCTCAGTCAAGAATCGCCTAGAAACTAAATAAATCATGATTTTATTGTTAAGAAAGGTCATAGTTAACTGGCCACATACGGAACAAATTTTAAAAATTTTTTTGTAGAAGTGACAGCCATTCGAAAATAAACTCGAACAAATTTTGAAAATTAATCAAAAATGAACTGTGCATCCAATCGAAAAAAAACCGTATGTCAACTTCAAGATAATATTATAAAGAATATGTGGTATAAATTTTATCAAAATCGTTTTAGTAAATCTCGAGATATTTTGTCCACGGGTTTGAAAAAAGTAGTTTCGAGAAAATCGCAAAAGAAAAAAAAAAGTACCGCGTCCGCGTCTTAAAAGTCTATAATTTTTTTATATTGCCTTCAATCTGCGATTCCATTTTGTAAAGCTTGAAATATTCTTAAAAATATAGATAATAAATCTAACCAAAAAAAAAAATCGATTTTCTGAAAATTTCAAGGTGGCGTAACCCCTCAATTAATTTTAGTTTATGTTTAAAATTTAACTCTTGATTGTCATTTCCAAAATTAATTTAACTAATAAGAACCTACATATATCAGATGAATTTAAACTGTCTGGCAAAATCATTAGTTTGTCCTCTTTTCAATGGTTTGTTAGTCAATAAGTCTAGATTTATTTAATGAACATTTATAATAAAGGATCAAGCGTCAATTCATCCACAGTGAAACAAAATTTGATAAAATCTGCATTCGAATAGTTATAAAGGAGCAATTCTAATATAGATAGTGTTTACCATATACAGTCTGCAAATGAAATCTTGAGTAGAAAAAATATACCGAAAAAGGTTAAATGTTACTGAAAATACCCAGTCAATTATGTTTAAATAACCGGTCAAGTGCAAGTTGGACTTACGCAATTAGTGTTCCGTACGTTGAATGCTTTTAAAATAATAATAAAATGATTGACGTCTTCACAAAACATACCTCAAATGAGTCTTCCAAAAAGTTTGTTTCCGATCTCTACTGAAAAGTGATGATCTAGAAATTATTAAAGGTAATGCACTCGTGAAATTTCCCCTTCAATCTACAATATTTCAGAATTTTTTCGAAATTTCAGTACTTTTCAAGATAAGGGGAGACAGCGATTTTTCATGATTTTTTAAGAATAATACAAAGAAAAGTGTGCGCAAGTATTACATTATATATGTTTGAACTCGTGTTTTTATAAGCTTTCATTTGACACTCTACTCGATGACCTGGTAAAAAAAAAAAATTTCACCCCCCAAAACTGACTTCTAAAGTAAAATTTAGCTTTTAAAGCTACACGGCTCTGATGAGGCCATTAATTTCTATATTAGTACCAAATTTCAATTTTCTATGTCAAATAGTTTCGGAGAAAATAGGGTGTGACAGACAGACACTGAAGTGATCCTATAAGTGTTCCCTACGGAACACTAAAAATATTATATTTATAACAGAGCGACATAAAAAGAAAGATGTGGGTCGGCTTTATTGTTTTAATGAATTGATTTCCTCTTTATTCAAAATAATTTTTCGATATTAATTTAACGATATATGTAGATCTGTCTTTCATAATTACATTACAATCGCATAAAAATTGTTTCATTCATATCATCACAAAGCACAATGTTAGTGTAGGAAGAAGTCGATTGATTGCATATAAATGTTTCTTTATTGTGCTTTATCTAATTAAACAGAAAAATATACAAGCTTCTCCATTCAAAAAAAGTGAATTGACTCACATCCAGCCTTAATTTACTGTAATGTGAGCTTTAGTGTTTAATTTTATTTTATTTATTAATTCCCATAAAGCTTGAAACTACTAAAAAATCTGTAATAGTACCAATTAAAAAGTTAAAATTCGATTGACATATTCCGCGGATGTTACACGGTGGAGAGGCCAGGTGGGAACATAGAGCATAACCCTGGTCCTTACAAATTTAGTTGCTATATATTTGCGATAGTTTTACGAAAACCACAATTCTACAACTATCGCATCGCCAGACTTTCGAATGAAATAGGATGTACAGAGATCAAATAAAGCCTTGATAACTTTGAAGAAACAGTTAAAAATTTCATTAAATCGCGAGTAGGGCTAGCAACGACATCAAGAACTAAGGGAAATGTCGAGTGCGTTCGAGGTGCAGAAATCCCAAATTCTCTATACATAAACAAATATTTGGACGCTTTTTAATATTTACAAACAACTTATTCTTGATTGAGACAAATTTCTACTTTAACAGCAATATCAATAATCAGAATCGCAAAAGTAAAGTACCGAAAATCTTTACATTCCTCTCCCTTAGGAGGGGGAGACATCACAGCTTTCAAACACATCTTTGCCATTTTTTCACATAAGTGGACTTCTAAAAGACAGGACATCCTTCAAGTACCTCTGATTTGACGCCGATGGATTTTTTTAAAGGGATATATCAACACTAAATTTTATAATGGTAATCTGTGCTTTCTGAAATATTTAAAAAATATATCCGGCAAAAATGGCGGTGATCCTGGAAATGACGTGCCGAGTAGTAAATGTAACGATTTAAATTTAGTTGAAACTATTTTTTAAATAATAATTTTTCAAGGATTTCTATTTCATATATATTATAGGTTCTTTCATTTTCATATGAATTATTTTGTTACTTCACGATAGTACTGTACTAAGTGTGAATATATGCAGCTGATGATGGTATTTTCGTTTCTGAAATTATCGTACCACCTACTAGCACTTTCATCGACTACCGGACTGTCTAGGCTACAATATCACAATTTTAACCTAATATGCATTTTCAATATTATAGTAGAATTATCTGTTAAATTCAAGGATATTGATAATTTTGAATTTTTGATTTTTCATTTAACAACACGAAAATGAGAATATCACTGGTATCTCAAAATAAAGTTACTAATGTTTCCCAAAAAATCACTTGCAATAGATATCAATAAAGTCGATTTTACTGGTAACATCAGTGTATTGTATATTTTACAGGATAAAAACATTACTATTTTGAGGTTTCAGTTGCATGGATGTTTAGAACTGACATTTATGTACAAATTTAGACCACGCAAACAAGTAAACCCAAATCAATTAAGAGACGTTTAAAATGGACAATTAAGCCAAATTTCAAACTTTACGTTGCACACATTATATTTTTGAGGAATAAATTGCATAGATATTCAGGACTGACAATTTAAAATAATCTTAGGCGACTTGCAACTATGGACGATCAAGTCAAATCAAGTTATGAGCAATTAAAAGACGTTTATTATTTCTTGCTGCGCATCTAATTTTTTTGAGGTTGAAATTGCATAGATATTCAGGACTGACAATTATGAACAAATTTACACCACTTGCAGCCATAAGCGACCAAGTAAAGTCAAGTTATGATAAATTAAAAGACGTATAAAATTCAAAAATAGACTAATATTTATATTTATTTATTTATATTATATTTACATAGGCTACTAAAATAACAGACAGGAAAACTAATCTAACGTAACTTAAGGCGTCGAGGGAAACTATATAAAAGTAATTACATTTTCAAACTCCAAACGAGCAGACAGGAAAACTAACCCAACCTAAAGCTCGTTTCGGGTTTGAGAAATCAATTTCTTTTTTATATTTTTCGTTGGCTCCTTAGGTTAAGTTAGCTTAGTTGTCCTGTCTGCTATTTTAATAGCCTATATAAATATAATATAAATATATATTAATAGTAATTACGTATTTTAATTCGTCATAACTTGACTTTACTTGGTCGCTTAAGGCTGCACGTGGTCTAAATTTGTTCATAATTGTCAGTCCTGGATTTCTATGCAATTTATACCTCAAAAAATAAGGTTCGCAACAAAAAGTAACCATTAAATACGAAATTTGACTTATTTGTGCATTTTAAACGTCTTTTAGTTGCTCATAACTTGAGTTGACTTGGTCATCCATAGTTGCACGTGGCCTAGGATTATTCGAAATTGTCAGTTCTGAATATCTATGCAATTTTTCTTCAAAAAATTAATGTATGCAACGTAAAGTAACCACTAAGTTTGAAATTTGGCTTATTTGTCCATTTTAAGCGTCTTTTAATTGCTCATAACCTTGGATTTACTTGTTCGCCCGTAATCGCACGTGGTCTAAATTTGTACATAATTATCAGTTCTACATATCTATGCAATTGAAACCTCAAAAAAGTAACGTTTTCAACGTACAATTATGTTTCTATCCTGTAAAACACACACACACACGGATGTTACCAATAAAATCGACTTTAGCACCCTCTAAACCTCAATATTTTTGGAGCAAAATTTTAGAGATCTCTATTTGCACATAATAAAAGATTTTTAGCTGGTAGCACAGCCAAATATAAAAATCTTTTTTTATGGTGAGTCTAATATACATACATGTTAGTAATATGTATAACGCATGGATGAACAAAAAGCAACACTATCAGGACAACTTAATTTTACAGTTTTAAAAAAAGATCTTAGGATTTATAAACTAATTCAATAATAATACAGATTTTATATAATAAATTGAGTTAAACCTTTGAAAACACATGTTTTAGTTAATATTAAGTAATAAATATTTATATATGAAGAATAGTTGAATACAGGCTACAATACGTATTCTCTATATTCGATATATTACTAAAACTAATATTCAGACCAATTAGGATTACTCTCTTTTAACTCATATTAAGTAAAGTCATACTGTCCCAACTAAATTTTTTTTTGGCTTGATACAAGAGTTAATATTAATAGAATATTCTCAAATTACAATTCATATCAGTTGTTGCAATTTTTATTCCAAATATTATGACCTTTAAATATATTTGTTGTGATAAAAAATTAAAAATGGGTCCAGAACACAAAGTAAATGAATTAGGACACGATATCCGGTAAAAACGGAAGCTATATTATCCAGAATCCAGTTTGCACAACTGAAAATAAGGATACTATTTATCATTTTTATTTTAATTTTATTATATACACATTTTACGTTGTTTACGACAACAACTGTACTCGTATATGCACTTTAATAAAAATAACCGGCCAAGTGCAAGTCGGAATGGCACAATTATTATTCCGTACGTTGATTGCTTTTAAAATAAAATTTTTTGTTATGGAAGTATAAAATGATCAATGACTTCACAAAACACATCTCAAATGAGTTTTCAACAAAGGTTGTTTCCGATACCAGATAAAATAAATTAAAAGTAATGCTTTTTTGATCAGTACTGTTCGAGATAAGGGGAGAACAGTTTGCGTAGTAAACATAATGCGAGGAAAAGTGTGCCATAGTATTATAATATATATAGAGGGTTTTCCATTAGCATTACAACTTTAAAATTGAATAAACCAAACAGTTTTAAGCAAAATTCATTCTGAAACTTTTAGGCCATTTAAGATCGTTCAAATGACCGCCGCGTGTCTTCTTGCAGACACGAATCCGTTTACGTCAATTTTCCATGACTCTGTTCAGCATTTCGGGCCTTACGCAGGATATGGCACGACGAATGTTGACTTCAAGTACATCGAGAGTTGCTGGTTTGTTGCTGTAGACTTGTGATTTAACGTGGCCCCAAGAAAATAGTTCAAAGGCGGTAAATCGCACGATCTCGGCGGCCAAACGGTAGGCCCATTTCTTGAAATTAATGACTCACCGAACTTGGCGCGCAATAAAGCCATGTTTGGGCCGGATATATGGGGCTGTGCGTCATCCTGTTAGAAATAAAGGTCGTCTGCGTCCATTTGCTCAAATTTTGGGAAGAAATATTCCTGCAGCATCGAGTTATAGCGCTCGCTATTTTATATATATATATATATATATATATATATATATATATATATATATATATATATATATATATATATATATAAGAAAAGATTAAAGAAATAAGTTCCGATGATGCCTCCGTGCCATAATCCACAACAAACTATCACTTTTTACGGTTGCAAAGGAGTTTCATGAATCACTTGTGGATTGGATTCGCTCCAATAACGGCAACTTTGCGTATTAACGAAGCCATTTAGCCAGAAATGGGCTTCATCGGAGAAGATGATTTTCTCATGAAATTGGCTGTGCGAATTCCCGGCGTAACCATGGTCCGTAGGCTTTAGTTCTTGGGCCAATACCATCTTATATGATTGTAAACTCAAGTCCAATCGCAAAATTCGCCAAGTTGTCGTCTAAGATAGGCCCAACTCTTGAAAATGGCGCGGAATCGACACTTTTTTGTTATCACGAACACTGGCTCGAACGGCGGCGATATTCTCCTCTCTGCGAGCGTTTCTTACACGTTGAGGCACCTTTTTATCGTGGAGAGCAAATTCACTTTCAAACTTTTTAATTATAAGCTGAATAGCACGATCATTTGGAGCAGAATGACGACCGTGTTTTGATCGAATTGCTCTTTGCGTAGCGCGAACTAAACGCGAATTTGCGTAGTAATTTTGTACAATTTCCAAGCGTTCTTTTAACGTGAAACGATTCATAATTGAATGGCAAACCTTACTAAACACAACTCACATCAGATGTCAAACATCTGCCAACCAACATGGTCGCTATTAGCTGTCAAAAGTCGGACATCCCGAATGGAAAACCCTTTATATATTTTCGAAGTCGTGTTTTCATAAGTTTTCATTTGAGACCCCATTGGATGACCTGGTATTTTTTTTCACTTCCAATTTCACCCCCCAAAACTAACCACTTAAGTCAAAATTTAACTTTCAAAACTATACGGCTCTGATGAGGCTATTACTTCCTATATTATTGCCAAATTTCAACTTTCTATGTCAAATAGTTTCGGAGAAAACCGGGTGTGACAGGCGGACAGACAGTCAGACACCTAAGTGATCTTATAAATGGTCCGGAACACTAATGCAAGTAAATAAATGGTACATAAATAGGTAAGCATGATTGTTACATTGTACGTATTTTTAGGAAAGATACAGTGAACGAGAGAGAAAAATTTTATTACTTTTTTTAACTGCTCAAAACAATGATCTTATGTAGTAGTGATGTATTGACCTTAGCCCGAAACGTCGTTTCTGTGATCGCTACATTCAACCGTGGGTGGTAACATGGATTGTCGGTTAAGCTTTACTCTTGCTCTGTGTCTTAAACGTTTTATTTATAGCTTTAATGTATTGTCGGAGATTATTCGCAATTATTTCCGTCACCTACCTTTTAAACTTCGTTGTATCCGAGAGTTTCATATTATATCCTACTCTCTCTATTTTTTGTACTAACAGTCTTCTAGAAAAGAACCAATAATCAAAATGTATATTCCACAATAGCTGTTAATCCTATACAAAGCTCATATTTGACAACGCTTTAAAATTAAATAAACGACTACGCTAATTAGGTCCCTGACATTTTAAGATTATTTACACGTTTTTTCTTAGTCAATAATGTATAATAGTTCTAGAATCTCAGCTACCTAATAGCTAATAAATCAGTTTAGCTCAGTCTCAAATTTAGTAATAAAAGTGTAAAACAAATATTTACCACCTAAATATTTGTTTAATTATAAACAAATAAAATAAAACTATATCTCGAATAAGAGCTACTCACCACTTAGTTACAGAAATGTACACTTAAATATTACAAAAACCTTCACCGTACGTCAAGGAATATAGTTTCCAAATTTTTTTTTTTTATATACCAGATAAATTGTCAAACGTAATACAATCGCGATAATTTTCGCTCAAGTTTTTTCAAAATTTTTTGATAGTACTTTTTGAGATAAAGGAGGCACCCATTATTAGCAATTTTTAAAAAATTAATACAAATATAAATGTACGGAAGTATTACATTATATATATTTTTGAACCCATGATTTCACAAGCTTTCATTTGACACCCCACTCAATGACCTGGTAAAAAAAAAATATTTTCTGGTTTCACCCCCCAAAACTAACCCACAACAATTCTCATATTTGTACCAAATTTGAACTTTTTATGTTAAATAGTTTCGGAGAAAATCGGGTGTGAAAGACAAACAGACAGACGGATACCGAAGTGAATCCCTAAGTGTTCCGTGCGGAACACCAACAAGTATGACTTTAACCTTTAGTAAAAAAAAACGGGAAATTTACAAATTAAATCAAATAATGAATCTTATTTAAATTTATTAAATCATGAGTGATTTGACCGTTCGTTATTTAAACCTACTTTCCTCATTACTTGACAGGGCAAATAGTAGGTATATATATATATATATATATATATATATATATATATATATATATATATATATGTACATATATATATATATATATATATATATATATATATATATATATATATATATATATATGTACATATATATATATATATATATATATATATATATATATATATATATATATATATATAGCCTGTCCCAAAATATAAGATCCTGATTTTTGCTATGTTAAGTGGGCAATATAAAAATTCTGACTTTTTGTTTCACTATGAGTGTCATCAGCTGAGGTAATTATCAGTGGTTTTATATTATTTACATAAATATATGAATCTTCAACTTTAACAACGTGCTGAATGGAATTCTTCCAGCTTTCACAAGGTATATCATTTATAACTTTTTTACTAATTCAACCACAGACACGCTTAAAGTAGGAGAAGTATTTTGTGCTCTTATTTTTGATTTAACTTGATACCAAATATTTTCAATTGGATTAAACACACAATAATACGGAGGAAGCCGCAAAACAGTGTGTCCCATTTTCTCAGCCATACTATCACAAGCATATTTCTTTTTAAATTTATAGTATTTCAAAACTTCCAAAAGATCACTTTTTTTATAAGTAAAGTCAAAATAAATCTCATTTTCTAACATATATTCCTTTATTTCCGATTTGGTGTTGGCTGCACTAGGAACCTTATTTAGTAGGCGCCTATGGTAACTTGCATTGTCCATAACTATAACACTCTGTTCGGGAACCCAGCTATTTTCAGATCCAGCATGCAAAATGGTTATTCGTTTACCTTTGTTTGAAAGTGCGTACGTGAATTCCATTCTTAAGAGAATTCTGTAAAGGGTTGATCGGCCACAATGTATATTGGTCCCGTCCTGCACCAGTCTTAATTTTATTTTGTCTAGTGTCGGCACCAACTGCTCTTCATACATAGAATATATTTTTCTCCTGATGACGTCTTTTTCACAATCGTATACATGATGCATTTGAAAATCTATCCGTTTTTTCCTGTTCCCGAGTGATGGTTTTCCTACAATACCCTAATCGTAGAAATTGAGGTTTTTGTTAGTTCACTGGTTTCTTGCAAAGCACTTTATTTATTCAAATTTCTTTTTACCAAACTGTCGTAAACATTTTTCACTATTTGTTTAGCGTCAAATGATAAATGTTTTCTCTTGCGATAGCCACTATTGCAGTTTTCCCACGGACGCCACATAATTAAAATAGAACCGTTACGTTGTAAGTAAAACTAAAAATAAAAATAATAAAAAGTACCTTTCGAATCTTAATGGTGACATTAGGCCTATATTATCAAATACTTAAAGGGCTCCAAACCGGGTTGCCAGGTAGTAAATATATAGGTAAAAATAGATTCAATATGATTGCAGGTCCAAGTAAGGGCGGTATACAAAGCAGGTAAAATAAAAATACGTTTATCGTAATACCTGGCAACTCTGCACAAAACCATAATAGGGTCGTTCATTGCCCCATTGAAAAAGCAAAAAGGAAGGTTCTTATATCTTGGGATTTACGTTACATATATATATATATATATATATATATATATATATATATATATATATATACTCTTACCAAATGAAAAATGATTTAATACCGATATTATTTTTTTTTGTTAACTGCAAGACACAATATCATCAATAAATAAATCCGTTTTATTCAAAAATTCTAATTCTTATTGTTATCTCTATTGCGCTAATTTATACAATCACTTGATTATAAATTATCACATTTTTAACGATCATGAATAATAATTATCCAGAAAAGATATTACGAATAAAAATATTTTGATTACTTCTTCACAATGGTCCTAAGTTCAACGGTTTATCTGCTATTTCTGTAATGACAGTTACGGCCCACCTACTTAAGATAAATAAACCGACTGTAGTTTTTAGTGTTTTATAGTAATTATGCTGGTAGTGTTTATGAGAAACAACACAACAGTAATGGTTATATCTGCCCTAAAAAGTTCTCATTAAAATATTTTGTTCAAATTTAAATTTCGAGCAGCTGTCGACTCTATAAATTTTGTATTGATATATTAAAATTCTTTGGGTCAAGGAAAGGTCACCAATTTTCTCATTTACGTGTCTTTGGATATTAATGCAGATTGATGAGATTTATTGCAGCAATTAGCTTCACCACTTTTTTCACCTCCATACACCTGCAAAATAAAAATAAAATAGCATCTAATAGTACCTTCGGTAAAAAATTACACATCGTAATGGTAGGCACTGGGCAAAGTACTCTAAAAAGTGCGATGTCCCGAAACCATAAAAGATCATTGTCTAGACTTTATATAATGACAGGTGTGCCTGTTAAAAGTAATAACTTTATCTTTTTAGTGAGGATAAAAGCTGATAAAAAAGGGGGTTAAAGGGTTAAAGTAAATACGAGTGACCTCAATATTCCATTATCATATAAAAGAACACTACATGTAGAATTCAGAAAAAAAATCGGCAGATAATATCTTTCAATATTTTTGCTCCGTAAATTTTCATGAATTTTGCAAAAATACTCGACCATGAAATAAAATCGAATTATATAAGTTATCTGCGACGGCACTGACAGGAATAATTTGAAAAAAATTAATATATTTGAAATGTAGGGACAAAAATGATTAAAATAAAAACAAGGAGCAATGAGATGATTGGTAGGTACGGGTAGACTAAACTAGTATTATTCAATAATTAGATAATAAATTCTAGCATTTTCTATATTATACCTGGTACATGTTTTCTCCCATATGTTCTGACTTTACCTGGTATTCATATAGCTATCGGTACTTATTAGCGACATGCAAATACTCCTTATATAGAAGTAAACTAGTATTTGTTTCTACCACTATAAGATCCACCTAAAGATTTTTTTTTAACTCCCCAAGGTTATTTTGTTTTTCGGTGTGCATGGATGATAACAAAAAAGTTTTTAATGCCATTTACTGATAACTCGAAAATGAATTTTGCCAATATTCACACAGGTTTCCTTTACATGTAGTGACATCATCTCGAGAGACGTTTCCTTATATCTGATTAAAATTGGGTCAGTAACAAATATTGAAGCTAAACTAACTGTATTTTTTTTGGGCCAAACAAATCAAAAACATTGCGTACATATGTGAGGGAAGCTACTGGTAGTTACTGTAACCTGTCTTGTGTGATGTAAGACGACGATGTTTCCTTTAAGTTATCTACTTATTCATGATAATGATCATTGTTCTTTAACAGCTGATTTTGAATTTATGTTAACAGTGGTTTAGGTTTGAGCAAATTAAAAACAGAATTTCAAATTAGTTTTTCTCTTAACTTTTCCAAGATTAATACCGAAATGGTAAACGATTTCCTTGTAGGAAATGTAAGTTTTTTTAGTGCTAAAGTGAAAAAATGTATTTATTTATTATTTTTATGTGCCTTAATTGCGCAATTGAGGCGTGACATATTTATAACTAAACCAACTGTACCGAAGGACACGAACTATCACACTTACTGTTATATTCTACACTTTCTACAAATTTCTTCATTAACACCACTATATTAGACTATGGATATCTTTAAAAAAAAACCTCCAATAACACTGAATATTTACCTTACTTTACCCACGACATATAGCAAAATTTGTAAACGTTCGCTGTAAATAAACAAACTAAACGTCAATTTGACGTTTTCGTAGAGGGCGTTGACATTGGTCACCCCTAAGCAGCTAACTAAAAAGCTACCACCGAAATCACCGAAAACAAATTCTTTGTTGTTGGTGTCAGGTCAGATGCACACAAGAAAGCATCTGTCGGTTTTAGCGTAAAGTTAAATACAATATTGTGAAATTGTATGATTCATCAGGGGTGGCGTGAAAAAATATTCATGTTATCATTTCTTAAGAGTCGATTTTGTCCCTTATTATTGAGATCCGCTATTTAAGGTGAATTTTCTACAATCGGTCTTGCTACCAGGAGGCGCCAGTTCCTATATATCTATCTATCTATCTATATATATATATATATATATATATATATATATATATATATATATATATATATATATATATATATGTATATATATATATATATATATATATATATATATATATATATATATATACATAGGATATAATATATATATATATATATATATATATATATATATATATATATATATATATATAAAATAAAGAAAGAAAGCAAAAGTTGCCGTATCTAACAAAATTCTTAAATATAAAATTAGTTGGGGAACTCGGCAAAGGACGACCACAGGTGGTTTGGGGTGAATTAATTAAAAATGTTTTCAATGACATCCCTGCTATAAATGCAATCTTTTGAATTTTATGTATTAGCTTATTTTAATGGATTGTTAGTTGCTTTTATGTTATAAGCTAATTATGACCATTCATGGTAACTCAACGTCGCACTCTTCATGTGAGTGTTTTTGTCTTTTATTATATCTTCTATTATATTTTTATTATATTTTCTACACCAGTTTATTAATAATAATATTAATAATTTAATTTTGCCCAAGTTCTCTCAGTTAGTAGACTCATTCTCCTTTTCAGTTTGTGCCCTGAAGAAGGTCCCAACCATTGTGTGAACATTTATCATGCCCTTTGCCGAGTTCCCCAACTAATTTTATATTTAAGCATATATATATATATATATATATATATATATATATATATATATATATATATATATACTCGTATATATATATATATATATATATATATATATATATATATATATATATATATATATATAAATATATATATATATATATATATATATATATATATATATATATATATATATATATATATAATTTAAATATCTACTAATCGCTTAAAATAGGATAAAATATATCTTTATTAACATCATCTTTTGGTAATTGCTTGATCTATAGCGTCCATATCTCAAAACTACCATCATTTCTTTGTGGTATATTTGATGGTATCTTTAAAATCCCTATTGATTACCATAATAATACGACATCTTGCTGAACAAAATTGTTTAATGTCTAATGTTATAGATTTTTTAGGCTAATGAGAAACAATGTAGGTTTAATGTTTAGGTAGGTATTTCTTAAAGTAATGGTAATAGACGGACCACACCTTCGGTTACTTTACTAAAAGGAAGTTTTACTATAAGTGCTAGTTGGTCGTATATTTTTTATTCTGCAGTTGTATTTTAATATCGATACTCGATATTGGTGGTGTCACTGTTGCAAGTAAACTTACAGCCGAGATTACTAACTCGAAAAATATGATGTACCTAATGAGCCTAAGCGAATAATTGACAAAAACAATATTCATTATTATCCGTGCATAAAAAAATAAATAAAAATAAATTGAGAGATAATAGAGAGATTTTGCAACGTTTATTTTTCACATGCCTTTGTCCTTATCGTTACTTAAAGCATGCGCAGTATTAACGCGAAGGAATTGCAAGGTTAGGTTAATAATCATCTTCTATAAATTTAGAGGATTTTTTTATTCATTTCATGGTTAAGCATACCGGTTGTTAGTATTTGATGGGTCAACACAAGTTTCTAAATTAAGCTTGGGTCTAGCAGGTTTCTACCACCTCTTTCAATATTTCCAAAGTAGTACTTTGTCCAGGACTGTGTTTCCCACCGAGTACAATTTATAGCAATTCAAGAACAACGTGAATCGCTTTTCCCGCACACGTGTCGCGCCTGTAACGCTTTAGGAACCTCCCTGCAACACGTGTGCTAGACACATAAAAGGAAAAAAAAGGAATACGAGTGTACCATAAATAAAATTTCATTTGAAATTAGCACTACACACACTGTATTACCATTGTACCCAAGATTGCAAAACCCCAACATAATCTGAATACTAATTAACTGTTATGGTGTTATTTGCAATAAAAGATTATAAGTTCAATTTTACCGTATTTTCTTGGTCGTTCGTATACCTAAGTAGAAAAAAAAACAGGCCCTACCATAATAGCGATAAGAATAACGAACTTCAAATAACCTCTCTTATAGGTTCCTAAATAAGGGAAATCGTTACCCTTAATAAAGGTTTCACTTATTTTATTTCAGTACTGCGCAACTTCCAAATGGTGGGCGCATGCTTCAAATAATGATAACAGCCGAGTCCTTAAATTTAATTTCTTCCCTTTACTACTGCGCAAGCTCCAAACGGTGAGCACATGCTCCAAATAAAGATAAAGACAGTGACCTACCAAGATAAGCGTTGCAAAATCTCTCTAATATTAAACTTCGAAAAGAAGAAGATTTTTGCTAACAGAGGTCTTAAAATAATTGGAATATTAAATGGAACTCTAAGTTAACGATGCGTAATAAGCCATGCTGAGTCGAACTAAACCATATTACTTTAGATTTTTATCAAAATTTTGTTAGTACTTAACATCGTTACTTCGTTTAGTGCGGATATAAGTGTCTCCCTAAGTTTTAACTTTAGATCTCATCTGTCAATAAGATCAAAATAATGAAGACTCAATGGTAACCCCAAACTAGGCCTAGGATGTTATAAATACTTTTCAACTTCGTTTTTAGTCAAGTAATTGTAGACACCACCATTTTTTGCAATTTATCAAAAAAAAATAGGCTTTCAGTAAAATCCGTAATACCATACCATATTTTCTTTTCGAACTACTTCATTATACAGTCACAACAAAAATGTATTATTACCTAACAATAACCATGCTGTTAAAATATTTACTACATTTAATTTAAATACAATATAAATAGTTTCAAGTTTTGCTTCCGCAAAACCGAGTGCTGACAATACATCACTTACTTGCTTAGTTTGCTTGAAAATACATTAAATTATGAAATTTAACTAGTTTAGAATTAACATAGACAGTAAATCTTACTTGCTTGTATGTGAATGCCTAGCAAGGAAATTCTTACAGTAACACAATTTTATTGAATTTCCACTAATGATTAGTGGTGTTCTTAATAAGAGTAATATAGTTAAAAGTGGTGATTAAGCGCTTTTAAAATGAGCCTATTAGTGCCTTATTACTAATTTATTATATGTCTATGTCTAAGAGGGGTAGATATTATAGCGTAAAAACCATGAAACTCGTTTTAAAAAGCTGTATATAAATATATCTTGTTCGTAGTATTAGTTATACAACAAGATTTTCAGTTGAACCTTTGACAGCAAGCAATCATTTCTCATTTAAAATAAAATAAAAGTATACCGACGCTATTTACCTACAATATACGTAGTCCGACGAAGAAGAGAACATAGAAGAAATCATAAACAACAGACAACAAACAGATGAAAAACTACAAAATAGGAAAAGAAGAAGTATCGGTGGCAACTAAGAAACTTAAAAATGGAAAAACACCAGGAGAAGATGGGATACCAAACGAACTAATTAAATATGCCGGAGAAAGATACATATCGGAAATGACAACATTCTTTAATAAGATATTACAGGAAGTAGAAATACCGAAGGAATGAACAAAAAGCATCACGATACTGATATTTAAAAAAGGCAGCAAAAAAGACTCGAGCAACTATAGAGGAATAACACTCCTAGCAAGTATTATGAAAGTGTTCACAAGTATTCTGAAAAGTGAAATAGAAACACGACGAGCAACAAGGGTTCCACCAAAACATATTAACCATAGACGCTATCTTTGCAATACGGCAAATAAGAGAAAAAGTTACAGAATACCAGAAATCAGCATCTTTTGGTTTCATCGACTTAAGGAAAGCATTCGACAGAGCCAGGTTAAAAGATATATTAGAATTAATGAAGGACCTAGTTCCGTACCCAATACCACAAATAATCCAAAAACTCAATCACGATAACACAATAAAAATAAAAAGTAATAACGAATTAACAATGGAAATGGAGTACTAATTACTAGCTACGGAGATATAACAGAAAAAGACAACAAACAGATAAAGCAGCAGCAATATCAGGGGCCCTTAGAGATGTAGTTTGGAAAAACAAAGGTCTCAGTGTAGAAGCAAAAACAAGAATATATAGAACTTGCGTTAGACCCATACTGGATTATAGCATAGGAACACGACAGACACAAACAAACCAAACAGCTACTAAGAACAATTGAAATGAAAATACTGAGAGCAATAACAGGAAAAAGTTTATTAGACAGAGTGAGTAACAACACCATAAGAGAACAGTGCAAGGTAGAAGATATAATCAGATGGGGAAGAAAGAGAAGAAGAGAGTGGCGTGAACATGTACAAAAGATGGAAGGTACGAGAATGATAGGAAGTATGTATGAACAAAAAACCACATGAAACAAGACCAAAAAACGACCACCGAAGAGATGGAGAGACAGCTGGACATCCAAATCACAAGAGGCTTAATAATGAAGTAGAATAGGTCTGTGACCTACTCAGAAGAAGAAGTAAGTAAGTAAGTAAGTAATACGTATTAACATAATTTTCAGATTTCTCAACACCAAGAAACGAGTAAAGAACTTTTAACATGATAAATATGAAGCAACTCCTTTAATCTCCTCTTCCAATCCTTTAATTACTTATATGTGTGACTATATATTTATCATCATATCTAGTTTCATAGCGTTCTTCGCCTTCCGGTTCCCAGTCGCCAACTTCTATCTTCTCAATCTCCTGGTCTTAGGTTTCTCTGTGACATGGCTATCTGGTTTCCGCTAATCCAGTTTGTTTTCGGCCTTCTTCTTCTTCTTTCTAAAGGTGTCCATTTTAGAACTAGTTTTGGGATGCGCTGTTCTGTCATTCTTTCTATGTGCCCGTACCAGACTAATTGTTTTTGTTGGATATCATCTATTATTGTTCTTGTTACCTTCATGATGTCTCTTATTTTTTCATTTCTGATTCTATCCATTCATGACACATCAGCCGAACTTCGCCAGTAGTCCATTTCGAGAGTAAGAAGTTTCTGTTCTAAACTCTTGGATAACTGCCACGCTTCCTAGAGTACAGGGTGAGTCAACGATATAGTAAAGTTCATTATCTCATTTTTGTTTCGAGAACGACGAAAAAATGCTAAATATAATAGTTTTAGGGAATGTTAAGGTGCACAGTTTAAAATTATTTTTGAGTGTCCAGGGTACTTCAAAAAGTGTGACCGATATAACATATGTTTTTTTTTAAATGGAACTTCCCATTTTCTAAGTTATTTTAAAATTCTGCCTAAAATTTTATAACTTCTTTATTAATAATGTTTATACCTAAACCTAGTTTTTCTAATATTTCAATTTTTTTAAAAAATACAGTTTTGTAAAAAATTTCCAGTAGCGCCAATGTTTCTGAAGGTGGAATACTCATAATTGGTCGTTTTTATAGATATGAAAAAAGATATATGTAAAGAAATTTCAGTTAGATGCTACAGGGTGTTCAAAACAAATTTATACATTTCGACTATTTTAAATTAAAAAATCTCAAATTTTTTAAATGGCACATCCTGTATATTATTATTTTTTCTGATAGATTTTATAAAACCCTCCAACTTTTATTAAGTATATCATATACCTATTTCTAATAGTTTTCGATTTATTTTGAATTTTTCAATTTTTACCCTTATTTTAAATACACTTACGTTATTGTGAAAACATAGGCAAATAGTTAATAATAATTTTAATATAGTTTAACTTATCTAATGATGCACCTTAACATTCCCTAAAACTATTGGATTTAACATTTTTTCATCATTCCCGAAACAAATGAGATAATGAACTTTACTCTATCGTTGACTCACCCTGTACAATGCTTTTAAAAATCGCATTGTAGTTATAGTGCATCTTTTCTTCTGAAATGTTTTTTAAACAAAGAACGGACATGTAGTGGTTGAGGTGTTCTATGACGGCTCTTTCTTTACTGATTTTGTCTTCTATTTCTTGTTTTGTTCTACATTCCCTAACTATTTTTGTTTCTAGATAGATACAATGATCATACGCACCAATCACCTGACCATCATTTAAAGTGAGGTTTCCGTGTTCTCCACCAATACATAGATATTTAGTTTTTGTTTAGTTTACTGTTAACCCCCATCTTTAATAGTTTTCAAATAACTTTCTTATCATAAGTTCTAGGTCTTCTTTGTCAACACCCTACCATACTTTATAAGGCACGATAATTATTATTCAATCTTTCATCATTTAATAAGTTCTTACTGAAACTCGTTGAACATTTTCCTAAAACAAGAAACGAAACAAAGGAACTATCAGTTCAAACACGTCGAAATATTTTAAAATCTAACTGACTTGAGTATTATACTTCATATATTTGATTTTTATGAAGGAGCCAATCAAAGAAAAATCCATTATTTGACACCGATTAGCTTAGCGAAGCATGGACAGATGAATGTCTTTAAAGAATGTATTCAAAAATGAGTCTTAAAATATTAGTTTCTAAGATTGCTTAAATTGAATTAACAAATTTTAAAAACATATTTTATTAAAATTACTGTCTAAAAGTTTCTGAAAAAATTGTTAAAATTTATTATCAGTTAGTTTATTTGCTGTTATTTATTTTAGGATAATTACTATCTAGTCGTCTGCAAAGTGAAGAGTGTAAAGCGTTGCTTCATCATTCAACTGTACTCTCATTCCACTACATACTCCTGTCCAACTCTTTAAGGCTTCATTCGAGTACATTTTAAACAGGGTGGGAGACAAGCAGCAACCTTGCCTAAGTCTCTTCGTTACGAGAAATGCATCAAATAATGTATTTCCTAGTTTTATTATTGAATGTGGCTGATCGTATAGTTGTTTTATTGCTGTAATTGCTGTATTGTTTCTAGGTGATAGTTCCAGAGTTTGTCAGGCATTCTTAATTGGTACATATGTCATTGTTAGGTCTACAAATGAACTTCCTTGTTTGTCGCTGTTTTTTTCTCGTTGAGTTGGGCTATGCTGAATATCTTTCAACACTTCTATCAGTTTTGGGGTACGATTCATTAATATTTAGGCGGGAATATCTTCAGGTCAGGCAGCTTTTCCACTTTTCATTGATCTGATTCATTTCCGCTGTTAGTGCAATTCGATGGCCGTGGATAGTTTGTAAGAGATTGGTTCATGTATTCTTCTCTATTCTCGGAAATTTCTTGAGCGTAATGCTGCTGCCAAGTCTTCAATTTTATAGGGTTTATGTTTAATTTATTTATGTTTTCTGATCTCAATGATTTGATGAACTTCCAAACTTCTGACGATTTGGTTCCTCCAGTGAATCTAGTTCACTGCATTTCCGATATCAAGGTTCATTTTTGTCCTGGATGATCAATCTATTGAATTCTGCTAGCTGTCTGTATGTTATTTTATCTAAATATTTTTTTATTTATATATTTATTCCTTAAATTTGTTCAATATCTTAACCAAAAATCAAGAAAAATTGCCATAACTGTATTGAAAGTATTAAAAAATTCTATCGATCCCCACCCCGTTCACGCCCTTTCACTGAAGCAATATCGCTTTAGTAAAAACAAATATGTTTTTTCCTACTTCAAGTATTATATATGTAACAGATCGATCTTAAACCGATATCTTATTTCGTTGGAAAGTTATCGTGTTCTCAGACACACAAACCAGCACACCGACTAGCAGATGGAAGGAAATTAGAAACAACATTTTTCATCTAAAAACCCTGCAACTTGAAGAAATGCAAAAATCTCGGAATGATTATTTACAGGAGTAAATTACTTTCCTTCCGGGGAAATGACTCAAAATATCTTGCCATATGAAAGTATGGATTATCTATATAACAACTTTTTCTCAACGGACCGAGTTAGTTATTTTTCAAACTAATAAATAATAGACCAATATAATTGTTACTGTTTTAATGTTAAGACAGGTATTATTGAGTAAACTATCGTTTTCATTAAATAAATTCATAAAGTTATCATAATATTTTTAGAAGAATTTTTAAGTAATCGTTTAAAAGCGCTCACATTATGTCTATTTGGATATCTCTTCGTAAAATATACAGAATGTTAAATATTAATTGCCTAGTTACAAAAATGGTCACAAATTTATTTTTTATTATTTTATTTACCTTAGCAAATTAAGTTAATTGAAATGAAATCAACCGATATATTAATGTTCCGTACGGAACACTTATAAGATGACTTCGATGTCTGTCTGTCTCTCCGTCTATCTGTCTGTCTGTCTGTCTGTCTGTCACACCCGATTTTCCCCGAAACTATTTGTCATTGAAAGTTGAAATTTGGTAATAATATAGGAATTATTAACCTCATCAGAGCCGTGTAGTTTTAAAAGTTAAATTTTGACTTAAGTGGTTAGTTTTAGGGGGTGAAATCGGAAGTGAAAAAAAAATTTTTTTACTAGGTCATCGAGTATGGTGTCAAATGAAAGCTTGTGAAAACACGAGTGAAATATGTATATATATATATATATATATATATATATATATATATATATATATATATATATATATACATATATATATATATATATATATATATATATGTATATATAATGTAATACTTGGGCTCACTTTTCTTTATATTATTTTTAAAAAATCGCGAAAAATCGCTGTGTCCCCCCCCCTTATCTCGAAAAGTACTGATCAAAAAATTTTGAAAAAATTCTGGAATATTCTCCACGGGGTGTAGATTGAACGAAAATTATCACGAGTGCATTACCTTTAATAATTTATTCGGTATATAAAAAAAAACACAAATTTCAAGGTCATCAGTATTCAGTAAAGATTGGAAACAAACTTTGTTGAAAACTCCTTTGGGGTGTGTTTTGTGAAGTCACTGATCATTTTACGCCACCGTAACAATGTTTTTTTTATTTTAAAAGCAATCAACGTACGGAACTCTAATTGTGCATGTTCAACTTGCACTTGACCGGTTATTTTTTTTAATATCAAAAGGGTGTAAGTCTGCTAATGTCACTACTTAACCGTTATGATTTCTATGCTAAGTTTTTATCAATTTACAGGTACTGTTAGAAAAGCGATGTTGCCACATTATAGGTCACAAAAAATTAGGGATCATAGCAGATAATAATTTTAATGATTATTATTTATTTATAAAAAGTAATGATTAAATTAAAAATGTCATTCTAAATAATAAAATAAATGAATTATTGAATTATTTATGCTAAAATAATAGCATTCTTCATATTTTTCTGAAAAACCGTAAAAATTCAGCCCCCTAATATACGAGTATGAGACTTTTAACGTATTGGGCGATCACCTAGTATCACGTATCAAGATACAATTTCGAATTCCGAATCGAAAACTTTGGTAGTAGGGAAGGACACTTTAGTACTCCTTAGTTTTGATAAAAATAAAACTTAATAGGAATGGTCAAAAAGAATAAAAAAATATTATTTTCTGTTGATATCAATAAATGCTTGGTTGTCATGGCTTATTTTTCTTTTATTCTTCTTTTAATCCCTCAAGGATTAAAAATATATTTTAAAGGTTATTAAGTGAATAATACAAAAGAATGGCAATTATATATTTTTATTGTACTTTAAATTATAAAAAAAATGTTTGTTTTAAATATGTTTTAAATGTTAACATTATTTTTTATCGAGGTAAATAGACCACGGATGAAAACTATAACGCCTGCTTGTCTGCAGGATAACTTCACAACACAATAATCCAATATGCAAAAATAAAAATGAATGAACGAAAATAATGTAGTAGTTAAAAATTTTTCAAAAATAAAAAATTTACGGTGTTTCAAACTTTAGTACGCGATTTTCGACCAAAATTGTTTAATTATTTATAAAAAGTGTCTATTAGAAGAATTTAAAAAACCTGTTGACATTTTGTGGAAAAAGTAATTATTAAGATTAAAAAATAAGTTAAAAAATATTAAAAATTGACTGAGTAATATTGCAGACAGTGCCTGAAAACAGGTAGCGGAATGGAATTTTCTTAATTTTTTTTTTTAATAATTCTTAGAGGTATCGAAAATAAAAGTCCGTAAAAAAATCGAATTTTTGAAAATTAGAGGTGCAGGTAACCCCTTAACATTATTATGCCTATGATAATTACGTTATTAAATATTTGTTTTATTTTTTTTTAGGTTCATGGTTTTGTGTCTGGGGATACACGCGGTCAATGGGGTAAGTAGTATAATATATTTCTTTCGCTCACAGTGAGCTCTGTAAGAAAATATTTGTTAATGTACCCTTCAAAAAGTTTCTATTAGGCTAGAGACTATACCAGTGACAGTAGCAGAAAATATAAGAAAAGTATTATTTATCTGATAGTTGCTTCCTCGACTTAGAACAAATTAAATAGAAAATCATAGAAAAAGTTATTTTTATGTCGTGTAAAGTGGTTCAAATTATTTAAATAACGAATATCTTATAATAGAGAGATTTTGCAACGCTTACTCTTCACATGCCTTTGTCCTTATCGTTATCTCAAGCATGCGCAGTTTTAACGCGAAAGAATTGCAATTTTTTAATATTAAGTATACTTTTATATATATATACTAAAAAAAATTGTCCGACTTTTTTTGTCCATTTCGTACTGCTTTGAAGGTAAAATTGCCGGCGGTACACTACAACAAGCAAATTTTCATTTTTAAATAACAGAGACAATGTAGTTAAGTTAGTATTCATCTTTAATAAACTTAGGGGATTTTTTCATTCATTTTCATGGTTAAGCATACCGGTTATTAGTATTTGATGGGTCAACACAAGTTTCTAAATTAAAGTTGGGTCTAGCATGTTTCTTCCTTGACTATTTCAAACGTAATACGAACGTGCTATACATAAACTTTCATTTGAAATTAGCACTACACACTCTGTAATGCCATCGTGCCAAAAATTGCCAAAACTCAACATAATTTGAACACTAATTAACTGTTGTCAGCGTTATTTGCAATAGAAGATTATCATTTCAATTTTATCGTATTTTCTTAGTAGTTTGTATAGTTAAGTAGGAAAAAAAACAGACCCTACCATAATAGCGATAAGAATAACGTACTTTAAATAACGTCCCTTATAAGTTTCTAAATAAAGAAAATAGTTTCCCATTAATAAAGGTTTCTCTTATTTTATTTCAATACTGCGCAAGCTCCAAAAGATGAGCGCATGCTTCAAATAAAGATAAAGACATTGGCCTACTAAAATAAGCGTTGCAAAATCTCTCTATTATCTAAAACCACGACACTTAATGTTAACCGATAAATTATCTGGAAGCTTAAAATGATCCAATAAATGATCGAAACTTGAAAAAATAAAGCAGTTTTTATTATTTTTTTTTCAATACTATATTTTATTAAATATTTGTAATTTACTGTATGCCCGTTAAAATCATGCAAACAAAAATTTCGTTTTAAGTTTTACAGATTATAAAGCAACAAAAACCATTAGTATCATCGGAATACTGAAAGTATCCTCTTCAAAAAGCAATCTTTTATTTTTTACGCTCTGGAAACAAGTAATATCGATTAACGTACGAGCGGTGTGCGACACTTTTTGAATGACTTATCGGAATTTTAATAAATTCTCATGCTAACAAAAAAATCTGACGAAAAAATCTATGTACTATAATTTTGAAAAATTTTCCGCTCTTTCATGTAATGCTATTAGTTTTTCGATATATTTTTTTCTTTTTTGAGATATTATCGAAAAAACGAATTTTTGATCTTATTTTGGATTTTGTGGGCTTAGCATACATCAAACTTTAACCAACTTTCTTTTTATCGTATTCTACGTCCAAAAAAACTACCTGTGTGCCAAAATGCAGCCTGTTAGCATTTAATGAGAGTTCAAAACCCCTGGCGACTAGGCTATAATACTTTGTTTTAGATTTGTCAGTCTCTAATAATGACAATTATATTTATTGACGTAGCTACTGGCCAAAAATTGACAGTTGGTTTTAATTCTGCGATCAAATATATCTTGTAAAGGTGCAAACATAAATCTTTATGAATTTCATAATTATAACCAATTCGTGGACACATTTACGGCACTTAATTCTTTGCATACTAAAAGTTTGTATAGCTTCTTGATTTTTTTTGGTCGCCCGGCCTTAGGTTTACTTCATTTTCTCCCTAAAATTTCTGCGAAACTCCCGCATAAAACGCTGCTTCAGTAAAAGGCCCCGTGGCAACCATAATTATGCTCTGTGGCCCACCTTGTCTCTTCCATCCGTGACGTTTGCGCTATAAGAAAAGCAAATTGTAACTTATTTATAAGACACCTTGTGTAAGCAGATCACTATGAAGTAACATATTTTAACCATAATTTTATCTGTTCCAACTCAGATTTAACAAAGCCATATTTGAAATTACGTCATTTACCAACTCTTTATGTAAACAATTGTAAACATTGTCTACACAACTCACTCTATCAAAATCTCTATTGTTTTCGTACGGTACTCCGCTGTAGTCCAGTCATTAGCCATCATTAGTTCTTCGTTTGTTTAGTTATTCCGAAAGCTATAAATTATCATTAGAAAAAGATAAGCGACATCGGAAGTTTTTGTTATTTCAGGGCTAGTCTATAGATCTTTGTCGGTTTTGCTTATAGTTAGGCAAATCTTCTTAAAATAACATTTTTTTTTTATTTTAGTCTATTAATACGAAATGCTCTTAATAAAAATATAGAATATTTTATCGAGAGATGGGTAAAAGAGTATTTTAACATTTATTTTTGTGTTTTGTTTTCTATATTCCTTTCTTAATTGCAAATTTACTGACTCTTAAAATATTTCTTAATAGGAACCTCATTGATGCATTTCGCTTAACTGGATTAAAATTAGATTTCTTAGGTAATGTTATTGAAATCGAATGATAGAATATATTTCGCTCTAATTAATTCGTCATCCAATTAACCCTACAGAACTTTTGTAGATATATATATATATATATATATATATATATATATATATATATATATATATATATATATATATATATATATTTATGGATCTAGCACACGTGCTACAGGGAAGTCCCTAAAGCTCTACAGGAGCGACACGTGTGCGGTGAAAGCGATTCACGTTGTTCTTGAATCGTTGTAGATTGTACTCGGTGGGAAACACAGTCCTGGGCAAATTATTCCAAAGGAATGATGTTCTCCATATAAAAGACTGCTTGAAGAGCGTTGTACGAGGAGTAACAAGCTGAACCTCATACGGATGTGAAGAATTAGCGCGACGTGTACTTCTAACATGCACCGCTCTGGGAGGAATTAAGCGGGCTACATCCTTCGAACACTTTCCATGAGAGTACTTGTAGAATAGGCTCAAGTCGCCAACTGTTCTTCGATGTTCCAGCGAATGAAGGCCGTCGGTCAGTTCCGGCTCTCCAATCAGACGAACAGCTCTTCTCTGAATAGAATCCAACAAATGCAGTGTATGTTTGGGAGCGGAGCTCCAAACGTGGGAGCAGTATTCCATAGTTGGTCGAATTTGAGCTTTGTAAAGAATTAACAGTTGTGGAGTGTAAAGCTTTCTGGTTCGAAATAATATTCCCACCTTTAAGAAGCTCTCCTTGCTATGCCTGCAACATGTTCATGCCAGGACATATTTGCTCCCAAATTAACGCCCAACAAATTGGGTGACGATGTTCGAGGGTTGGGAATGCCCCGACATAACCATGTCGGGTTCAGCAACGTTAACTTTTTTAGAGAAAACTGCCGCCTGGGTTTTTGTAGCGTTAAATTCCACTTGGTTACTGTCACACCAAGATAGAATTTCTTCCAGGTCTTTGTTAAGTTGAATGACTTCCTGCTGTCTGCGGATATTCGTCTGAGTAGCCGATGTCCGAGCGTTCAAAGTGAATGAAGAGATAAGTGTACTGGCATCTGCAAAGCTGTAGATTGGATTCTCGATCTTTTCCAGCAGATCGTTAATATAAATGAGAAAGAGAGTAGGAGACAGTATGGAGCCTTGAGGTATACCGGCGTTGATATTAAAGGTATCGACTGCCACTCGTAAAGAACGCTCTTTGAGGAAACATGAGAGCCACAAACAGAACCTTTCAGACATACCATAAGAACGTAGCTTAGCCAACAGCCCATCGTGCCAAACACGGTCGAATGCCTTGGATATGTCAAGAGCAACCGCTCAAGATTCTCCAAAGTGTTCAACTGCGTTGTTCCAGACATGTGTTACATAGGTCAGAAGATCTCCTGTTGATCTATTTTTACGAAAGCCATATTGGTGATCGCTAATAATGTTGAATCCTTCAAGATATTTTAGAAGATGCTGATTGATAGCCTTTTCCATGACTTTCGATATTATTGAAAGCTATTTTCGAGAGATGGGTAAAAGAGTATTTTAACATTTATTTTTGTGTTTTGTTTTCTATATTCCTTCCTTAATTGCAAATTTACTGACTCTTAAAATATTTCTTAATAGGAACCTCATTGATGCATTTCGCTTAACTGGATTAAAATTAGATTTCTTAGGTAATGTTATTGAAATCGAATGGTATAATATATGTCGCTCTAATTAATTCGTCATCCAATTAACCCAACAGAACTTTTGTAGATATATAACACATTTAATAAGTAACGGATATTTTTGAATCATTTCGCGGAGAGTCTTAGGTCGGTCGTTCCTCTGTTTGACAGTATTGTCTGTTGTGGGAATTTCTATGTCGTAAAGATTGAATCTTGCACAGTCTTACCCGAATTAGCCTAACTAAAACATCGATTTGAGATTCGTCATATCAGTATGTTTCTTACATTGTATAGGGTTTATAAGGGTCCCTGTTCAGTTAAGCCATTTTCTCGACTACTAATAAAAATGAGCATACTTCTTTATGACTACTTGACTACACTAAGGCATTTAATTCAACAAATAATTAAATTATTTAGCTAACTGACATCTTAGCTATCAACATGGCCAATCAATATCATTAATGGTGTCCAGTAATGTTTATACTTTTCAATTGAAACAAAATCTGACGTACTGAAACAAACATTTTTACGCAAATAATGATAAAAATAAAACAAAGATCGCGTCAGCCTATCAATTCCTTATTAGTAACATATTTCGTTCCACTCATTTCCAGTAAGTCTCAGCTAATGTAAATTGAATCCAATCAAGCCAGGAGGAAAGCGGATCGAAGCTATTTCTCGTTGCTTATTTAAAATTTAGTAATTATATAACAGATAAAGTAAGGGTTTTTATTACTCAGTATATATCACCACTACACCAAACACTTTATTTTTGCATTCGACGCGCGTTTCGCTAACCATGTTAGCTTCATCAGGAGCGATGATTGACAGTCAATCATCGCTCCTGATGAAGCTAACATGGTTAGCGAAACGCGCGTCGAGTGCAAAAATAAAGTGTTTGGTGTAGTGGTGATATATACTGAGTAGTATCATTGTGCCAAAGATTCCACACTCCCAACTTAGAAGGGTTTTTATGTTTACTTCCGATTTAACTGGAAGTTAGAAAATATTATCACTATTGTCTTTGGAAAAAAATATATTGACGAAATTTTCAGAATTCTATCCATATTATTTCGCTAAATGCAGCAAAAAAATCATTAACGTACATAGGTTTGAGTAACACATGCGTAAAAAAAGATCAACCCTAAAAACAACAAAAAAAACATGAGTGATTTGTGATAAAAAAAAAAACGTCGTTCTGTGATTTCCTGATTCTTGGCAACGTGACCTTTAAACAAACCTTAAAAAAAAATATTTATGTAATCGATAGAGGAGAAATCCAGAAGAAATAAGCTCTGTAACCTGTGGAAGTTTCCTGTCAAAACCTTAAAAGAAAATATATTTTTTATTGATGACTATGTACAATGAATTAAGTATAATAATAATTAGTTATAAATATTATACTAGTATTTGCGGGAGTTCTAATAAGTAAAAACCGGTCAAGGGCAAGTGGGCCTTGCGTAATTAGTGTAGTTACCTAGGCTAAGTTAATTAGTTCCTTAACATCTTTTTAGTCAATAATGTATAATAGTTATAGCTACCTAACAGCCAATAAATAAATCTAGCTCAGTCTAGAATCTAGTAATAAAAGTGTAAAACAAACATTTACTACATAAATATTTGCTGAATTATAAACAAACAAAATAAAATTATATTTCGGACAAGAGCGACTCACCACTCGATTACAGTAATGCACACTTAAATATTATAAAAACCTTCACCATACGGCAAGAAATATAGTTTCCATATATATATTTTTTATTTATACCAGATAAATTATCAGACGTAATGCACTCGTGATAATTTTTGCTCAGTTTACACTTTATGGAGAATATTCCAAAATTTTTTCAAAATTTTTGGATTAGTAGTTTTCGAGATAACGGAAGGACAGCCATTTTTGGCAATTTTTTAAAAATAATACAAAGAAAAGTGTGCGCAAGTATTACATCATACATATTTTTGGACTCATGTTTCCACAAGGTTTCATTTGACACCCCATCTGATGACCTGGTAAAGAAAAATTTTTCACTTCCGGTTTCATCCCCCAGAACTAAATTTAACTTTTAAAACTACACGGCTCTGATTGAGCCATCAATTCCTATATTTGTGCCAAATTTCAACTTTCTTCGTCAAATAATTTCGGAGAAAATCGGGTGAGACAGATGGACAGACACCGAAGTGATCCCATAAGTGTTCCGTACGAAACACTAAAAATGAAAAACATTCCATGTCCTACAAATGTTTACAAGTTTTTATTGAGCTATTTAGTGTTTCTATAAATTAAACGAACATAAAGTAGAAATTCATGTTCTAGAATATTTTTGTATATATATATATATATATATATATATATATATATATATATATATATATATATATATATATCTATAATATATATAAAATACAACGTCTCTCTGTCTGTCTGTCTGTCTGTCTGTCCGTTAGTGCGCTTATCACTGGAAAACCACTTATCCGATTTACGTACTTTTTCTTTAAAACATACATATGTTCTCTGGCCAGGTTATAGGCTATATTTTATTACGATAGGTAGCATAAGGAATGAGCAGTGACGATAATAGTGAGTGAAGTCGGAAAAAAGTTTGCCGCTAGCGCGTTTCCTTGCAATACACAGCCTAAACCATTAAATATGGAACAATATTATGTAGCAGAGAATATCTATAATCTATAATATATATAAAATACAATGTCTCTCTGTCTGTCTGCCTGTCCATTAGTGCGTCTATCACGCGAGAACCACTTATCCGATTTACGAGTCTTTTTTTAAATTCATACATATATTCTTTGGCCAGGTTATATGATAATAATAATAATAATCTATACCTATAATATATATAAAATGCAACTTCTCTCTGTCTGTCTGTCTGTCCGCTTATTCCTCGAGAACCACTTATCCGATTTGCGTGATTTTTTAAATTCATGCATATGTTCTCTGACCAGGTTATAGATATATATTTTATTACATAATATATATAAAATGCATCGTATCTCTGTCTGTTTGTCTGTCTGTCTGTCCGTTAGTGCGCTTATCACTCGAGAACCACTTATCCGATTTACGTGTTTTTTTTTAATTCATACATATGTTCTCTGGCCAAGTTATATAATAATAATAATGATCTATATAATATATATAAAACGCAACGTCTCTCTGTCTGTCTGTCCGTTAGTGTGCTTATCATTCGAGAACCACTCATCCGATTTACGTGTTTTTTTTTTTTAATTCTTAATTTAATATATATCAAAAAAAATCTATAATATATATAAAACGTAACGTCTCTCTGTCTGTATGTCTGGCCATTAGTGCGCTTAGCACATAAAAACCCCTTATCCGATTTATATGTTTTTTTTTTTATAAAATACAAAGGGAATAAACAGAGACAAAATGCTAATATGTAGGAAAAATGATGGAAATTTAGCAGAAAGGCTGAATAGATGGGCGGAATACTTTAAAGAAACATTAAATGGAGATAAAAATGAGGAGTTGAATGAGAAATAGGAAGCAAAATTAACTGAAGGGCAGGAGGGAAAAAATAAGAGAAATACTCAGAACCCAAAAAAAATAAGGCCCCGGGTGGAAATTGTATAACAGTAGAAATGATAAAAGCTGGAGGAGTAGATCTGGAAAATGAAATATTGGTGCAAGAAATATGGGAAACAGAAAAGATGAGAGAGAGCTTGAGAGAGTTGCTCATTTGTCCAATATACAAAAAAGGAGAAAAAACTATATGTGCTAATATACCTTACTGGATGTCGTGTACAAGATAGTAGTGGTGAATATCAAAAACAGACTAGAAGAGAAAGCCGAGTCTATTCTGGGAGAGTACCAATAGTTCGGTTACAGACCAGATATTTTCGATTAAGGTAATACCTTAGAACAAAATTTGGCACTACACTTGGTCTTTGTGGATTTCAGAGAAGCATATGACTCTGTAAATAGAGAAAGACTCTACAAGATAATAGAAGAACTTAAAATTCCAAGTAAATTGATTCGCATGATGAGAATGACCCTGAATGACACAGAAAATAGAGTGTTGGTTGAGGGCAAAGTATCAGACAAGTTTAAGGTGAAGAGAGGATTAAGACAGGGGATCCCATGTCGATATGTCTATTTAATTTGGTACTAGAGAAGATTATCCGGGAGTCGGAAATAAAAACAAATGGAACGATATACCAACAAACCTGCCAATGCTTGGCCTATGCTGATGATGTAGCAGTGATTGCAAGAGCAAAAGAGAACCTCAAAAAAGCCATAAGTAGGATAGAAGAAAGGGGAAGGATGAGGGGACTAAAGATAAATGAGGAAAAAACAAAACAGGGAAAAGATATATGTTTGAAAAAGTAGACAAATTTAATTATCTGGGAGTAACACTAACAGAGAGTGGACAAGAAAGGACGGAGATACTAGAAAGAATAGCGAAAGGACAGATATGTTTGGGGGCAATGAATCCAATATTGAAATCAAAGAATGTATCAAGAAAAGCAAAAGAAAACATATATGCGACAGTTGTCAGACCCACGGTGACATATGGATGCGAAACGCGAAACCGAATGCAAGAGAAAAGGAGACGTTGGAGGTGTGGGAAAGGAAAGCTTTGAGAAGAATCTATGAAGGAAGGAAAGAAGAGGGACTGTGGAGAAAAAGAACAAACTACGATTTAAAATGCCTATATACGTTACCCCTTATAAGCCAAATCATAAGAAGCCAGCGATCAAGATGGTTGGGACACGTGGCAAGGATGAAGGAAGAAAGACATGCAAAGCAAGCCCTAATAAGAGGAGTGGTTGGAAGAAGAGGCAAGGGTAGACCTCTACCTACATGGATTCAGGCAGTAAAGCAAGATCTGGAGTTGATGGCAATCCCGCACTGGGAAAAGCTAACAGGAGACAAAAAGAAGTGGAGACAAATATGCAACCAAGCAATGGGCCTCTAAGGCCTCTCGAGCTATATAATAATATAAACATAACGAATAAGCAGTGACGATAAAGATAAATCAAGTCCACGCGAGCGGAGCCGCGGGCACGGCTAGTATATATATATATATATATATATATATATATATATATATATATATATATATATATATATATATATATATTACTTAACCTTTTTTATTTTCGTTAATTTTGTAAAAAATTAAAAGTAAGTAATTTTAGATGAAAAAGAAATTAACGAGATGCTTTTGTCAATACAAATTTAAAAGAAATAATCGGTTCGCCACTTTTTCTACTTAGGTGAATATAAAATTAAACGATAAAACTGAAAGCAATAGTCAACCTTCAAATACTTTTTCTTGAAAATTTTCTTATGCCATTTGTCGCTTATCATTACGATTTGTGAATTTCATTAATACCATTCCATCCTCCTCCTCTACACAAAAATTTAATACTCTCAGACAGTGCAAAACCGGATAGATAAAATTGTCAAATTGTCCCTACATGATATCATCGTTGTCAGGCTAATAGAAAAGTCCTAAAAATATTTATTATTTTAAGCATTATATCTGTTAAAACGTTAAAATCAATATTGTAGCTTGCTTAAAATGAAGAAAAAAGTACCGTAAAGGTCCAGTATTCGCTAGAGGTTCATAGTCCATATGAAACAAAAATAGACTCTGGTCAAATAAGCGCAATCTGTTAATAGCACGTCATAATACAAATTCACCGATTCACTAATTCACAATGTCGCAATTGGAAATATATTAATTGAGAATTTACCGTATTAAGTGCCTCCCAAAGAGTAGTATTTTTTTTAACAGCTCTTAATACTAAATAACTGTAAAAAGTTTTCGAACTAACCAGGTAATTAAAGGAATTATAATTAAGATAATGACAGGAGCGTAAATTCGAACCCGCGTCGGACCGCAAATTACTAAATGGTGTCAATAAATTCACTATAAAATATTGGCTAATGTTTAGTGAGCAAATATACGGGATGTTGCTAAATTCTAAAACCACAGAAACATCTCGTATCCTAGGAAAATTCCAGGATACATAATTTTTCATTTATTTTTGGCTACACCATATTTTTTTAATGCATTTTAGCGTTAGAAAAACTAAGTGGAGGTAAACTTTTTTTATTCACACCCTATTCTTTACATTCAGCTGAAAGAGCTTTCAACTGTAGACGCTAACTATATTTTCCGTAGAGCATAGCATTCAGCGATTCAAGACCGGAATCTCCATTTATTCATAATGGCAGTTTCTGTAATTGCATTTAAAAAAAAAATGTTTGAAAATAAAATACTGTTCGATAGTTCTTGCGCTTACTCTAAGCTATCTACCATATACCGAGTAAACTTTTGAAGAAACTGATATTTTATTATAAAAATTTGTTTTTCATATTATCGTAAAACCCTGTATGTGATATGGTTTAAGAATTTTAGTGATAAATGTACCGTTTATATTGACATGATTGTAACTGAAACTTTACACATCGTTCTCATTTTTAAATAAATTATTATCTTTACCTTCATATATTCCTGACCCCAAAAGTGCTGCGAAATATATGTAGAACTTCTTTTGTAGCAACACTCACGAATTAAATAAAAAATTCAGCAAATGTGTTCAGTGTCATTATTTTGTCGTCTTGCAATTTAAAATCAGGTTTTTTAAAGATAAGATCACTGCATTAAAATGGTTTTTTCAGATTATGTGCACGTGTGTATTTATGAAATCGTACGAGTTTAATTTCAGAGTTTAATATCGATTATTAAAAAACATTAATCAAATGATAATCAAAAGTCTCATTATTTTTTCATTTTAATTGGTACACGAAACCTTTGTTAAATGTTATATTGTCAAAGATAAGATTTTTCAGGTTATCTTCCGCTATTCTAACCGTACAAATATCAGTACTTTTATTTGGAAAAATAATATTTCCTAATTGATTTTAGTGCCTGTAAAAAAAATAAAAAAGGGGGAACACTAGGAGAAGCGAGGTCTCTTAAAAAAACCTCTAAACTAAGAGATTTTTCACAAAAAAAGAACTCTTTAACTTTTTAAAAATCAATGGCCGTTGGAAGAGATTTTTCGAGTTTTACAAGAAATAAATTTTCACACAATGCTTCAGAGCCTTTCCTGATAAAAAAAAATCCCCGTTTCTAAGAGAGCACTATTTTTTCATCCATACAGGGGGAGAAAATATGTCTTCTCGGTATATATATATATATATATATATATATATATATATATATATATATATATATATATATATATACATATATATATATATATATATATATATATATATATATATATACATATATATATATATATATATATATATATATATATATATATATATATTTATATGTATATATATATATATATATATATATATATATATATATATATATATATATATATACATATATATATATATATATATATATATATATATATATATATATAAATATATATATGGACCAAGCCCATATTTCAGCATTCTACCCACTGTTCTCTTATTTGTCAATCCATCTCGACACGAGTTTCCCCGTATCACAGAATTTCTAGCACTTATACCCGTACTTGAGGAATATAGTGGAAGATACTACGAATTACTAAGTTTCAAACGCATACATAGTACTGCTGCCACAAAAGCCGTCAGCAGATTGCTAACCCTCACTGCAGGCAGCACGATTTGTCGAGCGATCATCCTCAGGCATATGTTGTTCAATGTAAAACAACTGAAACGCATCTCGAGATGGATTGACAAATGAGAGAACAGTGGGTAGACTGCTGAAATATGGGCTTGGTCCATTATTTTCAGTTGTTTTACCTTGAAATATATATTTATATATACATATATATATATATATATATATATATATATATATATATATATATATATATATATATATATATATATCGTATCCCACGAAAACTTCAGGATACATAATTTTTCATTAATTTTTGGCTATACTATATTTTTTTTAATGCATTGTAGCGTTAAAAAAACTAAATGGAGGTAAATTTTTTTTATTCACACCCTATACTTTATATTCAGCTAAAAGAGTTTTCAACTGTAGATGTTACCTATGTTTTCCGTCGAGCATAGCATTCAGCAATTCAAGACCGGAATCTCCATTTATGCACACTGGCAGTTCCTGTAATTGTATTTAAAAAGAAAAAAATACGTTTAAAATTAAAACACCGTTCGATAGTTCTTGCGCTTACTCTAAGCTAACTACCATATGACGAGTAAACTTTAGAAGAAACTAATATTTTAATATAAAAATTTATATATATTTATATATATATATATATATATATATATATATATATATATATATATATATATATATATATATATTTATATATATATATATATATATATATATATATATATATATATATATATATATATATATATATATATATTTATATATATATATATATATATATATATATATATATATATATATATATATTTATATATATATATATATATATATATATATATATATATATATATATATATATATATATATACCTATATATAGACATTTTCTCGGTATAATTTAAAATATCATTATTGTTCATAATTTACAATGTTTTCCAAATGAGGCTCAACATCACCTAATTTACTCACTTTTAAAATATATTGGGTTTTTGACTTCAATTAAATATTATTTCCTTGAATTTATTGGGTAAGGTGTGGGAAGGAAAAGGCACTTTAAGTATTATACACGTCCCAAACTTGAAAATGATGTCTTATTTCGTTAAAGAATTATGATGGCAACAGGTCGACAGACGACAAAGACACAGACTGATAATAGACAGACAGAAAACCGACGACAATAAAAACTTTGTTTTCCGTAATATGGAATCCCTAAAACATTTCTTTGACCAGACAAGAAAAAAATTATTACTGCGTTTAAAGGAAGAGACCAATCTGGCCACCAGGATATGTGTACATTTTCAGAATTGCTTAACTAAAAGGATAAAACGTAACCCTTATAAAAAGTTTCATGATTCATTCAGCGAGTCGTTATTATAGTTCATATTATCAAAAAATACTGGACAGCGAATGTGCACGTTGAAACATTTAACATTTGAACAACACTCATAAATGACCGGACAGTCACTTTCACGGGAAGAAGTTTTACCTAATTCTTATAAGCCCAAAAGAATCCCCTGGCTGTATCAAGTAACAATAGTTAAATTTAATAATACTGATAAATCGATATATCGATGGCTATCTATTGAAAACTATGGGTAATTAACTTCAGTCGATAACTATCGATATATTGACAGTTAATATTGAATTCACCTGTTGTTATTCGATATACATTTATTATTAATATGTTGTCCCCTTCTATTACCTTTCCATCTCCGCAGAAAAGAAAATAATCCGCAAGAAAATAAACTAAAGCGTCTTAACGATACGGACAATTGCCAAGCTCATTGACCTATAAAAGTCGGTATAATCGCACAACAAGACTATGTAACGACAGAAAGAGAGCATCATGATACTGATAAATCATTTAGGTAGGCAACATCATAGACGGCTACCGAAGACCGACAACAAAAGTATACAGACAGCTGTCAGAAGGTGGCTTGACAGTATTATGTTTTCGGCCGCCGCCTTTAATCTCGCCCCGATTTATATCAGTTTTGTTTGCATGTCCTCTTTTTTTGTTATATAGTCTTGTGTTCAACTATAGCATATTAGAAAATATTTTCAAGGACGTATATAAAATTTTAAATAATTTCGACAAGCTATGTATACTTGGTTATTTAACTTAAAGTTATGTTTGGGAAATTAATTTATTTCAATGATTTCTATTACCTGTTAAGAAGGATTCTCTAACTTATGGAACACCCTGTATATATTAAACGTAAGATATACTAACATACTCATAAATAATGTGGTGAGAAGGGAAGTAAAGGTCGGAAGTGGTCATACTGCAATCTTCTTTAAACTCAGGAAACTGCTCTTTCATAGAAGTCTACCGCACACACGTTGCCACTTTATCTATATGGTGGCGACATTTGTCACTTACTACCACGTATTCTGTAGACTACTCCTATGTCAGATGATGTTTCACGAAGAGTCGGAGTTAGAAGAAAATTTATAATTACTATAAAACGTACTCAGGAGATATAGTAAACTCGAAACTCCATATTAAAACTTATACTTCAAGAGAGTATCGAAACGCCACGCGAGTTAGATCGAAAACAAAATTCGTGACTCTGCAATATAACAAACTGGTGCGGTATCACAAACGAATCTATTATATTAGAGAGATTTTGCAACGCATATTTTTGGTAGGCCACTGTCTTTATCTTTATTTGAAGCATGCGCCCACCGTTTAGAGTTTACGCAGTAATAAAAAGAATAAATTAAATATAAGGACGCAGCTGTTATTGTTATTTGAAGCATCCGCCCACCATTTGGACGTTGGGCAGTATTGAAATAAAATAAGAGAATAAAGATAACGATTTCCCTTATTTAAGAACTTATAAGAGAGGTTATTTAAGTTCGTTATTCTTATCGCTATTATGGTAGATCCTGTTTTTTTCTACTTAGGTATACAAACCACTAAGAAAATACAGAAAATGGTAACCTTTTATTGCGAATAACACTGACAACAGTTAATTAGTGTTCAGATTAGATTGAGATTTTGCAATCTTTGTCACAATGGAATTACGGTATATGTAGTGCTAAATTTTATTTATCGCAAATTCGTAATACCTTGGAAATATTGAAGAAAGTGATAGAAACCTGCTAGACACAGCTTTAATTTAGAAACTTGTGTTGACCCATCGAATACTAATAATCGGTGTGCTTAACTATGAAATGAATAAAATAAAAATCCCTAGATTTATAGAAGATGAATACCAACCTAACCTTGCAATTTCTTCGCGTTAATACTCCACATGCTTGAAATAACGACAAGGACAAAGGCATGTTAAAAATAAGAGTTGTAAAATTGCTCTATTCATACAGACTGAGGTAGGAAACCTCAGTATATTGGTCTAAATCATGATGAATCGAATGGATAAGTGATAAATAAATTTAATAGCTGCTAGTAAATGGATGCCTTTTTCGAACTGCCTTATGGTCACTTCTTAAGGTTCAAAATTCGAACAGATTTAAAAACGTTATAATAGTAATGCAAAAGTACATGCTATAAGAGTATATTTTAAATAACATGTTCACAGATATTTACTCCAACTGTCGTTGACACTGAGAACAAGGTAATTTGTGGGCTCCTACATAAATTGACAAATAATATTAAATAATTATCTTAACTTTTTATAAGCATACGTAAATTCATTCTCTTTTATTTTTAAATATTCAGCTTATTTTCGTGTGGTACCATACTTAATTCACCATATATTGTTCACTAAGCCCCGACAATTTTAGAGATACATACACCGGAATAAAACCAATGTGGTAATAATTTAGCACACACACAATCTTTTAGAATTTATTTTATTTCTATAAACAAAATAAGTTAGATCTTCGATTGTGTTAGCCGATACTTGTTGGAAATTCATAATAAAATTATATAAAAACAACACTATGTTTTAATTTCCAATATATTTAAAGTCACTTGACAATTGTTTCACCATACAATGGCTTCTTCAGAAGTAAATAATCCTTTCTTATTTACTTCTGAAGAAGCCATTGGAAATTAAGACATAGTGTTGTTTTTATATAATTTTAAAGTAAGTTAGTATTGAATATGCAGTTACATTTTTCACCATTTTTTTAAGGGATTGAGACTACCTAGAACTTCATAAAAAGAGTTTATTTAATTTCTCGTAGAATTTTCTAGAGCTGTGTGAAATTGCTTGCGCTTGTTTGAACATATTTTTACATATACGGTTCTACAAATTTGTTCGAATATATTGTTTTCCTTTGTTTCCTAATCTACCAGTCTTATTAGCGATTTCAGGTTTTCTTTGATGAAATTACGCACTTTTTAGTGTTCCGTACGGAACATTTATAAGATCACTTCGGTGTCTGTCTGTCCGTCTGTCTGTCTGTCTGTCGCACCCGATTTTCTCCGAAACTATTTGACATAGAAAGTTGAAATTTGGTACTAATATAGGAATTGGTGGCCTCATCAGAGTCATGTGGTTTTGAAAGTTAAATTTTGGCTTAAGGGGTTAGTTTTGGGAGGTGAAATCGGAAGTGAAAAAAAAAATTTTACTAGGTCATCGAGTGTCACGTCAAATGAAAGCTTGTGAAAACACGAGTAAAATATATATATATATATATATATATATATATATAATGTAATATTTGCACACACTTTTCTTTGTATTATTTTTAAAAAATCGCGAAAAGATTGGAAACAAACTTTGTTGAAAACTCATTTGGGGTGTGTTTTGTGAAGTCACTGATCATTTTATACCACCGTAACAATTTTTTTTTATTTTAAAAGCAATCAACGTATGGAACACTAATTGTGCAAGTTCAACTGGCACTTGACCGGTTATTGAATGTTAACTTCGCTCTTTTCAGCTTTTGGACAACTCAACCTTAATTTTTCTCAGGCACACACTTAAGTACGGTGTAAACATTGAACACCGTTTGGTTTATGTGTATTAATTGCGCTTCAGTAACCAAGTTTAGCAGAAAAAGTCAATCGTCACTTTTTCAGAACGCATTGTTATTCCTACTAGTATAATAAAAAAATTCGTTTTTTTTTCGGGTAGAGGGTGTACTTATTCTAATTTTTTTTATAATTTTCTACTTATTTACCACTTTTAGAAACTCTTCTTATAAACATTTTTTCTTAAATTTTGACTAAAAATAATCTTCAGAAAGACAAAATAAAAGTATTTCTAATACCAAAATAACTTATTTTTGGCTTTTATTAATCATTAAATTGAACGAAACAAAATTGTCTTTGCCAATCCTGTGGAAACATGGGCAATTAAGGCGATTATTATAGCGTTAATAAAATACTTATAAGATAATTTAGCTGTAATGGCTTACTTACTTTAAAATTATTAGCATACGCAACTTTCCCTAAATGGTTAACCTATTTCACCGTTCAGAATTTATCTTCATCGGAACCGTAATCATAATAAATTGTATGTTGCCTTATAGGTAATATTTTATTAAATTTGCTAATATAAGTAGAGCTTTTTATTAAAGCCGTTTAAAAAATTGGTAGTTAGAGAAACTTAACAAACAAAAAGGACCCGACCAGAAAGTCAGACACAGTACAGTCATAATTCTTAAAATCATCTATTTCGATCAGTATATTGTCTCACTTTCCAGGGACGTAAATATATTACAGAGCTGGTAACATACCATTACCGATTAAACCGTAAACTATTAAGGCACCTGAAGAAGCGTTATTTCTCTCCTGTGGTAAAGCTATCTTCCCTTTCATAACACACTGCTGCACGTAATGACACCCAGTGCCACTCTATTAGTAGGAAATACATATGTTGGTCTTGTATTAAAAGTACGGGACATCCAACAATAACTAAAAAAAAACGAACGTACTGTCTATTAATCAGCAAACTAGGACACTACATGTTTCCCTTTAATCCAGAGCTCCTGAGCTAGGTGATAATGACAATGTCACCTCACCTCAATAAGGATTAAACTATTTCATGAAGATATCGCCGAGGATGTCATGATATCCATCCACGTTATTCAAGTGCTGAAACATACATTGCACATGGTACTCTTTAGACGACGAAATAGGGACAGGAGTGTATTAATTCTACCTTATGTTGGCCTCAGGCTTTATTCTCTTTTATGTCACTGTGGACCACAAGTAAAAAGAAACCATGTCAACTAAAAATGACTTTCAAATACTTTTTTTGCTCGGTCGTTTATATAGCGTTTCTAAAGATTGTTTCCGGGCTTTTTCAAGCTCGACGAATTTTCGCCAGAGCGGTGGTGGACACGGCATAATATCCAAAAATATACTAATAGTGCATGCCATCTGAGGACTTGGTGGTTTTGCGTAGAGTCACTAACATAAACTCCCGTTATTTATAAGGATAACTCCGTTCTCCAACAGCAGATAACGCGACGACTTGTCTACTTAACAACGATTGTTAGACGAAACAAACCACCCCCTCAACAGTACGAGTATTACCGCTATTTTTTGGACTGCGTGTAGACCAAGAGGCTGATACGAACTTTTCAGCTGTCACCGTCTACCTACTTGTTTATTCTATCGGGCGAGTCGAATAAAAGCCTTTACCGTTGATTTTGCGCCCCCTTGCCCTGGAATACTCAGATAAGGCCCAAAATGCTACATCCAAAAATGAACTGTCATTTAACGACTTGAATCAAGTACCATAACATTTGTTGACACTAAAAAAGTCGAGCGCCTCAAAGGGAAGACGCCGCCGAGACCGGATCCAGCTTTAGGGCCTAAAAAAAGTCGATCCAAAAATGGACTGTCATTTTTCATACAAAATCAATAAATTTACTTTGTTCTTGATAAAATATGAGGAAACTTGCAAAAGGCAGACGCTGCCAATACCGGAGAACGAAGCTGGACCAAAACAAAAACTCGAACAACGACGGTTTTTGGCTGGAAAAAGTGGGTCCAGCTTCCGCCTCCGGTATTGGCGGCATCTGCCTTTTGCAGATTCCTTCTTATTTTATCAAGAACAAAATAAATTTATTGACTTTGCATGGTTAAATGACGTTTTTTGGGCTCTACAGCTGGCTTTTTTAGTGTCAACAAATATTATGGTACTTGATTCAAGTGATTAAACGACAGTCCATTTTTGGATATAGCATTTTGGGTCTTATCTGGGCATTCCAGGGCACGGGGGCCACAAAATCAACGTTAAAGGCTTTTATTTGATTCACCCGATAGAATGAACGACTAGGTAGACGGTGGGTAGAGAGGTCAAAATTTTAGGTCGCCCTTTTGGTCTAGTACGGTCCATATAGAATGACGAAGAAAGCGTAGTGTCTGAAGGAAGTCGTAGTTACAGAAATTTATTACTATTTTGCGGAAGGTTATGAAGAAATAATAAATAAGTAAATAATTACCTTGTTAAAATATAACATGCACATTGTCATTTTATCATATTTTCCAAGCAAAATTTTAGGTTTCCTTATGTTAGGAAAAAAAAGTCGTAAAACTCTTCTAAATACGTAGGAGTAAATTCATAATATATTCGTTTAACATTATAATAAAAAGTGATTAATTAATTAACTTTCTTGACAAATTTTTAACAGTTTCGTCATTATTAAAAATCTAAATTAAACTTAACCTGCATATTTTAGAAAAAAGCTCGTACTGATAGATCACTATGGGAATTAGAAGAAGTGGGCAAGAAGCCAAGACTATTTTTAGTATTACACATTTTGTGTTGGATAATGTAAACACAATCACGAGAATATCCCAATCATTAGAAAATTAAAATGATCCATTACTTTCACAACAAGTCATCATTAATAGGTACTTTCTCGGAGTTAATAAATGTCTCAGAATATTTAGAATACAAATAAAGAAGAAAAGACACTACTATACTGACGACGCAGCGCTGATAATAGAGAATGAAGATGACCTTCAGAGATTACTGTACCAAAATGGGAATTATAATATCGGCCGCAAAACAAAGTCTCTGACAACATCTAACAAACCATTAAGTTGTAAAAAATAATTCAATTCATGATTAAAAAATAATTCAAAAAATGAAGTTTTAATACCATTCTATAGATATATCAGTGTAGTAGCTTTAGATGTATCGCCAAAAAAGTGAGAAAAATGGTTTCCTATGTTTATATAAATACGCGATTATACATCTAACTTGGCCTGAAAGCTTGCTGACTGCATAGTATGCAAACGAATCAGTCAAATGTAAAGTATTATTCATCATCATCATCATTAGCTTATTCCATTCATAGTCGGATGTAAGCCTCCCCAAATTGTCTCCAATGAGCTTTGTTGTTTGCTTTTTGCATCCAATCGTGTCCTGCTAATCTTTTTATGTCGTCCGTCCATCTTGTCTGGTCTACCTCTGCATCTTTTGTGTTCTCTAGGGCTCCATTCAACTGTACAGCATGTCCATCTGTTATCATTCATCCTTGCGACATGCCCTGCCCAATTCCACCTTAATATACATATTCGTTGTATTACCTCTGTCACTTTTGATCTTCTTCGTATCTCGATGTTACGATCTTGGAATCCAATATTTAGCATTCTCCTCTCCATTGCTCTTTGGGTTACCTGGAGTTTATGTATTATACTTCTGTTTAAAGCCCACCTTTCAGTGCCATATGTTAATACCGGCGGTACACATTGATCGAATACTCTGGCTTTTATTGTATTTGGGATTTCTAATTTAAATGTAGATTGTACCCTTTCGAACGCAGACCAAGCTAACGAGACTCTTCTATCCAAGTCAGCCTTTAAATTATTTTTTGATATTTCGATTTTTTGTCCTAAATATATGAATATTTGTACCTTTCCTATTCTTTCGCCCTCTATTAGCAGTTCCTGGCTGTTATCTTCACTTTCGTTGTTCAAATATTTGGTCTTGGTGACGTATTATTATCCTTCGAAAATTAAAGAAAATTAGTGCCTTTTTCAATGTCATTAATCTAATGAAGTGCATAATTTTAGCTAATAGAGAAAAAACATATACAATTATATTTATAAGAAACAGCTGAATATTTTCTAAATTTGTACTTTAATAAGCTATATATAACCACGTATAACCTGCTATTAAAATTAATAAATATAAGTAAGAACAGCGTTACCATATTCACAGATGGTTTCACTACCAAGCCAAGTGCGATCATTTAGTTTTTTAACTGTATTGCATGAAAGTTCAGTAACGTATTTTTTTACATTAGAGAGGATTGCAATTCTGTCCAGTGTTTTCTACTTCTCCTTATCGTACTCGTTGAAGTTTCTCATGAATCATCGACCTGACGAGAAAGGATTTTATGAACTTCGTACTTTATCTAGTGGTAGAATGTTTTCATTAAAAACTCGGTGGCAAAGGTGGCAAAAAAGAGGCATATTTAAACGAAGCAGTATAGCGAAACAATCACCTCGGAATTGAAACAAAATTTCGAATTTACAAGACACAATTAGACTTTTACTAGCTTACACAAGGGAAATCCAATCCAAAACAAATGCGAGAAACAACGTAGAAGAAAGAAAAATGCCCTTTTTTTCATAAGCATAGGGCACATGCTACAGGGAAATCCCTAAAGAATACGTTGGTAGGATATAACGAATTATACTAAGGACGCATACCTATTACTTTGACTGACACAGCAGCTTTCGAGCCGATAGAGTGGTTGTCACAGTCAACGCTTAAAAGCCAGTAGCGCTTTTCGAGGAATCCTCTTCAGGCATATCAAGTTAATGTAAAACAATTAAAAACAGACGAAGTCCATATTTCAGCAGTTTACCCACTACTCTTATTCGTTAAATCAATCCTAGCCTGACTGACGAGCCGTGATACGACGAAACGCGTCTCAGGATGGATGGACGAATAAGAGAACAGTGGGTAAACTGCTGAAATATGGACTTCGTCCGTTTTCAGTTGTTTTACATTAACTTGAAATCCTTAAAGCTCTACAGGAGCGACGCGTATGCGGAAAAAAGGGATTCAATTTGGTCTTGAATAGCTGTAATTTGTACTCGGTGAAAAACGCAGTCCTGGGCAAATCATTCCAAAGGGATGAGGTTCTCCATATAAAGAAAGAGTTGTACGAGGAGTGACAAGCTGGACTTCATACGGATGTGAAGTATTCCTGCGACTTGTATTCCTAGCATGCACGGCTTTGGGAGGAATTAAGCGGGCTACTTCCATCCAACACTTTCCATGAGCCCTTCAAAATAGGAGTTTGTTTCAATAATCACTTTATCGTTGTAGCAAATTTTTTTTCCGTTGAGTCATTTTTTTATATTCGAAAATAGGAAATAATCGCTGGGGGCTAAATCTGGAGATTATGGTGGATGCAGAAGCAATTCGTATCCCAACCTATGGAATCTTGTCATGGTGAGGACACAAGTGTACACACGATGGAGAATTTTTTTTTCTTCACCCAATGTGGACGTTTTTCTTTCACAGCATGGTTGAAACGATCCAATAAGTTGGCATAACACTTAATTGTTTTGCCCTTTTCAAGGCAAGCGACGTGGATTATGCCGCGTGCATCCCAAAATACTGTGACCATGATTTTGTTCGCCTTTGCCTTCTTGAGCGCCGATTCGCCACGGAAAACCTACTATTTGGACTATTCTTTGGTCTCTGGGGTGCTGTGATGAGTCCAAGTTTCTTCAACAGTTATGAATCGATGACAAAAATCATTCCGGTTGCACTTTAATATCGGCAAACATTCTTTTGAAGTTGACACACATGCATATTTATTATCAATTGTGACCCATCACAGCACCCATCTTGCGGAAGGCTTTCTCATATCCAAATGTATTGTTAAAATATTCTACACGCATTCAGTTGAAGTGCTCACAGTCTCAGCAATCTCACGCACTTTCACTCTCCCATCATTTATCCCTATATCATGGAATTTTTCAATAATTTCTGATAGGATGACCTCATTTGGACAACCAAGAAGAACATCCAATTCTTCAAAAATGCTTGTACGACCGCGTTTGAATTCAGCTGTCCAATATTTTATGGTCGATAACGAAGGTGCGGAGTCCCCATAAACTTCGCTGATTTTTGCTTTTATCTCGTCATTCGTTTTCTTTTTCAAAACCAAGCTGTTCAGCTCTATATTAATTTTTTTTTTTTCCATTGTTGTAAAATCACAAAAGTTGTTGTATTTAAATCGTTGTCACTTAGAAACTAAATCACACAGTGACTTGAAAATTCGGCAGGATTCTTGTGAAAGGTTATGTTTATGAAAAATATAATTTTTTAAATAATGGGTGCGCCGCGCCATATCTGGCCGAGATCAGGTACTTATATAAGACTCGTACCTTATTTTTTGGGAATTGTCTTAGTTAGATTCTTCTGAAAGTTTGTCGACTTTTTACGCATTGTTAATTGTACAAACATTTAGTAAGGTACTCTCCAAATTTTTAACTTTAACCTAATAAATTTGAACAATATAAAACGTGAGTAATTTTCTTTTAACCGGAAGTTTGAAATCTAACATCCTGTAATCTATTAACTTTATAGACTTGGCCTAATTTCAAAAACAACTGAAACTGATTTGAACTTTTATAAACACCTAATTTTTACTTTATAACATTTCATACTTTCAAAGTTTGTGTTTCAACTTTGCCCATATTAACAGGAATGGGCGATAAAATGAAAATTATCTTAAAATAATTTAATTTTTTAAAACATCCAGTTTTTCACCTGGATTTAATACTCACTAAATAAGTACATCTTGCTAATAAAACATAATAATAAAAACATAAAAATCTAGACTGTTTAAAAAAATTTAAAAATATGACTTTTCATGTCATATAAATTTGTATAACACCTAAGTTGGGAATGTGGAATCTTTGGCACAATGACATACTCAGGGATATCACCACTACACCAAACACTTTATTTTTGCATTCGACGCGCGTTTCGCTAACCATGTTAGCTTCATCAGGAGCGATGATTGACAGTCAATCATCGCTCTGATGAAGCTAACATGGTTAGCGAAACGCGCGTCGAATGCAAAAATAAAGTGTTTGGTGTAGTGGTGATATATACTGAGTAGTTGTATAACACCATTTATAATACGGGAATAAACCATTAGAATGGCTTCAATCAGCTTTCATCATGCTCCCAAAGAAAACCAATGCAAAAGAGTGCTCAGATCATAGAACCATAAGTTTGATGTCTTACCCTTTGAAGGTCTTTCTTAAGATAACACACAATCGTATCCATTATAAACTGGACGACGTAACACACCAGCCATGAGACAATCGATCGTTTGCGTACTAAGTTCGGTAATCGTGTGATCAGCCGTTTTGGAGATGTGCCATGGCCACCCCGCAGCTACGATTTGACACCACTAGACATTTTTTATGGGAAACTGTTAACGACTGTTGTTACTCTAACAATCCACAAACAATTCCTACCCTAACGGAAAATATCCATCGAGCACCAAATAGGCCACAATCCATCAAAACTGTGCTGAAAAATTGGGTTGACAGGGTGGGCTACAGCCATACACATATATATATATATATATATATATATATATATATATATATATATATATATATATATATATATATATAATATATATATATATATATATATATATATATATATATATATATATATATTATATATATATATATATATATATATATATATATATATATATATATATATATATATATATATATATATATATATATATATATATATATATATATATATATATATATATATATATATATATATATATATATATATATATATATATATATATATATATATATATATATACCTATATATACATATATATATATATATATATATATATATATATATATATATATATATATATATATATACCTATACCTATATATACATATATATATATATATATATATATATATATATATATATATATATATATAATCATTCCAGAAAAGAACATAGGAACGTAGGCTTGAAGTTCACATATTTACAGTTTTTTATTAGCGTTTCATATGGAACACTTATGGAATTCCTTCGGTGTCCGTCCGTTTCTCTCTCGGTCACACCCGATTTTCTTCCAAACTACTTGACGTCGCCCAATCAAAGACGTGTAATTTTGAAAGTCAAATTTTTTGACCTAAGGGGTTAAATTTTGAGGGCTGAAATAGGAAGTGAAAAAAAAATTTAAGGTCATCGAGGGGGTGTCAAATGAAAGCTTGTGAAAACATGAGTTAAAAAAATATATATGATGTAATACTGGCGTAAACTTTTTTTTTATATTCCTTGAAAAAAATTGCCAAAAATCGCTGTCCTCAAGCCCTATCTGTAAGGATACTGACCAGAAAATTTCGAAAAAATTCTGGAATATTCTCTATAAGGTGCAGATTGAACGAAAATTATCACGGGTGCACGGCCTTTGATAATTTATCGTTTCTTCTTCTTCTTCTTCTTCTTCTTCTTCTTCTTCTTCTTCTTCTTCTTCTTCTTCTTCTTCTTCTTCTTCCTACGTTAGGACCATGTCCTGTGTTCACTTCAAAGGTTTCCCAGAAACAATTGCGATGATGAAGACCAGCTCTCATACCATCTTATTGGTGGTCTTCCAAGCGGTCGAGGTGTGTTTGGTCGCTTCTCTTTTGCAACCTTAGCCAACCGGTCATTTGCCATTCTGTCTACATGGTCTCTCCATTCTCTTCTCCTATTCCTTGCCCATCTCACCACATCCTGTATTTCACACATTTCCCTTATTTCTTCACATCTCTTCCGGTCAAATAAGGTATGTCCTGTTATCGGTTGTTTAGATATTGTAAGGGATTTTGTTTTCTTTACAGATATTTTCATATTAAACACTTTTGCTGTTTGTTGGAACTTATGTAGGAGTCTCTGTAAGTTTTCTTCGTCTTCTGATATGATTACTGCATCATCGGCGTAGCATATTATTTTTATTTCTTTGTCTCCCAATCGATCTCCTCTCCCAGTTTTCTTTACTTCGTTTATTATTTCATCCATTATGATGTTAAATAAGATTGGGCTTAGGCTATCTCCTTGTCTGATTCCGGTTGTCATAGGTATTTTATTGCTTAATTTATTTACCACTCTTACATATGTGTAGTTGTTGATGTTCAACTCTTCGATAGTTTTTATTATATTCGGGTGAATTCCCCCCTTTTTTGTAGTAGGGTTATGACATCAGTTAACCGTACCCTATCGAATGCCTGGGTAAGATCAATGAAACACATAAAGGCTATCTTATTAAACTCTATGGCTTTTTCGGTAATTTGGCGGATTATAAATATGGCGTCTATAGTAGACCTGTTCTTTCTGAACCCTTGCTGTTCTTCACAGATTCCGGTTAACATTATTTCTTCTGCTAAAATTTTAGTGAACAATTTTAGTACCGCACTCATTAAGCTGATACCTCGATAGTTTTTTGGATCTGTCCTTTCTCCTTTTTTGAAAATTGGTATCAAGATGCTTTCTTTCCATTCGGATGGTATAATCTTGGCTGTGAGTATTTTGTTAAAGAAAATCTGTAATTCTTCTAGTAATTTATCACCTCCATATTTGATCATTTCGTTCTTAATGTCGTCCATGCCCGGGGCTTTTCTGTTTTTTAGTTTCGCTGCCAAGTGCTGTATTTGATTCAAGGAAATGGTTCTATTTGGTTGTGCAACATTTTCATTTTCATCTTCATGCTGTATTTCCTGCGTTAATGAATTGGTTTCTGATGGACTATAGAGTTTTTCAAAATATCTTTCCCATTCTTCCACCTTCACCACCACTTCATAATTTATCTGATAAATCCAGTGTGGTATCAAATGAAAGCTCAAATTGCCAAAAATCGCTGTCCCTCAATCCTATCTCTAAGTACTACTAATCAAAATCCTAGAATATTCTCCGTTAGATATCGATTAAATGAAAATTAGTACGAATGCATTACCTTTGATAATTTATATGGTATATAAAAACAAAGATCGGAAATAAACTTTATTGAAAACTTATTTGTGTTTTGTGAAGTAATACGTAGGCTGAAAAGTTTTTGCTTTGACACATAAATAAGGTCCTTTTCAAAAAATCCATATGATTTTTAGGAAGTACCAACCTTTAAACGATACTTGTCAAAATTGCATGACATTTCGACGATTAATTTACAAGATACACTGGTTTTAGTGATGCTACTTTTGATATTTTCAAAACAATGAAAAAAATCGAATTTCGTGTGTTGATTAAACACTGTTTTTTGATGGGAAAAAATACCGTTCAAACAAGGCCATGGCTTGATAAGTGTCACGGGGACTCTGCCCCTGGAAAATCGCTCATCATTTACGGGTACGCTGAATTTAAACGCGGTCGTACCGATACAAATGATGCTGAACGCTCTGGACACCCAAATAAGCTGGTTAAACCGGAAAACGTAAAAAAATCCACAAAATTGTTTTGGATGATCGTAAAGTGAGATTGCGTGAGGTAGCTGACACCCTAAAGATATCAAAAGAACGTGTTGATCATATTTTGTATGAACATTTGAGCATGAGAAGCTCTGTTCGAAATGGGTACTGCGTTTGATCACAGTGGACAAAAAACAACAACGTATTGATGATTCTGAGTGCTGTTTGGACCTGTTTAAACGCAATAAAAAGAATTTTTTCATGCAATATGTGACAATGGATGAAACATGGATCTACCACTACACACCGGAATGAAATCGGTGGTCAGCTGAGTGGACAGCAGCCGGTGAAAGCCGCCCGAAGCGACCAAAGGCACAACAGTCTGCTACGAAGGTTTTGGCCTCTGTATTTTGGGATGCGCATGGAATAATTTTCATCGACTCTGCTGAGAAGAAAACCATCAATAGCGAATATTATATAAAGTTATTGATGCGTTTGTAGACAATGCACCGTGTCACAAGTCAATGGTTACCATCGTAAGATTGCATGAATTGAAGTTCGAATTGCTTCCTCATCCACCGTATTCTCTAGATTTGGCTCCTAGCGACTATTATCTATTCTCAGACCTCAAAAAATGCTCACGGGAAAGGGGTTTGGCTCCAGTGAAGAAGTTATCCCCGAAATTGGGGCTTATTTTGCAGGCAAAGACAAATCCTTCTACTGTAGTGATGAATAAAGTCGAATTTTGCAAAAACAAAATGTGTTTTAAGTAGCTAGACCAAAAATTTTTCAGCCTACGTGTTAACTGATCATTTTATACCTCCGTAAAAAAAAATTTTATTCTAAAAGTAATCACCGTACGGAACGCTCATTGCGCAAGTCCGACTTGCACTTGGCTAGTTTAATTTTCTCATATACTAACAAGACTATGTAAGCTTTTGAACAGATGAAAATATTGGTATTTCAAATTATTTTTCTCAAAAATTATAGAGTATTAAGAAAGTCACGACATATCTAAAAAAAGATTCTTTAAAATCTACCTGCAAAAGTTAAATTTTAGAAGTATGTTTTTGCTCAAGTAATCAATATTGAGTCAAACATTCGAGAAAAATATTTATATACAAAAAACACATAATAACGTGGTCATCCCACATTCTTAGTTTTCTGTATTTGGCTTACGGAGAAGTTTACTACAAAAGTAACAACCAGCTTATTATACTTTTTACCGATGTAGGTGTAGATGCTTTTACACAAGGTAGGTTTTACAAGGTAAAAAGTAGCAATAAATTGTAATAGAACATAAATATTATTACTAAATTCTCTATTTGTATTATTATAATGCAGTGCCCATGAATGGTAAATACGGCTAGACAAATAAATATGTAGCCGAATTGTTTTGTTCATACTTATGTACGTATAATACTAAAACTTTATGTTTACACCTACACTACATCGTCTGCTATATCTTCGTTAAAGTAACTTTAAGTAATAATTTTTAATTAGCCTGTACCTCATAAAAATGATCCATTCCTGGTCCACTATTATTTATCCTCTATGCCTTTGACTCGTCTCTCGTCATAGAAATCTTTTGGTATTTACTAACAACAGTCAACCATAATGATTCTCCGATCTGCTTAATCAATGAAGATGTGCTCAATATTTCTAAAATTAGAAATGTCTTAAAAATAAATAAATTCATAACTTATTTTTAAAAACAAAAATTAAAAGTGATCCTAATTACAAATCTGTTTTATTTTTGGATCAATATTTGAATTTTAATAAATTAAATTTTATATAATTTTGAAGTTTACCTCAATACTGAAGTAACTTAAAATACTGTTATATTATTTACTACAAAACAATCAGCAAATTTTACTTTAACATATTTTTAATAGAGCTAAAAATTACAATCGTATTTTACCAACATTCCATCAATATACTCGAAATTCACCTAACTTGTTCTATACATAATGACATTTTAACACAGAGACCTTCACTCTTTATTTCAAAAAAACCGGTCAAGTGCAAGTTGGACTTGCGCAATTAGTGTTCCGTACTGTGATTACCTTTAAAATAAAATTTTTTATTACGAACGTATAAAATGATCAGTGACACAAAACAGTGAGTTTCCAATAAAAGAACTAAGAGCCCAGATTACACATATGTCTAGTCAAATACTGACTCAGCAGGCTAAACAGAACAACCAGAATAAGAGAAAAAGTTCCTTATATGTATATATCTTAAGATCCAATATGTTTTTTTCTGAGTCAATAACACAGGCCGACAAAATTGCACAAAACTCCAGAACCTGATACCAGAGTATACTTCCCCAAAGGTTTTTGGAGCGCTCAATCCGAATCCGACCTCAGAATTGCTCCATCACATCAGATTTTTGAGATATCCTAACCTATGCACAAAAGACGGTTTTTCACTATATTCGGGATTATATTACACCGCGAATTAATTTTTCTCCACAAAATTCTGCATCTGAAAGTAATACTCTTTCCCTTCAAAATGCATTTTGAATTTTTCAGATATTTTATTTCTTCTCGGAGAAATCGTCCGTTGAAATTAATAGTTTGACGTTTTCGTTACAACCATATAAAAAAAAAAAGTTGATCCGGCAGGCGAGAGTAGTGTAATTACAGTCGACACTCTATATAGTGAAAGACCAAAATGTTGTCCAAAATTTCACTATAGAAAGTTTTTCACTATATAAAGAGAAAATCCGTATATAATGCTATGTATAATAAATATTCTAGGTCTTGAAAAAATTGCACTATAAAGAGTTTTTCACTATATAAAGTTTCACTATAAACAGTGTCTGTATATGATTTTTGGGACGCTGAATCCAAATTCGTAGGACGAATAAATTGATACAGACTTTTCGTTGCCTAAAATTTTCATGGAGGTACAAAGTCCGATGAGAATAAGTCTTTCGTCTATGCTAGTATCTTAATAAAGAAGTTTAATCTCTGGTATATCTTTGTATTTTTGGCACTCTAATAATTGGCACATCCACCAACTTGTCAATATTACGGAAAATGTAATATTCTAACAGTACAGATAACACGTAATAAATAGTAAATAATTTAAAATTCGAATAATATAGACTACACAGACTACTTCATTCATCTATAATACCTTATTTACCATGAAAATATGTCCATATTTTACAGCAAATACATATTTATTTTAATTTGCTAGAATATTTCTAATTGTTTTTAGCAGGTTTACTAGTCGAACCACCTGTTGACTTCTAACTTTCTTGGTTAGAGATTACATTAACAAATAAAAATAAAACCGATAATTTCAAAAGGTCATACCATTTATCTATAATTTATTATAAATAAACTTCGTTTAAATAAATTTATATTTTAAAACAAAATTATAGATAATAATAGTGATATTTTGTATTTTTCTTTGTTAAAATTTGATATAATGGGCCGTAAAATTGCATTCCACCCATCTTACATTTTCATGAAAATATGGACAAGGATACAAAGTAAACGCAAAGGGCAGTAGAACTACACTCCACCAGTCTTTCGTGAAAATATGAGCAGCAACTCAAAGTAAAGTTTAACAATTATAACATTCTTTCGATTTACTTGAGAAACAATACTTTTCTATTTTACCAAAAGAGAAACTTATATTGATGTAAAAAAGTGGCTTTTCTTCTTATTTCAACTACGTAATATAAATACATAAAACACACTTATCCAGGTGATATGTGTAAATGGTCCATTTTATAAAAACAATCCGGCTTGTTGTTAAATGGCACTTATTTATACTTCACTTTCTGTTACAAGCGAACCAATATTTTGTGTTGGTGTTCCATGTACTATATATATTTTTTGCATTTTTCAACTGTGTTTTTGGTTATTAGAATAGATAGATACAACGAGTTTCAGCGTGACATTTGCATGATTACTTTTCAAGAACTTCATTATTTTCACGTTATCTTTGCTTACAAAATACATTATATATATATATATATATAATATATATATATATATATATATATATATATATACAAATATATATATATATATATATATATATATATATATATACATATACATATATGTATATATATATATATTATATATATATATATATATATATATATATATATATATATATATAGTAGATGTTCAATAAACGTTGAAACATTTCAATCAATCAATTGGTAGAACATCTATTAAATAAAAGCAACGTCAATATTATTATAAAACAAGATATTCTCAACCTACTAAAAACATGTAGGAAACACAATTATTTTATATTTAATAATTCAATCTATGTACAATAGCCAGAAGGACTTATAATGGGAAGCCCCAGAAATTTTTATGAATAACATCGAAAATATAATTCAAAAACATGATACGTACAAATCTTTACTATGCTGGTACCGTTATGTAGACGACATTTTAGTTTGTTGCAATGGCACGGACAAACAGTTGAATATAGTTATAACATTTATAATGGAAATAGAGGAAAATAATTCACTTAATTTCCTAGATCTTACTATATCAAGGGATAACAACAAATACAAATTTTCAATATTTCACAAACCATCACACAATACACAACACTTCAATACACAACACTTCAAACCACCCAAAACAACACAAATTTGCAGCATATCACAGTGGCTAGGCTAGTGAGTGTTCCTTTATTTGAAAATGATTTCAATAACTAATTAAATTTAATAAAACAAATTGCCGTAAATAATGGTTACCCCCCAAATATGGTCAACTCAAGACTCAACAAAAAACCAAAAAACTTAAAAACAAAGCTACTTCTGTAGTCTACTCTAAAATTAAAGACAGCAATATCAATTTTAAATCATTAACCTATTTTGGCACACCTTCAGAAAAAATTAAACACCACTTAAACCGAAATAATATAAATATAGCTTTAAAAACTAATAACTCACTAGGAAAACTTATAAAAAATGCAAAAGTTAAACAAAACAAAGGTGAAAAATCAGGGATATATAAATTGAATTGCGGTTCGTGTACTAAGGCGCACATAGAGCATTTGAAACTAGAATTTCAGAGCACAAATGAAGTTTTCTTAACAAAACAGATTCTTCATACAGCAATCATTTAATAGAACAGAACCATCAATTTAATGACCAGTTTGAAACATTGCACGTAGAAAACAAAGGGAAAAAAGTTAAACCTTTTGAAATGCCTAGAGATAAACCGTTTGAAAACACAGGTTCCATTCTAAATGAGCAAACAGAAATAAATATGACCGATAGGAAATCCTTATTATTAAATTGATATACCTTATAAAGTTCAGTATAAATTTCAAGAATACCCTAATTAACTATTTTCAGACTAATTGTAAAAGTAGATAGTAAGGTGGAATAAAATCTAAATGTTTGTTAGTTGCAAAAAGCATCAGAAGAAGTTACCATGTAATGAAACGCGTCATGCAATTTTGTAATAAAACGTGGAAATTTTGACAAATTTTCTTTCATTACGTTCAATAAACGCTCTCAGAGAGCAATTTCAAGTACAATTTTCATCAACAAAATTTCCACTCACACAGCCAAATAACACTACTGCAACAACACTTGTTCAGAAAGACAACTTATTGGCTGAATTCTATGTCTCACATTCTACTGTCGATTTTCAAACAAAAACATCAGCCACTATTCCCAGAATGTAGTCAAGAATGCCCGATAGTGTCTTTAAACAGCGTATCATAAAACATATTTTCAAAAACCTTCTGGCGCTGATGGTGATACCTGCCATAGTAGTCAAAAAATGCGCGAGTGAACTAATACCAGTTTTTTGTAGACTTTTCAACCACTCCACAGATCAGCCGATAACCAAAAAACGCAAGAAGACCTTGCTTCACAACTACCGATCAGTCGCACTGCTTTTAGTAATATCGAAATTTATGAAAAAGGCTATCAATCAGCATCTTCTAAAATATCTAGAAGGATTTAACATTATTAGCGACTATCAATATGACTTCCGTAAGCAAAGATCAACAGCAGATCTTCTAACTTATATAACAGATATTTGGAACAACTCAATTGAACATTTTGGAGAATCTCGAGCGGTTGCACTTGATATATCTCAGGCATTCGACCATGTTTGGCATGACGGATTTATGAACTAAGCTACGCTCTTATGGTATGTCTGAATGGTTTTCTTTATGACTCTCGTGTTACCTTAGAGGAGAGTGTTCTTTACGAGTATTAGTCGATGAATTTCTTTGTTATGAACGTCGGTGTGTGAAGACGACTTACCGTCTCCTTCTTTCTTCTTATTTACATTGACGATTAACTTTACACTTCTACGTAGAAAATAGACATAATAGATTTCCAAGTTCGGTCCTTAAACAGTCATAAAATTAATGGTGTAGCTTCTATTACGATCAATAAAAGTAGCCACCAATTCGCTTCGAATATCTATTTTTACTAGTGTCTTATCAACATTTCCGATAGCTTAACATAATCCTGCTCTATCGAGAAACTAGCAGACAAGTTCAGAATATTTTCATGCTTTGAAATAACTTGAGGAAATTTAATTTGGCTAACTGCATTTACAACGTTTCTAATACAGTTGATTTATTCATTCCAAGATAAGGTTATAAGGTATTGCTCTCCAACCTAGCCAGTGTAACCCTTATATTTTAAATGCATGGAACCGTTGAATTCGATAAAGTAGTATATATTCAATGTCCATTCTATGTTGTTTCATGATTTGCACGACTATTATTCTAAATCGATTATTGATTTCAAGATAAAACTGAAATTAAAAATTGATTAGTGACCTATAATTTTCATCTTCATATGAAAAATTACTAAAAAACATTTTTTGGTACTTTCGAATAATTCTTGTGAAACTTGGTTTAAAAATAGGTAGAAAATAATGAAAAAAGAACAGATACCTATGTTGACTACTGTTGATAGACACGAATAAATAGACAGTTGATAAAAAAATCAGTCACTCATGAACTTGTAAACATTTACTTGTTATTACAGTGTATCTTTATAAAGAAACGTCTCAATTTTGCCAAATTTGTTAAAAATTACTTGTTTTTTACAAACATGTTATTTTGTGAAATAGGCACATGATACCAAGGAGTCTCCTTTTACAACCGTTTTTAAATCTCACTTAAAAAAGTACGTTGCTCAATGAAAAGACCAAACTTAAAATATATTCTTGACATGTCAATTTACTTGCTAAAAATACATTTATTATTTAAAAATCGCAATCTGAAAAATTGAACTATAGTTTATAATTTCGCGATTTAGAAATTCTTTCAATATTTTTGTTAGATCTATACCGTTAATATTTACGGAATGTAGAAGTTGTATAAGTTGTAGCACTTTGGGATTCCTCCTCCCGTATGTACGACTTTTTTGTAGTTCCTTTTAAATCGTTAATTAATGCAATTTATTTTTAGTATTATTTAAATATTTAATGATGTTACATTTATCTTCCTAAGTTTATTGATGAGTAAGTAGCATTAAATGTTACTATTTGATTAGTATCAATTCGGGTACAGAAGCTGCAGACTCAAAAGTCACTTGCGTAGACTTCACCGTACTAAACAAATTAACAGATGCTTTCAAAATCGTTAACGACCAAGAAATGCTCAAAAGATTATATAGGATGACTTACCGGGTTAAGAACTATAGCAAGTTTGTCCGCTTTTGCATTTAATGTACGGGAGATTCAAGAATAATAGGTAACTCAGACTATCAGTTACTAAACCATGACATACCATATTTAGGTCCTTTTTATAGCTCATCAGCTAATATAAGTAAAGGTGATAATGTGCGGCATCTGGTAATACTACGTATTTCCAGTAGTTTTAATGTAAAGGCAAAACTTACTGACGGTCTTCGTTCGATAAGTCGCTATATATTAATTCATGTGAACCTATATTTCGTTTATTAAAAAAATACTAATTCAACTGTACAACAGTAAACGCCTAAAAAAGTTCTCCATCCATGTTATTTTCTATATATTTCCTGCTACTGAAAATTAATTAACGAACTATTTTACTTTAGTTATTAATACGAGTTATTGGTACGAAAGTAATAATTACTTCCCTTTTTCAGCAATTTATTAGTAATTATCGGTCAGCAAATAGGACAGGACTCTACGGTAGACCCAATGAGAGAAATAATAGGCAAAGGGTGACTGGTGGATCATATAGAGATCTCGATACTTATTCAAATGAGGAATACGCATCAAGGGTAGATTTATATGATAAAGATGAAGACGCCGAGGAAGAAACGGATAGGTGAGTCTTAAGTTTTATTATCAGATTAACTATAGAGAAAACAGGAAGTACGTACACACATTAGGTTCTACTTTTCTAGAAACTTAACATACTCGGATTTATGTTATGAAAACTATAAATAAAATTGTTTAAATTTAATAAATAAAACTTTTTTAAGTATTTACAATGTTTTGCTACCTGATATAAACGTATCTCCAATCTATTGCCCAAAAAAGTAGTATTAAAAGATAAATATAAACAGTTTTCTCTATTATTACCAAATAATTGGATTAATAATTATTTATAGCAATTTATAAAAGGCAATTTTTTCCCAAACTACTTCCACGTAGTTCTTTAGTTAGTATTAATAAAATTCTTATCACATAAATACCCTTTTTCCAGTGGAGTAGCAAGGATCGAAGAGGGTGAAAAAAGTAGATGAACGTTTCCTAAAGATGCATGCATTTTGCAAGATGACAGAAATATATCTCGTTTCAAATGGGAAGTCAAAATGCGTATCAGCATCATAGTTCTTTCTGTCTCTGCAAGTGAAATCATATCCTTTTTTCTTAATTATCCCTCCATCATTCTGATGAAGGATTAGAAAGAAACTTAAGTAAGGAAAGTTTTATGTTTTAGATACTTTCAAAATAATTACTAAAATGTATGATTCTATCTCTATAATAGCCCTTTAATAGCACTACAATTTGAGCTGTTAACTCTCTAGTGATAGTGGTGCGAATACAAAGGATCTTCTTCTTCTTCTTTTTTGGCTACCATAACCGTTCAACGATCGTTGATTATCATATTGGCTACCATGTTAATCATGATCGTCTTATTGACAGCCGTTCGGAAGAGTTGAACCGTAGACTTTCTATGTAACTGCCTCAAATTTTCCAACTACGATTTTCTTCTTCTCCCTTGACCAAGTCTGCCTTGGAATCTTTCCCTCTGTCATCAAGATTTCGTATTTTTCTGGATGTCTCATAATGTGGCCAAAATATTCTAATTTGCGTCGCTCGATGGTCGTAACCACCTCCAAGTCCTTGTCCATGCAAGTAAGAACGCTATTGTTACTCATTCTGCCCATCCAACTGATTTTCAGCAGTCGCCGATACACCGACATCTCGAATGCCTCCATACGTTTAAGCATTGCTTCAATTAACTTTCATGCTTTCATGTCTTACAAAAGAACCGGAAAGTCATAGCAGCCTACCATTTTCATCCGTAGTTTCAATGATAGGTCATGACTAGTTAAGATTTTTTTGTTCTTCATAAATGCGGCTCGTGCCTTCTCTATTCGAATTTTGACTTCCAATGTCGGGTCACAGTGGTGGTTGATATTGCTACCGAGATACATCAATTTATCAACTCTCTCTACCTTTGTGCCACTGAAGGTTTACTTATAATCATATATTTTGTTTTATTTGCATTGAGTCTTAATCCAAACTGTGTACAGGGTGAGTCAACGATAGAGTAAAGTTCATTATCTCATTTGTTTCGGGAATGACGAAAAAATGTTAAATACAATAGTTTAAGGGAATGTTAAGGTGCACAGTTTAAAATTATTTTTTGAGTATACAGGGTACTTCAAAAGAGTGTGGCCGATATAACATACGTTTTTTTTTTAAATGGAACATCCTATTTTCTAATTCATTTTTAAATTCTGCTTAAATTTTTATAACTTTTTTTATTAATAATATTATATACCGAAACCTAATAGTTTTTCTAATATTTCAATTTAAAAAAAAAAAATACTAGTTTTCAGTTTTGAAAAAAATTGCCAGTAGCGCCATTGTTTCTGAAGGTGGCTTACTCATAATTAGTACGAGCGTTCTATAGAGATATAAAAAAAAAAGTTATATGTAAAGAAATTGGAGTTAGATGCTACAGGGTGTTGCATTTCGACTATTTTAAATTGAAAAATCTCAAATTTTTTTAAATGCCACACCCTGTATATTATTATTTTTTCTTATATATTTTACCCTCCAACTTTTATTAAGTGTGTCATACACCTATGTCTATTAGTTTTCGATTTAATTTTGAATTTTTCAATTGTTACCCTTGTTTTTAATACACTTACGCTATTGTGAAAACATAAATAAATAGTTAATAATAATTTTAATATAATTTAACTTTTCTAATGATTAATGATTATGACGTAATAACTGTTCAAAAATATCCGCTTCTACTTGAATACACATGTTTAGTCATTTTACAATATTTTCCTTAACTTTCCTTAGCATAAAGGGCCTTATTGTCCTGCACGCATCCCGTATCCTATTTTCCCTATCTACTGATATTGTAGGGGGATTCACATAAACACGATCTTTAATGTAGCCCCACAAAAAGAAGCCTGAAGGTGTTAAGTCACATGATCGAGGGGACCACTGAATGAATCCATTCTACCGATTCATTTTTGTGGGCAACGATCATTTAAAAATTTGCGAACTTCCCGGTGGTAATGAGCAGGAGCTCCGTCTTGTTGAATTTGTTCCCTTTTAAATTATCAACTTCTTCAAGAAGCTGGGGTAATTCGTGTTGTAAAAAATTTAGATGTCTAGGCCCGTTAAGCGGTTCGTGGAAAAAATATGAACCAAGAATTCGAAAACTTAATATTCCACACCATACATTAAGCGACCAATTGTTTTAGTTTTCAACCTCCAGGACCCAAAATGGATTAACTGTTGAATAATAATGCATGTTATGGCTGTTAACTGCTCCATTAATGCAAAAAGTAGCTTCATCAGAAAACATTATTTTGGATAAAAAAGTTCTTGGTGTAGTTCCATATGAAAGGGATGATACTTTCTCGTGGTGCGATTAGCCGTAGATTGGGATGTGTCAGATACGTCAGCTAGTTGACGTCTGCTGACCTTGGGATTATCTTCAACATGAAGTAAAATCTCCATTTCTTTTTCCTCATTGGTAGCATTCTGGTTTACTACTTTTCGTTTTGTATACTCAACACTACCACTACCATCAAACTGTTCCATTAAGCACTGAAAAGATTTTCTAGATGGTATACGTCTATTAGCCAAAAGACAATTTTTTCCCGCCTCGCCCAGTATATAAACCATACCAATTAATTCATTTGTAGGAAAATCCAAAACTATTACCTTTATACCTCACTTACTACAACAAATTAAACTATGTTTACTTGCTTAATAGACACGTTAAAATTTGACAATGCCTACATTTTTGTTTTGTCTTGACAACTATGATGTTATAGCGTAAGTGTATTAAAAACAAGGATAAAAATTCAAAATAAATCGAAAACTATTAGAAGTAGGTATATGACACACTTAATACAAATTAGAGGGTTTTGTAAAATCTATCAGAAAAAATAATAATATACAGGGTGTGCCATTTAAAAAATTTGAGATTTTTTCAATTTACAATAGTCGAAATGCATAAATTTATTTTGAACACCCTGTAGCATCTAACTGAAATTTCTTTACATATATCTTTTTTTTTTCATCTCTATAGAACGCTCGTACTAATTATGAGTATTCCACCTTCAGAAACAATGGCGCTACCGGCAATTTTTTACAAAACTGAAAACTAGTATTTTTTTAAAAAAAAATTTAATATTACAAAAACTACTAGGTTTAGGTATATAACATTATTAATAAAAAAGTTATAAAAATTTACTCAGAATTTAAAAATTTTAAAATTAGAAAATAGGATGTTCCATTTAAAAAAACATATGTTATATCTGCCACACTTTTTTGAAGTATCCTGTATACTCAAAAATAATTTTAAACTGTGCACCTTAACATTCCCTAAAACTATTGTATTCAACATTTTTTCATCATTTCCGAAATAAATGTGATAATGTACTTTACTCTATCGTTGACTCACCCTGTACAAGTCTGAGTTATTTTATCCATAAATTTTTGCAGATCTTTTCCGTTATTAGTGATAATTAATGTATGATCGACGTATCTGATGTTATTTATGCTAACGCCGTTGATGTTGATTCCTTCAGTGGTACCAGTGAGTGCTTCATTGAATATCACCTAATAGAGGTTGAACAACAAGGGCGATAGAATACAATCCTGAGGCACTCCTATACAAAGAATAGAATCCAGAAAGTACTTCTAAAAAGTTAAATTCATTAACAAATTTGGTCAATGCTTGCTACGAAAAATTTAACCGCTTAAAAAAAGATACAAGTTTGAAAAAGTAAAAAAAAGATTTTCCAGTTTACAAAAAGAGAAAAAAGTTCCTACTTAAACAATTAGTGGTCTAAAAGTTTACGTCGTAAAAAACGACTAAAAAACTTCCTTTTTAATGCAACTACTATGTACCTCGATGTACTTTTTATCTCAAAAGTAATTTGAAAAAACAATCTTTGCAGTTAAAATGCGCCAAACTCGCTTCTCTCTAAGTTCTCGGTCAAATTTAGGAACAAATAGTAATTACTGGGAGCAGGTTCAGACTGTAAGACAGGTCAACTAATGATTCGAAGTCACATTACAAGACTCAACCCATTATCCTTGTGCATGGTCATGAAAAAGCAATACCCCTTTTGTCCATTTACGTCACTTTTTCTATTTGATAGTTTTCTTTAATTTATATTGTGTAGTATTTTCCAGTGGTTGAGACATCTATTTCTCTGTAGGCAATGAAGAACATTCTTCCAGTATCTAAAAAAATTGTAGCTATCTTCTTCCCAACAGACTGTGATACTTTAAACTTCTTGAGTTGTGGTGTGCTCTTTTAAATTACATGACATAGACTTCTGTTTGGATTTAGGCTCATAGGGATAAACCCATGTTTCATCACCAATTAACATACCAAGACCCGGTTCTTCCCCACATAGGGCCAAAAAATGATTTAATGAGTCGACTCGACGCTACACAGACTTTTGTCATAAACCGATAATCGTGGAAGATTATTGAAATGGTTGTTTCTAAGACTTTTGCGAGAAGCTGTTTCTTCTTCATATAAATATTTTTTCACCTATTCGGTGATATAGAGTTAGGTGGCTATTCTATGGAACCCCAGCTTGGCTTCAATAAGTAATATCCCTTGTACACTATGATAATAAAGTAATTGTCCCCTTAAACATCTTTTATTTCTTTGTTTTTGTTGTACGAGGAAGTTAATCAACACAATTAATACCAAATTTATCACAAATATCTACAATTTTTAGGATTCCGTACGGAACACTTATAAGATCACTTCGGTGTCTGTCCGTCTGTTCCACCCGATTTTCTCCGGAACTGTTTGACTTAGAAAGTTGAAATTTGGCACTAATATAGGAATTGATGGCCCCATCAAAGCCGTGAGTTTTGAAAGTTAAATGTTGACTTAAAATGTTGGTTTTGGGGGGGTGAAACTGGAAGTGGAATATTTTTTACCAGGTCATCGAGTGATGAAAGCTTATGAAGACACGAGTTCAAAAATATATATAATGAATACTTGCGCTCACTTTTCTCTGCATTATTTTTAAAAAAATCGCGAAAAATCGCGTTCCCCCCTCATCTCAAAAAGTACTGATCAAAAAATTTTGAAAAAATTCTGGAATATTCTCGACAGATTGTAGATTAAACGAAAATTATCAGTGCATTAATTTAATTATCTGGTACATAAAAAAAATTCAAGGTTATCAGTTTTCAACAAAGATCGTAAACAAACTTTGTTGAAAACTCATTTGAGGTGTGTTTTGTGAAGTCATTGATCATTTTATACCTCCGTAATAAAATTTTTTATTTTAGAAGTCATCAACGTACGAAACACTAATTGTGCAAGTTCGACTTGCACTTAGCCGGTTACTTTTTATAACTTTCTGGCAAGCGTGCATAAATAATACTACATTATATGGTTTTAATGCATAACTGTTTTTAAGAGACGACCAAGATATTTTTGGAGAAGCCACCTCTCCACGTCGAGACGAATCACGAGAAGCACTAAACGGACCTGCCAGTGGGCTTAATTACCCAGAGTACACTTCCTCTAGAGAATACTCGGGACAAGCAAGAGGAGGTTATGAACCATACAGTGGCACTGGCTACTCAGCTCGTCCTGTTCCTGTGTCGGGAACTGTGGATGCTGGAGCTTCTGGAGGTTATAGTGCATCGTCGTCTGGCGGTAAGTGATTTATAGTAATTAACTTTTTGTAATGTGGTAAAACAAGGTGTAATAAAGTTAATATGCTAAATTATTATTTAAAGGGATTAGACTAATTTAATAAAATATTTATGCATACTGCCACACCCTTCAAAAATCTAGATATACTTACAAAATGAAGTTCAATACTTATTATAAAGAATTGTGAATTCGTTAGACAAAATTATTACTTTCTGATCAATTTTTAACCGAGCTTCCAAACCTTCTTGTCATTACAACAAATAGCCTTTTCTAAACTATAATAACTGAGCTTCTCTTGTGGCATGTTTTTTGGGATCATAATCAATTATTTTCAGCTTGGCCATGTGATTTAAATGCGATGGTAGGATACAATGAATTGTACTAAGTACGCATGCCTATTACTCCATCTAAAGCTGACAGCAGCTTTCGAGCCGACAGAGTGGTTGACACAGTCAACTCTTAAAAGCAAGTAGCGCTTTTCGAGGGATCCTCCTCAGGCATATATAGTTGACTGTGTCAACCACTCTGTCGGCTCGAAAGCTGCTGTGTCAGCTTTCGATGGAGTAATAGGTATGCATACTTAGTACAGTTCGTTGTATCCTACCATCATATCCCATAACTTCTGGGATAAGTACCAGTAAATTATGTTCTCTTGTTTGTCAATCCTAGCCTGACTGACGAGCCGTGATACGGCAAAACGCATCTCAGGATGGATTTGACGAATAAGAGAACAGTGGGTAAACTATTGAAATATGAACTTCGTCCATTTTCAGTTGTTTTACATTAACTGATCTAAATGCCGCAATAATCTGAGAGAAGCAAGGATTATCGCTCTCTACATCTTCATTATAAGTGAGTTAACCGAAATACAGCAACAATTATATCGTTACATATAGTATCTTTTTAGGTTTTCTAGAAATGTGTTCTTCACTCTAATAATAAGCGGTAACAATGTTATTGTATATGGTAGAAACAGGATGCTCAGTTCATATTGAAAACCTTTATTACATTGGATAAACGAAGAAAAATATACCAACTTTTACTGATATTTTACTACAATGTTTCTTCAGATGGTACAAATGATTTTTTTTTTTTTTTCACGTTTCCCATCTGAAGATGTTGCAGTATAGAAAAATATATCTTAGAGATTTTAATGTTAATAGTTAAAATTTGGAGTAAAAATTGTTTCATTTCACTTTGTCATTAAAAATTTTTTGTATGTTTTTCGTTCTATATAGTTGGTATGTTTTTTCTCGGTAATAGAAAATTCTATTGCCAAATGGTTTATAATCTCTGCCAATAACAAGCTTTTCTTAAATCTAGATAAATGTCAGTCCATCCTATTTTCAAAAAGCCTGTTCTGCTAAATATTAATTTATTTTACTTTTATATAAATAGATAAATAATTATATAATTTTAGGTTACGATGCTAGAGGCAGTGTTTCAGGAGGAGGCAATAGAGAATCAAGTTACTCCAGTTCATATGATGCTTCAAGAGGCGGATCTTATGATGCTTCAAGAGGCGGATCTTATGATGCGTCAAGAGCCGGATCTTATGATGCTTCAAGAGCCGGATCTTATGATGCTTCAAGATCCGGATCTTATGATGCTTCTAGATCAAGATATGATTCAAGAGCAGGTGCTGCAGTTGTAGCAGGTCAAGGTGGTGCATCTAGTTCAAGGGATTCATCGTATTCTTCTTACAGTAGGTCAGTAGTGTAATTTTTTATTAAAATGTTCATCATACGGGGTGGGCAAAATTAAATAATAACTTTAATGATTAATCAATCTATCATTTTTTTAACCGATTTTAATAATTACTTTTATCCTGTTATTATGACAGAATCACAGTAAAATTATTGCTCAAATTTAAGACATTTTATTTATATTTTTTTAGTTTGATTTTATTAAATAAACATAATATAATAAATATAAAACAATAAAACGTAAATATAAATCGTCTTAAATTATCTTCTTCTACTTCTTGTGCCGACCCGTTATCGGATATTGGCGATTATCCTAGCTATTAGGACTTTGTTTACAGCTGTCCGGGATAGTCCCGTTATTGTTGCTGAGAACCATGTTCGCAGGTTTTTCAGCCACGAAACACATCTCCTTCCTGATCCTCTTCTTCCGTCCACCTTGCCCTTCAGTATCAGTTGGAGTAGACCATATCTTTCCTCGTTTTTCATGATGTGGCCTAGATATTCGAGTTTTCTCCTTTTAATTGTATTAACAATTTCCAGGTCTTTGTTCAAGAATTCTAGCACTCTCTTGTTGGTAGTGTGCTCTGTCCAAGATATTCTAAGCATGCGCCTGTAGAGCCACATCTCGAATGCTTCCAACCTTTTACACGATGCCGTAGTTACAGTCCAAGAATCCGCCCCATACAGGAACACTGGAAAGACGTAACATTTGAGAAGTCTTATTTTGATTTTTAAACTGAGATCATCACTTCTGAATACATTTTTGTATAGGGTGCTTTCGGTTTTTCTATTCTGCATCGAATCTCCAGTGGTCCCATTCTTCATTTATTGTGGTACCCAAGTAGCAAAAGGTATTGACTCTATCAATCTTTTAGTTGCTAACGTAGAGTTGTCCCTTTAATGCCGAGTTTTTGCTTATGATCATGTGTTTAGTCTTCTTTGTATTTATAACTACTCCGTATTCTCGACTGTGAATTGTCTGCGAATATTATAGTGTCATCAACGAATCTAAGATTGTTAATTCTTCTTACATTAATGTTTATTCCTACTGAGATAACGTGGAGTAATATGCTAAATATTTCTTCTGCATATGCATTAAATAAGAGTGGTGACAAGATACCGTCACGTTGGATTTCTATGTTTTCTGATTACTGAAATGACCTATGTCAAAGAAATATGGCTATTTTTATTGTCGCATAAACATGAAATACCGATAAAAACTAATAGAAAAATAGCTAGTTATGCTATAAAAGATTAATAATTTTACAAAAAGATTCTCACAATATGCAATTTTCTTCTTTGATTCCATAACTAAACAATGATATTTATGAATGTTTTGATACAGTTCTTATGGGACCTATCCTAGTAGTCCATACGAAAGTCGAAGACCACCTGGTAGCAATTTTGACATTTTAGACGCTCCTGGTAGTGCACTTGGGCCTGGAAGAAATGGCACTGAAAAATGTATTCCGAAATGTTTTGCCGAAAAAGGAAATAGGGTAAGTACAATTTTACTTTGAACAAAATTATATTAAAACTACCAATTTAGAGACATATTCTTCCATATTCTTCAATTTTCGGATCAGCTAGACCAAACTCTATGTTTTCGTCACTATTCAATCTAAATAATTTAACTTAGCATTACTTTTGTTATATTCTCCCAATTAACTCTGTTACACCTTCATACCTCAGAATGTGTAAAATTATCTTGTATCGTCAGTTCTGTTACGTTATCCAAATGGCCCCTTCTTTCTTAGCTAATTTCAGCAATTTTCTTCATCACTCTTCTGTGGTACTCCTTTTCCATTATTTCTATATATTGTTTATTTTTCTCTATATGTATCCATTTACAATTTTAACAAACTCTGCCTAATTCTGCCATAGTTTTTTGTACCTAGACTTTTTTCTTTTTTAACATTCCATTTGCTTTGTGTGTGTAGAGAAATTCCTCAACTTTCTGTAGTCTATTACTACTTTTTCTTCCATTTTCGATTTGCATACATTATATAGCCTTAATGTTCTTATTGCCAGCCTTCATTTAATACCGTTAGAGCACTTCAAGCATTTATTTGACAACGTACTCTAACCTCTTTCTAGATTTCCGTTAAAATAGTTGTATATATATATATATATATATATATATATATATATATATATATATATATATATATATATATATATATATAATACGCTTTTTTATCCAATCTTCTTATCTATCTTTTTAACTCTATTAGATATATAAAAAAAACTTAAATGAATTACCATAAATGTGTGAAAAAATACAGCAAATTAGATTAATTGACATTTAATAACAAAATTACCAACTGAAATATTTTTCAACTCTAGGGTTATCCCGGTATTCCTGGTCATGATGGCGAAAAAGGTATTCGAGGATTCCCAGGTGATGAAGGTATTCCTGGTGAAAAAGGAGACAGAGGAGAAGCAGGTCCATCGGGACCTAGAGGTCCAAAAGGTGATAGAGGAAAAACTGGTTTGCCTGGATTCCCGGGAGTTAATGGAGTACCAGGTTTTACCAGGTCCAGATGGTCCCACTGGTCCATCTGGTTTAGATGGATGTAACGGTACAGACGTAAGTAAATAGAATTTGCGTTATAAACCTACAATATAATCTCGTAATATATACACTGTAAATTATTTAATTTTCTTACAGGGATATCCCGGTCAATCAGGTCTACCTGGTGAGTCTGGTCCCAGAGGTTTTCCTGGTTCGGTGGGTATAAAAGGAGAAAAAGGCGAAGCAGCTTATTGTGAAATTGGTCTTAAGGGTCAAAAAGGAGAACCCGGTCGAGATGGAGTAACAGGACCCCTAGGTAACCCTGGCCCTCAAGGACCTTCTGGATTACCTGGTACTCAAGGTGAACCTGGTGTACTGGTAAATAAACATTTTTTATATTGTTTTATCTAAACTAAATAAATTTTTACAGATTTTAAGAAGTGTAAGTTAAATACTAAATATTATTTATATTTTTTCTTTATAATGTACTTTAATGATGTGAATCAACTGATATAATATTCTTTAATTATATATCTATAAGAGAAAGTATTCTCTTCTTAAAGTATGTCAAATCGCAATCGGATAAATATAGATATCGATATTTGATGCTAAAGAAGAGATGCTTCCTATACTAACCTCAAAAAATCACTTGATTAAAACAACGAAAAAGGCTGTTGTATGTTTCGTCATGGATAAATAAATATATCTCTTTATGTATGATGATTTTCGGTTTGATGTTCTTCATGTGTCTTAAGGAAAGATGCAAAAATAATTCGGCAACATTAGCGAGAGAAGAAAAGGACTTTAATATTTTATGACCTTACTTCTATTTTTCTATTTAATGCTGATCTTCTTAATATACTATTTGTTTCGAAGCATCGTATTCTCCAAATGACAGAACAAAGAGTGGCAGACCAAGGGAGAATAAAATAATAATTGCTCGTCAGTTATTAGCACAAACTATTTTGGATGAAATTAAAAGCCCAACTGTACAGGAACTTAAGCAAGAAGAAAATGTCGGAGCCGTAGTCAGTAACAGGAAAGATGCTGAAAAACCAATTGAAAATATTGTCACCATAACAGTACACATGAACAAAATAAATAATTTAAAGAAACTAGAAAATAAACTGAATGCTGTATTTTTACTTTACCGTGATACAGATCGGGCCCAAAGACCATATATACATCGATAAAATACTTCAAATAAGTTAACGACAATTATCGACAAGATAAGCCAAGTTGTATCTCTCTTCTTAGAGGGAATTACAACATTTTTAGATCTGCACTGCCTTATGTACTGTTCAGCCCTTGTTACCGTTAAACACAATGGCGCAAATATTCATAACAATAAAAATAATTAGAGCGCAAGTCAAAGGATATAACTCAATTGTGAAGGAGATTAGAAAATAAAGCTTTAAAACTGAGAGTAGATATTAACGCAGACAAACGGTAGGAGGTCCCGCAAGTTAGAGAAAGAAGTTAATAGGATCTTAGTTAACTCAACAATAAATTCCACTTATGAAAAAGACGACACAAATATAGACGAACCGAACGTCTAAATACTGTTAAGCAATAACTCGCGGTAGTATCAAAACGTCTGAAAAGATACAAGGATAGCAATGAAACACACACTGACAACTCCTTGGTTCAAAGAAACGAAGGTCAATTTTACAAAACTTTATTGACAAACAATAACTTAGAAGAAATAAAACTCCCAGGAAATGATGAGATCAAAGATTATTGGTCAAGAATCTAGTTGGAAAAACTCAAACTGAATACAAAAAGAGAGAAAGGCTACTCACGCAATGACCCCAATGGACCACAAACAAGTAATCACAAAGCAATAACCAAAACTTAAAGGAGGGCAGCAGGTAACGATAAAATCCAGAATTATTGATTTAAAAAATTTACGACGTTATATCCTAAGTTAACACGTTTTTTCCATGACTTTATTCAGACACCAACTAACGTTTCTTACTTAAGAACTTACGTAACTCTTACGTAAAGACGGAGACCTTAATAATCTAACCAATTTTGGACCTATTATGGTACTTGTCTTCCAACACTGTACAAAATCTTTACATCCTGTATATCTGACCAGATTTATGAACATTGTAAAAAAACAATATATTAACACAACAGCAAAAGTGATGCAGGAAAAAATTTCAAGACTGTAAGGAACAGTTGATCATCGACACTATTATCATGACTCAAGTCTACAAAGAAAATCGAAATATCTACACAGCGCCTATCGATTATCACAAAGCATATGACTCGATACCGCACAGTTGGTTGGTAGATGTTTTAAGGCTATATAAGACAGATAAAAGAATAGTTAACCTCCTTCATCATACCATGTCAATATGGAAAACGACACTGATGATGAACAGGAAGGGCAGAAGTAGTTGAGGTGCCAACTTAAAAATACAGAAAGTAATATTTAATGCTATGCATTGAGTCATCTATGATTCTGTCTTGCGCTAAATCCCCTATCCAACATAATAAATCGAAGCAACAAACGATATGAAGTTACGAAAGGACAAAGAAATTCCTACCGTATATTGCATCTCTTATATATGGATGATGTAAAAATTTATTCAGGAACAGCTCACTGATTAAAGCAAACACAAAAAATAATCGAAATACTCAGTGCAGATATAAGAATGAATTTCAAATTGTAGAAATGCAGAACGTAGAGCAGATACCAGAGAAGACTAGAAGTTGTCAACTATGAGATGCAAAACGAAGACGTAATAAAAGACATGGACAGGAAGGGAAATTCTACAAATATCTTGGGATAAAACAATCAAACCTTACTGAAAAAGGTATAATAAAGAAAAAAGTAATAAGCAAATTTGTAGATAGGATGAAACTTCTAACACGGACAAAACTAAACGGGAAGAACCTAGTGAAAGTGATAAACATATTCGCTAACTACACACACACACTACTCGCATATACTTTCGGCGTCATAAAATGCACAACAGACATACAAGATATTTAGGGAAAGATAAATAAAATACCCACTGACAGAACGTATCATCATCCAAAGTCCGCCACAAAACGATTGACACTATTACGATCCGAAAGGTGTAGAGGATTGGTAGATATTTAAAATTTACTATTTAAACAAAAGGCCACACTACACATATTCTTCTTAAAAAAAAAACAAGAACTAGCTCAAATGCACAGATCGATCATCCAAGCTGATAAGGGATTCTTCCTCTAGCCATTCTCTATTCTTTGGATATATGCCTCTCTCATGTGTTTCCAAATGTCCCTGTTTTGAGCAATTTGATACCAATGAGCCTCGCTGATTTTTTAATACCGTCATACCAACGTTATCCCCCATGATTGGTTACACAAAGCAACTTTGCTATGCAGAAATAGGACATATAATACCCATTATCATATCATCGACTGGGCTAATTCCAAAAAATGCTTGATACTATTGAAAAATTAAAACTGCATAGTGATGCAGAAAGCTGTCATTCTTAGTTCGTGTAGCTTTGTTCGAAAGTTTCGTTAAATAGAAATTGTTTTATTCCACTTTGATGTCGTCTGTGAAAGTGAAACTCACTACCAGTCTCACCGAGAATAAGTAAATAACAACAACAATAATAATAACCCCATCTGGATTCCGGCGAAGAATTTAGGTCCAGGGTATAGCCATAGTCATAAAACGCAACTAAAAGATTGGTGGTCCTTACGTTAAAGGGGCTGACAGATATCACCGGCTGTGAAAAGAGGCATATGTTACCCGTGTTAGGGTCGGCTGGTATAGTATCATTTGGTAGTAGGTAAAAAATTATATCATATTTTCTACAAAAATATACCATTTATGGAGTAAACGGGCGAATCGGCATTGTACAACCGAAACATTTTGTCACCCAGATTTAAGCCGAGGATCTTGTGTATTAAATGAATTAAAATTTTCCTGGTCAGCAGTGGAAGCTGCGTGATGTCGAGTACGGCTACAGGAACAAATACCCCTGAGGAATCCAATATCAACTCCTCGCACCAGGACGATTGTGTTTTTAGGATGACACAAATCGATATACTGCAAACCACAATAGTTGGAAGACCTAGGAAGTGCACGAAATGGATAACTAAAATAAATTCTTTTATTATGGGCTCCTACTTCAAATTAACAAAATTTGAAACTGACTTATCGATATGCCCTGTATCACGCTTTTGTTGAAAATCACCCAGATCTATGGAATGCGATGGAGCAGAGAATTGCAAATCAAAGGTGAGTAATTATCAATAATAATTTTCTTCCTGGACCCATGTTGCAGCAGCTCCCAGATGAAGTTCAGTTGGAACTATAAACAGAAAACAACACTGATTACGACTTAAAAGAAGATAATATCAACAAGGCACGGACTGAAGAACACATAGGCGATGACCAACAAAATATCAAACTAACATAGATGTAGAACATCAAAATATCCAAGATCACTGGACTCGTAATGCAGTATATGAATTGTAAAAATTATTATTAACGAAATTACCCTACCTACCTATCTACAGAAAGGGAATATTTCCTTCCTGCGGGAAATGTGCCACAGTTCAGCCGATACCTAAAAAAGGCAAGAAGACCTTGCCAAATAACTACCGACCAGTGGCACTGGTTTCAATAATATCGAAAGTCATGGAAAAGGCTATCAATCAGCATCTTCTAAAATATCTTGAAGGATTCAACATTATTAGTGACCACTAATATGGCTTTTGTAAACATAGATCAACAGGAGATCTTCTGACTTATGTAACACATGTTTGGAACAACGCAATTGAACACTTTGGAGAATTTCGAGCAGTTCCTCTTGACATATCCAAGCCATTCGACCGCTCTTATGGTATGTCTGAAAAGTTCTGTTTGTGGCTCTCGTGTTTCCTCAGAGAGCGTTCTTTGCGAGTGGCAGTCGATGGATTTCTTTGTAACACCTTCACTATCAACGCCGGTGTGCTCCAGGGCTCCATACTGTCTCCCACTCCCTTTCTCATTTGCATTAACGATCTGCTGGAAAAGACCGGAAATCCAATCTACAGCTTTACAGATGACAGTACGCTTATCTCTTCATTCACTTTGAACGCTCGGACATCGGCTACTCAGACGAATATCTGCAGACACTAGGAGGTCATTCAACTTAACAAAGACCTGGAAGAAATTGTATCTTGAGGTGACAGTAACCAAGTGGAATTTAATGCTACAACTACGCTACAGGTGGCAATTTTTTGCCTAAAAAAGTTAACGTTGCTGAACCCGACATAGTTATGTCGGGGCACTCCATTCCTCTAACATCGTCACTCAATTTGTTGGGCGTTAATTTGGAAGCAAATATGTCCTGGCATGAGCATGTTGGAGGCATAGCAATGAGAGCTTCTCAAAAGTTGGGAATATTATTTCGAACCAGAAAGCTTTACACTCCACAACTGTTAATTCTTTACAAAGCTCAAATTCGACCAACTATGGAATACTGCTCCCATGTTTGGGGCTCCGCTCCCAAGCATACATTGCATTTGTTGGATTCTATTCAGAGAAGAGCTGCTCCTCTGACTGGAGACCCGGAACTGATCGGCGGCCTTGATTCGCTGAAACATCGAAGGACGGTTGACGACTTGAGCCTATTCTACAAGTATTTTCATGGAAAGTGTTCGAAGGATGTAGCCCGCTTAATTCCTCCCAGAGCGGTGCATGTTAGAAATACACGTCGCTCTAATACTTCACATCCGTATGAGATTCAGCTTGTTATTCCTCGTACAACGCTTTTCAAGTGGTCTTTTATGTGGAGAACATCATCCCTTTGGAATAATTTGCCTAGGACTATGTTCCATAACTAGTACAATTTACAGCGATTCAAGAACAACGTAAATCGCTTTTTCCGCACACGTGTCGCTCCTGTAGCGCTTTAGGGACTTTCCTGCTGCACGTGTGCTAGACACATAAAAAAAAATTCAGGGTAGCAAACCTATACTTTTACTAAAACTACCAAAGGTCTGAATAATTCGCAACAACAATATAATATTAAAATTCAATTTGATGCTTAGTGGGCAGCCGATTATCATACTCTAGAAAAGCTGCACATGTTAGCCTACTGTGTGGCCGTTGCGGTTCTTCAAAGTCATAGTCAGCAGGGTCACATATCTGATGAAGACACCAGATAGACCACTTTCCAAAAACCTGGCTGGCAGCGTAGATTAGAAAGAACAATTGAAAGCATACGGCAAGAACATGGCAGATTAATATAATTTCGAAGAAATGAATATCCCGCTAAAGGACCAACATCAAAAGTACAAAAAATATTCAAGAAAGTAGGAACTCACAGTGCACATTCAAGCCACCAACAATACCTTGACGAATACAAAAAGAGACTCTGAAACAACAATTAAAAACAAAATCTATGCTACAACACAGGTTACAGAATATATATTATTTTGTTAACTGACACGTATAAAAAGTTGCACTAGTCGTGACAGCAGTTTCATAGTACTACGCAATGTAGTAGTACTACGAAACTGCAGTCACGCCTACTGCAACTTTATATAGGTGTGAGTTAACAAAATAAAAGTATACCCTGTAACCTGTGTTGTTGTTAATATATACTGTCACAAAGCAACTGACAACTCCATAAAGTCTTTAAAATCTAAGCTTCTTAGGAGATAAATGAAAGGCTCCAATTTTTGTTAATGGTTTGTCAGAACTCTGATAATATCTTTCACAAAAAACCTGTTTTTTTTATTTCAGTGAAAATTTCTTCGTACTCTGCACTTCCTTCTCAATAATGCAAGATCTGTAATTTGGGGAAAAATGGCGAGCTTTCTCTAGGAATTTTATTTCCAACAGGTAAAAGCCTAGCTGTCCGGGTGACTATATTCAGGATGAACATGACAAGTTCTACCCATTAAACGTTTTAAAATTTCTAAATAATACTCGCCACTAATAGTTGAACTAATTGAAAGAAATTCACGATGAATAATTCCTTTGCTATCCTAGAAAACAATCAACTTTAGTTTGGTTTTTGATAAAACTTTTTATGTATTTTGACTTCTTGTGATGATTTTACCTTCCACTGATTCCATTACATTGATCTTTATTTAACACAAGAAATTTTCCGCAAACCTGTGTTTTGTCTAGATCTTTTTTCAATATTGTTTAAACTATTGCCGATAGATCTTTATCGCTTCTTCCATCATTTCTAATAATATATGGCACTCATCTGCCACAAATTCGTCAACTCTAATTCATTTCTGCTGTTCGAATTTATGTTGGTCTTCCCGTGTATTGGTCGTCTTCAGACTGTTATCTTTCACCCAAAAAAATCTTTGTGCGATTCAAAAACTTACATCCTTGTAAACAATCAGTTTTTGCCTGATATTTAAATACAGCTCTATGTTCCATGTTATAAGTTCTAAGATTTATATAACTTTTCTCTTCAACTTTATTCATTAAGATTTTAGTGCAGTAAAAAAGCATTTGAAATTTGAAGTTTAGCTTCAGGAATATTATGATTTTATTCCCTCTGGGGTATCACCAGGAGTGTCGTCCTGAGTTTTGGACCTCGAAAAATTTGTGCTCTTTTGTTTATAAACAATTGAAGTTTTCAAAACGCGTTCTTTAAAATTACAATGCGAATAACTCCGGTTATATATGTCGGATCACGACAAAGAAAATTCTTCGTAATGAAATTTCCAACAAATCTTCGTTAGTTTTAAGTTGCTCAAATGTGTTCATAACCTATAAAATTAAAAAAAACCGAAAAAAACTTTTTTTTTCATTTTATTGTACGGGTCGACTAAGTGAACGGATCGTCGGCTTGAAAGTTTCCAAAAACATGCCTTTTGTTATAGCAAAAATACCCTGAAATTTTTTTTCAAAAATATTCAACCCAGTCGGCACAATTGAATTTGTTATTTAAATTTAATTGCCCGCCATTTTATGCCATTTGGTCCAAAATGGATCTTTTTTTTTTCAAAATTTAGGTATTGATACCAGCTTTCCGATGCCATTAAAAAAAATTTTTGTGAAGACATTTTAACCGTTTTTTTACATTTGTTTACTAATCAAATAAAAACAAATGCATTTTATCGGTCATTTTCAAAAAAAAATTGAAAATTTTTTATTACATCTGGTAGAGAATCGCGAGACCTTTATTTAAAAAAAAAATCGTTTTTGTTTTTAAAGGTCAATTGTTATTTGATTAATAAACAAATATAAAAAAAAAACCGATAAAATGATTCTAAAAAAATGTTTTTTTAATGGCATTGGAAGCTGACTCGACGTCTTAATTTTGAAAAAAAAAGATCCATTTTGGATTAAATCGCGGGTAATTGAAATTTTAAATAACAAATTCAATTGTGTTCAATGGGTTCAATATTTTTGTACCAAAATTTCAAGGTATTTTTACTATAACAAGAGGAATATTTTCTGAAAGTTTCAAGCCGATCGGTTCACTTAGTCGGACTGTACAATAAAATGAAAAAAAAAAAACAGATTTTTTCCTGTTTTTTCGATTTTGTAGGTTATATTTGGGCGATTTAAGACTAACGAGGATTTGTTGCAAATTTTATGAAAATACACATAATACAATACAATGAAGCCTTAAAGCCTACTATTAACACAAAATTTATGAAGAATTAATTATAAATTTCGTGAAAAATATATTTATTCTCTAAGCAACACCAATTTCAAAATTTAATAATAATTCATTAACAATTAATTAAACAAGGTCACATAATATCTTATTTCGAAAATTACTTTAAAGTTCTATTTAACACTTATAAGTTTATATATATTTGTGAATTTGTGCAGTATATCTTGTTTTCTTCATTTAATCACTCTGTAAACAGTTTACACAAATCCCGTATTATGCGGATACATTATGTACACGCTGATTGGTGTAATTTGGGGAAATACTGCTCCTATCATTACATAAAATTTTAAAGCATTTTAATTCTAGAGAATATATTCTCATAATTCAATTCATCTCATTCCAGAAATTTTCATTTTGGAAACAATTTAAATAAACAAAGAGTAAACTCAAAATTCGCCCGTTTTGGCACCCTTAAATTTTGCATCGGAAAGCTGACGTCGAGACCTTAATTTTGAAAAAAAAGATCCATTTTGGATTAAATGGCATAAAATGGCGGGTAATTGAAATCTTAAATAACAAATTCAATTATGTTCAATGGGTTCAATATTTTTGTACCAAAATTTCAAGGTATTTTTACTATAACAAGAGGAATATTTTCTGAAAGTTTCAAACCGATCGGTTCACTTAGTCGGACTGTACAATAAAATGAAAAAAAACAGATTTTTTCCTGTTTTTTCGATTTTGTAGGTTATGTACACATTTGAGCGATTTAAGACTAACCGGGATTTGTTGGAAATTTTATTACAAAGAGTTTAGTTTTTTGTTTTTCTCGATCCAACAGTTATTTACATTGTTTTGAAAACTTCAATTATTTATAAACAAAAGAGCACAAGTTTTTCGAGGTCCAAAACTCGAGACAATACTCGTAGTGATACCCCCAAGAGGATATAATCATAATATTGGTGTATCTAAACTATGCCTATCTCATCATTATTTTACCCTTTTTTTACTGCACTGCTTAACCTCATCAAGAATATTAAGTTACGTTACTTTAATCCAAATCCAACCCTGTGTATCAGTAACAGTTAACAAGCAGTTTTAAGGAGATCTAGTATTGTGGGTTATTTAGGTAATAATAATATAATATTTTCAAGTAGTGTCGAGCACAGAAAGTTGACAGATATATATTTTAAAATTTTAAATAAATTTCATCAGATATTGTGAGAATTTGAATTACATTTGAATGTAATTATAATTAAAACACCTCGTCTTACATGAAAGAAAACGTTTAAAACGTCTCGAGACGGATGTAGTTGGTGTTGTAAGAGCAGCTGTCTGAGAGCTATCCTATGGAAGTGAATAAAATATCCTCGAGCTATTTAGGATAATTAACACCAAATTCTTATATACCCATTCCTATGCAAAATTCGAGAAAACGAAATAGAGATAAATAAATTTTCCAAGGTATTCCGGCACTATAACGGTAAATATGGAAAAAAGCTATGATAAAAGGGCAACATTTAATAGGATGATATCTTAGTTTTAAACATAATACCTAAATCTGAAATTTTTGAAGTCTTCCAAAGACTCTATGAACGATCCGAGGCATATATGGAGATTTGTGAAGATAATAAAAAATCTTAAATAATAAAAATCTTCTTTTAATAAGTTGTTTTTCTTTTATTTACAGTCATCTAAATACTTCTCTAACATAGTATGTACGAGTATTCCATATTTTTATCTTATTCCTGTATCCGTTTGTTTTTGTAATACAACAATTTAAAATTACAGGGTCCCCGAGGTCCTCCCGGGCTTAAAGGGCAAAAAGGTCAAATGGGAGTCGGTTTTGTCGGGCTAAAAGGTGAAAAAGGAGAACGAGGTCCCCCTGGTGAAAAAGGAGATACTGGTACAAATAAATTACTTTCTAATGGAACTGTTCAAATCGGACCCAAAGGCGATCAGGGTATGAGAGGAGAACGAGGAGACTTTGGTATGCAAGGACAAAAAGGTGAACCTGGGCCAGAAGGGGATTATGGTATTCCTGGATCTATTGGCATGAAGGGAGAAAAAGGGCTACCAGGTGCTCCAGGTCCTAGGGTGAGATTTTTCAATATATATATATATATATATATATATATATATATATATATATATATATATATATATATATATATATAATTAAAATTTAGTTACAAATTTATAGTAGCAATATTATTTTATAGGGCCGTGATGGATTTGCGGGACCACCTGGGCCACCTGGACAGAAAGGAGACAGAGGTCTAGAAGGTCTTCCCGGTTTAGCTGGAAGAGCTGGTCTAAAAGGAGAACCAGGTCGTGATGGTTCGTCTGGTCTACCAGGTTTACGAGGTCCGCCTGGTCCACCTGGAGGGGGTAAAGGAACACCTGGCCCACCAGGCCCAGCAGGACCAAGGGGATACCCTGGGCCTTCAGGCCCCAAAGGTAAATGAGACATTTAACTATTAATAAAAAAATCTTATATCGCTGGCTAACTATGGCAATCTACAAGCTTTTCTGTAGGATATTTGAAAAACCTCTAATACTAAGGTTTACCTAGTAGTTGTTTGTCGTCTCAAAATATATTATAAAATTATTTAAACTATTTTTTTTTTAAATTTTAACTACAAATGAATATGAAAAAAAAAACAATAAAAATATCATCGAGGAGATAAAATTACTTAGAACAATAAAACTATTTAAAATTTAAAATTATTGTGGTTAGAAAATGACTCTCTTGCAGTCGATTTTTTAAAAATATTAAGATCCTTATCGGAAGAACTATTACAAGTTTTTCCAGAAGAGTTAAAAGAAGCTATTTTCGGACGAGATAATTTAATATTTTGAATAACTTCCTTAGGTAGATAAATAGATAGATACACGAATGACAGGTAGCCTAAGTCCTTACCGCACTTAGACCTCGTAACGACCCGTTGTACACCTGCCTTATTTTGAAGTTCTGGAAGGTCCACATCCTTTAAAAAGGGAAGAACCTTCCAGGTTTCCAGTTCAATTTAACAAAGACCTGGAAGAAATTCTATCTTGGGGTGACAGTAACCAAGTGGAATTTAATGCTACAGAAACCCAGTCAGCAGTTTTTTCTAAAAAAGTTAACGTTACCGAACCCGACATAGTTATGTCGGGGCACTCCATTCCCCTAGCATCGACGCTCAATTTGTTGGGCCTTAGTTTGGGAGCAAATATGGCCTGGCATGAACATGTTGCAGGCATAGCAAGGAGAGCTTCTCAAAAGTTAGGAATATTATTTCGAACCAGAAAGCTTTACACTCCACAACAACTGTTAATTCTTTACAAAGCTCAAATTCGACCAACTATGGAATACTGCTCCCATGTTTGGGGCTCCGCTCCCAAACATACACTGCATTTGTTGGATTCTGTTCAGAGAAGAGCTTTTCGTCTGATTGGAGACCCGGAAGTGACCGGCGGCCTTGATTCGCTGGAACATCGAAGAACGGTTGGCGACTTGAACCTGTTCTACAAGTATTTTCATGGAAAGTGTTCGAAGGATGTAGCCCGCTTAATTCCTCCCAAAGCGGTGCATTTTAGAAACACACGTCGCGCTGGTGCTTTACATCCGTATGAGGTTCGGCTTGTTACTCCGCGTACAACGCTTTTCAAGTAGTCTTTTATATGGAGAACATCATCCCTTTCGAATAATTTGCCCAGCGCTGTGTTTCCCACCAAGTACAATTTACAGCGATTCAAGAGTAACGTGAATCGATTTTTCCGCACACATGCCGCTCTTGGAGCGCTTTAAGAACTTCCCTGCAGCAAATTTGCTAGACCAATAAAAAAAAAGAAGAAAAGGTTAATCCTTTTAATATAGTCTACAATTACTTGAGATTCCAGCTAAGTTTGCAAGCTTCTGCGGGCAAGACACAATTATATGAAGAGCTGTTTCTCCTTTCTCCAAGTCTGGCACATCTTCGACTCCAATACAAGAAAGATGCTAATTAACGTGTGTGACGCACAAGAATTCCTATCTCTACTTCCTAGTCTCTCCTACCCAATTTTAGTAAACACCTCATGTACTCAGGGTTGGGTCTTCTTATGAGAATCTTGGATTGTCTCGCCCTGATATCTTATCCTAGTCTCTGTCAATATTATTATTCTTACAGACGATTTCTAAAAAGAACCAGGTCCTGCGACGCCTATTAGAGCCCCCTGTCTAGCCAGTTTATTAACCAAAGAATGGTGCATTTCTGCTAAACATGAAAGACCAAAAATTAATATATTTCTCTGTTACAGCAAATCTGCAAACATTAATAAACGCATTAAAACCAGAACGTTAAGAATGTACCATTTCTAGATTTGTATTTAAATAAGGATGGATATTCTAATTGGTAATTGACACCTTAAGACAAAATTTCCTACAGGTCTTTATTAAGTGGTAAAACTTCCTATTTTCTAAGGATCTTTGATGTTTGAGAGTTCAAACTAAATCAAAAAACAAACGTGTAGACAGTATGGAGTCCTGTGGTATAATGGCGTTGATAATGAATTTATCGGAAAGAAATCCATCACCATACCTACAAAGAAGGATCTTTTCTTACTCATGCCATATGTGGCCGATAATACTAAATCTTTCCAGATATTTTAAATGCTGATCAAAAAAATTTTCAATAATCCTTAATATTAGTGAAAGCAACTGCACCTGGTCTATATGCTTTTTTTAGATATTGTTGAATAAAATTTTGACTAACTGCTTTAGTATCTTACTTAGTAAAGATCTTGAACGGTAGTCTAGTAGAGTCGAGAAATTTGTTTGTTGTTGTTGATAACCAGTTTATGGTCGAAAAAAACTGGAATTACTTCTTACTATAGAGGAAAAATATTTGTCAGGGAAATTTAGATTTCATGGTTTAATTTCGCTTTTATTGTATGACACCATTTGCCAAAGAGATCTGATGAAATTATAAATCTCATAATCGCATTTAATTTACGAAAATTATTATTCATTTATTTCATTATTAAATTAGGTTTGGATGGATTCCCGGGAGAACCAGGCAGAAGAGGACCTACTGGGCCAGTAGGAGGACCAGGTGTACCAGGAAGAGCGGGACCTGAAGGTCCACCCGGAGAGAAAGGTGACAAGGGTGAAGCTGGCACTATTGGTTTTCCTGGACCTGAAGGACAACGTGGTTTTCCGGGAGCACCAGGTCCTCAGGGACCACGAGGTTTATCAGGAGAGAAAGGACTTTCAATTATTGTAAGTTCTGTACATGTAAATTAAAATCAATCGTTTCTTTACGGTCTTATTTTAAAAAATTATTTATTCAAAATTTTCTCAATTTTCTGATCCAAATAAGGGCAACTTTGTACACTGTATCAATAAAGTCTTGTACAAATTTGTTTAGAATTCAGGTAATAAATTTTGAAAACAGGCAAATGTTCAATCTTACTCACCCCTTTATTGAAATGTATATACGTATTTTGAGCAATTGGTGTACCAATTTTAAATCGTAAACATTTTTTTACCAAAAGTGAATTTATTTCCAACCAAAGTTAAAATGGATTTCGCACACTTTAAATGGATTTTGGAAACCTACAGATTTTCGTGAAATCCAAACCATATTATTAGTGTACAGAATAAACCAAAAAATATGGTGAAAAATATTAACAGTTTAACAATTCATTCTTCAATTTAATTATTCTAATTATACGACTATTAGCCTAAATAGTATTGCCAAAATTTACGAAATTAATTTAAAAAGTCAATTAACTTCTTTCCTTAATCGCATTGCATTGAAAAGTACCGAATCAGCCCTGTGCGATTTTAAAATGAAAATTGTTGATGCAGTTGACAGTAAATCCTTCCCTCTAGGCTTATTCATAGACTTCTCACAAGCGTTTGATGTCGTGAATCATGAAATCTTTCTTGTAAAACTGAATCGATATGGCATTTGTGGAAAACATTACGAACTTTTTGAAACTTAGAAAATGATCAAAGTTTAATAACAGCAGCAAAGTCGTAAAGCAAGGTGTTCCACAAGACTCTGTCCTTGGGTTATTATTATTTTTTATATTTTCAAAGAACTTATTTAACTTTTTGACTAAGGCCTCATACACCTTATGTAACGTGCTATGCTGATGACACCAATATTTTAGTATTTAAAAATACCGTTAATTCTCTTACAGAAACAACAGAAACTCTTTATATTAATGTAGTACTTTGGTCTGGTAAAAATTATTTAAATTTAAATGAAAGTAAAACACCTTTTTGTTAATAGAGCTCCAGAAAATTTGAAACTTACATTATTTGAGAACTCGCAAGAGCCCTTACAACTCTCACCGCACTTTAGTATCCTCGGGATAATTCTTGATTGTAGGCTACATTGGGGAACGCATGTTTAATTTTCTTTCTCGCCTTTCCTATGGCTCTTTAAACCGAGGGCGGGGGGGGAGGACTTTTATTAACGCACATTGTGTTTTATTATTATAAATATATTCAGAATTGTTGCATCTATTTCGTATCGAGAATCTTTTCGTCTATGCTTTAGGAGTTCTAAAATTTTAACATTGGCAGGAATCGACATTTTTAAAATATTTATCAAAACAAATCCATTTTAGAAACAAATCCCTCAGTTCATGAAATAATATAAGCAAGAGGGCTTTGATATTACCATCGCAGAGTGACAGTTTTATATGTTGTGAGGATACTATAGTCTTAATATCTTGAAAAAAATGGACTCAAAAAATGAACTCATCGCTGAGTGGCAGATATTCGAGATATAGTTCGTTTGGGACCCAAAAAGAAGTGGAAAAATATTATTTGCCATAGATCCTGATTCTTTGAATTTTTATCAATTTTTGAACCTGTAGAGTTTTTGGACACACCTGAACTTATCCGAGAGCGGCAGATAGATGTCCCTACTTTTATCAGCAAAATTTTTATATTTTAATCGCAAAGTTTATTACAAACAATTTGATTTTTCCTATTCGCATTATTACCTAGCTGTGATGCATGAGTACATATGTTTTTTGACACGTTAAAGTCGAATTTCTAGTCCATTTTTGCTGAGGAATTATTAATTTTTGTTACAAATAAATAATTTTTTTCAGTAATAACTAAAAATATTATTTAACTTGCTAAATTTAAATTCTCTGTTCATTTTTTCAAAAACTCAATTATTTTATTATTACTGACAATTTATTACAATTATATTAATCTTTCTTTGGGAATTAACACAAATATTTTTATTTAATTGCATATAAATAAGCAGATTAGCTCTTCTCTTCTATGAAATTTTGTTTATTAGCATAATTGTTTATAACAAAAAAAACTTAACCTTTTTATTGTTATAAACATAAAAATAAAAAGGTAAAGTTTTTGCAAAAATAGACTTTGAATTCGTATTCAGTGGGTCGAAATACGTCTAAAAATTTGCGCGCTTAATAAATTTAGATTTTGCTAGTATAAAAATAAATTATATCAAATTCCTTTTCTTATATAATTGCTTAAAAATTGTTAATAACAATTAATACGTCATTTTTTCAAAAAACTAATTGCAGATCGGATTCTGCGACCCAAAAAAAACATAAGGTACACTAGAATAAAGCCGCAATGTTCAAAGTTTAAAAAGAACACAGTGAAACCCGGGGGTGGCTGTTGGAATATTCAGTTTTAAATGTTTAAAATTTTAATTCTTGAGATTTTTTGGAACACTCTTATTGCCTTTCATGTTAAAAATCAAAAATTTCAAATGTAATGTAGCTACCCAAATTTTTTTTTTTTTAATTTTCGTAATTACATATTAAAAGTGGTTTTGGGGCTTTCGAATATAAATTTTAAATAATAAATATAAACAAAATTTAAAGGTTAAATATAAAAAAAATATAGAGCGAAATTGCACTGCAAATTAAATAAACATATTAATCTGCTTGTAACTGTTTCAATGGTAATTTGAGCGTCTCTCAAGACACTGGCGCATGTGTATAGTATTTGAGAGAAAAACAAATTATAGGACAGGCGTGCGTGTTGTAGGACAGGCGCGCGCATTTCAAAAATACTTAGGCAGCAAAAAATTTAATTTATTTTAATAAAGAACCAGTCCCCGTGGCAGATAATGTTATTTTTAGTCTCTACAAAGCTCAACGAACATATTAAAACAAATTTCATTCGCTCTTCTATGGGTTCAGGTGAGTCCATTTTTCTGCAACTTTGGACCGTCATAACTTTGGATTAACCCAATATCCACGGCAAATATTCATTTTTCAGTCATCTCAAGACACTGGCGCATGTGTATAGTATTTGAGAGAAAAACAAATTATAGGACAGGTGTGCGTGTTGTAGGACAGGCGCGCGCATTTCAAAAATACTTATGCAGCAAAAAATTTAATTTATTTTAATAAAGAACCAGTCCCCGTGGCAGATAATGTTATTTTTAGTCTCTACAAAGCTCAACGAACATATTAAAACAAATTTCATTCGCTCTTCTATGGGTTCAGGTGAGTCCATTTTTCTGCAACTTTGGACCGTCATAACTTTGGATTAACCCAATATCCACGGCAAATATTCATTTTTCAGTCATATTTTATAGAAATGAAGCTATCCCTAGAATATCTGCCACTCAGCGATGGGTTCGTTCACCAACTTTTTCGTGCGGCTTTAAAGCGCATTTCCAGGAACAGAAACCAGACTTGAGGCTTCAAACTACTTGGAGGGACTAAAGGAGGCATAATTAATAAAGTGATACTTAAAGTGATACTATTATCCACTCTTCGGTCAGGTCACATTTTGGTCATGAGCTCCCGGACTAATATATGTATCGTACTGATCGGACATTCTTTTAAAAGATACTAGAATAAATGCGTGTCTCCCACGGACATTTATTTGGTTATAAATACTTAATAATTGATATAATATAATTCAAAGTATCGTTTTAATTAAACATAATTTTTATTATATATCATGTAAATGTACCAGGGTTATTATAAATAACACGTGATTGCAGGCGGCGAGAAGCAAGTGAGAAGCTATGTTGCCACATTCATTATACTTTGAAAACCAAATTATTTCGCGTTTTTCTCTAACATAATGCTCGCTCTGTCTTCTCGTAAGAAATACCTTAAACTTAATTTCTTTATTAGCATATTATTTCCAGTATAGCAATTAGTTATCAAGCCTTTGTAAATATTTGTTATAAGTGAAATGCTGAATTGTAAATAAAATCCCTTTTTCAAATTTAATTTTCTATTTTTAAATAAACAATATATTATGTTATTTATTTATTAATAAATTTCTCAGGGGCCTAAAGGAGATGATGGATATTCAGGACGTGATGGTGCGAAGGGTCAAAAAGGTGAAAAAGGTTTTCAAGGCCCCCAAGGTGCTCCTGGAGACTCTATTAATGGTATTCCTGGAGTTCCCGGACTTCCTGGACAATCTGGTGAAAAAGGTAATCCTGGCCGACCTGGTATATACGGAAATCCTGGAATTCCTGGAGAAAAAGGAGACAAAGGAGGAACATGTATAGATTGTATACCAGGACAAAAAGGAGATAAAGGAGACAGAGGTTTTGATGGACGTGATGGAGATATTGGCCCTAGAGGACCTCCAGGAGCGCTTGGTTCTATGGGAGCGCCAGGACAAGATGGTGTTCCCGGTGTACAAGGACCACCGGGTTTGCCTGTAAGTTACATAAAAAAAGAAAGTTAATAATTTATTAATGTTTTTTATTATTTTAGGGAAAGGATGGTATCGACGGGCCCATTGGTCCTCCTGGTAATCCGGGACGGTCAGCTGTAATATCAGAAGACCTTGTTAAAGGAGAAAAAGGTCAAAAGGGAGAAATAGGACTTGAGGGAAGACCCGGGCCCAGGGGATTCATCGGTAGCGTTGGCCTAAAAGGAGATAGAGGCTTGCCTGGTCTTCCTGGTGAAAAAGGAGATCGTGGGCTACAAGGATTTGCCGGCGCAGATGGACTCCCTGGATTGTCTGGACAACCTGGTCAAAAAGGTTTAAAAGGAGACAGTGTTAAAGGAGAACCTGGTCCAATTGGTCTCGTAGGAGATAGAGGAGAAAAGGGAGAGCCTGGGCTAAGAGGTATTCCTGGTGACGCGGGTAGATGCCCAGAATATATTATAGCCCAACTTAAGGGTAATCGGGGACCTGTTGGACAAAAAGGTGAACCAGGTTTTCCTGGAAGCGATGGAGGACGTGGAGACAAAGGTGAACCAGGTAGAGCTGGATCTAAAGGATTTGGTGGATTGCAAGGTCCACCAGGACCTATTGGAAGACGAGGTTTACCGGGACCTAGAGGGGATAAAGGAAATGTTGGTCCTATGGGATTCCCAGGAGAACCAGGAAGAGACGGGACGAGAGGATTACCTGGTTTAAACGGTAACAAAGGAGACAGGGGAGAACCTGGTATACCGCAAGTTGGCCCTCCTGGACCACCAGGACCTATAGGATTACAGGGTGAAAAAGGCTTACCAGGTTTCCCAGGAAGATCTGGACCACGAGGTAATGATGGTTTACCTGGACTAATGGGTGAAAAAGGAGATATTGGTGCTCCTGGATTGAATGGACTTTCAGGACCACCAGGGCAAAAAGGTGAACCTGGTCCTCTAGGTCCTGCCGGCGTTCCAGGAATCCCAGGTATATCTGGTGCTCGAGGATCAAAAGGAGAACCTGGTTTGAAAGGAGAAATAGGAAATCCTGGTTTGCAAGGATTTCCAGGACTTAAAGGAGATAAAGGAGACATCGGTTTTCCTGGACCCATAGGATTTAAAGGTGCTGTAGGAAGACCAGGTAGTCCAGGTTTGCCTGGCATGGATGGAAGACCCGGTGCCAGAGGTGACAAAGGTGATAAAGGATATGAAGGACCCCCCGGTCCCCAAGGTCTGGTTGGTATGCCCGGTGAAAGAGGTTTTCTTGGTGAGAAAGGTGATATAGGTCCATTTGGCCCATCAGGTCTGCCAGGTTCACCAGGAATGCCAGGACTTAAAGGAGATGCTGGACTTCCTGGTATTCCAGGAAGAAAGGGTGAAGCCGGCGCAGCATCGGAGAAAGGCCAAAAAGGCGAATCTGGATTTCCAGGATTAAGAGGACCAGATGGGCTACCAGGCCCACCAGGTGTATCAGGAGCTAAAGGAGATACGGGTTTCCCTGGAGAAAGTATACGTGGATTTACGGGACAAAAAGGTGACCGTGGGGAACGTGGATTGGATGGAACACCTGGAACAGCGGGAGAAAAAGGTGATCGAGGAATGCCTGGATTTATGGGCCCTAAAGGAGATCGCGGTTTTCCAGGAGAACGAGGATCACCGGGAATGGATGGAAAAGATGGACTTTCTGGACTCAAAGGTGACAGAGGTTACCCGGGCATACCTGGAATCTCAGGCGCTAAAGGCGATAAAGGCCAACCAGGATTGGATGGTATGAATGGTTTGCCAGGTGAAAGAGGATTCCCAGGACCAATAGGACCAGCAGGCTTCCCAGGAGAGAAAGGAGATTTTGGTGAAAGGGGTCCACCAGGGTTATTTGTACCTGTAAAGGGAGAAAAAGGAGAACCTGGACCAGCTGGTTTACTTGGTAGACAAGGTGAAAAAGGTGATCGTGGATATGTTGGCCAAATAGGAGCCTCTGGTGAAAAAGGAGATGTTGGATTCCCAGGAATTAAAGGCGATCGTGGCTGGCCAGGTCCAGAAGGCAGAAAAGGTACAATCTTAACTTTGTTATATTATAATTTTAGCATATATTCAAATAAAAACCATCAAATATATATTTGTCGTATTTAGACAAATTTTCAAAAATTGACAAAATTTTATGTCTTTTGAATTCGCCGACCTAAACGGCGAAGGCTTAAATCCAGGTCGCGGAAAAGGTTTTTTCAGTTTGTACAAATTTGTTAAGTGCTATATATATATATATATATATATATATATATATATATATATATATATAAATAGTTCCAACTAGTCCACTAATTAGAAAAACTAGTTGTGGTGGGTTGTAAAATATGAAAATGGTTAATTACAAACATAATTATTTTAGGCGATCAAGGGCTTCCTGGAGTTCCCGGACTACCTGGAGCCACTATTAAGGGAGAAAAAGGGCTTCCTGGCCTCCCAGGTAAAAATGGTAGAGAAGGACTTTCTGGACTTCAAGGACTCAAAGGTGAACGAGGATTAAATGGTCTAAATGGTAATCCTGGACCGCCAGGATTACCAGGCCCTCTAGGAAGACAAGGAGAAAAAGGAAACAGAGGACGCGATGGTCTACCTGGAGCTCCCGGCATTCAAGGTCCTCCAGGACGACTAGGTTTAAACGGATTACCAGGGCCTGGAGGTGAAAAAGGAGAAAGAGGACCTCCTGGTCTCATAGGTGCGCCAGGAGAAAAGGGTGATAGAGGCCTTACCGGATTACAAGGTCCCCCAGGCCCCATCGGGGAGAAAGGTGATAGGGGACGTGATGGTCTTCCCGGATTACCTGGAGTACCTGGTCCGCAAGGATTTAAAGGAGAAATTGGATTACAAGGAGTAGCAGGTGCTGTTGGACTTATAGGGCTTAAAGGTGATAAAGGTGAACCAGCACGCGCTGGTGCTCCAGGCCTTAAAGGAGATAGAGGTCCTCAGGGAATAATAGGCTTACAAGGGATACGGGGACCAGCAGGGTTAGATGGGCGTCCAGGAGCACCAGGACTAATTGGAGACAAAGGTGATAGAGGATATCCTGGCCAACCTGGACAACCTGGATTACCAGGGCAAAAAGGAGACCGAGGATTAGACGGAATAGCTGGTTTGGATGGTGTTATTGGAGAAAGAGGTTTGAAGGGTGAACCCGGCGCACCTTGCGTCGAAATTTCAGACTACCTCACGGGAACGTTATTGGTCCGTCATAGTCAAAGTCGAGATGTACCACAATGTGAAAGAGGACACACGAAGTTATGGGAAGGATATTCACTTCTCTATGTATCAGGTTGGTTTGCCTTTTTTTAAAAAAAATAGGAAATAGTTGTAAGGCTCAGTGCTAGACTCATTTAAACCACTATTAAAAAAAAAAGTAAAAATATTGCGAATTAAAATGACATTTCAGTATGCTATTCGCTTATAACTAATCTCGCAAGAAATTGCGGATTGACAAAGTAGCAGTATTTTCATGCGCATTATTTAAACGATGATGTTCTCATTTTAGGAAATGAGAAACCTCATGGACAAGACTTGGGTATGGCGGGTTCATGCGTAAGAAGATTCTCAACAATGCCTTTTGTGTTCTGTGATATCGATAACGTTTGTAATTATGCCAATCGAAACGACAAATCATACTGGTTGTCAACCAGTGCCCCTATACCTATGATGCCAGTTGAAGAAAATGCTATCCAGGATTACATTTCACGATGTGTTGTGTGCGAGACCCCCGCAAATGTTATAGCCGTCCACAGTCAATCTTTATCACTGCCAGAATGTCCCAGTGGTTGGTCCTCTTTGTGGATTGGATACAGTTTTATTATGGTAAGCTTGTTTTTATGTGTCGTTTGTAATTCAAAAAAAATTAGTAGATAAAAACAATATAAAAAATAAGTTTAATATTAATATGTATTAAAAATAACAGTTTAGTAGTTTTAGAGTGATTTATAAAATTCATCTTTATAGCATACTGGTGCTGGAGCCAACGGCGGAGGCCAATCTCTTTCGAGTCCAGGATCTTGTCTGGAAGATTTCCGAGCATCACCATTTATCGAATGTAACGGAGCTCAAGGTCACTGCCATTACTTCTCGAACATGTTGAGCTTCTGGTTGGCAACAATCGAATCGAACCAGCAATTCCAGAAACCACAAAAACAAACGCTTAAAGCTGGTAATGTCCGAGATAGAGTAAGCAGATGTCAAGTCTGCATTAAAAACACGTAAACGATATAGATCATTTTAGGAAATCGGATTTTTAATTATTGTATTGGTGAACTGTTTATAAGGTAAACTTATTAACTTAACTCAAAGTAACTTGTATAAACAGTCTATCAGTTGTTAATATAACACGCTGTGTTCAACCAATGAGTGTTCCTTTTGTTCAAAGTACTTGATCATCTGCTGTGATACAATTACTTGAAACAGAAGATCAAGTACTTGATCATTTTAACAGAGCTCTTGTGTCAGAAACTGATCTATTATAAGCTTAAAATCAAGAAGACAAATAACCAATATACTTCAGTAGAAAACGATGTTGTAAAATGTACAAGTACATGCTTTATAAATCTACATAGGGTACTCCTAGAACCCCAGCAATGAAATCGCTCTTTTTCGAAATTTACCATTAGGGTTAAGGACGTCAGTACTCCTGAATTATTATTCACCCTCCTTCTTTCCAATCTGTTTAAAAGTACTTATTTTAACGACTACATGTATTGTAATTCTAGAGTTTATACAAGGGGTTGGCGATATTCTTAAATCTGAAATGAAAAAAATATATACGTAAATTTATTTCGATGTTGCAAAAAGTGCCCTATGCCAGTCTAAAGCTCCGTATACACATTGCATTTCTGCCACGAAAGGTGCACGTATTGACGAAGGAAGTGTCTGCTTTGTGAGGTTGTCCTAGTGAGACAGTTATGTAATGTAAATGCGGAGCTTAACAGTATCTGTCTTCTTCATTTTAACCCACTGCAAATACACAAGAGCTCCACCCTCTCGTCAAATATGTATAGTAAGCTTGTAACCGCTAATACTGCCGTGCCATGTCATAACAAGTATGTAAAGATATTTGTATAGTAATTTTAGGTTAGGTTGTATGTAAGTATGTAAACTTAAGTAGGTACGAATTTTTGGGGAAATTGTGTGCCTATTTTTTATATACACAATTTGATTTTGTGATGCTATTTTATATTACTATTTTTTTTTTCTTAATTTGCTTTTTCTTCCAAAAATTTATATTTTTAAAATTCTTGATTATTTCATTTATATATATATATATATATATATATATATATATATATATATATATATATATATATATATATATATATATATATATATATATATATGTCGTTTTAAGTGCAGTGATTTTCTATTTTATTTAGCTATGTGAATTTTAATTTCTCTATCTAACATTCCTACTTAATCTCTTTTATTTTTTTTTTGTCTAGTCAGCTCAAAAAGCTCTATTTAAAAAACCTAATTTTTATTTTTCGATCACTGCTCTTAGTTTGGCTATTTATTTTTCCAAGCCCTTTTTATTATCTAGCACTGCCATTTAATATTTATAAATTATGTTAGATACGTATAAATAATTCATTTTTGTCTTTTTTTTTTAAATACCTACTTCATATTACCATTGCTGTCTGTTTTAATAAAAGAATATTTTTAATTAAAATGTGTTTTTTATGTATTATTCAGTGTGTAAATTAATTTTGAGGATTTTTTCGGTAAAACTATCGCTTTATTGTAAAAAAAAAAAAACGGTTACAAATTGATTATTAAAAGTATTGTCCATCGCTAGCCACTTTCTCTTAACTTTGTGGCAGCATATGAAGACCACGTTGCAAAAAAAAAAACGACTCATCTCTTAAGGCTATCCACGAATCGATTCATTTTTTGGTATTCTCATAAGACGGGAAGAGTTATTCAGACAGGTCGTGCGTCATAGTTTGAAACAAGTGATAATCAGAAGGAGCTATGTCTGGTGAGTACGGCGGGTAAGTTGGGACGTTGTATTCAAGCGCTTCTAGCGTTTCCTTGACGTGTTTTACAATATGTGGCCGAGCGTTGTCATGTTGAAAAATCACTTTGTTGGTTCTTTTGGCATAATACGGTCGTTTTTTCCTTCAACGCTCAGCTCAATTGCATCAATCGTTGTCGGTAAGGTTCCCCAGTAATAGTTTCGTTATGTTATAGCAGCTCATAATACACTACACCTAGCTGATCCCACCAAGTGCACAACATAAGCTTGGAGCCATGAATTTTCGGCTTTGGCGAAGATGTTGTTGGTTCACCGGGCTTAACACATGATTTTTTGCACTTTGGATTATCGTAGCGTATCCATTTTTCATCACCAGTTACGATACGATGCAGAAAACGTTTCCGATTGTGCCGTTGAAGCAGTTGTTCATTGGTGAAAAATCGCCTTTCAACGTCTCGCGGTTTCAATTCGTACGGCACCCAATTTCCTTGTTTTCAATAATTCCCCATTGCATGTAATCGCTTGGAAATGATTGTGCGATCAACTCCTAATGATTCTGCAAGTTCTTTCTTCGAATGTAAAACTTTCTAGTTCCAAACAGTATTCCCAGCTTTTGAGAATCTCTCATTGCTGTCTCTCAACTTGTTCAGTTGAACCACTGCCTGCTGTCTGTAGATATTTGAATGAGTATCCGATATTCAAGCGTTCAGAGTGCATAAAGAAATAAGTGTATAAATACCGCACTGACTTAGCCGTTACTTGATGGAGATCCATAATAACTAGGAATAAAAATTTAAACAAGTGTTTAAGATCACCACTTATGTTTATTATTGCTGACAATTGTTTCGACACACTGTGTCTTCTTCTAGAGCCCGATGTAAATTAACTAACAAAGTATGTTACAGAATACATAGTTTACCTAATTACAAGTACTAAATTCATTAACAATATTTATTGTTGCTCTTTTAAATTGTTTTTTCATTAAAATATTATCTACGAAATCGCTCCTGTACCCTTTGTTTATACTAATTTGTTTTATAATATTTAATTCTTTCTGAAAATTATCTTCCGTTAATGGAGTATTCAGCAATAGGACTAGTGTACCCGCACAAACAACTAAACAAAGAAAAATTTCATACACTCACTTATACCGGAAAATTGACTAATAAAATTCAAAATTTTTTTCATAAAAATTATGTGAATATCGCTTTCTGTACAAATAACACATTAGCTAGACATATTAAAAATAATAAAAGTAAAAAAAAAAAAGAAAATAAATCGGGGGTTTACGAATTATGCTGTGGCACTTGCAATAAAACGTATATAGGACAAACAGGCTGATCATTTTATAAAAGAATAAATGAACATAGACAAAGCTATAGAATGAAAAATAACAAATCTAATTACGCTAAACATTTAACAGAGGAAAATCATATATTCAATGAAGATTTCAAAATTTTGCATAACGGAAAGAAAGGAAAATTACTGAATTGTTTAGAACAGGTAGAAATTAACCAGAAGAAATCCTCAGGTTTATTACTCAACGATCAATTAGATGGGAGAGGGTCTCCTTTATTGAACTTGTTCTAGGTATTAAGATAAATATTGTTAATGAATTTAGTACTTGTAATTAGGTAAACTATATATTCTGTAACATACTTTGTTAGTAAATTTGCATCGTGCTCCAGAAGAAGTCACAGTGTGTCAAAACAATTGTCAGCAATAATAAACATAAGTGGTGATCTTAAACATTTGTTTAAAAATTTTTATTCCAAGTGTATAAATATCTTCTTCGAATACAAATAACATAAACAAGAGTGAAGTACAATAGAACCTTTATTACACTTTGTCGTTGACTTTAACAGCCTTTGAATAACTTTTTATAAACCTCTATAACCAACTGCCTAGCTGTTGAAGTAACTCTGGAGCAATGAGTGTAGCCAGCAGTGTTTTGAACTTAACTCTGTTGGATAACTTGGAACAGTTAGATAGAGGGCGGCCAGTACACCTTCTTCGGAGCTTTCCAAAAAAGAAACCGGAAATCTATATAAGTAACTTTTGCCTGATTCACTAAAAAGGTCTGCGATTAAAAAGTTGAAAAGAACACCGGTAAACGAATTAAAGTTCTGTTGAGGTGCAGAAAAAGGCAAAAAAAGAATCTTTATTATGATTAAATCAACAAAAATTAAATATTATCTTGAAACTATTAACTTTATTATTTGTTTTAAGGACTTGGGTGTAATATGTAATATATTGTAAATTTTCCAATTAGCTCAGTGGTCAGATGCAAATTTTGACGAAAAGCTGTGTTAACAGGCTGCATTTTTGGCATACAGGTAGTTTTTTGGACGTAGAATACGATAAGAAAAAGTTTGCAGTTCTAAAGGGTACGCTAAGCCTACAAAATCGAAAATAAAATGAAAAATTAGATTTTTAGCAAATATGTGGGTTGGTATTATATATTTCTGGCCTAATAATGAAAAAACAAATATTTATGATCGAAATTGGTTTTATTGTTTTTTCAAAATATTCTCCATGAAGATCAATATACTTTTGCAGGCGTTTGAACCAATTTTCGAAGCACTTTTTCCACTCCGATTGAGGTAACTCCAAAACATGCGTTTTGAATGCATCAACCGCTTCTTCGGGTGTCGAAAATCGTTGACCACGTAATTTGTTTTTCGTGTGCGGGAAAAAAAAAGTCATTGAGTGCCAAATCAGAGCTATACGGCGGATGACCCATCAATTCAATGTTTTGGCAGGTCAAAAATTCCTTTGTTTGAGCCGATGTGTGAGAGCTAGCATTGTCATGATGAAGAATTATTCTCTTTCTTCTTTGACTTTTTCCGAATTTCTCCGAAGACTTCTGGCAAACAAATGGTCGTGTACCATTCAGAATTGACCATCCTACCTTGCTCTAATGCCACTGTCGCCACGTGACCGGTAATGCCGAAGAAACAGGCAACCATTTAGTTCAATGTGCTTCTTCCGTGAATAACTTTTGTTGGATTTGGCTCCTCTTGTAAGACCCATACAGTCGATTGCTGTTTCGTTTCGGGCTCATATGCATAGATCTATGATTCGTCACCTGTGTAGATTTTATACACAGCCTTTGATGCACCTTGATCGTATTTTTTCAACATTTCCTTGCACCAATCGACACGAGCCTTCTTTTGAGCGTTTGTCAGATTATGCGGGAACCAACGCGAACAAATTTTTTTTACGACCAAATGATCATGCAATATCTTATTGATGCCGGTCGTACTACTGCCCAAAGATGCCTCAACCTCACGGTATGTCACATGACGATCTTGCTTTATCAGTTCACGCACAGCATCGATGTTTTCTGGCACAACAGCGATTTTGGACGACCGGAATGTTCACGAGTTAATTCCATTTTTTGCCCGAGATGAATTTTTCAAGTTAACAACAGTAAACAACACAAATTGCGCTCAAATGACAAAATGTTTGTACAAAGGTTATGTTCAACAATGTAAAGTTTCTAATGGAAACGTCAGATGGCACCTGGCAACACTTACTGTTGCCAAGGCCAGAAATATAAATAGCAACCCACGTATCTGGAAAAATGAAAAAGATGTCGAAAAAACTAATAGCACCACGTGAAAGTACGGAAAAGAGTAGTATATATAGATTATTTTTTTTTAGTTTTATCGTAATTTGAAAAAATTATTAAAAATAAAATGGCTGGTTTAACTCCTTCAGTTGTAGTGGGAATCATGCTTCCAACCTCATTTATGATTAACGTTTCTGTATACTGCTAAATATTTTGAAATTGGCTATTAGGAGGTTTCTCGGGGTGCTGATTAAGAATCTGATGACAGATAGAGAGTACATTTAATTTCTTCGAGTTATTTAGAATTTTTGTATTTTCAGTAACTGTTTTCTTTGTATCTGCATGTTTAAATGAAATATAAATAGTTTATACTTAAAGTTTACACTTTTATCTTTCATTTCCTACCTTTATATATATATATATATATATATATATATATATATATATATATATATATATATATATACTAGCCGGGCCCGCGGCTCCGCTCGCGAGGACTTGAGTCACTACTATCGTCACTGCTTATTCCTTATGTTACCCAACGTAATAAAATATCTCCCATTATTTCCACTTATCTCCCAATATTTCTCCTTATATCCCATTATCTCTACAAAATTTCCATTATCTAGGCTTATCTCTGTTCATCTCCCATTATTTCTCCTTATCTACCATTATTTCTCCTTATCTCCCATTGTCTCACCATAACTCCCATTATCTAGACTTATCTCTGCTTATCTCCCATTATTTTTATACTTATCTCTCATAACTCACTTTATCTCCCATTATCGAGGCTTATCTCGACTTCCATTATTTCTCTTTATCTCACCTTATCTCCCATTATCTAAGCTTATATCGAATTATATAGAACATATGTATAAATTTATAAAAACACGTAAATCGGATAAGTGGTTCTCGAGTGATAAGCGCACTAACGGACAGACAGAGAGACGTCGCATTTTATATATATTATATTCTTTGCTACATGATATTATTCCATATTTAATGCTTTAGGCAATGTATTGCAAGAGAACGCGTTACCGGCAAACTTTTCTCCGACTTGATTCAGTATTATCGTCGCTGCTTATTCCTTATGTCACCTAACGTAATAAAATATATCCTATAACCTGGCCAGAGAACATACGTATGTTTAAAAAAAGCACGTAAATCGGATAAGTGGTTCTCCAGTGATAAGCACACAAACGGACAAACAAACAGAGAGACGTTGCATTTTATATATATTATAGATATCCTTTGCTACATGATATTGCACCATATTTAGTGGTTTAGGCAGTGTATTGCAAGAGAACGCGCTAGCGGCAAATTTTTTTCCGATTTGATTCACTATTATCGTCACTGCTTATTCCTCATGTTATCTAACGTAATAAAATATAGTCTATAACCTGGCCAGAGAACATATGTATATTTAAAAAAAAGCACGTAAATCGGATAAGTGGTTCTCCAGTCATAAGCGCACTAACGGACGAACAGACAGACAGACAGACGGAGAGACGTTGCATTTTATATATATTATAGATATAGATTACACAGCCCCACAAAAAAAAAAAAGTGGGGTATACTTTTGATGCGATATATCAGATCCGTAGTATTTTTGCCCGTTGATCACGAATCTGACGTCAGAATATCGCCATCACATCTCAATTTTTTTCTAACCTCAAAAAATAGGTAAAAATTAGTAAAAATTAAGAAAAATATACTCCTAAAAAATTGATTCAAGCTTTTTCATGAATCCAAAGATGTATTAATATGTATTCGGACACGCTAAGCTAATATTCATCGGTTGGATTAAGCCATACAGTTCTGTTTTCTTTCTAACCTCAATAAATCAGACAGATATAGTGCTTCTCGAATGCAAAAAAAAACGAATTCAAATTAAAATTCAACCGATTCTTACCAAATTTGGTACACGGGGGTTTTTTGGGTTGCTGATCATGAATCTGAGGTCGGATTTGCAAAATTCAAAATGGCGGATCCAAGATGGCGGACAAAATGTTTGAAAACCAACCGATTCCTACCAAATTTGGTATACAGTTGGAGAATCCTCAAACCTGATACTCTTAAACCCTAAACCCTGAAACCTTAGACTCCCACACCCTGTAACCTCAAAAAATAGACCTTAATAACCCTGTAAGTTTAAAAATGAGACCCAATAAACTCAAAACCAGGACTTTTCAACCATATACTCACCAAGATTATAATCTTGGTGACTACAGTGAGGAGCAAGGGGAATGTTTTCACCAAGATCTGAAAATCATAGAAAATCGGTATCAAGGACGATGGGATGACCATATGCTAGCGGACTATTGCTGGTCGCTAAAAAGAGAAACAAGTCCTCAAAAGCGTTTGGGCAGAAAGCCTTTGAATAGGTCATTCGCGGAAAAAAAGAACAAGATACAGCCAAAAAAAGGAAAGTTAGGCGCGGGTCTAACCTTCGCAATTCTAGGGCTTAAGGGTCTACTATTTGAGAGTATATGGTTTAAAAGTCCTGGTTTTGAGTTTATTGGGTCTCATTTTTAAAGTTACAGGGTTATTGAGGTCTATTTTTTGAGGTTACAGGGTGTGGGAGTCTAAGGTTTCAGGGTTTAGGGTTTAAGAGTATCAGGTTTGAGGATTCCCCAACTGTATACCAAATTTGGTAGGAATCGGTTGGTTTTCAAAAATTTTGTCCGCCATCTTGGATCCGCCATTTTGAATTTTGCAAATCCGACCTCAGATTCATGATCAGCAACCCAAAAAAAACCCCCGTGTACCAAATTTGGTAAGAATCGGTTGAATTTTAATTTGAATTCGTTTTTTGCATTCGAGAAGCACTATATCTGTCTGATTTATTGAGGTTAGAAAGAAAACAGAACTGTATGGCTCAATCCAACCGATGAATATTAGCTTAGCGTGTCCGAATACATATTAATACGTCTTTGGATTCATGAAAAAGCTTGAATCAATTTTTTAGGAGTATATTTTTCTTAATTTTTACTAATTTTTACCTATTTGTTGAGGTTAGAAAAAAATTGAGATGTGATGGCGATATTCTGACGTCAGATTCGTGATCAGCGGGCAAAAATACTACGGATCTGATATATCGCATCAAAAGTATACCCCACTTTTTTTTTTTTGTGGGGCTGTGTTATTATTATATAACCTGGCCAAAGAATATATGTATGAATTTAAAAAAGACACGTAAATCGGATAAGTGGTTCTCGCGTGATAAACGCACTAATGGACAGACAGACAGAGAGACAATGCATTTTATATATATTATAGATTATAGATATTCTCTGCTACATAATATTGTTCCATATTTAATGGTTTAGATTGTGTATTGCAAGAGAACGCGTTAGCGGCAAACTTTTTTCCGACTTCATTCACTATTATCGTCACTGTTCATTCCTTATGATACCTATAGTAATAAAATATAGCCTATAACCTGGCCGGAGAACATATGTGTGTTTAAAAAAAAAAAGTACGAAAATCGGATGAGTGGTTCTCCAGTGATAAGCGCACTAACGGACAGACAGACAGACAGAGATACGTTGCATTTTATATATATTATAGATGTAATAAAATGTATATCTATAACCTGGTCAAAGAACATATGTATGAATTTAAAAAAGACACGTAAATCGGATAAGTGGTTCTCGCGTGATAAACGCACTAATGGACTGACAGACAGACAGAGAGACATTGCATTTTATATATATTGTAGATTATAGATATTCTCTGCTACATAATATTGTTCCATAATTAATGGTTTAGACTGTGTATTGCAAAAGAACGCGCTAGCGGCAAACTTTTTTCCGACTTTCTCACTATTTTACGTCACTGCTCATTCCTTATGCTACCTATCGTAATAAAATATAGCCTATAACCTGGCCAGAGAACATATGTATATATATATATATATATATATATATATATATATATATATATATATATATATATATATATATATATATATATATACATATATATATATATATATATATATATATATATATATATATATATATATATATATATATATATATGTATATATATATATATACATATATATATATATATATATATATATATATATATATATATATATATATATATATATATATATATATATATATATATATATATATTATTTTGAGTTGTAGGATTAATAACAAGTAAAAAATACGTTTATGATGAACACTTTTTTAAGAGCAAGATTACAATTACAATTACAAAATTACAACGCCGCAACGAGACGTTACAAAACAGCGCTCCAACGTGAGGCTATAAAAATGGCCCCGCTTCTATAGGCTACAAAGTAAATGCAATAAAATAATAGTTTTATTCAATATTAAGAAAAATTAAAAACATTTTTTTTAATTTAACTGTTACACATATTTATTTTAAGCAGCATTTTGCTACGCAGCTTAGTTAAAGGTGGTGTATGCGTGTTTTTTGTTAAACATGAACACTAAAACCTAATATTTTTAAGTTTGTAGGATAAATGTAGATTCAGAACATTTAAAGATGTCCGAAATAATAGTTTTATTCCATAATTTCAATGATTATACAGTTTTACATTATTTATTAAAATATATTTTTTTCAATTTAATAGTTTTCTGGCAAGTTTAAGTGTATTTTCTGGAAAACCCTTACGGTGGATGTCTTTTTTCATGATTTTTTTTTGGATTCAGCATAAGAAAATACTTAAGAAAACACATACCTCACTTAAAAGACAGAATTTTTTTCTTTTATATACCTCTCTAATCAATTGTTTGACGTGCTATGTAAGAGGTGGCATTGTCACGATGAAGAATGATGCGACGTTTTCGGTTGTTTTTCTTGCTTTCATCGATTACTTCTGGCAAACAAATTGTTGTATATCATTTAGCACTAACTGTTCTTCGATCCTCTAGAACAGGGGTGCTGAAACTTGAACTGCTGGCGATCAACCTCAATATTGTTAGACTACGATCGATCGACTGCAGGCTGCAAGTAAGTGTGATGCAGGATTGTCGTCTAGGTAGGGTGTATCGTGGCATAGATATTAGTTTTCCGCACAATATGCATTTTTTTAGTCAAGGTAAGTGTAGGTCTGCTCTAAAATGTCAGTGAAAAAAACTCATAATTATTCAAAATTGCGAGTTTATTGGTCCTTACAAAACAAACGAGTTCTAGTGTCTAAACTTAACTAAAGAGTGACTTTGGATGTTGAAGCGTGGCACTGCATGTCCTCAGCATACTTTTCATAAGATGGTACGTAATTACAGAGTGCTAATCGCAAGCATGATGACATATGTTCGTCAGTTAGTCGATTGCGATGTCATCACCTCTTTTTTCCAGAAAAGCTGTTATTTCGGGCAATAATTCTTGAAACCTTTCTAGGAATTTTCCGCGACTTAACCACCTGACGCCCGTGTAAAGAACTAAATCAGTGTGTTCAGCTGACTCACTATCTTCTAACTGCAATTTAAAGAGCCGTTGTTGCAAGCTCCGTGCACGTATAGAATTCACAATTTTTATTGCAATGCCCATAATCTCCTCCATGTTTAGAACTTTTGAACAGAAAACTTGTTGATGTATAATGCAATGGAAGGAGAAAAATGAAGGGAAATCATCATTAGCTCGACAAAATGCCACAAAACCGTTTTTGTTTCCAGTCATTGCTGGTGCTCCATCGGTTGTAATGCACACTAGTTTATATATTAGTAGCTTGTAGTTTGTTACAAAATTGAAGAAAACGTCATATATATCTTCGCCACGGGTCTTTCCTTTCAGAGGAATCATTGTCAAAAACTCTTCCTTGGCCGACATGTCATTGAATACCATTCGAATAAAAATACACAGCTGGGCAGTGTCTGTCATATCGGTGGATTCGTCGAACTGTAAAGAAAAGTATGTACATTCCATGATATCATGTTTTAGTTTATCTGCCATGTCCTGACTCATGACTTCAACACGCCTTGTGACAGTCGGACGAGATAACTGAAGTTCTATAATAGCAGACATAATCTCTGTTTTATTTTTAAAATCTCCAAATAAAGTCTCACCCGCTTCAATAAATGCTCCCTTCACAACCAATCCATCATCAAATAGTTTCTTGTGTTTCGCCAATATATGAGATATTTTAAATGACGCGATCGTTACAGCTTTTGATTGTTTGGCTGGTCTTGTGAACATGGTTTGTTCTTTTTTCAAACAAGTTATCAAATCACGTACTTTTCGTTTTCTTAATTCACTCTGTGACGGAAAATCCTTTTCATAGTTTTTATGAACCGTTTTATGATGCCTCTCTAAGTTCCCACGCTTAGGTATTGCAACTGACGCACGGCAAATGAGATAAATGCACTTATCCTTTACCATACAAAAGAAAAATTCTTCCTCCCAATTGTTATTAAAATGATAAGTTTTACTTTTCTTCGCCGCACTCATTTTGGACTATTTATTAATAAACTTTGTATCGATGTATCGCCTTCAAGTTACAACTCAGACTGACTCCTATTCCTGCAGGCGCAACATTTATATCGGCGCGAACGAAGTCTCGAATGTTCCCGTCAAACACGCCGCCCGAAGTTTCTAGAAAAATCGGCGGGAATCAAAAACGCGGCTTTTCTTTGACAAGTACCGTTCGTTCCTTTGATAAAGCCGCCTTTTGCCGCAAGCAGGGGGTTATTACGATAAAAGAAAGTGATGAGGGGGTTATTCTGGCCTAATTGTGGATCGAATAAATTTTAGTAGTTTATTCATTACATTTTACATTTACCTAAAACAAAATCTGTGAATATTTTCGGATCCTATATCGGAATTTTTCTCTCGAGATCGACTCAAAAAGCAATCGCGACCGACCGTTTGAGCACCCCTGCTCTAGAACAATTGTTGCAACATGTCTAGTATAAGTAAAGAAACAAGCGATCATTTTCTTGGAAGTGCTTCGGAAACGAAACACTTTTGTTGGATTCGGTTCATCTTGGAACACCCAAACAGTTGATTGTTGCTTAGTTTCCGACTCATACGAATATATTCAAGTTTTGTCTCCTGTTATGATGTTGTATACGGATTTTGCATGTCCTTGGTCAAATTTTTGGAGCATTTCCTTACACTAATTGACACGAGCCTGTTTTTGAGTATCGGTCAAATTATGCGGAATCCATTGGGAACAGATCTTCGCAGCTAAATGTCCATGCAAAATTGAACATACTGCAGTCTTCTATATGCCTAAGGATGCCTTTATTTTACTGTAAGTTCCATGCTAATCTTCAATCATGTTACGCACAACATCGATGTTTTTTAGAACAACAACCGATTTTGGATGACCTTCACGAAATTCATCGCTGACAGAAGCACGACATGACGAGGTTCTGCAATCCAATTGTAAGCAGTCTTTTGGTGATTCATTATCAAAAATTGAACGAAGCGATTCGAGGCATTGTTGTTAAGTTAGGACTTTACTAAAATCGTAAAAAATCCTTCAACGAAAACCTTCACGTGAAATTTCCATTTGTTCACAAAACTCTTTTTTTAAGCGCTCACTGTAAATAAACTACCCGGCCAATTTTTGAGCTGCCACTGTTTTAACAATAACAAATGTCAAATTTTACAACAAAGATAATGTCACATCTCAAAAGCGCCATCTAGTGGTGGTTTGTGAAAACTTAAAAGGCGGCCATCGTATAATGATTTAAACTTCTTCTGGTCTACGAGACTAGGCGTCTCATTCAAATAGAAAAAATATGTTAAGATAACATTCACCATATTATCAAGAAAGACAATACAGCTATAACAATGAATAATTTTTTAAACCTTATTTTTTCCGTAAAACATTAACCAGTTCTCGAATTTATTTAATTCTCATTCACATGATACCTCGAGCACGTTATCTAGCCAAGTTTTCCTCTACATGTTAGTAAAATTGGGTCAGACAAACAATATATGGTAAAATTAATAGGGAAGGATTTTGACATGAAATAACAGAATACCGCAGATAAACTGTTCGGTATCTTCGGTGTTTCGATATGGCGGCAGATGATCATCAAAGTTATACATCGACTTCAAATAGAATTTGTATGACAACTTGGGAAAACCAAATGATGTCGTCCAGAGAGGTGGTAGTTATCCTCGTCGATATTTCCACGATATATAGAGTTAATTATCCATATTGTGGTAGGGACATGAATGTTAACAAAAATGAGTAAAGAAATAAAAGATCTCCCCTTATAAAGTTAATCAAGTATAATATAGATGGCAGGAGTCAAGTATAACGAGTATATAGTATATTATACTTCAGAGCTTCGACACGCTAGTAGACAATTTTTTATGATTCAGCTTTGACAACTAATACCTACTGAAACCTCGGGGTCGGTAAGTGATGGAACTTTTGTGACCTTTTTTATGTCTTTTATTACTTTAATGATACTATTTGTGTACTTCATGAAGGCGGACCTGCCGGTACAGGTTACATTTAATAAAAGCAGGCATTTTTCTTCACATCACATGACTGTAGTGAATATAAATTTAGATTTTGCTCCTTAAATACCCTGATACACTCTGTCAAGTAGAAACGTGACCGCTCGTATTCTTGAAGAAATGTGTTTCGAGAACATTTTTTGCTATCAATGTATTCTCTGGTGTGCTAACAACGACGCAATTACCTTAGCCTCCTGCATCCTACATCCTACCCTGGCATCTTCGAGGCATGCTGTTGACGAGATTTTCTACATACTCTGCAAATTTTTTGGATCTCACGTGACAACTGAGTCTTTCCTCTGAGCTTTCTCTTTACAAGGGACTCAACGTTTTCAATAGGGTTGGCGCTCGGCGATTGTAAGGGCAACTCTAGTATCTTATCGTGGGCCTAAGCGAGCCGCTTCGCGACGTGATTTTCGCCCAGCAAAGGTTTCTTCAATGTGTTTCGGAATTTGACATCATGAGCACGAAGATGTTTGCGAATGATCTCATTGATTTTCTTAATTTTGTTTCTCCTTGACGCAGCGTCAATTTCAGGTCTCGTGAAAACAAAGACACGATTCGTTTTTCAACTTTTGGGGTGACTTTGCCTGTCGAGGCACGTTTCGGCAAGTCGTCGACATTTTTCGTCTTGTTAAAATGATTTACCCACTTCTTCACTAACCATACAGATTTTTTAATATATTAATGATTCTCTATGATTTGTATCAAATTTTCGAAAGATAAAGAAGCTAAAGCAGCCTAAACCAAAATTCAAATGGAGCGGCTGCCTCCTATGTAACAAACGACTAGAGCAAGGCTAGGCTACCGCCACGGCATTATTTATTTACTCTAAGAAATTAGTTTCTTGGAGAAAGTTCACCATTTTTTTTTTTTTCCAAAATTACAGAATTGCTGTTCTTGAAAACATACTTGCTACGGGAAAAATTTCCAATGAAATGAAAAAATATGAGTACACAGCTATTTTCTTAGTGGACATCTAAATTTTGTCTTTAGTAATTTACTTCAGTTGTTCGAAGAAATTTCCAATTACAACCGCTAAGAAATCCAAAATACCAGTTGTAAAACTATTTGAATACTTAACAGGCAACATTTTTATTAAAATATTAAAAGTTTACCTAGAAACTTTATCAATTGGTTAATTGCATATATACCACCATCTACAAAAAGATTAGCATTAAATAGAACAGTAAGGAATAAAAATACTAGAGCCTTTTTGGATTTCTACATTATCATTGCTTCTTTTTGTACATAAAAAATAAAATAATTATAAACTAAAGGGCTTAAAGAACTACAGAAAAAATTTTTCGATACTCTCCACTATGTGTCCATTTGAGAGTATTTTTGCTATCCGAGAGCTACAATAGAACTGTCGGAGAGCTTTCTCTCAGTCAGTTCTCTCAGAGCCGTGTCCACTGTTGTCTGTCAAGAGTTTATAAAATCCTGTACTAAATTTCAAACAGCTCAGTTTAATTATTATTTCTTAATAGCGCTTGTTTATGGATGTGAAAAAAGTTGCAGCTGCATTTGTTGTTTTTAAAATCATGAAGAATAAGAAGAAATAAAAGTTTAAAAGAAACTGTTGGGTAAAACCATGGATTATGCGAAGATCAGAACTGGGTGTGTGTTTCGTTAAGAAGAGGACTTGAAATAGAGGATGCTCAGCAATTTTGCAACTTTGTTCGAATGAATGCTGTTGAGGTGCAACATATAATAGAACTGGTGGGTCCATTAATAGTTAAACGAAATACACAAATGCGAGAGGCTATTTCTGTCTACGAACGAGTTTTGGTCACATTCAGATTTCTGGCATCAGGCAACAACCAATACTTAATTATTTCCTGGTAACTTGCTGTACTGTCATTATTATTTTACTATTTAATAATATCTTTTTAGGTGATTCATATAGCGGTATACAATATTTATTCCGCATACCTGTTTGCACTATTGGCAGGATAGTAAAAGAGGTAGCCCCAGCCATTTACATTGTTCTGAAGGATAAATATTTGAAGGTAAAAAAAATATACTCAGCTGTGTATATATATATATATATATATATATATATATATATATATATATATATATATATATATATATGTATGTATATGTATATATATATAATAATAATAATAATAAACTGTAATTACAAATAGTTGATCTAAAAAAAAAAAACGAAAAACGTTTCAATTAATAATTATAAAACTAGTTACAAAGTAGTGTATTGAAAATTTTGATAATAGTCTGCACACGTCTGTTCTTGTGTCGTCAGTGATAGTTCAGGTTCAGGTGAAGTAATAGAACATAACGAGGCAGGAGTACCCACAAATGATGAGGATCCATGATATGCATTGTCATCCTCCTGTACAATGCGAACTATGACCTTCCTAGATTCAGTCAGATAAATAATAGCTTCTCTCGATAGCATTTTCTCTCAAGTGGACACTTAGCAAAAGAGCTTTAATACCAAAAAGCATTATCACTCAAAGTCGCCATCTATCTATGCCTTATCAAATGTATTTTTTATGATTGATATTTTATAGTGTTCCGTACGAAACACTTATAAGATCACTTCGGTGTCTGTCTGTCTGTCGCACCCAATTTTTTTCCAAAACTCTTTGACACAGAAAGTTAAAATTGGTAGTAATATAAGAATTTATGGCCTAATCAGAACCGTGTAGTTTTGAAAATTACATTTTGACTTAAGGAGTTTTGGGGTGTGAAATCGGAAGTGAAAAAAAATCTTTTTACTAGGTCATCGAGTGGGGTATTAAATGAAAGCTTTTAAAAATTTTAAATTACCTCGCTGTAAGGGCAACAATGTATTCACGGGCTCATTTTCTTTCCTCCAACTTCCTGCGGTTATTTCGTGTGTTTCTGTAAGTTTTATATTATATATATATATATATATATATATATATATATATATATATATATATATATATATATATATATACATAGATATGTATATATATATATATATATATATATATATATATATATATATATATATATATATATATATATATATATACATATATATATATATATATATATATATATATATATATATATATATATATATATATATATATATGTATATATATTACTTGCGCACCCGTTTGGTTGTATTATTTTTGAAAAATCGCACAAAATCGCTGTCCCCGCCTTTATCTCGAAAAATACTGATCAAAAAATGTTGAATAATTTCTAGAATATTCACCTCGGGGTGTAGATTGAACGAAAATTATCACTAGTGCATTGCCTTTAATAATTTATCTGGTATATAACAAAAAAATTTCAAGGTCGTCAGTTTTCAGTGAAGATCGGAAACAGACTTTATCGATAACTCATTTGGGGTGTGTTTTGTGAAGTCATTGATATGTTCTAACACAACAGGATTTTAGTATAGTTTTTCAAACTGACACCTTTTGTAAAAAATCCATTTTTCTTTTAATTGCCTAACAAATTCCAATATGTTTAGTATTTCAAAATAACGGCCGCAGGATTTTACACTTAAACGAAAAAAAATACATCAACGAAGAGAGCTCCATCTACTGTTTGTAAACCTAATCAAAGCGTATGATATCGTCCCGTGAAAAAACTGTGGGAAATATTAGAACGGGCAACCATAAACAGTACGGGAATCGCCGTAGTAAAACAGCTGTACGACCAGTCACGTTCCCAAATAAAGTTGGAAAACAAAATTTATCTGAATTAGTCATTAAAGAGATGACGAAGAGCATGTGAAAGAAAGGCTGACCGACGAAACTACATTGTACACTCTACAAACGATCAGGTGATCATTGCTCAGGGCAAGGAAAATCTTGATTGTGTGACGAGAAAATTGTTTGAAGATTATATGTCTCGGAACGAACATGAGTAAAAGCGGTAAAACGAAAAAAGAAGCACCTCATTTATAATAAAATATTTAAGAGCATCGTGTTATACGGTTATGACACTTCGCAACTGACGAAACGATTGGAACAGAGACTGATGGATTACTGGCGAAGATCGGCTGGAGTGCCACGAATGGATAAAGTTAGAAATAAAACAATAAGAAATGTAACGGGAGTAAAAACCACGATTATTGAGGAAATTTAACAACGGCAATTTATATAGTATAGACACGTGGAAAAAATGAAAGAACATCGAATACCAAAGATGGTTCTAAGGTGGGTACTAAGTGAAAGAAGAAGAGGGAGACCACCACTCGGAGATTGGAAAGATCGCAGAGGATGGAAACTGGGAACCGGAAGGCGAAGAACGCTATAAAAGATCGGATTAATGATGAAGATTTTACACCACCCAATCTGGTCTAATATGCATCGAATAATAAAACTGTTTGGTAATGAATTTTAAAAAGTTCTATGAAATTTGTTAATTTGTGGATGCAAATCACTTACAGACTAGTTAAAAGTTGACATTATGTTCTTATGTTGCTGAATCCACATAACAGTTTGGCCAGTCTCTCTATAATCCTTAACTCCCCTCCCCTATTAGTCACATGGATGGAATTGATTTATTTTGTTGCGAGTTACTCTCTTTGTTGGGACGAGTCACTGTGTTTGTGGGAGGAGGAGAACATATTCCCACAAATTAGCTAAACATAAAGAAAAACAAAACTCTCGGAGGGTGATTTTTTTGATGAAAACCAGTTTTTCCAAGGGAAGAAAAAAAATTTAATAGGTGAGTCAAGTGAAAGCTCCTTTTTTCAAAACTTTTTATGTATGATTAGAGGTTGTTATGGCGTAAACCACCATATCTCTACATATTTTGGGTCGATAAAATCGAATCCAAGGTCAAAATTCACCCATCACATCAGCATTTTGACATAACCTCAAAAAACACCTCAAAAATGGTTAGAATTACATCTGTAAATAAATTGAAAAATTAAATGAACAGACCACCATATCTATACGTATTTTGGGTGCTTAAACCAAATATGCTAAAAGAATTGACCTATTAAGTCAAGGTCTTAAAATAACCTCAAAAAGTCCAGTCCTTTCATTCACAGGTTAGTTCAGGTTAGTTCAGGTTAGCCCGCTGGATGCTTTATTAAAGTGATTCCCCTCGCGATGCTGGATAACAATAAGTTCCCTCGCCTCTCACCCCAATTGAAGAACCGATTCTGACCTCAGATTCGTTTTCAGCACACCAAAAAACATATGATATGGTACCTCACCTTTTACTTACAAAACTTTTTTTTTGTAGTCCAGTGTTATCATTTATTAAAAAAAATATTTTCCAATATGTATTGTTGTAGTGTCCGTTTATTTTTTACAGTTTTTATTTTTTTACATTACACTACGGAGTTTTTGACCAGGATGTCACAAGAAGTTGATAATAACATGGCTAGCTCAATTTCATGAAATTTATAGAGAAATGTTCCTATCCAAAAGAACTCGTTTATTTTAACCTTCATTTTTTTTAGTTCCCTTATATCAATAATATTACGTAATAAAGTGTAATATTTACTTTTTATAGTCCACTATTAAGTCGGTACATCTGTTTGGTTATAAATATCCTAGATTAGCAAGTTTTCTATTTCTGCTCGATTTTTCAGTGGCCCTATAGGATATACCCTAGTAAACGTTGGAACCAGCACGATGGGTTTTCGGTAGGTCGGCGGCAACGCAGCATCAGTTTTCAATAGAGTCTTTTTGGGTTAGAAAATTCTCCTATGGAAAGCGGGTCGACGCTATTTTGCAGTACTGCATTCCTCTCAAATACCTTCGGCCATATGCTGTTGAGTCCATAATGGTTTTACCACCAATTCCCATTCCGGTTACAGTTTTTACTCTTAAGAGGTTTTCAATTTTTTTTTGCTACCAGTTTCTTGGTCCTTTTGTTATTATCCTCTTCCGGTCTGGAAATCACCAAGACTTCATCTCACATGCCTAAGCAAAAGAGCTCTTTCATAGACAGATGAGAAAGAATCTTTTTAAGAACAGAAATATTAAATGAACCAGAAAACTTTTTTAAATGAACACACAAAGAGTAGTTTAATTTTATATAGTATTTTCTAAATCAAAATTTTCATATTTTAATACTTTTTTAGTATTATACGGGATTACAAGTCCAATAAGTAAATATATAAACACAAATTTATATTTTATCTTATTAATTCTGTTTATTTTAACATTTATAGGACCTAGCATTTTCTATTTCTATGCTAAGCAAACACAGATGCTGAATAAAAATAGGTGTTGCCCAAAATAAATAAAATAACCGGCCAACTGCAAGTCGCATTTAGTGCTCCGTACGTCGATTGCTTTTGAAATAAAAAAATTTTTTACAGAGGTATAAAATGAATACTGACTTCACAAAACACACTCCAAATGAATTTTCAACAAAACGTTTTTCCGATCTTTACTGAAAACTGATGACCTTGAAATTTTTGTTTTTTTTTTATATACCAAATAAATTATTAAAGTAATAATTTTCGTTGAATCTACACCCTACTCTAGAATTTTTTAATCAGTTCTTTTCGAGATTAGGGGGGGACGGTGACTTTTCGCAATTTTTTAAAAATAATACTAAGAAAAATGTGTAAGTATTACATTATATATATTTTTGAACTCGTTTTTTACAAGCTTTCATTTGATACCCCACTCGATGATCTGGTAAAATTTTTTTTTTCACTTCCGAGTTCACCCCCAAAACTAACCACTTATATCAAAATTTAACTTTCAAAAATACACGGTTCTGACGAGGCCATCAATTCCTATAATATTGCCATATTTCAACTTTCTATGTCAAACAGTTTCGGAGAAAATCAGGTTTGACAGACGGACAGACAGAGAAACAAACGGATAGACACCGAAGGGATCTTATAGGTGTTCCATACGGAAAACTAAAAAGGGCATATTTAGGAGCGTCTTTATAGCTAGAACCATGCTCTACGACATAAGAACGGCTGTTTAGTACAGGTAAGTTTCTGTAAATACTGTTATAGTATAATTAACATTTTTGTAAGCAGAGCAAACAAATCATTGTAATTAACGAACGCAATAAAAAAAATTTACTTTCCTTTCTTCTTTAGTGATTCCCTTTGACTAAACGCCGCATATGTTTCGCGGTTTCTCTTTCACAACATAGGTGGCAGCTGCTACAATACAAGAGTAAATTATTTTAAAAAGAATAAGCTTCCAGGACCCGTTAGTTATAATCTTAAAATGAAATACCTTTTCGAATGCTAAATTAATTTAAACTGAATCAAGAGAACTCGCTCACAAATGCAGTTATATTTTTGATTTATCTCCATTAAAGTCAACTGTGTAATCTGATGTGATGATTTCATAAGTTTACTAGCTGTGCTTACGGCACGGCTCGCGTGGACTTGATTCACTATTATCGTCACTGCTTATTCCTTATGTTACCTAACGTAATAAAATATATCCTATAACCTGACCAGAGAACATATGTATTTTATAAAAAAACACGTAAATCGAATAAGTAGTTCTTGAGTGCTAAGCGCACTAACGAACAGACAGACAGAGAGAGAAGTTGCGTTATATATATTATGGATTTTTTTTATACATATTAAGTTACACATAAACCGGATAAGTGGTTCTCGAATGATAAGCACACTAACTGACAAACAGACGTTACGTTTAATATATTATAGGTTTCTTTTTTGATAAATATTAAGTTAAGGATAAAAAAACACGTAAATCGGATAAGTGGTTCTCGAACGATAACCACACTAAAGGACAGATAGACAGACAGAGAGAGAGACGTTGCATTTTATATATATTGTATTCTTTGTTCTATGATATTGTTCCATATTTAACGGTTTAGGCAGCGTATTGCAAAAGAGTGCCGTAGCGGCAAACTTTTTTCCGACTTGATTCACTATTATCGTCACTGCTTATTTCTTATATTACCTAAAGTAATAAAATATATCCTATAACCTTACCAGAGAACATATGTATAAATCTAAAAAAAGAACACATAAATTGGATAAGTGGTTCTCGAGTGATAAGCGCACTAACGGACAGAGAGACAGACAGACAAAGAGACGTTGCATTTTATATATATTATAGTTTAACAAAACAAAGACAGACATATAAATCGGATAAGTGGTTCTCGAATGATAAGAGCACTAATGGACAAGCAGACAGACAGACAGGCAGACGTTATATTTTATATATATTATAGATAACCTGGCCAGAGAACAAATGTATGAATTAAAAAAAGAAACATGTAAATCCAATAAGTGGTTCTCAAGTCATAAGCGCACTAACGGACAGACAGACAGACAGAGAGACGTTGCATTTTATATATATAATATTCTTTGTTACATAATATTGTTCCATATTTAATGTGTACTGAAAGGGAACGCGCTAGCGGCAAACTTTTTTCCGACTTGATTCACTATTATCGTCACTACTTATTCCTTATGTTACCTAACGTAATAAAATATATCCTGGCCGGAGAACATATTCATGTTTTAAAAACAGACAGACAGACAGACAATTGTTTATATATATATATATATATATATATATATATATATATATATATTATAGATAATGGTATAGTTTAATGGTTCACACTGAATCATTGAAGTGTAACAAAGGTTAGGGACGGATTTAGAGGAGCAAAGAGCTAAATAGGTGCTAGCACATCTCCCTCCCTAGTCAAAGGTTTAATCAAGACAACGAGAGTGTTAAATAGGATCTCTACGTATATGGAAAAATTCCCAGGAGGTTTTAGTTTCTGGGGAATATCATGAAAATAAGTCTTGTCGTCAAATTTCGTTTTCATATTCATGATTCACGCCTCATAATATACATGTTCCCATGAAATTACGTCAGAAAGATAGGCACAATAAAAATATAGATCACATAAATTCAAAAATTCACATAAAATCAAAGCAGAAACGAAAGTATAATATAGCTTCACTACTACTTTTTAAGACTCTGCTTGTTCATTGTTGCTGATTTTTTTTTTCTATTTTTCTATTTTTTGTCGCGGCACAATTTTTTGTTTAACCTAAAATTTAAGAGCATCTTACTAACACGGTAACGACAATATTACCACTAGTAAGAAATTCAGCAAAGTTTAAAAAAAACGAACTTTACAAGTAATAGGAGATAAATATAATATAGCGTTCATTGTTTTTTTGTTCTTTGATAATTTTTTGTAATATTGATAATATTGCTGTTATATAAATATTTAAAAAAAATGGGCCTTGTTTATCTAGTTGTATCCCACTAGTCTTTCGATGTCGTTAGACAATTCGGTTTGCGGGCGTCCTCTACTTCTCTTCTCATTCCAGGGCCTCCAGCGATTTATAATTTCTTGACTTAAAGCCCACGTTTCCGTTTCGTATGTCAATACTTGCAACACGCATTGATCAAATGTCCTTTTAGTGTATTTGGGATATTGGGAAAGAAGATTTTCCGCAATCTGCCAAATGCCGACCAAGCCAATGATATTCTCCTTGATAGATCCGCTTTCAAATTTTCCTTGGATATTACTATTTTTTTCCAAGATGTACGTATACGTACGTTCTTCTTCTTTATCATAGTCGTCATTTGTCATGAACATGATTTTGGCAATGTTATCTTCAGACCAATCTCTCTGAATTTGTTATTAAGTTCGTTTAGCATTTCTTCCAATTCTTCTTTGTTGTTAGATATAAGCACAATATCAACCGCGAATCGCAAATGATTGAGTTGCTCTTCTTCTATATTTATACCCTTACTTTTCCACGGAAGTTATTTGTAAAGACGTTGACGTACCCCTCTTGTTATTTCTATTTTATTGGTGTTTTCTTTCAATACCATCTAAAATGTTGCAATATTATATATATTTGAAATAATCTGCGAGTATCTGCTGTCAATTCTACAGTTACTTGAGACTATTTAATATTGCCCAGATTTCAACGAAGTCAAACGCTTTCTCGTAATCCACAAATGCCACCCAAATCTTAAAATTATACTCGTTTGACTTTTCTATTAAGGTTCTTAATACTTGAAAGTAGTCCAGTGTACTAAAAACCTTTTCTAAATCTGGTTTGTTCTCTGGGTTGGTAAGCGTCCAATTTCTTTGGGAGTGTCGCAGTTATTATTTTCATAAACAACTTGAACGTTACGGATGGTAGGCTGATTGGTCTATAGTTGGTTAATTTAGACTTATCTCCTTTTTTGAAGAGCAAGACCACAACAGCATTATCCCAGTCTCGAGATATATCGCACATATCGAGACACTTATTATACAATGTAATCTTAAATAACGAAAATTGTGTAGCTTCCTCTCCTGTTGATTTTAATTATGCTTGGGTACCGATTCTTTTAAGTCCAAAATGTAACATAAAAATAAATTAGATCTAATTCTGATTTTAACAGTCGTCATGTCAAAAATGACATGTAACGAAAAAAAAAAAAGAAACAACAAAAGCTAAACATAATTTAAACTAAGTCCTAGCCCTTGTTTCGAGAAATATGTCATGTAAAAAATGACATTAGTTAAAACTGTCAAACTAAAATATCAACGCCAAATAATTAGGTTAATACGAGGGCCGCATTTTAAGTTTTTACAAACGATAACTAGATGCTATTGAGATGTGATATTACCATTGTTGTAAGATTTGACATTTGTTATTGTTAAAACAGTGGCAGCTTAGAAATTGGCCAAGTAGTTTTGTTTACAGTAAGCGTTTAAAAAAAAACAGTTTTGTGAACAAATGGAAATTTAACGTGAAGGTTTTCGTTGGATGATTTTTTACGATTTTAGTAAAGGCCAAACTTCAACTTTTGATAATGACTCACCATCAATTTACAATTGGTTTGTAGAATTTCGTCATGGTCGTGCTTCGGTCAGCGATGAATTTCGTGAAGGTCGACCAAAATCGGTTGTTTTTTTTTTTTTTTTTTTTTTTTTTTTATTGGTCTAGCACACGTGCTGCAGGGAAGTCCCTAAAGCGCTCCAGGAGCGGCACGAGTGCGGAAAAAGCGATTCACGTTGTTCTTGAATCGCTGTAAATTGTACTCGGTGGGAAACACAGCGCTGGGCAAATTATTCCAAAGGGATGACGTTCTCCATATAAAAGATTGCTTGAAAAGCGTCGTACGCGGAGTAACAAGCTGAACCTCATACGGATGCGAAGCACCAGCGCGACGTGTATTTCTAACATGCACCGCTTTGGGAGGAATTAAGCGGGCTACATCCTTCGAACACTTTCCATGAAAATACTTGTAGAACAGACTCAAGTCGCCAACCGTTCTTCGATGTTCCAGCGAATCAAGGCCGCCGGTCAATTCCGGGTCCCCAATCAGACGGACCGCTCTTCTCTGAACAGAATCCAACAAATGCAGTGTATGTTTGGAAGCGGAGCCCCAAACGTGGGAGCAGTATTCCATAGTTGGTCAAATTTGGGCTTTGTAAAGAATTAACAGTTGCTGTGGGGTGTAAAGCTTTCTGGTTCTAAATAATATTCCCAATTTTTGAGAAGCTCTCCTTGCTATGCCTGCAACATGTTCATGCCAAGACATATTTGCTCCCAAACTAACGCCCAACAAATTGAGCGACGATGCTAGGGGAATGGAGTGCCCCGACATAGCTATGTCGGGTTCAGCAACGTTAACTTTTTTAAAAAAAACTGCCGCTTGGGTTTTTTGTAGCGTTAAATTCCACTTGGTTACTGTCACCCCAAGATAGAATTTCTTCCAGGTCTTTGTTAAGTTGAACGACCTCCTGCTGTCTGCGGATATTCGCCTGAGCAGCCGATGTCCGAGCGTTCAAGGTGAATGAAGAGACAAGCGTACTGTCATCTGCAAAGCTATAGATTGGATTCCCGGTCTTTTCCAGCAGATCGTTAATGTAAATGAGAAAGAGAGTAGGAGACAGTATGGAGCCCTGGGGCACACCGGCGTTGATAGTGAGGGTGTTAGAAAGAAATCCGTCGACCGCCACTCGTAAAGAACGCTCTCTGAGGAAACATGAGAGCCACAAACAGAACCTTTCAGACATACCATAAGAGCGCAACTTAGCCAACAGTCCATCGTGCCAAACACGGTCGAATGCCTTGGATATGTCAAGAGCAACTGCTCGAGATTCTCGTTGTTGTGTTCCAAAACACATTGATGCTGTGCGCAACATGATTGAAGAGGATCGGCATGTGACTTACCGTGAGATAGAGGCATCCTTAAGCATATTGAGGAATACATTCGATTTTTCATGAACATTTAGCTATGAAAAAGATCTGTTCCCGATGGATTCCGCATAATTTGACTGAAACTCAAAAACAGGCTCGTGTCCATTGGTGTAAGGAAATGCTCAAAAAATTCGACCAAGAACATCATAACAGAATTCATACAAGCTGAAAACTACGCAACAATCAACTGTTTGGGTGTTCCAAGATGAACCGAATCCAACAAAAGTGGTTCGTTCGTGAAGCACTTCCTAGAAAATGAACGCTTGTTTCCTTGGTTGTACTGAACATGTTGCAACCACTGCTTTAGAGGATCGAAAAACAGTTAATGCCGAGTAATATACAACAATTTGTTTGCCAGAAGTCATCGATGAAATCAGGAAAAACAACCGAAAACGTCTCATTATTCTTTATCATGTCAATTCTCTCACACAACACGTCAAACAATTGATTATTTGATGGAAAAAAGCATTGAATTAGTGTCTCATTACCTGTATTTACCTGATTTATCGCCTAACGACTTATTTTTTGCCCGAATGTCAAAAAATGCGATTTTCATCAGCTCAAGAAATTGTCGAATCCTTATTTTTGACATACCAACTTCAGATTGGAAAAAACGTTTCGAGATTTGGTTCGAACTGATGGGAAAGTATATAAATCTTAAAGGCGAATATTTTGAAAAACAATAAAACGATTTGTACCAAAAGTGTCCGCACTCGTGCCGCTCCTGGAGCGCTTTAGGGACTTCCCTGCAGCACGTGTGCTAGACCAATAAAAAAAAAAAAAAAAAAAAATTTTTCTTTCATTGTTTTTGTAAAAACTTAAAAGGTAGCCCTCGTATACAACAACTTTCATTGCTCTGGGCACTTGTCAAGTTTTTCGGTAATCGACCAAATATAAAGCTATTTTTATTTAAAACCATGCAGGAACAACTTTTTTATTTTTACATTAGAAAAAATAATTTTTTGTAATTGCTAGAATTCTCCAGTGTAACCTAAAGAATCAGTTCAATCAGCTTAATTCAGTATTTGTTTGAACTACTCTACTTTAATAGTTACGAGAATGGATTGAAAAGTTCGCGGCCTCACCAAAAAAATAATTATAATATTTTTATTATAGTACCCTCAATAAGTTTATACTTTCTTTGGTTGTCACAGTGTAAAATTTTGTTGCTGTAGAATTTGTGGTTTTTAGGTTAGAATGAGTTTAGAGAGACCAAGTGCAGCGTCATCAAGTACCTGTTTAAAAAAAGAATACCAAAGGACATCCACGATGATATGAAAACAATACTAGGGGAATCTGCTCTGTCATGTACCACTGTGAAAAAATGAGTTGCAGAATTTAAACGTGGACTAGAGAGCATCGAAGATGACCCTCGCTCCGGCCGGCCCACGACGTCTACGACTGAAGAAAAACATCGACAAAGTGTCTGATCTCATATTAAAAGACCGTAGATTGCAGACCAATGAGATTGCAGACACTATAAACATCTCGTATGAACGAACACAAAACATCATTGCCAAATAACTAGGATTTTCTAAGATTTCCGCTAGGTGGGTCCCCAGATTGCTTTCAGTGGAACAAAAACGAATTCGACTCACGATTTCGCGCGACTGTTTGGAGATGTTTGAGGCTAATCCGCAAGATTTTCTTAACAGGTTTGTGACAATGGACGAAACCTGTGTTCACCACTATACTTCAGAGTCAAAACAACAATCGAAGCAGTGGAAAAAATCTGGTGAACCGACCTCAAAGAAAGGAAGGCAATTCTGTCGGCTGGAAAAGTGATGGCGTCAGTTTTTTGGGAAGTTAAAGGTATTATTATGGTGGACTACCTTCCGAAACAATAAACTCGACTTACTATTGCACCCTTTTGCGTCGTTTATGTCAAAAAATTAAAAAGAAACGCCCAGGATTACTGAGAAAGAAAGTTTTGTTCGATCAGGACAACGCTCACGTTCACACGTCTATTGAGGCTATGGCTCAAATTCGTGATTGTGGTTTCGAATTGCTGCCCCGCCCGGCTTATTCTCCTGATATGGCACCTTCGGACTTTCATCTGTTTCCAAACCTAAAAAAAAACCTCGGTTGCCAGAAATTTTCATCAAATGAAGAAGTCAAGCTGCACTTAACCAGTATTTTGAAGACCTTGAGGAATCTTTTTGTCAAACAGATATGGAAGCTTTGGAAAGCAGGTGGAAGAAGTGTATAGAGCTTACGTCGAAAAATAAAAATATTTTTGTACGTATTTTATTTTGTTTTCTTGACTAGGCCGCCAACTTTTCAATCCATCCTTGTATAAGTACAAAATGCCGTGTCTGTCAGTCCAAAAAAGATTTCACCGTTTTTTTAATGCAGGTGACCTAAATAATAAAAACATGATAGAAGTATTAAAAATTTAAAATGCAGCAAGGTTCTTATTTTGAAAGAGCTATAAATAAGTAGTAACTCCCGGAAATAAGTTTGCCCTATATCCGGAAACAACACGTGTGTTTTGGGTATTCTGATCTGCAATTTAGATATCAGCTCACGATTTACATTTATAATTAATAATAACTTTCTCAAGTTTGAGATAAAAATCTAAAGTTCATTTCCTAACCATTATTTTAATCGCATCATTAGAGGAAGTGCGAAGTATTTCATTATTTGTTTTCTTTATCATATATTTCCATGTCTTACTTTTAATTTTTAAATAGATAGTGAAAAAATACATGAGAAGCTAGACTATCAACAGTTATACTGAAACTTTTATATAATAAAACGCAGCTTCTCTCTTGAGAAACATTATAATACAAGGTTGAAAGTTGGAAATCAATTTGAGAGAACTAAGAATAACCGCTCTCTTCGTGTTCATTGTAACTGATAGTTTCTTCAGATTTTCTAGGAATATTCTCTTAATTCCTCCAAATCTTCAATAATAATAACTACTATTTTTACTGTATGTCTTGGAAAAATCAAGCCCACTTCTCATTGATTTTTTTTTTATTTAGTACGTTTTTCCTGTTTATCGCATCAAGTTCGGAAAACTCAATTAATTTTTTTTGGTCAGTCGATTCGGAACTTTCGTTGAAATCACGTAAAATTAAAAAATGAGTCATTTGTTTGCGCGTCGGTTCGAGGCAGTCTTTCTTTGTTCCCATCCAAAGATTTCTTTGTTTTCACGGGTCCCGAAATAGAAACTGCGTCAAGGAGCTGCAAAATTTAGAAAATCGAGTTTGAATGTATCCCATGACACCATTCGATAAGATCTTCGTGCTCATGATGTCAAATTCCGAAGCATGTTGAAGAAACCTTTGCTGGGTGGAAATCACTTCATGAAGCGTCTCCCTTGGGCCTACGATAGGATACTAGAGTGGCCCTCACAATCGCCGGACGCCAACCCTATTGAAAACGTTTGATCCCTTGTAAAGCGAAAGCTTAGAGGAAAGAGAATGAGGAATTCAGTTGTTTCTCGCGATTAGAAACATTTGGAGATCATTGCCTCGCGAGTATGCAGAAAATCTCGTCGAGAGCATGCCTCGAAGATGCCACGCGATTATTGATACAGGAGAGGATTGGACAACTTACTAAGGTAATTGGCTTTATGGTCGACAACACAAAATTCTAGCAACTACGTAAATTCCACAACTGACTCGTGCCTAGGGACCTCATCAGTACCCTAAAAATGTCTGAGATGGTAATCAGCAGATCCAATGCCACATTGTATCGATTGATGCACGCAGACCGAAAATCTGCTGTGGTATTACAATTTATCGATTACACCATCTCTATAACAAATAGAAATTCCTAGGTCGCCGACTGTAAAAAACTAAATGTAAATTTTTTAGACAGCTTCAGCAAATCGATGTTTCTATAAACCCATGATGTTGCTTTCTGTGTGCTGTGTATAAAACTGTTGTTATTCTCCCGTTTTGATAAAGGCGTTAAGTCTAAGAAATTTTAAATCTAAACGGTTAATGTAGTCACTTTGTGCTTGTATGACGTCACCAAAGCTGCTGTCAATTCAAGTTCTTCTACTGGGCCTTCTATCCTCCTAAACAGAACGCCTCCCAATCCTTACTTTTGATGATCGCAGACCATCTCCAAAAGAAAATTCGAACTATTTTTGTGACTTTGCACGGAAAAACAGTTCTATTATGCAAACACTCTAAGCTCAAGACTCCTCTTCAACCTTGATGACGTGAAAGTTATATTCCAGAAATAGAGGATAAAGGATGGAGATTTGATTCAAATACCTGATTTTTGGTATACTAACATCCATATTTCACAAATCTTCTCTCATCGATTTCAGCACTTTGTCATAGAGAGGTACCAAAACAGACAGCATATTTGTAAGAATAATTTTATTATGCACAGAATACAACAAGACGTTAGTTACGTCCGAGAATTTTAAAAGTCAGTTTGTTTTTAGTCGTTTTCTGAACCTATTGCTGAGATTATTATTATTATTGCTACTATTACTCTCCTATGTACCTGCTTCACCAAGTGTACAAGAGGCGTTCTAGCGGCGTTTAGAAAGCAGGACCAGAAACTTTCTGACTAGTTGCTGACATCTCTATTCTTTCGTGCTTTTTGTATGTAAAAATGCACGTACAGTCTGTCAAGTAATATGTCCACGATAATTCATTTTTGGTAGATGCGATTCTAGCAATTCAAGAAAAAATGGGTAAAGGGGACATTTGTCCACGACGCATTTTAGTACTATCAGTAGATTCTTAACTTTCCTCGAAATCACGTAAAATCCAAGATGATATGTTTGCACGTCGGTTCGAGGCAGTTTTTCTTTGTTCCCATCCAAAGGAGCCTAAAATAACTCATTCCACGGCCGCTAAATATAATAAAAAGTGGGTAAATCGTTTTAACGAGACCAAAAATATCGACGTCTTGCCAAAACGTGGCTCGGTAGGTAAAGTCACTCTGAAAGTCGAAAAACAAATCCTGTCTGTTTTCATGGGACCCGAAATTGATGCTGTTTCAAGCACCGGCAAAATTAAGAAAATCGTGTTTGAATGTGTCCCATGAGACCATTCGACAACATCCTTCGTGCTAACGATGTCAAATTTCGAAGCACGTTGAAGAAACCCTTGCTGGGCGAAAATCACGTCGCGAAGCGGCTCGCTTGGGCTCACGATAAGATACTAGAGTGGCCCTTACAACGCCAATCCTATTGAAAACGTTTGATCCCTTGTAAAGAAAAAGCTCAGAGAAAAGGCTCTGAAGACTTTGACTCAGTTGTCTCGTGAGATTCGAAAAATTTGGAGATCATTGCAGAAATCTCGTTGACAGCATGCACCTAAGATACTAGGCGATTATTGATGCAGGAGGCGATTGGACAACTCACTAAGATAATTGTGCCGTTGTTAGCACACCAAAGAATACACAAAAAATTTTCTCGAAACACATTTTTTCAAGAGTACTCGCGGTTACGTCTTACTTGACAGACTGTATGTGGTTGGTTCGAGTTCTTGTGTATGAATGTAGTGTACGGCAGTATACGGTGGTATTATTATTTTATTTTATTATTAACTTTATTCGGGGAATTCTCTGCTTGAGCAAGTAGTTATCTCCGACACGGCAACGCTGAGCAAGTATCAAGTACCTGTCTACTAGTTTTAATTGCCATGTTTAGGAATTTTCGATCTATGCGACAGTTCACAATATAACCAGTTTTTACAGTATAAGAGAGAGCTCTGAAGGTAGCTGGAATTATTCTAAATATTTGCGTAATTTTATGGGTATTTTCCCTGTCGGTATCACTACGACTTTGTTCTGATTGCAGCTCGATAATTCTACCGAAATGGGGTCTGTCCTACCGAAATACCGAAATTTAACGATTTTTCCACGATTTCTGAAAATACAGGGAAATTCACCCGATTTTTTTTACCGATTTTATATTTCCAAGTTTATGTTTTTACGGGGAATCCCTCGATTGTATGATAAATACTTATTGCCGAATGTTTCCGATATCTTTTGGGGAATATCCTTGTGTCCTACAACTCGTAACTCGACGTTTTTAGGGGAGCTAATTCGCTTCTCTATATAAACAAGAGTTTGGATTTTATTGTTTCATTAATTTTCATTATTTAGAAGAGAAATTAATAACGTCTACTAGAGTATCTACCAAAAATATTATTAAAATACCAAGTCAAAATGTCGTTAGACGGAGAAATCGAGTACAGGCGCGAGTGCAAAAAGAAAAAAAATACCTACGATTTTATAGAAAAGAATGGGAAGAAGAATTTTCAGGCTGGCTGCAAGAAAGTCGTAAAAGCGCAAATTATGCCTATTGTAAAAGTTGTAATAGGGATATTAATATTATATCAGGGAAAGATGCTCTTAGGAAACACAACTATTCACAACGCGTACAACGCTTTTCAAGCAGTCTTTTATATGGAGAACATAATCCCTTTGGAATAATTTGCCCAGCGCTGTGTTTCCCACCGAGTACAATTTACAGTGATTCAAGAACAACGTGAATCGCTTTTTTCGCACGCGTGCCGCTCCTGAAGCGCTTTAGAGACTTCCCTGCAGCACGTGTGCTAGACCCATATAAAAAAAAACAAGCACACTCGGTATCATCAAAGAATATAAAATCACAACCAAAGATATCATCATTTACTGTGACAAAAACTAAAAACCCTGATATACAAGTTAAACAAGGTAAAAATATTTCATCAAGTACCAGTACATTATTATATTATTTTGTATTCTACCAGTGTATAGTAGATACGCCTTTTTTAATTCATTTTAATATTTTCAGGTGAAGTACGATTAGCCTCACTTGCTGCTGAACATAATCTACCATTCACCATTATGGAGTACCTACCGAAACTGATATAGTCTGTTTGTCCCGATTCAAAAATTGCAAAAAAAAACTAAAATGTTCAACGATGAAAACCCACGCCATAACTGATCATATTATAGGTAAAGATTTTGATCTGCGGCAAACTAAGTTTTCATTTATTATTGACAAGTCCACTGATCTTAGCACAACCAAACACTTGTGCTTAGTCGTGCGATATGCGAAAGAGCATCGCATCTGTGATTATTTTTTTAACTCCTATTCCAGTAGAAGCTGCTAATGCAGTTTCCTTATTTGAACATATTGTAAACTTTTTTACAAGCGCTGATATTCCATATAAAAATAATCTAATTGGTTTTCCATCTGATGGGGCAAACGTAATTATTGAGCGTAATAATTCCGTTGTGACATGGCTGCAAAACGAAATTCCCAATATTTTTATACTTAAGTGGACATGCCATTCGTTTCATCTTTGCTCGTCATATGCTTGTACCAAAGTGCCATGTTTTATAGAGGATCTTATAAGGGACATTTACAACTACTTTTCTGCTAATCCAAAGAGTTGCAGAGTTTAAAGACTTTCAAATTCTTTGTGACTTGAAAGTACATAAAATACTTCACCCCTCTCAGACACGCTGGTTATCAGTACATGCAGCTGTAAAAAGAGTATTGGAACAATTTTCTGCTCTAAAATTATTTTTCATAGACCAAGTATCTAATAATGATCATCTTTTAGCTGCAGAAAATATATTACAGTAGCTTGAAGATCCCATTACATTGCTATTTTTGGAATTTTTAGATTTTGTGTTACAAGGATTTAACGATTTAAACAAAGAAATGCAGGCAGAACACTCGAAAATTCATATTTTATATGAAAGAATAAGTCAACATTAAGAATTTTTTTGACTGCTTTTTAAACAGAGAATATTTAACAAGTACTCCAATCGAAAATGTTGATTTTAAAAATTCTAGACATTTTATCGATATCGATGCCGTATACTGTGGCGCTGCGGCATCTAATACACTACTTAGTAATTCAGATTTAAGCCCAGGTCAAGTAATTTTTTTTAAACGCAGATCCCTAGATTTTTATATCGAAGCTTGCAAGCAAATAACTGCGCGGTTTCCATTGAGAAATAATCCAATAAAAAAAAGGTTTAGACATAATTGTACCAACGAATGTTAAAAGTGGAAAAAACTGCTTTGATAATTCCTGTTAGTAGACTCTTTCCCAATATTGTTCAGATCAATGATTTAAAATAAATTAATACAGAGTGGCGTATTTTAAGAAATTGTGAACAAATCAAAACATTTCCTGATGACATAGAACTATTAGTGTTCCGTACGGAACACTTATAAGATCGCTTCGGTGTCTTTCTGTCCGTCTGTCCGTCTGTCACATCCGATTTTCTCCGAAACTATTTGTCATAGAAAGTTGAAATTTGGTAATAATATAGGAATTGATCGCCTCATCAGAGCCATGTAGTTTTGAAAGTTAAATTTTGACTTAAGGGGTTAGTTTTGGGGGGGTGAAATCGGAAGTGAAAAAAAAAAATTTTTACTAGGTAATCGAGTGTGGTGTCAAATGGAAGCTTGTGAAAACACGAGTAAAAAATATATATAATATAATACTTACGCGCACTTTTCTTTGTATTATTTTTAAAAAATCGCAAAAAATCGCCTTATCTCGAAAAGTACTTATCAAAAAATTTTGAAAAAATTCTGGAATATTCTCCACGGAGTATAGATTAAACGAAAATTATCACGAGTGCATTACCTTTAATAATTTATCTGGTATATAAAAAAAAAAAAAAATTCAAGGTCATCAGATTTCAGTAAAGATTGGAAACAAACTTTGTTGAAAACTCATTTGAGGTGTGTTTTGTGAAATCACTGATCATTTTATACCTCTGTAACAAAATTTTTTATTTGAAAAGCAATCAACATACGGAACACTAATTGCGCAAGTTCAACTTGCACTTGACCGGTTATTTTGGAATAATGTCAGTTTATTAAAGTATGGCGATGACACTCAAATGTTTCCTTTGTTGTCTACTTTCATCTTTACTATTTTATCACTGCCCCACTCATGCGCTAATCTTATGAAAATAAAACAGCGAAGTAAGCTGTCTAGTGAATCAATCACTGGTCTGTTACATACAAAACGACTATTTAATGACGCTAATTGTTATTATTTCGAAATTAGTTCAAAGATGACTGTGGCTATGGCCAAAGAATACTGGTATGATCCTAAAAATTGTCAAAATTAATTAGATATAAGTTTGTGTACCTATTTGATGTTAGATATCTTTAGTAATAAACGAATTACAAATTACTTAGTCTATTATGTTTTTGTAATTTCGATTTCATTAAGTTATATTAGTATTCACTAGTGTTTAGTCACTCATATATAAAATATTGTAAAAAGAAATAATTACTCTTATTAGTTTTAATTGTAAATTTAGTATATTCTGTAAGTTCCTATTATTTTACCAATATAAAGAAGTTTAAAATAAACAAATTTGATTGAAAACTGTTCGCTTTATTCTCATGTCGTTTTAGGTATTATGTGGGGTTAAGATGTGCCTTCTGCTATGTTATGGTCAATGGTCTCAGACTTTGATTAGCACACTTTATTTTAATAATAATATTATTATTGTTAGTATACGGACGACTACGCGTTTTTGAGTGTATCGGAAGAAGTATATATCTGATTGTACTATTGTTCATTTTCTATGTAATTACTCTACATTAAAATTAAAAAAGAAAAATGTAAAGACCTGAACACCTCTATAATTTTAATTGAAAACTTGATTCTCAATATGATAAATTATTTAAATGGCGAGTATTATTATTAAAATCGCATTTCAGGTAATAAAATAATACCTGCAATTTTTGGTTATTATTTCTTAAGTAGGTTCAATTTAGCTTACATGGCACCTTTGCGAGCTCATAAGTAAGCCCATTTGCGATGCAATAATTCATTTTTAAATTAATTTCACCAACTTAATGGGTTTCGCACCGATTTTGTAATAACTCGGTTTTAAATTACCTCCTTAAGTAAGTTTTCCAAAAAAAGGTATCAACAAATTACCATCAATTTATACTGTACATGTTCTGTTTATAAATTTTTGAATTTTTTACTTTTTACACGTCGCTCCCCGAATGGAAAAAAGCAATAAAGTATTGTTGTTTAAAAAGGAGAGAAGAGGTACGAGCAAACTACAGATGGGTCAACCCCCTAACTACAAGTCTAAGGCCTACGGCTCACTTGCAATTTTTGGTTGTGCAACAGTTGGGTTGCATATTTTGTGTACTATGGATTATTATGAATGTGCGTACATACGTAACTACAACAGACTAGTAACTAAACAATTTGTGTTTTATTACAAATTTTTTGATTGCATCTAGTTGCTCAATCGCCTTCTGAAGCATCGAATTGAATGTCAATCAAACAGTTGCGTATCGTTCCAGTTATTAGTATAGTATAGTATAATATACATACACGATTCATTCCATCTTCCTTCGTCAGACTGGCCGGTAAATGAATTAACTATTCATAACATTTTTTATTCATTTATATACGAGGCCCGCCTTTTAAATTTTTACAAACCACCACTAGATGGCGCCATTGAGATATGACAGTACCATTGTTATAAAATTTGACATTTGTTATGGTTAAAACAGTGGCAGCTCAGAAATGAGCCTCATAGTTTGTTTAAAATGAAAATTTCACGTGACAGTTTTAACTGGATGATTTTTTACGATTTTAGTAACGGCTTAATTCAACAACAATGCCTCGATGCCTCCTTCAATTTTTGGTAATGAATCATCATCAGAAAAGACTGGTTACAATTGGTTTGCAGAATTTCGTCATGGTCGTGCTTCCGTCAGCGATGAATTTCATGAAGGTCGACCAAAATCTGTTGTTGTTCCAAAAAACATCGATGCTGTGCGACATATGATTGAAGAAGATCGGCATGTGATTTACGGTGAGATAGAAGCATCCTTCGGCGAATTGAAGGCTGCAGTATATTCGATTTTGCATGAACATTTAGCTGTGAAAAAGATCTGTTCCCGATGGAATCCGCATAATTTGGCCAAAACTCAAAAAACAGGTTCGTGTCAATTGGTTTAAGGAAATGCTCAAAAAATTCGACTGAGGACATGCAAAATCCGTATACAACATCGTAACAGGAGACGAAACTTAGTTATATTCGTACGAGCCGGAAACTAAGCAACAATGAACTGTTTGGGTGTTCCAAGATGAACAGAATCCAATAAAAGTGGTTCGTTCGCGAAGCTCTTCCAAGAAATTTTGCGCTTGTTCCTTTGGTTATACTGGTCATTTTGCAACCATTGCTTTAAAGGATAGGAGAACAGTTAATGCTGAATGGTATAGAACAATTTGTTTGCCAGAAGTCATCGATGAAACAACTGAAAACGTCAGATCATTCTTCATCATAACAATGCCAGCTCTCACACAGCACGTCAAACAATTGATTATTTGACGGAGAAAAACAACGACTTAATGTCTCATTGCCGGTATTTACCTGATTTATCGCCTAATGACTTCTTTTTGTTCCTGAATGTCAAAAAAAAAACGTGGACACCGATTTTGATCACCTCAAGAAGCTGTTGAATCTTTCCAAGTCGCATGCAAAAGTGTGTAAATCTTAAAGGCGAATATTTTGAGAAACAATAAAACGATTTGTACAATTTTTTTTTTTCATGTTTTTGTAAAAACTTAAAAGGTAGCCCTCGTAGACATACTTAAAATTAAATACAGTACGTTAAATATACTAGAATACGTATAAAATAAAGAGTTTAATTAAATGCCTTTACATTTTATTCGATTCCATTTTACAGAAATAGAAGAAGACGTTTCTTAGCCAGAAAATTTTATTGAATTAATTCCCGAAATTAACCTTTTTCCTGGGACCTGGATGGCCTTAACCCTTAAGTACAAGACTTGAGCCGACATCAAGATGTTGCTTGATTTTATGTGTTTACTTATTGTGTTGTACACCACGTATTAATTACATATTGGTTACATTTTTTCTATTTTCGTATAGAGTGGCAACAGCGAGGATTTCGTTTACTAATTATATTTTCCTTTTATAGGCAGTTGGGTACTAACTTTTTAAGATTAAGAGAAGCCATTATTTTTTACTTTTTATTTTATACTTTTGATCAATTCTTGAAGTCAATTTAATTTTCTTCCTTTCTATTTTATTTTTAGTTCTTGCTCTTTAGTTAAGATTGGGAAGTGAGGTACTTACATTATATTAAGTAAAGAGTTGTAGAGAGTACGGATTGAATCCATAATCTTCTTTTAGTGTGCCGTATGGAACACTTATAAGATCACTTCGATGTCTATCTGTCTATCCGTCTGTCACACCCGATTTTCTCCGAAACTATCTGATATAGAAAGTTGAAATTTGCCACTAATGTAGGAATTGATGGCCTAATCAAAGCCACGTAGTTTTGAAAGTTAAATTTTGACTTAAGAGATTAGTTTTGGGGGATGAAATAAGGTGAAAATTTTTTTTTTACCAGGTCATCGAGTGGTGTGGCAAATGAAAGCTTGTAAAAACACGAGTTAGTTCAAATATATATATATATATATATATATATATATATATATATATATATATATATATATATATATATATATATATATATATATATATATATATCTATATCTATATATATATATATATATATATATATATATATATATATATATATATATATATATATATATATATATATATATATATATATATATATATATATATATCTATAAGGTAACACTTGCGCACACTTTTCTTTGTATTATTTTTAAAAAATTGCAAAAAAATCGCTCTCCCCCCTTATCTCGAAAAGGACTAATCAAAAAATTTGGAAACATTTCTGGAATATTTTCCACAGGGAGTAGATTGAACGAAAATTGAAAAAAAATATCATCTTTAATAATTTATCTGGTATATAAAATAGTGGTGATATATACTGAGTAGCGGTTTATCCCTATCTTTTTTATGTTCAGAAAATGTAAATAAAGCCATGTAATCTTGAACTTTCAGGAAAACAAACAACTGAAAACTGTAGAATTTTCTCAAAATATTATTGATCTTCAGTAACCAGAGAATTATATACAGTGGATAATCAAAAAAAAAACAATAATAATAAAAAATACATATGATTCAATTTATCAAATAATAAAACAAAAATTGTAGAACTTTCCTTTATAAGTAATATTTAATGAATCAGCTAGATTGAATTATTTCGGATTATTGTTGATCTGAATTGAATTGTTCGGATTATTATTGATCCCCAGTAACCAAAGAAGTTTGTATGAAGGATAATCAAAAAAATCAGTAACAAAAAAAATACACGTAATATAATTTATTAAATAATAAATCGAAAATTGTAGAATTTTCCTGTATAGATAATATTTAATACATCGGTTAGATTGCATTATTTCAGATTATATCTTCAGTAAACAGAAAATTCTAAAAGATCAGTAATAAAATAAATATATATGACTCGATTTAGTCAATATTACAGTGTTTTCTATGTATTGTTTGAAGGACTGGAAGGAAGTGTTATTATAGAGAGGTTGTCATCGGATAAATTTCGGATAACTACACGTTAATAGTTCCTTAACTAAAAAATTTAAATATTTTGAAATCGGTTAAAACAGTCAATCAGAAGAATATACCTTAAAATTTTGTCAAAAAACAACAAATCGTTTTAAACATAAAAGTAACATACTATCTTTCAAACGCATAAAATGTTTTTATGACATAGTATTTAAAAAAAATATATGGAAATGTTTTTAAATAGGATCATTTTATGATATTGACTTCCGATTCAATAAACCAAAATATACTTTTTCTAATCTCATTAGGCCAGTAAACCATTTTGACCATAACCTTGGCGCCTTAAGTCGTAAAGGTAGTACACAAATGTTATAAAATTTTAACACCTAGTAATCCAAACTTAGATTTTGTACCTACCTGCGATCCTTGAATGAATTACGTAATAGTAATGGTTAGACTATTGTGAAACATTATGGAAAACGTTTTTTTCTCTGCTAAACAAAAATGACTTAGAAATCAAGAATGAATACAATGTTAAAATTGGAATCATGTAGTATTTTTAAAAACTTTTCTTCTTTAAACGATGAATTAAAAAAGTTAGTATATATCCTCAGAAACTTGTAAACAAAGGTCCTAATTCTAAAGATAATTTGTCAGAAATCATATTGGCAGCTTATTGGGGAAATACGGTCAGTAAAGAACAAAAAACAAAATTAATAATACAAATTTACATTCACAAATAGAAACTAACGAAATAATTAAAGGATTTAGAAAGAGAGATGTTTCCGATTTTAAAGCGATTTAAGAAAGGTTATAGTGGACTACGAAGAAGAGAAAATTCAGGAATTTTGTGAATAACTAAATACTGCTCTTAAATGCAGTTCAGCACATTACACCCTAATAATTGGTGACCTGAATGCCAAAGTCGGCGTAAAGTAAGAGGAAAACGAACGTGGCGTAGGCCCTTACGGCTAAGGAATGTGGAACGCTAGAGGACAAATGTTAATAAACTACGGTAACGAAAATAATCTCCATATCATGAACACATATTTTAAGAAAAAAGAAAAAAGAAGGTTGACATGGAGAAGCTCAAACGGAATAACAGCTAACGAGATCGATTATGTAATATCTAACAAAAGGAACATAATATTAGATACACAGGTTATCATCAGGGTCAAAATGGGAAGTGATCAATGAATGATTCAAGCAAAAATAAATTTTAACACAAGGATGGAAAGAAGAAAAATGATGAATCAAAAGATCAAAATGATAGATAGAACACAACTTAAACACAAGAAAAGTGAGTATATACATAAACTCAAAGTACATGGAATCAAAGAGGACACTTCATCCGTCAACGAAACTAATGGAAAAATCGTTCACCGTATCATAGAATCTGCGAAAGAAGTAGCTCTCACGAAAAATATCAAAAAGGAAAAGCTCTCCAAAGAAACGGTCAAACTAATACAAAAACGAAAATCCATGAAACAAGAAAAGGTGGCATATGAAAATATGTTAAAAATTTTAAATAACTATATGAGGAAATGTATTAGAAGAGATGTAAGAAACTAATATATAACAATGAGAAAATTGAAGAAACTCTGGAGAACAAGAAGGGTATAAAACTTTTACAAAGATCATTAAATGAAGGACAACTACAAATAACAAAATTAGTAGATGAGAACAACCAAATAATAACTCAAACGAATGGACTAAGAATGAATATAGAGAGATTCTACAAGGACCTTTATGAGAGTAAAGTAAAACCACCACCAGACAAAAGCTAGTCAGTTCGAATACGAGTAATCAATGAAGGATCTGAAGATATTCCCTACGTCACGAAATACGAAATACAAGAGTCTTTAAATAAAGTTTAAGAGGAAGAGCAGCAGGTGAAGACGGCGTACTTGTCGAAATGTTGCAACAGCAAAAATAAATAATATTACGAATGCTAGATATATTGTATAATAAGTGTCTCGATGCTGTGGTGGTCTTGCTCTTCAAAAAAGGAGAAAAGTCTAAATTAACCAACTATAAACCTAGCCTACTATCCGTAATGTACGAGTTGTTTATGTAAATAATAACTACGAGACTCGCAAAGAAATTGGACGCTTACCAACCCAAAGAAGAAGCCGGATTTAGAAATGGCTTTAGCACACTGGACCACCTTCAAGTATTAAGAACCTTAATAGAAAAGTCATACGAGTATAATTTTAAGATTTGGGTGGCCTTTGTGGATTACGAGAAAGCGTTCGACTCCGTTGAAAACTGGGTAACATTAAATAATCTAAGTAAATGTAGAATTGACAGCAGATTATTTAAAATATATATAAAAATGCAACATTTCAGATAGTATTTAAAGAAAATACCAATAAGATAGAAACGGAAAAAGAGGTACGTTAAGGGGACACCATCTCACCGAAATTGTTTACGTTGGAGCTAGAAGATCTTTTCAAACAACTTCCATGGACAAATAAGGGTATAAATAGAGAAGGACAGCAACTCAATCATTTGCTATTCGCGGATGATATTGTGCTTATATCTAACAACAGAGAAGAATTGAAAGAAATGCTGAACGAACTTAACAAGCCCAGAGAGATTGATCTGAAGATAAACATCGCAAAACCAATCTCTCTGGGCTTGTTACGTTCATTCCGCATTTCTTCCAATTCTTCTCTGTTGTTAGATATAAGCACAATATCATCCGCGAATAGCAAATGATTGAGTTGCTCTCCTCCTCTATTTATACCCTTACTTATCCATGGAAGTTGTTTGAAAAGATCTTCTAGCGCCAACGGAAACAATTTCGGCGAGATGGTGTCCCCTTGACGTACCCCTCTTTCCATTTCTATCTTATTGGTATTTTCTTTAAATACTATCTGAAATCAACTCTGATGCCGTCAAACCCGATGGTTTGACGGCATCAGAAGACTAGTGGGATACAACTTAATAAATAAGGCCCAAAACCGAAGAAGATGGACGTACTTAGGGGAGGCTTATGCCCGACGATGGACAGCATAGCTGATGATGATAGAGATGATAGTAGTGGACCAAAAAGAATGCTTTAAACGTGTGTGATAACTAAATTGAACCATGCTCCTATGTAAAGGTAGTAAAAAAATCCATTACTTAAAATGGCAGCAAAAGTTAAAATCTCTTTTAAGAAATGTACGAACCTCATTTCCTACTCTCTAAAATTTAAACTAAGCGTGTGCAATCCGACCATACCAGTGTATTGTTTGCCCAAAATCCATTAACCCAGAGAAGTAATGTAATCTATTGTGTCGACTGTTGAAACATCTATATAATTAATTTCTGAATGATTAGCACAATAGTCCGAAAGGGAAATTACCTTTTCAGTAAAAACCTCTTTAAAATTCATGAACAAAACGATAGATGTAGTTCTCGACTTAACCTAAATTTCAATTTTTAAGATTTTCTGTGTTATCTAGTGTGCCAATACCGTAAACCTTGTAATACCACCAGAATTTGCTGAGAACGAATGACTTAGAGGAAGAAATTACTCATGAATACTTAATTTTGGCCAAACTTTGCATGAAATGAAATTATTTTTAATGTAACCATCAATTTTTATTCAATAAGAAAGGCACAGCTATAGGTGACTACTTGTCACCCTACAGGGCTAATTTGATTATTACATGCCCAGAGTATGGTATAGGTATGTGACTGATGTATTAGCGATTTTCGATACAAAAAAATCAGATGTAGATGATCTTGTTTCTAAATTAAATAGCAGATATGACTCCATTAAAAATTGGCTAATTTTCATTCCTGGATGTTTTAGTTATTAAAAATAAAGTAGAATTTTACATTTCTAGGAAAGAAATCATGACAAGTAGATATACACTGGTGCGTAAACAAATCGACTCAAACTATTTGGCTTCATTTAACATGGATCTTAGAATTTAGTGTTCATCTAGTTTTAAGAATTGAAACGGAGACGGTCGTGAATTTGTTTCACCTTAGGGTTCGACTTCGTTTGCGAGTTGTAGTGCTCAGAAAATTGGGATTTTTTGAGAGATTGTGTGGGGACCAGTGTGCTATAGTTTTTCTGCGACTTTTATTTTAAAAACTGTCGTGTGTCGCTTACTATTTAAACTTGAGTGCTGAACAATGGTGTGGAATTTGATTGTTTTCTTTTTTGCTATTCTCCGATAAGTAAGTAAATCGAACCAACGAGATCACAGGCTGAGAGTTTGAACAGTTGCTGTATTAGTCACTTGCAAAGCTAAAATGACAAATTCAAAAACTTGTAAGCATTGCCACCGTAATATAGGCAAAATGAAAATGAAATTAGTTTGTGGGATATGCAAGTGTTATTTTCATTTAGATTGTGTGGAAGTAAGTGAGCTTGACGCCCGAATTATGCAGCAGAATAAAACATCTTGGTACTGTGATGAATGTACTGGCGAGAGAAGGATGAGCCTAGCAGATCAATCCACCAGATCCCGTAGGATGTCTATCATACCCCCTAACCCAGGTCTAGATGTGGGAGACGAGGGAGGAATTTACGAAATGAAAACCATTTTAAGAGAACTGCAAAATGACGTTAGAGAGATGAAGCAATTTATCGAGTTTCTCAACGTAAGGTATGAGGAGGAAAAGCAACGCAATAAGGTCATATCGGACATGGTCTCCGAAATGTCGAAAGAAAATCGTTTACTGAAGGACAAGGTCGCAAAACTAGAGCAAACCATGGGCACGCAAGAAGCATATAAAATAAAAAACAACATCTGCATCAGTGGCCTGGTATGCAAAGAATCCGAAAAAGACTCCACTGTTACAAAACTTGTCACATTGTGTAACTTTCTTAAGGTGCCCTCATCTGAGAGTAAATTTGAGGTTATCAAGCACTTCAAAATCAACAATACAATTAGATCCATAGTTAAAGTAGCAGACTTAGATTTGAAACAAAAAATTTTAAGGGCCAAAGCTCACAAGGGAAGAGTAACCAGAAGCACTGTCGGCCTTGATGAATCTGAAAGTGTGATATATATCTCGGAGGAACTTACAAAGGAAACCTACACTTTTCTTAAAAAATGTAAACGGCTTAAGAATGAAGCAAATTACAAATATGTCTGGCAGAGAAATGGAAGGGTCTTGGCACGTAAGGCAGACGGAGAGAAGTACACTGTAATTGCTGACGAAGATCACCTTAATGAACTCTTAGGTTAATTATTCTTTTTTCTTCTTCTTTTTTGCATTTTACTGGTATCCATGAAAGTGAATAATTTGAGTTCTTTATCATGAATAGCAAACAAAAAAAGATAGTAATAGGTCATATAAACTCAAGGTCTTTTTTTCCCAAATTTAATCAAGTTAAAAACTACTTGGAAAATAGCGAAATTGACATTTTAGCTATAACTGAGACCTGGCTAACTGACTCGATAGTTAATGAAAGACTCAACATAAACGGGTATAAGCTTCTAAGATTTGATCGTGGGCAAGGCAGAGGTGGGGGTATCGTCTTGTATATTCGAACTACTTTGCAATGCGAAATGGTAAATAGTTATGCAGCCAATCATTCTGAACAACTATGGGTTGAGTTCAGAGCCGGGAATATTGGGACCCTCTTAGGGGCAATCTACAGGCCCCCTGGATTTACTAACTTTAATGAATTTCTTGAAGAATTTGAGTTAAATGTCTCTCAGCATCTACTGAGATCTGACAATTTTGTATGTCTTGGGGACTTTAATATTAATGGGTTGGACTTAGACTCGAGATACACCCAAAAATTTTTTTCAGTTTTGCAGTCATACGGTCTAAAACAAATTATTAATGAGCCTACTAGATATTGTCAAACCAATGCAACTCTAATTGATTTTATCTTATGTTCAAACGATGAGTTTCTGGTGAGTGCTGTAGTGGATCCTACCCTTAACATTTCCGATCACTTACTAATTAAATGTGAACTAAAACTTCATATATTTAAACAAAAACCTTTCTTCTTAAACTACAGGAACTTTCGCAATTTTAATAAACAACACTTTCACAACGATCTTTTGTCAGTTCCGTTCCGTAATATATTCTACACTCGTGACATAAATGTAAAACTGGAATTATTTAATACTTATCTTACACCAATACAAACAGCTCGTATTACTAAAAGAAAAGCACCCTGGCTTACCCAGGAAATAAAAGATGCTATGTGCATACGAAATAAAGCCCTACATAAATATCAAAAAAATAAAACTCATACCAACTGGGACACGTACAAACTAATTCGAAACCAGGTGACAATTGCAGTGGAAAATGCTAAAAAACAGTACCTTACTAACAACACCTAAAAACTCAAAAAACAATTGGAAAGTCTTGCGAGATCTAAACATTTACTCTAAACCTAAAAACACAATTCCGGCCACATTAAACGATGTTGAAAAGATTAGCCGGTACTTTATTGACGCGGCTACTTCAAAAAATCCAGATGCAGACACGTTAAATTTTTATTTGCAAAATAAAAAAAAAGACGCTGGTGATTTTTTAATTTTACTTTGGCAAGCATGGACGACATTGAAAGGGCAATGAGTTCCATAAAATCGGAGGCCATTGGTACTGACGGCATTGGGATTAAAATGATATGCAATTGCTATCCATATATTGTACCCATTGTTTTGCATCTGGTCAACAGTTGTATAGAAACCAAAACGTTTCCTGATCGGTGGAAAAGCTCGTTTTTACTCCCGATTCCAAAATCTTCCAACCCAAGTGAACTAAAAGACCTGCGACCCATAAGCATCTTACCAACTATGTCAAAGATCCTTGAAAGAGTCCTAGATGCTCAAATACGTAGATACATCGAAACCCATAACTTGTTACCATCAACACAGTCAGGATTTCGCAAAGATCACAGCTGTACCACTGCTCTTCTAAAAGTGACCGATGACATCTTCGAGGCTACCGATCGGGGTGAGCTTACTGTGATTGTTCTGCTGGACTTCTCCAAAGCATTTGACAGACTAGATCATCATCTGCTTATTGCTATACTAAGATATCTTGGGTTTAGTGGTGAGGCTTGTCTTATGATTGAGAGTTATCTTGCAGGAAGACTGCAGTGTGTAAAACTAAATGGACAAAAGTCCAAGCCAATAAAAATCTGTAATGGTGTTCCACAGGGGTCTATCTTAGGGCCTCTGTTTTTCACTCTATATACATCTCAGCTTTGTACCTATCTTAAATATTCAGATTTACATCTTTACGCTGACGACTCACAAATCTACTTGTCTTTCAAGCCTGAACAAATTATTGAGGGTAATAATAAAATTAACGAGGATCTTGCACTTTTGGTGAGTGCCTCCGAAAAACACTGTTTGGTACTAAACCCAAAAAAATGTCAGTTGCTATTGTTTGGACGTACCGCTTGGAGAAAGCAATATTCTAATCATTTAAACATTATTGTAGGTACTGAGCGGCTAGAAAACTTGGATAATGCTAGGAACTTGGGTTTGATAATGGATATAGAGTTGAGATTCACAGCACATATAAATAATTGCATAAAAAAGGCGTTTACTAATCTTAAACTTATATATAGCCAGCGTCATTTATTAAGTGTAAATTTGAAAAAACTATTATGCGATAGCTTAGTTTTGTCCCACTTCACATTTTGTGATACAGTGTATGGTCCCTGTCTCCTGGAATGGGATGCTCGGCGTATTCAGCACATTCAGAATTACTGTGTCAGGCTGATTGGTGGTATAAGAAAATATGATAGGGGTGTGACTGCAAAGATGAAAGAAGTTGGGTGGCGCTCCATGAAAGAAAGGAGACTTCTTCATAGTTTAGTAATATTTAATAAAATAATTTGTAAAATGCGCCCAAATTACTTGTATCAAAAAATTAAATTTAGACATGATGCTCATAACCTAGACTTAAGGCATAAACAACAAATATCACCACCCTTGCATAGAACAGCACAATATCAAAGATCATTCAGTTACCAGGTCTACAGTATTTATAATAAAGTTCCAGATAATTTAAAAAGTCTTAAAGGCTTGAAATTTAAAAATGAAATTGGCAAAATTATATCATTATTTTTATAAATTGTTTTCTTATATTTACATGATACATCCGAAATATGTTTGCAACAGTACATGTATGCCCCATAATTATATATGATACATAAGTAATATAATAATTTTTAGGTTAGGATAGGTTAAGATAGGAAGCTAAGCTTCAACTTCGCCTTTTGTATATTATACAATAAAGTCATCATTATTATTATTATTATTATTATTATATATTTTTACGAATTTCAGCATCATTTGAAAGCGCATTCTATTATCTTTTTAATAATACCAAATTCGATAGCATACCTCACGCTTTTTACTGATTAAAATAATTGAAAGGGGAAACAAAGAGAACAAGAACTGAACATAGGGGTAAGAGACGGGAAAAATTAAACAAATTTTAAGTTTATCAATTAAATTTATTAATAAAAACCAAAATGAATATTTTTTGTTACCCCTCTTAGTCCTTATTACTGCTTCTAACCGGTTTTTCGTGCAGCAGGTGAACTTTTTCACCACTGTCTGTCATCGCGGCCTTTAATTTCCTCAGCGATGCCGGGGATAAATTTCTGGCTCGAACCCTTCTTTTGAGCTCATACCGTATGTGCTCGATTGGATTGAGGTCAGGATTCCACGAAGGCCAGTCTAATGTGAGTATTCCCACTTTCATCAGGTAATGCCGCACCGGTGCAGCAGCATGTAGCCTCGCATTGTCGTGCATTAACGTCAACAAACCCAGCGTAAGGAACGATGTGTTCCTGCAGGATCTCCTCGATGTACCGGTGAGCAGTTAATCCACCGCTACGAGTCTCATCAGTAACGAACACCGTATTGTTGTTCGTATCCAGTGAAATGCCTCCCCACACCATGACAAAACCTCCTCCGTGAGCGACCGTTTCAGTAACGCAGCATTGCCCATAGCGCTTCCCAGGCCTCCTATAGACTCGTCTTCTTCCATCATTTACATGAAGGCACATTCGGGACAAATCTGAGTCGCGCTTGTCGATGGGCTGCTGTCAATTTGGATCCATTAGCTGATCTCTTCGGAGTTAGGTTAGCTTCTTTAAGTCTTCTTCTAACTGTCCAGTGACTGATAGCCCGACTACGAACTAGTCGGAGCTCCTGCTGGCCCTTAATGTCGGTCAAGTGACGATTCCTTAGAGTTATGTTGACAACGAAGCGGTCGTCTCGCTCCGAGATACATCTTCTTTTTCCTGATCCGGGTCTCCGTGTAAAGGCACCCGTCCTCTTGGTAACGTCTGTAGACTCTGGAGACAGCTGACTGTCTCAGGTGCAGTTGCGCAGCGACTAGACGTTGGCTATGCCCTTCTTGTAATAGGGTAATGATTTGATTTTCCGATAGAGGAATAATAGAAAAATGCAGCTGCATGAGTTTTTAAAGGGATGAATAGCACGCAACAAGTATGTTGCTGAGCGAGCAAAAACGATTCTATTGAGTAAAACCCTTTTAATCAGTAAAACTTTTTGGAAACCAAATGTTTTTGGTATTATTGGAAAAAGTAGAAAATCCGCATTCTAATGATATCAAAAATAATACCAATGTGTGAAAATTAAATTCAAGGATCGGTGTTAAATGAAGGAAAATCGTTTGAGACGATTTTTTTGGTCACCAGTGTATATACTAATGATTTATTTCATTGAAAAACAACATAAAGGTTCTGCATTTCACTCTCTGGTTCATCAGTTATTGACTACCTTTGCTGGAAATCAGATTCAAGAATGAAAGGAATGGGCCACAGGATATAAATAACTACGATCACTGATTGTGCGAAAATTTAATTGAAAAGATAAAAAATATAATATTATTTACGTTTAGATTAAGGATTCATAATTAGACTGTTTTTTACACCTAAATAAGATAAAACTGGTCAAGTGCAAGTTGGATTTGCGCAAGTAGTATTCCGTACCATGATTGCCTTTAAAATAAAGGTTTAAAAAGATAGTAAGTTCCTGACATGTATATATCTTAAAATTCAATATGTATTTTCACGTTTTTCTTAGTCAATAACGTATAATATATCTTAGCCAAGAAATCAATCTAGCTCAATTTAGAATCTTGTAATAAAAGTGTAAAACAAATACTTACTACCCAAATATTTATTTAATTATAAAACTCGTCACTTTGTTACAGTAAAGTGCTTAAAAGTATATTGCACAAACCTCCACCATACGTCAAGGAACATGGTTTTTATGAAATCTTACATAACACATACTAATCTTGCACTTTTCTACTAAGGTTTTGTCAACATATTGTTAAAATGGTAAAAGTTTCATTATTCATTACTAATCATCAAAATGTGTTTAATAACAATATTTGTTTATTCATTTTTATTGAAAAAGAACCTTCAATTTTAAAACTTGAAAACGGGAACATTATCGTCCCAAAAACTAACTTTTTTAGGGACAAGAAACAAACATTTAATAAGGCCCGGGGACTTGCAAAGGACGCTGTATATATCATTTTTTATTAATGAATTTTTGTCAGACTTAGATTGCTAATGCCTTGTTTGTCATTAACAACACGTTGTTCATTTTTTATGTATATCATTTCTTGTACAATAGTTAGCAATCGCCTTTTTCACGGGTAACAATATTAGTGTAAAATCAAATTCACGTTTTTCATGTGCTTCAGGCTTATTTAAAGTCATAGAAGCATTCCTCGTATATATATCGATATATTGATATATATATATATATATATATATATATATATATATATATATATATATATATATATATATATATATACATATAAATATATATATATATATATATATATATATATATATATAAATATATATATATATATATATATATATATATATATATATATATATATAATATTATATAAATTATCAGACGTAACGCAATCTTGATAATTTTTACTCAATCTTCACTTTATGGAGAATACCTAGAATTTTTTCAACATTTTTTGATCAGTATTTTTCGAGATAAGGGGTCCCCCAATTTTTGGAAATTTTTTAAAAATAGTGCAAAGAAAAGAGTGCAGAAGTATTATATTATATATATTTTTGAACTCATGTTTTCAAAGGCTTTCATTTAACACCCCATTCAAGGACCTGATAATTTTTTTAGTCAAAATTTAACTTTCAAAAGTACACGACGCTGATTGGCCCATCAATTCCTATATTTATGCCAAATTTCAACTTTCTAAATCAAATAGTTTCAGAGAAAATCAGGGACAGACAGACACCAAAGTGATCCCACAAGTGTTCCGTACAAAACACTAAAAAGGAAATATATTTCAATACCATAAAATCCAAAATATAGCAGGTGATTCACAGGTATTTAATAACTGAAACCTCACGTTAGTATATAACTCATCTGACAACTAGAGATATATCTTAAGATGTCCGAAGAATAAAATCCATGAACATGAGAGCAGAAGTGGATACACGTATATGAGTTAAGTGTAATGAATATGGCAAGAAGTATATTGAGCAAGTTAGTAGGTTGATTTAAATAAGATTTATGGAGCATTTAGCTAATTTGATATACGCTAGATCAGAAAAATGAAGCATTGCCGAACATGCCCTTAATTATAACCATATGTTAATCTATAATATATATAAAATGCAACGTCTCTGTGTCTCTCTCTGTCCGTCTGTCTGTCCGTTAGTGGGCTTATCACTGGAGAACCACAGAACACAATATTATGTAGCAGAGAATATCTATAATCTATAATATATATAAAATGCAAAGTCTCTCTGTCTGTCTGTCTGTCCATTAGTGCGTTTATCACGCGAGAACCACTTATCCGATTTACGTGTCTTTTTTAAAATTTATACATATATTCTTCGGCCAGGTTATATAATAATATTAATAATAATAATCTATATCTCCAAATATTCACCAAATACAGGAAATTACACCCCAACGCATGCAAAGAAAGACTTACCATCGAGAGGAAGGCAGGAGGAAGAGGAATTATAGACATCAGATCATTACACACAAAACAAATACAAGCACTTAGGAAATTCTTTCACACCAAGCAAACCAGCCTCCACACAGCAACAGTCAAAGCAGACAAAAACTATACCCCACTCGACTTATCCCGGGTAGACCACCCAGCAGATACACACAGTCACATCCAATTACAACAGGAAAAGATGAAAACGTGGTCAGAAAAAACACTCCACGGAAAACACAGATACCACATAGAACAAGACCACGTAAATAAAAAACAATCATACACCTGGTTACGGGATGGGCAGCTATTCCCGGAAACAGAAGGCTTCTTACTTGCCATCCAGGATAAAGTCATATTAACCAGAAACTACCAAAAACATATCATCAAAGACCCAACTATTACAGAAGACAGATGCAGAAAATGCCACCAGCAGAAAGAAACGATCGAACACATAACAAGCGGATGTAAAATATTAGCCGGAACGGAATACACAGCCAGACATGACTCGGCGGCAAAAGTAGTTCACCAAGCACTAGCCACCACATACAAGCTCATAGAAAACACAGATCCCTACTACAAATACACACCAACAACCGTACTTGAAAATAAAGATTACAAACTCTACTGGGACATCAGTATCCATACAGACAAAACAGTCTCCGCCAATAGACCCGATATTACTTTTCAGTGCAAAAAAGAAAAAGTCACCTATCTAATTGACATAGCTGTCCCCAACGACACAAACATTCAAACGAAATACACAGAAAAAATTTCCAAATACACAGACCTTGCAACGGAAATAAAAAGGCTATGGAAACAAGAAAAAGTCATCATTATCCCCCTCATTATATCAGCCACAGGCCTTACACCAACAACATTCACACCACACTTAGTACAATTAGGACTCAACACAAACATACACAAAAACATTCAGAAGTCAGTGATTTTGAAAACATGTAACATTGTCAGGTCATTCCTTAATACACAATGGTAATGCGTTTGTGCTGACTTGGTTTGCGCCCGTCAGCCAAACATGGAACCACATTGACCAAATGTGAGAAAGAAGAATTTTTTTGTAATCTATATCTATAATATATATAAAATGCGACGTCTCTCTGTCTGTCTGTCCGTTAGTGCGCTTATCCCTCGAGAACTACTTATCCGATTTACGTGATTTTTTAAATTTATACATATGTTCACTGACTAGGTTATAGATATATATTTTATTACATCTATAATATATATAAAATGCATCGTATCTCTGTCTGTCTGTCCGTTAGTGCGCTTATCACTGAAGAACCACTTATCCGATTTACGTACTTTTTTTTTTAAAAACATACATATGTGCTCTGGCCAGGTTATCTATGTTATCTATAATATAAATAAAATGCAACGTCTCTTTGTCTATCTGTCTGTAAGTTAGTGCGTTACGTGCTTTTTTTTAAAACATACATATGTTCTCTGGCCAAGTTATAGGATATATTTTATTGCGTTAGGTAACATAAAGAATAAGCAGTGACGATAATAGTGAATCAAGTCGGAAAAAAGGTTACCGTTAGCGCGTTCTCTTGCAGTACACTGCCTAAACCATTAAATATGGAACAATATCATGTTGCAAAGAATCTAATATATATAAAATGCAACGTCTCTCTATCTGTCTGTCTGTCCGTTAGTGCGCTTATCACTTGAGAACCACTTTTCCGATTTACGTGTTTTTTTTTAAATTTATACATATGTTCTATATAATCCGATATAATTCGATATAAGCCTAGATAATGAGAGATAACGTGAGATAATGGGAGATAAGTATAAATAATGGGAGATAAGAAGAATTAATGGGAGCTAAGCAGAGATAAGTCTAGATAATGGGAGTTATGGTGAGATAATGGGAGATAAGGAGAAATAATGAGAGATAAGGAGAAATATTGCGAGATAAGTCGAGATAAGCCTAGATAATGGGAGATAACGGGAGATAAGGAGAAATAATGGGAGATAAGGAGAAATAATGGGAGATGAGCAGAGATAAGCCTAGATAATGAAAATTATGTAGAGATAATGGGAGATAAGGGGAAATAATGGCAGATATTTTATTACGTTAGGTAACATAAGGAATAAGCAGTGACGATAGTAGTGAATCAAGTCCACGCGAGCGGAGCCGCGGGCACAACTAGTATTAAATAAGTTAAGATTAATTAAAACTACATCTGATAAGAGATTATTATAATCATACTAACGTATTGAAATTATAAAATATATAATTAGTGTAAATAAGCATAGAGAACCAATTCCTGACAGTTCTCGTTCTCTGGTTAATTGTCCAAAACTAATACCCCCGAACGTGATTGGTCGGGTCTGCTCCATTAAAACCAAATTTTGCTATAAATAGTCTAGTTTTTAATATAGTCAATTATCGCACTTGATAATACTAACATGGTTAGAAAGACGCACGTCATTTTCAAAAAATATATAGATTATTGGGAAAAATTATGAACGTTAACAGGTCCGGATTTAAGTGCATAACAGACACACACTGCCTACTGTCCCAAGAGAAATTAAAAGAAAAAAGATTGGGATATAAAATTAATAAAATTACTTAACATGTCATTTTTAATGGAGTAATATCCTGTTATAAAGTTTATTTTTTATATTCTAAATCAAGGTTGAATTATATGGGGAAAGCAGAATCCCCGCCTGTTATTAAACGTAAACATTTAATACCGATACACATTAAAATTTAATTTCGTTAATTAACGTCACTATCATCGTATAAAAAAATTAGGAATAATGAACAAGCAAGTACACTGAAATAGAAGTATATTATGATATACGCGCAATGACCCTTCTAACCCTCTATCCCATTCCTTTCACCTTATATATCTTTTACTATAAATGTAAAAATAAGTTTTTTTAAAATATCCCAAACAAAAACCGAGAAAAATTCTTATAATATTAAAACTGTACAATATTTAATGATCATTACCCCATTCAACTACTACCCCTGTTAATATCGCAAACAGCACAAAAAATAATGTAACGTTTCGTTCCCTTGACTCAAAGAACTCTAAATAATACCTATAGAACAATAAATATGAAATCACCCTTCTATCTCCCTTCCTTCACCTCTTATACATGGCATAATTATAATAGTAAATAAATAATTATGATTAAAAATTTTTTGAACTAACCTGAACTAAAAACCTGTAAAAATTGCATTAATATTATTGAAACCATATAATATTTGACCACCATCTCTTTCATTCTTTCCCCCATTAAAAATGAAAGTAATAAAAAAAAAACCGGTCAAGTGCAAGTTGAACTTGCGCAATTAGTGTTCCGTACGTCGATTGCTTTTAAAATAAAAAATTTTGTTACAGAGATATAAAATGATCAGTGACTTCACAAAACACACCCCAAATGAGTTTTCAACAAAGTTTGTTTCCAATCTTTACTGAAATCTGATAACCTTGAAATTTTTGTTTTTTTTTTAAATACCAGATAAATTATTAAAGGTAATTCACTCGTGATAATTTTCGTTCAATCTACACCCCATGGAGAATATTCCAAATATTTTTCGAGATAAGGCGGGGGACAGCGATTTTTCGCGATTTTTTAAAAATAAAACATAGAAAAGTGCACGCAAGTAATACATTATATATATATTCTTTACTCGTGTTTTCATAAGCTTTCTTTTGACACCACACTCGATGACCTAGTAAAAATTTTTTTTTTCACTTCCGATTTCACTCCCAAAACTAACCCCTTAAGTCAAAATTTAACTCTTAAAACTACACGGCTCTGATGAGGCCATCAATTCCTATATTATTACCAAATTTCAACTTTCTATGTCAAATAGTTTCGGAGAAAATCGGGTGTGACAGACAGACAGACAGACAGACAGACACCGTACGGAACACTAAAAATAGCTTAATTTTTAGATTCCTCCACTCCATGAAACCGGAAAAGAACTATAAGACCATATGTACGAAGTAACCTCAACAGCCTATTTTGCTGTAAATAATACGCTTAAAAGTTGTCCAGTACATCAACCAAAAAACTTATAAACACCTCAAAATGCTATTGAAAGTATACAATATTAAACTACTCCCTCCCTCTTAAACTTGAAAGCAATAACAAAATATCCCAATTTTTATCCTAGACTTCAGAAACCCAGAATAGGATATATAATACGATATATAGGAAGCAACCTCCTCTAATCTCCTCTCCTACCCATTTCCCTCTTTATAAATTTTACTATAAATATTTATGCAAAAAATTTATTTATATTCAAGAAAGAATAACAAACAACTTTCCTATTACTATTATTACTTTTTAAAATTTATAAATCCCCACCGCTTCTACCTCCTCGGCGTGAAACGATATCGTTCAAAAACTTCATCGTCTTACTAGATGTTGATCTGTATACCAAGTTTGAAATTGATATTTCATTTCATTCGAGAGTTATCGTGCCAACAGACCGACAGACTGACGGAGCGGTACACCGACGGAAATGAGTGATTTAGGAACCCTAAAACGTGAAGAAAAGCAAAAATCTCGAAGTGTGATTTTTCCATGAATACAATTTTCTATAACAGTTTAAATTCAAAACATATTGCGACAATAAGTAAATTATATTACACACAGACAATATTTTGTGGAACAAAGTAAGAAGAAACTTAAAATTCATAAGAAATCTGCTTCAAAACGAGAATATCAAATATGGTGTCAAACACGATCGAATGGCTTGGATATGTCAAGAGCAACCACTCGAAATTCTCCAAAGTGTTCAATTTCGTTGTTCCAAACATGTGTTACATAAGTCAGAAGATCTCCTGTTGATCTATGTTTACGAAAGCCATATAATGTTGAATCCTTCAAGATATTTTGAAGATGCTGATTAATAGCCTTTTCCATGACTTTCGATATTACTGGAAGCAGTGAGACTGGTCGGTAGTTATTTGGCAAGGTATTCTTGCCTTTTTTAGGTATCGGCACATTTCCAGCGGGAAGGAAATATTACCTTTCTGTAGGATAGGTTGAAAAGTCTACAGAAAACTGGTGTTAGTTCCCTTGCACAGTTTTTGAGAAGTATGGCAGGTATTCTGTCAGCGCCAGAAGCTTTTTTGGTGTCTAACTTCATTAAAATACATACGCTGTCTGAAGACAATAGCTGACTTTAGACATAAACTTTATCAAAATTATCAGTAAAAATATAAGTTAGAAAAATGTTACAGGAAATATAAGAAGCAATGAACTCTACATACATGCAAACTTTTAAATTCAAGCATTACTTTTATTTTTTTTTTAATGAAAGTTTACATATCTGCAAAATTCTGGACCAGGGTTCTTACATGTATAAACGTATGTGTATGATCGCTCTGACTGGCGGTAAAATTTCTAAAAAGGTATATAAATCCTTAAGTACTATCATTTTAAGACTGATGTGCGGTGTATACCACATATTATTATCTTTAAAATGTTATAATAGAGAAAGCGTTTTAATGTTAGGGCACTTAATAAAAGGTCGTTGGTTTTCTTTTTATATCGATCATATATATATTTTAAGAAGAATTTTGTGGTTTCCTTTAAATTTTATTATTACACTGAATATGGGACGTGAGATTTTCCACAGATTTTATAAAAGACCATTTTGGAGATTTTATTTGAAAAGTACGCAGTAAGCAGCTTTGTTGATTTGACCCATTTTTTAGTATAAAAGCCATGCCATATCATTAATACGACGTTTACAAGGTGGAAGTAATTCTAGGTATTTTATTTGGCGCCTAATAGCAGGCGACAGTACTTAAGTTTTATTTTAAAATATTTATAGTAAAAAACAATGGAAAATTATTTTTAGTGTTCCTTACGAAACACTTATAAGATCATGTCGGTGTCTGTCCGTCTTTCACACCCGATTTTCCCCGAAACTATTTGACATACAAAGTTGAAATTTGCCACAAATATAGGAATTGATTTCCTAATCAGAGTCGTGTAGTTCTGAAAGTTAAATTTTAACTTAAGGGGTTAGTCTTGAAGGGTCAAATCGGAAGTGAAAAAAAAACTTACTAAGTCAACGAGTGGGGTGTCTAATGAAAGCTTGTAAAAACACGAGTTCAAAAATTTATGTAATACTTGCGCACACTTTTCTTTGTATTATTTTTAAAAAATTGCGAAAAATCACTGTCCTCCCCCTTTACCTCGAAAGGTACAGGGTGGTCCAAACTGGACAATTCTAAAGGTAAACCCCATTATCTAAAGGACATAGACGAAATCTGACGTCGGTGTCTGGGGCTCAATTTTTATGATAAACTCAATGGTGAAAACCGTTTCAGATATACAGCGTGTTTTTCAAAAATCTGCATTTTAAAAAAATGTTTGTAATTCTTTTCCTATTGAAAATTTTTTATTTCTGTAAAAACATTCTCAAAGCACGTGGATTTCAACAGTGTAAGTTACATTTTTTTACAACTAGAACTTACACTGTTGAAATTCACGTGAAAAGTGCTTTGAGAATGTTTTTACAGAAATCAAAAATTTTCAATAGGAAAATAAGTACAAACATTTTTCCAAAATGCAGATTTTTGAAAAATATCCTGTATATCTGAAACGGCACTAGATATCGACATGCGGTTTTTTCACCATTGTGTTTATCATAAAAATTAAGCTTGAGATACCGACATCAGTTTTCGTCTATCTGCTTTAGATAAAGGTATTTACCTTTAAAAGTGTCCAATTTGGACCACCTTGTATATGTGATACTGACGATTGTTTATATATATAAATATATATATATATATATATATATATATATATATATATATATATATATATATATATATATATATCAAAGGCATGCGTTTCTTACAATTTCTGTTGTCGTATGTACATTAAAAAGTAAAAAGTCAAAAAAAAATTATATATACTTAAAAAAAAAAATTTGCTATCGTTTGTTAAAATATGAAGGCAGTTTACCACCTAGTTATTGCCAAAATATTAGATAAATATTACTTTTTATAGAATTTTATGGAGTGAATTTTCGCTGTGGCAACGTAACTTGAAAAAGACAGCTCGCTCGGATGCGGGCGTTCTTTCAAATTTTAAATCATCTATAATCTGGGGGCTCATAACCAAGATTTGGACTTATCGAAGAACGGCAGATAAATATATCACTTATTAAATGTGACAAATAGAACCAAAAAATACAACTTATAGATCGAAATTCTGGTTCCTGCCGTGGTTATGGAGGGAGAAAGTTGCAAAAAATTAAAGATAAGTAAACCCATCGCAAAGTGGCAGTTTTATATGTTATGAGGATACTATAGCTTTAATATCTGCCACGGAGACCGGTTCCTGCGAGAGTAAACTTTCTTATTGAAAAAAGTGGGCTCAAGAAATGAACTCATCGCTGAGTGACAGATATTCGAGGTATAGTTAGTTTGAGACTCAAAAATAAGTAAGAAATCTTATTTGCTCTAGATCCTGGTTCTTTGAATTTCTACGAATTTTGAACCTGGAGAATTTTTTAGACCCACCTGAACTCATTCGAGAGCGGCAGATAAATGAACCAGTGTTTGAGTACTATAATACAAGGTGAAATCCCGAATATGTGCCATGCAGTCCAGTCCTGCTTTTATCAGCAGAATTTCTGTATTTGTAATGTAAAGCTTAAGTTATAAACAAATCGATTTTCTTTATGCGCATTATTACTTAGCTGTGATGCATAAGTTTATATGTTTTTTGACACGTTAAAGTCAAATTTCTAATCGATTTTTGCTAAAAATTTATAAATTTTTGTTACAAATAAATAATTTTTTTCTAAATAACTTAATATAATAATATTTGACTTGCTAAATTTAAATTCTCTGTTCACTTTTTCAAAAACTAAATTATTTTCTTATTACTGGCAATTTATTAGAATTATATTAATTTTTCTTTGAGAAATAAACTTATTAGCTTTTAATTTTGAATTAATTAAATTGGAAAAATGGATTAGAAATTAAGACAGGACAAGATTCATCTAAAAAACTTGGGAAGAGCTCGTAAAAAGCTTAAATTTTCCTGTTATGAAGATAAATTCTCTAAAATTCTGTTTACTGGCATAATTGTTTATAATAAATTATTTATAAAC
>CM032447.1:78744720-78897220 GCA_019049505.1 Pachyrhynchus sulphureomaculatus | reverse complement strand
GTGAAAGAAATTATAGAGGGAATAGAGGTTAATGTTGATAGGGAAGGTGATATCACAGAAATCAGAAGGACGGGCGATCCAGGAAAAAGCAGATATAGAAAAATAGTGATAGAATTGAAAACACGTGAGATTAAAGATATAATAATGAAAAGCAAAAATAGACTACGAGGGACAAGAGTATATATAACGACGAATACCGAAAAGAAGTTCAGGAACAAAGAAAGAAGTTGTTGAAAATTATAAAAGAGGAGAAGCAGAAGTGGAATAAAGCAAAATTAACCTACAATAAGGCAATCATAAACGGAAAATTATTTAATCTAGAATAATTACAGAAAATAAGTGAGGAAAATGAAAACCAAGGAGCGGAAAGTGTAAAGGAAAATAAAAGTACATATAGTGAAAGGACCCCTGAACAAGGAAAAGAATAGAAAGGAACAAAGCGGAACGACATTAGAAGTGTAACTAGCACCGGATGGAATACAACCAGAAAGACAGGACTTATAAACCCATAAACTAGATCTAGAGAACCCAAAGAGTGGCCCTACCCAAGAGGGGTGTTTCCAGGCCATTTATTTACTCATTCATTTAATTTCTGCGAACTGACAGTTCAAAACGTTTTACTGTCAACGTCATCATCATCAGCCATGCAGTCCATCGTCGAACATATAAGCCTCTCATAAGTACGTCCATCTTCTTTGGTTTTGGGCCTTGTTTATCCAGTTGTATCCCACTAGTCTCTTGATGTCGTCAGATCATCGGGTTCGTGGGCGTCCTCTACTTCCTTCCAGGGTTTTCACTAGATATATATATATATATATATATATATATATATATATATATATATATATATATATATACATATATATATATATATATATATATATATATATATATATATATATATACATATAAAAATATATGTATATATAAATATATGTATATATATATATATATATATATATATATATATATATATATATATAACATTAAAGAGAGAACGAGTGACAAAAATGATATAAATGGAATTTTAAGAGCCGAAACATGAGTTAATGATGTTCAAGATATATTTCTAAAGAGTTTTTTTTATTATCATAGATTATTAGATTACAATATAATGTGTAAACATACCTCTTAAAACTGGAGTGCCAACAAAATGAAGCTATTCAGAATAAATAGCTTCCATTGTTATTTTTATATCTATTATATCAATTATCTGCACGTAATTATTTTTACTCAATGACAGAACTTTATGGGTTTTAATTATTGCGCATTGTACAAACTTCAAGTGGAAGTACTTGCATGATTCGAAAGAATGCGGACACCAATAATCTTATATCTTCCATTATTCAAAAAATAACGTGTTTCTATGTATCATTTAAGTTATCTGTAGATTTATCCTTCTTCCTAACAATACATTATAAATCTTAAATATGAAATATTAACTTTCTTAACTTACCACTTTATTGTTTACTTTCTACGTGTTAGCAGTTTCGTGGATTTACTACATTTTCAAAAGCAGTCACAATCACAAAAAAAATGATAAAAAGGACCGAAATTTGTTGTGGCCTCCCCTTCGAAGACTGGCTCACTCGCCATAGTTTTGACAGCAATATGTTTCAACTAATTCAGCAATAATAATATAAAAAGGCTCATGAATGTTAACTCTAAAATATTGTTTATTACTAAAAATTGCATTACTAAGAAGTAAAAGAGTCAATAATGTAACTGGTTGACCTGCGAAAACCTGCAAAAATGTCTGTTAATAGACATTCCTCGTTATAGGTAAGCACCTCTTCCCTGAACATTATTTTGTAAAGTCCAGTTCTTCCAAGTTCTTCAATGGCAGATTCCAAAGCATCTACATCTCCAAATTCTGTTTCAATGTAACTAACGATGCTGTCGATATGTTGGGCAAAGCAGGTATCATCACTTTTTGTACTATCTTTCAACGTAGGAAGTTTTAAAAATATCATTCGTATCTAGCATATGCCTAGTTACATCTGAGATTACCACCAAGTCTGTTGTCGCACCATTCATTACTTTCTGTTGACTAGCTCCTACCGATTTTTTTTAATGGCTTGTTTTGTCAGTTGGTAACAGTAAAGCACAGAATCGATTATTTAGCCAGTCTGTAGTAGTTCATAAAACACAATTTCCTTCCAGTCCGACCAAACACACAACATCACCTTTTTTGGCGTCAGTCCAAACTTTGCAATCGTTTGTGGAGCATCAGTATTTTTAGATCACTATCTTTTTCGTACGTAACTCACTTTTCATTGCTCGTAATTAACCCCTTTCTCCTCCCTATTCTCGATTTCGTTATGTTTCTATAGAGATTTACAGATCAAGTAACTTTTTTAACTTCAAATTGGGTGCCACATACCCAAATATCCAGCTTCTTTTTGTAACCACATTCCTCCAAATGGTTTAAAACTGTTCGGTTAAGGATGTTTAGTTCCTTGGCGATGTCACTGCTACTAACATACCAATGTTTTGTCATTGGTCGACTAGTGCGAGGAACCCTTTTGACATCGAAATTTCCAGAACGAAAGCGATTGAGACATTTTTGGCTGTTGCTTTTGGTAATGATTTGCGTAGCATTTTCCTTTAACAAATCATGTGGTAAGGACGGATCTTACTACCAGATTATATATATATATATATATATATATATATATATATATATATATATATATATATATATATATATGTATATATATATATATATATATATATATATATATATATATATATATATATATATATATATATATACATATATATATATATATATATATATATATATATATATATATATATATATATATATACATATATATATTTATATATATATTTGGAGAGAGACGGTTTGCAGAGCAGTTGCTCTTGATCCGTTCAAGGTATTCGACCGCATTGGGCATGACGGAATGCGGGCTATTATGGTATGTCTTAAAGGTTACCAGAAAGCGTTCTTTACGAATGGAAGTCGACGGATTTTTTTCTAATACCTTTACTATTAACGCTGGTGAACCCTAAGGCTCCATACTGAAAGCTACTCTCTTTCTCATTTGCATTATGGAGTTACATACACCTCGAATTTTCAAAAATTATCTTTTTTTATGGATTTTTATTCGCTATTCTTCTAAGAAATATTCAGAGAGAGAATTATGTCTTTAAACACTGTTTACAACATTATTAATCAATTTTTAATATTTTTATTTTTTTTTAATCTTAATAACAACCCTTCTACAAACTGTCAGGCGATTTTTTAAATTTTTCTAGTTGAGAATTTTTTACAAATAATTAAACATACAACAAAATTAATTTTCATTTTTGCAGACTGAATTATTTTTTATTAAATTATCCTGCAGACAAGAAAACGCCATAGATTTCCTCAGTGGTCCATTTAACTCGATAAAAAATAATTAACATTTAAAACATAATTTAAAAAAAAATTCTTATAAAAGTACAATAAAAATATATATCACAATTCTTTTGTATTATTCAAGTTATTACTTTAATTTTTTTTTTTAAATATACATTCTTTTTGCAGCACCCAGGAGTATCAACCCTTTAATGATCTGCTGGAAAGAACAAGAAATCCAATCTACAGTTTTGTAGATGACAATACTATTATTTCTTTATTCACTTTAATCGCTCGAACATCGACTGCTCATACAAATATCCGCAAAGAGAAGGCATAGACTAAGATGGAATCGGAGCCTAGTCGTAAGTTTACTTTTTATCTACCCGAAAATTTAAACACGTTTTTCTCAACACTATGTTTTCAGACCCGATATGGAATATTATTCAGTCAATTTTTAATTTTTTATTTTTTTTTGAAAATCTTAATAATTACTTTTTCTACGAAATATAGCGAGGCTTTTTTAATTTTTCTAATAGACAATTTTTTATAAATAACATAGACCAACAAAAAAAATATTTGTAAAAACTTTTTAAGCCAACAGATCTAAATGTTATGTATTTTTGGGGCTGAAAACTGTATCGGGTATCAGTTTTTTTGTACCACCCACAGTTTTCTCACAATATGACATCGATTAAGTTTAAAGATAGGGCAAATTTGATACATAAAAAATAAAAATAAAAAAAATAAACTGTTGATCTCTTGTTCTATAATGGTAAATAGATGTTCCAGATTCCAATAAGTGTTTTTCTTTCAGCCTATAACCAAGCAATTCTGCTTTTTCCTTAGTCAAACCCAAATCTCTCACTAAATCATTTAACTCAGCTTGTGTAAACAACTGTGATTTTAAATTTTCTAGAAAACATTGAAACTCATCATCATTCGGTCGACTTTCATTAAATTCGGGACTGGACTGTAAAATGTCATCAATAGACTGAGGTGGCTCAGGTACAGGAAGTTCCGGACCATGTCCTATCGGCCGATTAGCTGAAGTAAAGTTAGGATAGACAATTATTTCTTATTTTTGGAGTTATATCTAGAAACATCAACGCTGCAAAAATAACAATAATTTGAATGATTTTTTTACTCTCTCCATACCATGGGTACTGCAAAACTAAAAGCTTTCTTTTATTTCTTATACCATTTCCTAAGATCCTCGGCACAAACATAACATACTTTGTGAGGAGCCCAACATTTTTTTTAAATTACCGATTTCTACACCAAAATATGCAAAGTATACTTTTTTACAAAGTCAATAATGTTTCTTTGATGTTTTTTAAGTACAAACTTACCACATATATAACAAAAAGAGAGTTTTTACAACCACGATACTTTGAGGGTGAATTAAAGCACATGGGTTAAACACAGCAATGCGAGGTTATATTAACTGGAAGAAAACGAACAGAGGAAATTTAGCGGAACTGCCAACCTAGTACATTTGATTTCATTGCCAATCTTATAAAATTCTGATTTTATTGCTAACCTAATAACATTCGAATGATAAAAAATAAACTTTTCTCATTTTGAATATTAAAATGTGAAAAATGGGTGGGTGATACGACTTTTTTATTATTATTTTCGGACTCAGCACACCAAAAAACATAGGAATCAGATAAAATTATTAAAAAAGTTTTTTCATCGTTGGCCTGTGTAATTAAACATATATTTTTTGGTCGAAAATTGCCTACTAAAGTTTGAGACACCGTATTTTTTTTATTTTTAAAAAAAAAAACTCCGACAATTTTTAACGACTACATTACTTTAGAAGAATAATTTTTATTTTTTCATATTGGATTATTTTTATCCTGCAGACAAGGAGGCGCCATAGTTTTGATCAGTGATAAAATATAATGTTAACATATAAAACATATTTGAAAAATATTTTTTTTCTTATAATTTAAAGTATAAGAAAAATAAATAATCGCTATTCTTTTGCTTTAGTCACTTAATAACCTATATTTTTTTTTTTTAAATATACATACTTTTTGCAGCATCCAGGTGTATGTCACCCCTTAAAACAAATGACATTCCAGGTAATCCAGGTAATAAAAATAGACTCCAATCAACTGAAGGGTTTTAATATAGAATCAAAATTTTGATATGCATGAAATAATTCAAGAATTTACCAGTGAACAAGAAAAAACTAACCCTATTGCAGATGGAAAATGTGAAATTGGCGAAGAGCAAGAAATGTTTAGTTCATCATCTGTGAAAAATATGAGTGAAGTTTATGAAAAATTAAGAGACATTACTCAATATATATCACCACTACACCAAACACTTTATTTTCACACTCGACACGCGTTTCGCTAACCATGTTAGGTTCAGCAGGAGCGATGATTGAAGCTAACATGGTTCGCGAGACGCGCATCTAGTTCAAAAATAAAGTGTTTTGCTTAGTGATGATATATACTGAGTAGTGTCATTGTGCCAAAGATTCCACAATGCCAACTTAGATGAATAAGAGCTGATACGCTGATGATACATTAATTATCACTAATAATGGAAAAGATCTACAAAAACACACAACATACAAAGTTCTCTAGCAGGCAAAAGTAAACGGTGACGTTTTATTCAAATGTGAAAACGAAATCACAAAAACAAAAATTTAAAACAGCCTTCCATAGAGCAATTTTTCGCAAAATGTAATGCAAAATAAAACGATATGTGTTCGAACCAAAAATATAGCGATTTATCGCATTCTTTCGTTCAAAAGCTGTCACATCTTCAAACTGTTAAATTTTTATTTTTACTGGCCGCTGTATACTGAACGGAACTGGAAGAAATTACGCCATCTTAAATTTTATTATATGGAAAGCCCTGTATATTATTTTATTTTTGAATCCTACTAAAAAGTCTAAATATTATTTGTCTAACGTACCATATATTTAAATTGAACTGTTTTGGAAGTATTGATATTTGAAATTAAGGAGTTCAAATTAAAAAAAAAATTAAGCTGGCTTGTGTCAAACATTTACTGTCAGGTAACGCCTTAAAGCGTCAAAAAATATTTCTTGACGAAAACGTTTATTGCTACATCTTGTGAAATTGCAATTTGAGCATAATATCATATTGGTACATTTAACAAAAACTGAAAGAATCGCTTTGTTAATAATTGTTGGTTACAGAGACTGTAGAGCACAACAGGAGGTGTTTGATCTTTTTAAGGCATATTTTCCGAACTAAGAATCTATTACCCAATACGTAGTTAGCAAAACATTAAACGACTTAGACAATCAGGTCATGTTAAGAATATATATATATATATATATATATATATATATATATATATATATATATATATATATACATATATATATATATATATATATATATATATATATATATATATATATATATATATGTATATCTATATCTATATATATATATATATATATATATATATATATATATATATATATATATATATATATATATACTAGCCGGGCCCGCGGCTCCGCTCGCGTGGACTTGATTCACTACTATCGTCACTGCTTATTCCTTATGTTACCCAACGTAATAAAATATCTCCCATTATTTCTCCTTATCTCCCAATATTTCTCCTTATTTCCCATTATCTCTACATAATTTCCATTATCTAGGTTTATCTCTGCTCATCTCCCATTATTTCTCCTTATCTCCCATTATTTCTCCTTATCTCCCATTATCTCACCTTATTTCCCATTATCTAGGCTTATCTCGACTTATCTCCCATTTATTTCTCCTTATCTCCCATTATCTCACCAAAACTCCCATTATCTAGACTTATCTCTGCTTATCTCCCATTATCTCTCCTTATCTCCCATTATTTATACTTATCTCCCATTATCTCACCTTATCTCCCATCATCGAGGCTTATCTCGACTTATCTCCCATTATTTCTCCTTATCTCCCATTATCTCACCTTATCTTCCATTATCTAGGCTTATATCGAATTATATAGAACATATGTATAAATTTATAAAAACACGTAAATCGGATAAGTGGTTCTCGAGTGATAAGCGCACTAACGGACAGACAGACAGCCAGAGAGACGTTGCATTTTATATGTATTGTATTCTTTGCTACATGATATTGTTCCATATTTAATGCTTTAGGGAGTGTATTGCAAGAGAACGCCCTAGCGGCAAACTTTTCTCCGACTTAATTCACTATTATCGTCACTGTTTATTCCTTATATCACCTAATAAAATATATCCTCTAACCTGGCCAGAGAACATACGTATGTTTAAAAAAAAGCACGTAAATCGGATAAGTAGTTCTCCAGTGATAAGCACACTAACGGACGGACAGACAGACAGACAGACAGACGGAAAGAGAGACATTACATTTTATATATATTATAGATTATACATTACAGATATTCTTTGCTACATAATATTGTTCCATATTTAATGGTTTAGGCTGTGTATTGCAAAGGCACGTGCTAGCGGCAAACTTATTTCCGACATCATTCACTATTTTGCGTCACTGCTCATTCCTTATGCTACCTATCGTAATAAAATATAGCCTTTAACCTGGCCAGAGAACATATGTATGTTTTAAAAAAAAAAAGTACGTAAATCGGATAAGTGGTTTTTCAGTGATAGGCGCACTAACGGACAGACAGACAGACAGAGAGACGTTGCATTTTATATATATTATACATATATATATATATATATATATATATATATATATATATATATATATATATATGTATATATATATATATATATATATATATATATATATGTATATATATATATATATATATATATATATATATATATATATATATATATATATATATATATATATATATATATATACATATATATATATATATATATATATATATATATATATATATATATATATATATATACATATACATACATAGTTTTTCTTCTTCTTCTTCGGTACTATGACCGTTGGTTATAATGTTGGTTAACATGTTGATGATGATCGTTTATTGACAGTCGCTCGGAAGAGATGAACCGTAGACTTTCCATATGACTGCTTTAAATTTTTCAACCACGATGTTCTGCTTCTTCCTGGACCACGTCTGCCTGGAATTTTTGCCTTCTATAATCAGATGCAAGATTTCGTATTTTTCTGGATGTATCATAATATTGTCAAAATATTCTAATTTGCTTCGCTTGTAGTCGTAATTACCTCTAAGCCCACATCCATACGAGTGAGAAGGCTGTTGTTACTAATACTGCCCGTTTAACTGATTTTCAACAGTCGTCGATACACTCACATCTTGAATGCCTCCAGACGTTTAAGCATCGCTTAAAGTAGCGTCCACGTTTCCATGCAATACAAGAGAACCGGAAAGACATAGCAGCCTACAATTTTCATCCATAGTGACATTGATAGGTGGTGACTAGTTAAGAATTTTTTGTTCTTCATAAATGCAGCTCGGGCCTTCTCTATTCGAATTTTAACTTCCACAATCCTAGTGGTCGTTGATATTGTTGCCGAGATACATCAATTTTTCAACTCTTTCTATCTTTGTGCCACTGACTGTAACACCACAATCTTCAATATTAGATTCTTTGCTTGAGCGATGATTGAGCCAATCATCGCTCCTGATGAAGCTAACATGGTTAGCTTTTGCCGTTGAGGGCAATAATAAAGTGTTTGGTGTAGTGGTGATATATACTGAGTAGTGCTCTTATTCATGTTAACACCGTTGATCTTCATTCCATCAATGGTATATCACCTCCAAATAGAGGTTGAACAACAAGGACGATGGATTTTAATTCCATCCCATAGTTGTTGCTTCAACCGTACTTCAGCTGTCTGATGCTAGTAAAAATTGACGATAATACGAATCTCTTTGTCGTCTATACCGGTCGGTTTTAAAATCTCTAGAAATCTTTCATGGCGTACCTTGTCATAGGCTTTTTCAAAGTAAATTGAATAAAGGAACACATCTTGGTTGATATCGCGACATCTCTGGATCAACACTTGGATACCAAACAGTGCCTCTTTAGTCCCTAATCCGTTCTGAAAACCAAACTAACTGTTTCAAATTTTTTCTTCAAGTTTACTATATATCCTGCGATGTATCTGTTTCAAAAGTATTTTTAAAACAACCACTGGTTGTTCTGTTCTTTTTGGAATCATGACAAATCCTGATTTCAGCTAATCAGTCGGTAGTATTCTAGTCTCATAAATCACGTTAAAAAGTTTTGTCAGGGCTGTTTTTCCTCTATTACATATATATTACTACATCACAATTTAACATTTTTATTTAACTTTTTAAATAAGCGAAATAGAGTAACTATCCATTTATAGTCCATACAATAGACATGTATATTTAAATTTACATGAGGTACGTTGAATAATTAACGAGACAGACAGCACTGGTGGCGAAATAGTAAATATTTTGAAATGAAACTTTGTACGGTTCAAGTTAGTAACCTTGGCGATGCTTTTTTTTAAAAAAAAAATAGTAAAGATAACCTTATTTACTAATTTCGAAATGTCAGCTTCGCTCGAAATGTGTACGTAGGAAGCGATAAGATTTTTGTTATCTAAATGTGTGAAAACGGCCGAAAAGTGTTTAAATCGTGGAAACGTGTATAAGTGGAGTGAATAATTTAATTCAGGCAAACCAAATATCAACGATCTTTATCGATCTAGAGAACCAGTAGAAGTTTCGTCCGTCACGCTACAAAATCTCATAAATTACCTTATCAGGGATGACAGACGCATAAAAATTGTGACAACTACTAAAATGTGCAATATCAGTACTGGAATGGTGCACTCTGTCATTCATGATAAGCGGGAGTATCGCGTGTTCGAGATGGGTCCCAAGACATCTGACTCGAGTCATAAAGACGACTGAATTCGCCCTTCTAGCATTCTAACCGTGTTCTTCCGACCCCAAACTTGTTCACTAACTTTCGAGCATCAGTACGATTTTTTTCACTTTCGCCAGAATTTTTAATGGTAAAACTTCGTTACGCGATATTTTCAGAAAGTTTATTTTTTGGAATAGGCTTAAAATGGTCTAATTTTGACAGACTCGGGGAGGAGGCCGTTTTCACACTATTTTTGTATATATTGATACGTAAGCGCACGAAAGTCTACTATGCTATTGACAACCACTGCTCGGAAGAACTCGGTTCGTTTATGCGCTTGCTTCGAGATGATTGTGATACATTTACAGTGAAATTTTCTTTGCGGAAAACAACACGAAAAGAACAAATTATAAGATTTTTTTTGGAATAAGCTTAAAATGGTCTAATTTTAAAAGAATATCGAGAAAAAATCGAGGTAAGGCTTGCTAACCTGAACTAACGTTGCACTACAGTCACTAATGTAACACGTATATAATTTTTTTACATTAATGTAGGACTTTTTTTTCATTATTTATTGTATTTTGTATTTGCTGATTATTTAAGTTAGGTTAATTTGAGTTAGAGTTCAGGTTAACAAAAACGGTTACTTTCCGATTTTTCTTATAATTTTTTCAAATTTAGACCATTTTACCAAAAATAATGCCAATAAACAATTTTGTGATAAGATTAGATTATAACTGAAAAGATTTAATAATTTTTTGAAAAGATTAGGCTGACCTCTACATTTCACCCATTAGTGTGAACCTATTCTTCCGGAAACAGTTGTCAGCGATATAGATTAATTTTTATTTCTTAAAAAAAAGTGTAAAAATGGCTTCCCCCCGATAATTTCAAAGTTATACCATTTTAAGCCTATTCCAAGAAAAAAAAACATCTTTTTCTGAAAAGCCAGTGAAATAAAGTTTTACATTTTTAATATTTCTTTAACAGACAAACGTTCACATTTCAGAGAAATAATGTTGCTGTTTCAGCGCCCAAATATTTAACCGAATAAATTTTATCTCTTATGAAAACAACAATTTGAACAAATTATCTAAAAACCTGTCGAATCGTTTATAAGCACATTAGACCAAGCCGGTGGTGTTTTCAAAATTACACATTGATGCGAATCTTATTGTCGATGGACAAAGTAATAGCCAGTACGATCCAGAAATTGAAATTAGATCAAGAATCGAGCAAACCCGTAAGACCTTCATGAACACGAAAAATCTTTTCACTAGATCCGACCTTAGTCTAGAACTTCGAGTGCGTATAATTAGATGCTATGTTTTTGTGGTATTCCTATATGGATGTCAAGGTTGGACTCTTGATCCCAGCACAGAGAAATGACTCAAAGCTTTCGAAATATATGTTTATAGAAGAATTCTATGGATATCATGGCTGGATAGAGTAATAAATTCTGAAGTATTTACGCGAATGAGCAAATCCACAGAGCTGCTGCTGAATATAAAGGAAACAAAAACTAGATATGTCGGTCATATAATGAGGGAAGCACAAGGAAGAAGATCGGTTGGAAGACGTCAAAATACCTAATTAAAGGATATCTTTAGAGACGGTAAATTAAGAAAAAAAAGAGCATTCTAATGATGGTTTTTAACAGAAGGTACTGACTAAGAATAAGTTTTTACGTGTCACCAAGTTCTAAAATAACGAAGCGGCCAAAAAAGGTGTATACGACAGTTTCAGGCAGCAACGTGAAGAATTTTACACTATATGAATTCGGACTCTCACAGAACGATGAGATATTCATGAATAGTACGTTGAATAGTAGTGTAGATTTCATTCTTATTGAATAAATCGTTTTTTGTTCACTGCCATTTGTTAATGAATGACAGTTAATTCTGAACACCTCTCTTAGCTACAAGTAATGAAACGACTGATATTAAATACATATTTTTTATTTTATCTATAAATACAGTACACATTAGGCATTAATACATGCGGAAGCATTATCAATAGCAGTTTCAACTCCTTTAAGAACTAGAGGGAACAAATATTTTTTGTTACAACTTGGAACATCCTGACCAAACATAATTTTATAAACTCCAACAACGTCTTCTAAGGCAGTTACCAAAGTGTCACCACTCGGTGTAAATTCTTTTGTAAGTAAAGCTGTTACTTTCGCAGCAAATTCGGTCAGGCAGAGATCATCGCCAAGCCAGCAGCTAGAATATGATTTGATGTCAGTCTCCAGGTCATCGCTAAAGTCAACTAAATTTTTAGTTACATCTTGAAAAGCCTCGGTAAGATTGGCTGCAAGTCTGTTATTGCACCATCCATTTTGGCTGGCAGCGTCTTTAAGAGCAACAAGAAGATCTGCCTCTTGATCAGCAATACATGTCAAAGTTTTAGTTTCTCGTGCAGAAGGCTCGTGAGACAAAATATAGTCTGTGTATTTATTAAAGATGTCAAATCCGAATTGAGTGACACCAGCAACGACGTTAGTTTGTATATCAACAGACCATTCTTGAATTTCTGTGTGGTTCTTTAACCTGTTAATTAAATAGTCATTTGCTGTAACGGAAAGGTTTGCAAGAACACCATTGGCAGTTTCTAGAACTTTAACAATTGCATCTTTGATTTGAGAGCCCAGTTTAGGTGATGATTCTCCCTGAAATAGATTTAATTATTAATTTTTAGGTTTATATATATTTGTGAAAGTAATCATATTACTTTTACAAATATACAAATTGTTTACCAAAATAATAATTATTAGATTGGAAAACAAACAGGAATTAAACCAATCGGTAGAACAGGCTGGCTTCAGGCTCAAATGATAGTGGAACGGATAGTAAAACAAATCCTATACCTATCAAACGCGAAGTAAGACAGGAAGATTCTATGAGCCCAAAACTATAGCAGCATTAGAAGAAGTTTTCAGGGAACTCGAAAGAGAAAAAAAATAGAAATCAGTATAAATCGACAAAAGTTAAATGATCTGCGTTATGCTGATGATGTAGTACTAATATCAGATAATTTTGATAACGTACTGGAAATGATTATTGAACTACAAAACAAATTACAGAGGGTAGGACAAACGAAGGATACATCTACCTAGAGCAATAATTAAGTATGGGAAGTAAATCAGACGTTAGAAGTACAGAGAATAATCAGTCTGGCATGGGCAGCATTTAACAAACAAAGAAAAATGCTAACCCACAAAAGAATTCCTCTGAAACTAAGAAAGATGGGATTCGATCAATGCATTCTACCGGTTTTCACCTACGCGACCCAGATAATGGACCAACTGAGTAAAACACAGAGATACCGAGTATAAGATTACAAGACAGAGTCAGAGACGAAAATACAAGACAACAGACCAAAGTAAGAGACTTAAGAGAACAGGTAGTTTGTTTGAAATGAAAATGGGCAGGTCACACAATGAGACAACAAAATGGGAGATGGAATAAAAGAATGAAGGCCATGGTTAGAACAAAGATCCAGAGAAAGGCCTAACACAAGATCGAAAGATGACCTGAAAGGAACGGCTGGTTTAGGATGTATCAGAAAGATGCAGAATCGAGAGGGATAGAAAAGGCAAGGGGAGGCTTACGTCCGACACTGGATGGAAAAAGGCTTATTATATATATGTATAAATATATATATATATATATATATATATATATATATATATATATATATATATATATATATACATATTAGGGCAAAAAAAGAAAGAGAAAAAAGCCAGAAAAGCTGACCAAAATACACACATACACAAAATTCAGCTATATGAGACACAATCGGAGACTGCGCGAACAATATTTTTAAGTAGGTGTATATTTTGCCTTAATCGCCTCAATAATTATTTTTGTCTCCTGTCTCCGCCCAGAGCAACGACTTCATATTAAAAGAATAAGCCTTCTTAAAACAAATACAACCTTATAACTATAATCCATGTACCTTCCTGGTCCCAAACAAATATTACCATCTTTACGTTACGTACAAAATAGTCACATGAGGCAAAGAAATTGATAAATCAATTACGAACATCAGAATATTAAGTTTAGGATACAGTATTTTTATTATTTGTAAGACGGTCATAAAATATAGACTATATAATGTTGGTTGCTTAATAAAAAGCTCCTACTATTAAAAGAATCCTAAATATAATTTTTAATGTTCCGTGCGGAACACATACAAAATCAGTTCGGTGTCTGTCTGTTTTTCACATTCGATTTTCTCAGAAACTGTTTGACATAGGAAGTGGAAATTTAGCACAAATATAGGAACTGATAGCCCCATCAGAACAGTGTAGTTTTGAAAGTTAAATTTTGACTTAAGGGGTTAGTTTTGGGGGGTGAAATCGGAAGTGAAAAAGAAAATTTAGCAGGTCATCGAGTGGGATATCAAATGAAAGCTCGTGAAAACACCAGTTCAAAAATATATATGATGTAATACTTGCGCACATTTTTCTTCGTATTATTTTTAAAAATTGCCAAAAATCGCACTGATTAAAAAATTGTGAAAAATTTATGAAAAATTCTCCACAGGGTGTAGATTGAATGAAAATTATCACGAGTGCATTACCTTTGATAATTTATCTGGTGTATATATATATATATATATATATATATATATATATATATATATATATTATATATATAAATATAAATAACGTTTCAAGGTAATAAGTTTTTAATAAAGATCGGAAAAAAGATTTGTTGAAAACTCATTTAGGGTAACAAAATTTTTTATTTTAAAAGCAATCACCGTACGGAACACTAATTGCGCAAAGTCCGACTTGCATTTGGCCGGATTATTTTTAACTTCAACAGCTTAATGTGCATCTTTTGGGACAATCTACATGCCACTGCCAAAAATCGCACTGATCAAAAAATCGTGAAAAATTTATGAAAAATTCTCCACAGGGTGTAGATTGAATGAAAATTATCACGAGTGCATTACCTTTAATAATTTATCTGGTGTATATATATATATATATATATATATATATATATATATATATATATATATATATATATATATATATATGTATATATACATATATATATATATATATATATATATATATATATATATATATATATATATATATATATATATATATATATATATATATATATAATGCGCAAAGTCCGGCTTGCATTTGGCCGGATTATTTTTAACTTCAACAGCTTAATGTGCATCTTTTGGGACAATCTACATGACAAAAACATTTTTTTTTACACGAGATATTTTATTGCATTTTATAGAGTTAATTTTACAAACGAGAGAACAAAATTCTACGAAAAACTACAAGAGACAAGTGATGCAGTCCTAAAAAGAGAAGTAAATATCATAATGGGGGACTTTAATGGACGAGTAGGGAATATGACAGTACGGGGTGTGAAACAGACAAACAATGAAAATGTGACGAATGAGAATGGGGAATTTTTGATAAACTTCTCCGTACAAAATGAGTTCCGAATAAATAACACCTTCTTTAAACATAAAGAACAACATAAATATACATTTCAAAATACGATAGGAGAGGGATCAATCATAGATTATATTCTAACAAATAGAGAAATACATTATACACAAATATTAGACATAAGATGTTTATGTTCTGCAGATGTAGGAAGTGATCACAGTCTTTTATTGGGAAAAATCAGAATGACAATCAAGAGATCTCAAAAAATAAACCTAATAGTTTACGAATCAAAGACAAAGGTAGAAAACCGACAAGACGAACCAATAAAAAACCTCTACCAGACAAGATTGGAGAACGAAATAAATAGAAACCCAGTGGTAGAGGAAGAAGACATAGAAGACAGTTGGAGAAAGAACAAGGATAACATTATAAACGCGGCAAAGGAAGCACTCGGGGAACGTAAAATCAATAGAGCATCAAGAAGACCGAATAATACACCTTGGTTCTGCGAGGAAGTGAACTTAAAATGCCAAGAAAAACAAAAGCCTATCTTAAATATAGATCAAGAAAAACCAGAGAAACTTATGAAGAATATAAAAAAAGTCCGCAGTGAAACTAACGCACTAGTGAGAAAAAGAAAATGGAACACTGGGAAAAATTCTCTAAAGAAATGGAACATGATTTTTATGGTATGCAAAAGGAGATTTGGAGAATGATACGTGGGTAGCGAAAGAAAATGAAAGAAATGACAGAAGTAATATACATCGAAAAAGATACATGGATAAATTATATAAAGCAATTGTATAATACAACAGAAAATTTGGCACCCGAAACACCAGAAATAGTAATCAACGAAATAACAGAAATAGATGATAAACAGGTGGAAGAACCTCTAAAAAAATTAAAAAACTGAAGATCAGCTGGTAAGGAGGAGATACGAAATAAACTATCAAAGTACGGAGGAGTGCAACTGACTAAAGAATTGACAAAACTCATAAACAAGTTAATATAGGGATAGCGAATACCAGAAAAATGGAGAACAAGCATAATGGAAAAAAAAACCTAACCGAATAATTATCGAGGAATTAACCTCTTATACACAACTTTACAACTGACGAAAAAAAATTGTTACCAATAAAATAACTCCACGTATACAGCTTTCCGAAGAACAGCAAGGATTCAGGAGCGGAATCCTGTAACGACGCAGTATTTGTAATCAGACAAATTACTGAAAAATCAATTGAGTATAACAGACCAGCGTTCTTATGCTTTATAGATTCGGTAAAAGCATTTGATAGACTATAGCTGCAAGACGTAGTGCACACACTTTATGACAAGGATATTCCATTGGATATAATAAAACTAATTGAGAACATTTACAAAAGAAATAAAATACAAGCGAAAGTAAATTCCGAGTTAACTGAACCCACAGAGGTAACAACTAGTATTAGACAAGGAGAGTCATACTGTTTAACATTATATTAGATGAAATAATTAAACAGGTAAAATCTAAAACAGGCTAAAGAGATACAAATATTGTGTTACGCCAACGATACTGGTCCTAGTCGCTGAGAATGCAAATGACTTGCAGAGATTATTACATCAGTTTAATACACCAGCAAAGAGATTTAATATGCAAAAATATCGACTGAAAAAAAACAAATTAGTAGTTATCTTTAAAGAACCAATTAGGTGCAAACTGGAAATGGATAATAAGTTTATAGAGCAGGTGATGATAATTAAATATTTAGGAATTAAATTATCATATACCAACAACATAGAAGAAAAAATAAAAGAACAAATAGTAAAAGCCAATAGAATAGCAGGATGCTTGAATGATATTATTTGGAAAAATAAATACTTGAGAACAGAAGTAAAATCTCGTATATATAAATCTGAAATTCAACCAGTTATGACCTACACAGCAGAGACAAGACCAGAAACACGCAAAACTCAGAGATACTTATAAACAAGTGAAATGAAAACATTAAGAAGAATTGCAGGAAGAACACTTTGAGATAGAGAAACAAATGACAACATAAGGCTCATATGTGAAGTAGAGGACATTAACACGTGGATAAGAAACAGGAAACAAGAATGGAACCAACACATAAATAGAATGTCTGAACGACGATTAGTGAAAATAGCTCGAGATAAATCACCGGTGGGCTGAAGGAGTTTAGGACACCCACGAAAAAGATGGAACGACGACCTGTAGCGACGATACATTAAAGAAAAATAGGCAGGAATGCCTAATATGGCTGGCTGGAACATCGAAGAACGGTTGGCGACTTGAGTCTGTTCTACAGGTATTTTCATGGAAAGTGTTCGGAGGATGTAGCCCGCTTAATTCCTCCCAAAGCAGTGCGTGTTAGAAATACACGTCGCGCTGGTGCTTCACATCCGTATGAGGTTCAGCTTGTTACTCCGCGTACAACGCTTTTCAAGCAGTCTTTTATATGGAGAACATCGTCTCTTTGGAATGATTTGCCCAGCGCTGTGTTTCCCACCGAGTGCCATTTACAGCGATTCAAGAACAACGTGAATCGCTTTTTCCGCACACGTGCCGCTCCTGGAGTACTTTAGGGACTTCCCTGCAGCACGTGTGCTAGACCCATAAAAAAAAATAAGGAAGAAGAAGAAGAAGAATTTTATAAATAGTGTACACTTAATTGTGTGATAGTGCATATTAATTTTTACCAATAATTGTGATATAACTCTAGCTTCGTCGAGAAGCCCAAAAAAGGAAGGTCTAGTTATTTACGTATCCAACAATTAAGGTGGTGAGGAAACCTTTTTGTTACTCTAACTGTTCCTATCATCCAATTTACTTCGTAATATGACGCACGCAAAGAATTGAAAACTCTGTAAATTAATTATAGATGACTATTACAAAAAACATAACTTAATACATACCTGCTGAATAAAAACTGTAACCAACAGAATACCAAAAAGTACGTTAAGTTTTATCATATTGATTTGTGTGCTATCGATAGCCCAATTCAAATTGCTTTAGTTAATTGAATTAATTGTATGTGGAAAGATGTTATTTATATACTTTTATATTTATTGAATGCCTTGTCTGATTAAGTGATCTCAAGCAGATTAGTCATCATCTTAAGCTTTTAGACATTTCAAGTGTTTTTGTGTAATATAATAATTTATTCATAATTATGAGTGAGAAAATTGAGATTTAAAATCCTGATAATATGTATATGTAGAATAATAATCTCTATGCACGTATAGATCAAAATATCAATTTTTTTTTTACAAATTCATATACATAAACTGGTTTTAAACAATGCAAGAAAAAAAATACTACAATTGTTCAATTTCAAATAAGGAGAAATGTACCTAGGCAATCTCTGTACCTGTTGAGATTCATCATCATCATCAACTAGCCATTTTCGGTCCATTTCCGGAAATGCCTCTCCTTTCTGTCTCCAGGTGCTCCTGTTTTACGTTTCCTTCATCCATGATAGACCTGTCGTTCGTTTCATGTCGTCAGTCCAGTGCATTTGTGGTCGTCCTTTAATTCGCTTTTCGATATATGACCTGCTCTGTAATATGGTCCTTGTTCGTCGATTACTCGGCTGCCTGACCAGCAAATCCCCATTTTAAATCAGCAATCGGCTCACCGACATCCTTGATTTGCTTATGACTCCAATTTGCTCGTTTCTTTGTGCGATAATCCGATCATTTGCTACTCCATTGCTCTCTAGGTCTTCCTGTTAAGATTAAAGGATAATCTTTTTAATTTAATAAATTAGAAAGGTTTTTTACATACTGGCGTAGCAGGGTCCTAAGAGCTGGAAAGGTAGAGGTAGATGGATTCAAAGGGTAAAAATCAGTAAAATAGCTTACCTAGTTGGGTGACAAGCCAAAAAAATTTTTTTTTGATTTTCTTTGGTCTTACCCCCGCAAAATATTCAATTCTATGAAAAAAATAAAGCCCCTAAATTTTTAGAAAAAAAATATTAATATTTAGAGGTCGCATCCATCTATTGAAAATTTATTTTTTCTTCTCAAACGTTTTTTCCCCTTCAACAACCTCCCGTTAGGCTTCTGATTTGAATTTAAGGATTTTGAAGGTGTTTTCTTGTACACCTTTTGATGCTGAATCCGTTCACAATGGCCATTTTTCCCTAAATTCCTGCAGTTCTCCACATTGCTCGTGTTAAGTGCGCATTAAGGGTGAAAAAAATCTGTTTTCCTTTCAAAGCAGTTCCGTGAAAATGAAAGGGAAGCGTTGTAGATAAAGTTTTATATATATCAAGGATTTTCTACAGCTGACGCTATCTTCCTTCTCTCAGCCTTTGATTCCATCCGTTTCTATCTTCCCAGTCTCCATCTGTTAGACCCCTGTCCTCCATAGCCTCGTCCACTTCGTCTCTCCACGATCGTCTGGGTCTTCCTCTTTTTCTTCTCCCTATAGGGCTCCACTCCGTTATTTTCTTTATCCACCTATTATCTTCGCTTCGTCTTATGTGTCCATACCATTTTAATCGTTTTTCTTCAATGGTGTTTATTGCGTTCTCTTGGATGTTCATTTTGCTTCTTATTTCTTCATTTGTTATTCTCTCCATACGTGTCACTCTACAACATCTTCTCCAAATACTCCATCTCTACCGCGTTAATTTTAGATTTATTTCTTTTGTTGATCGTCCATGTTTCTGACCCGTATGTCATTATGCTTTGTATTATTGATTTGTATATGCGTGTTTTGTTTCTCTTTGTAATGTGCTTGCCCCACAGGATCGAATTTAATTGTCTTATGCATGTCCGAGTTTGTCCTAATCTAGCTTTAATATCTTTTTCTGATGTTGCGCTTTTTGAAATGATGGTTCCTAAATATTTAAATCTATCGGTTCCTTTGATTATTGTTTCGTTATCTACTTCTAGATTCTCCACGTTTCCCTCCTTTGTTGTTAGATATTCCGTTTTATCAAAGTTTATTGCTAATCCTGCTTTAGTGTATTCTTCTTTCAGTTTTCTTACCATATAACTGAGGTCTTCCTCATCTTGCGCTATGATTACATGGTCGTCTGCGAAACTTAGAGTATATAAGTAATCTTCTCGTATTGGGACTCCCATTCCACTACATTTTTGCTTCCATTTTTTTTAATGTTTGTTCGAGGTATATTTTGAATAGTGTTGGGAATGTAGAGCATCCTTGTAATAGGCCTTTTGATGTTTGGAGTCTTTTCCCTATTTTATGTCCTATTTTTATGTTCACTGTGTTGTTTTCGTAGAGAGCTTTTACTGCGTATGTTAGTTCTTTGTCAATGCCTATTTCTTTCATTGCGCTCCATAATCTTTGTCTTGGTACTGAGTTATAGGCCTTTCTTATGTCAACGAAGGCTAGATGAACTTCTTTATTCTTTGCCAGTTTTTTTTCCATTGTTTGTTTTATAGTGTATATGTGGTCTATACATGATTTTCCGGCCGTAAAGCCTGCTTGGTCTTCTCCAATTTTTCCTTTTATATTTTTCTCCATGATATTTTTAATAATTTTTCCATACAAACGTCCCATACTCGATATTATGCTTAGGCCTCTATAGTTTGTGCATTTTCTGCGGTCTCCCTTTTTAAATATAGATACTATATAAGCTTTTGATTTTTTTTCTCCATTTATCGCTCTGTGGAACATGTTTTTCAGCATTCAATGTAATTTATTAGACCCGTACTTAATCATTTCATTTATCACACCCCCAGGCCCTGCAGATTTATTATTTTTGAGTGTTTTTATTGTCTTCTCTACTTCTTCATAGCTTAGTTCTATCTCTTTTATTTCCTTATCCTGTTCTTCTTCAGGGTTCTCTTCTTGGAATTCTTGTGTGTCTTCTGTTAGCAGCTTCTTATAATATTCTTCCCACTCGCTTTCTGGGATGTACTCTATATACGTCTTCTCTCTATTGTTAGTCCTTAATGCTTTAATTATTCTCCATGACTCTGTACTTCTAGTTCCTCCTATATACTGTTCTACATGTTTGCACGATTTTTTCCCATCCCTCGTTCTTTTCTTTGTTTATCATCCTCCTTGTTTCTGCATTTTTCTCTTTATATTTCTGTAGATCTTCTTCTGATTTTGTATTCAGCCATTTTTCGTATAGTCTTTTTTTCTCCTTTATAGATTCTTTGGTTTTTCCACGGATTCTAATTTTATGTTTCTCATTCTCGTTGTCTTCTTTACCTAATGATTCTAGGAACGCCTGTTTGATGCATTCTTTTATGTGGTCATACATCTTTTGGAGGTTGTCGTAGTTAAATTCATTTAGTTCTTGATCTAATCGTCGTCTATATAGGTCTCTTATCGTTTCGTCTTGCAGTAAATGTATTTTGTATTTTATTCCTTTGTCTGCTTTTTCTGTTATCTCATTAGTATTTCTGTTTTCTTTATCTATTGTTTCTTTTTGCTTTATTGTCTTGTACCACGGTACTTTTATATTTGCTATTAATAGTCTATAGTCTATAGTTTTATGATGCTAAATCATAGATATTGCACAGTTCTTTGAGAAATTGTCATGTCACTGGGTAATACTGGACAAAGACAGCGAGAACAAAACGTTTTGTTGGAAAAAATTTGACACACCTAAAAAAACTCGACAGGAGTCGAAACAGTAAAAATTTTTCAGACAAAAGTTTTAGCATTTTTCCCTGGGAATTGGGTGGATTTATTAGACTTTGGGCCCAACGCTCTGTTGAAACTCTGTTAGACCCGAAATTGAAAATTTAAATGGAAACCCAATACTTTTAATATATATTTGAATTCAGCGAGAATTTTACGTCCTAGTAAACATTCAATTTTAATTGGGCCTCATTGGAACTGCAATAAAATGCGGCACTTGGAAAGAATTTTATCCATGTTAAGAGCTAATAACTAAGTTAAAAAATCCAGTGACAAACAAACAAAAACACTTTGCGTGTTTCCAGACACATCTTGAAAACATAATAATGATCAGTGTTTAAGTAATCTTTACTTCCGTGATTAAAAATGGCGTGTAGAAATCATAAAAATCGTAACGTGAACAAGGAAAAGATTACTGATTATTGGTTGGTGGAAACATGTTTGGAGGATTTTTCCGAATGCATTTCTGTAAATACCTTGCTGTCGAATGTTTTACGATTGTTTCTTCATAATCATCGAAGCGTACAATTACAGAAAGTATTGCCATTGTATCTATGGAAACTGCAAAAATTTGCACATATTTTGTAGTACCTATTAGAGATAAAAGCAATATTATCCCGAAGATTGAAAAAATATATTCGGAATATCTATCTCCTAAGAAACAGAGGAATGTTCATTCTATTCTGGAAAAGAACTAATTTTATAGACAAATTATGCAAACTGTTTGAAATTAATGATATGTGCAATGAGAACAGTGCGTAATATTCTGGCTATGCGAAAGCGAGGGAAAGTCGAAGAAACATTAGTGGGATGAGTGAACATTTCGTCAACAACTTCATACAATGAAAGCGATAGCGCAGAAGAGAAAGATGACAAATAGGAAATCGCGGAAATCTCGTTCGCGTAATGTAGTTGCAAACTATTCCATTTTATTCGTAAAATTGTCGCTGAAGTCAAATATGCAATAAAAGTATTGGATTTCCATTTAAATTATCAATTTTGGAACTCATAGAGTCCAAACAGAGTGCTGGTCCCAAAATCTAATAGGTCCATTCAATCCCCAGGACAAAATGTCTGAAACATTTTTTCTGAAGTTGCTTTCCTGTCGAGTTTTTTTAGGTGTGTCAATCTTTTTTCCAACAAAGCGCTTCATTCTCGCTGTCTTTGTCCTATATTACTTGTTCATCATGAAATTTCTAAAGGATCTATAACATATCTACGATTTTACATCATAAAACTTTACCTACAATGCATCTCGTGAATTTTGCGGAACTTTTTTGAAGGGAAAACGTATTTTTTCACTCTTAATGAACCCTTAACATGAGCATTGCGAGAAAGTGAAGGATTTAAGGAGGAAATAACCTTTGGAAGCGGATTCAGCATCAAAAAATGTACAAAGAAACATCTTCATATTCCTTAAATTCAAATCAGAAGTCTAACGGGGGGCTGTTGAAGGGGAAAAAACAATTGAGAAGAAAAAATAAATTTTTAATCGTTGGATGTGATCTCTAAATATTAATACTTTTTTCTAAAAATTAAAGGGATTCATTTTTTCATAGGATTGAATATTTTGCGAGAGTAGAACCAAAGGAAATAAAAAAAAACTTATTTGGTTTGTCATACCTAGTACTTTTTTTGTAAACACCCAGGATTTCCATTGGGGTCCGCCAACAAAGCAGGAGTGAAAGCAATGGATTCACTGTGTGTATGTGGTCCAATCTACCTTATATTAAATGAAATGATTTCACTAGTAATAATTCTGTGGCAGGTTAAGATGGCTCTAATGTAAAAACTTTGTGCAATACATTTTCTTTTCATAACTTGCAATAATTTAACAAAATTAAAAACTGAAATAATAGTATATTAGATGTTTTGGTGAAATGTTTTTGAATCTGTGATGATATTTTATTATCTCTTGATCAGTATCATCCGGCTATTTGCGTTGTCGTTCCGATGAATACTAGCGAAGCTATTCTTCAGTATGACTGTCTTTTTTATAATTTTAAAAAAGGTAATCTAATTGGATTAAATGTTTATTTGATTGGTATCAAGCTCAAACCTCCCTAGTTTCCAAAAGTGGTATACTCGCGAACCAAAAAATCTTATAAGTGAAAACAAGAACATTCACAAAATATATTCATAATACTGAAAATTCAATACCAATTTATATCAAAACCTTCTACAACTCCATAAACGATAAGCTCAATATGAGAAATTTGCCACAGTCTATGTACTTGGTAGGGGATGAGGATACTTCGAGCATGAAGTTAGCAAAGTTGTTCTCGAGAGATTTTAAATCAGTGTGTAAGTTGTCTTGGCTGAGATATCTACTGTCGCTCCAAACAATGTAATACCAATTATTTAAATTGCTGCATTATTTTTTATACTAATTTCGGTCCATTGAAAGTCAATAAGAGCTCAAGATCGGATGATATTCGTCAACTTTTGTTGCATTTTTGCAGATGCTGACTTGCTAAGCCCCTGTGGAAATTATTTTCTTTATCGTTGAATATATAATATATCTATCGAAAAATCAAAGACTTAATTGGCGAACGGAGAACGAAATCAAATGAGACTTCAATAGTTCATCAATGAAACGTTGTCATCGATAAGAAAAAGAAACTGAAGGTATCGCGAGATTATATAACGGAGTTATTTTCTGATGCAAGACCAGATCAACCACAATGCTCTTGTTTGGGCCCTGTATTACTACCGATGAAGTGTGCATTGCAATAAATCAACTAAAAAATGGAAAAGCCACCGGCTCTGATAAATTCTATTGGCAGTTTGTTAAGCTCTTAAATGAGGATGGGATTAAGTAGCTTACTGTGATTTATAATAAAATCTATGATTTAAGTAGAATCCCAGAAAGCTGGTTAAAGTCTGAGTTTATAATAATCTCAAGAAATGCAGGCGCTAAAAAATGCGGAGAATATCGAACAATTAGCCTCAAAAGCCATCTTTTAATAACATTTCTCAAAATCATTCACAGAAGAATATGCCAGGTGTGTGAAGAAAACATGTCAGCTACACAATTCTGCTTTGGTGATGCCATGGGAACCAGAGAGACATTATTTTCTAAACAGGTCTTGATTCAGCGATGTAGAGACGTCAATTGTGGCGTATATCTGTACTTGATCAACTACCAAAAGGCCTTTAATAGAATCCAACATCACAAAATGGTCGGAATTCTAAAAGACCTTGGGCTAGATGGAAAGGATCTGCGGATTATTAGCAACTTCTACTTAAGGCAGAAGGGGAGCGCTCAGAGGCATTAGGGATTGAGCGTATAATAAGGAAGGGCTTGAGCCTTGTCTTTACTATTTTTTAACGTATATTTTGAGCAAATCTTCAGAGAGGCACTGGGAGAGGCTGATGAAGGAATACTGCTTAATGAGTAGCGAATAAATAATATTCGTTATGCTGACGATACGGCGGTTATTGCTGATAACTTACAGGGTGTACAACATCTTATGACAAAAATAAACGAGATCAGTAATCGATACGGTCTCGAATTTAATATCAGCGAAACAAAGTACATGGTAATCAGCAAGTCTCCAGGTCCAGCTACTTTGTTGATGGTTAGCAATCAGCAAATACAAAGAACTCCACAATATTCATATCTAGGTACCATCATAAAAGAACAGTGGGATAACGCGCAAGAAAATTGTTGCTGTATCGAAAAAGCTAGAGCAGTGTTCCTCAAAATGACATCATTTTTCAAAAGCTCAGCAATAAAATTAAGCACGATAATAAGACTCCTAAGGTGTTGTCTTCAATGTCTTTCTTTACGGTGTGGAATCTTGGACGCTGACTGAAGCCACTTCTAAGAATCTTGAAACATTTGAATTATGACTATATCGCAGAATTTTGAAAATTTCTTATACTGACCATATTACCAAGGAAAATGTTTTACGTCGCATGAACAAGAAACTGGTAATTATGGTAACTGTTAAAGTAGAAAAGTTGGAATATTTAGGACACTTAATGAGAAATTCCACAAATATGGATTACTACAGCAAGTACTCCAAGGAAAGGTTTTTAGAAAAATGGCACCAAGCCGCAAACATATCTCCTGGCTAAATAATCTGCGAAATTGATTCTAAACAAATACTACCGGTCTTTTCAGAGCTGCAGTGGATAAAGTAATAATAGCCAGAATGATTGCCAACATTTGATCCGAATAGGCACAACACAGAAGAAGAAGATCGTTGAATTCTGCTGTTTTCTCAAACCGTTGGAAAAAAGTTATATTACACCTATACAAAAATCGACGATAAATCGGTCATTTTGAATTACAAGCCAATAAATATTCTTAGCACAATACGTGAATTCTTGGAACACATAATTACAAATCTAATAAAAAACCGCATAAACACTGCTTTAATACTCTAGTGATAAACCTATCACAATTAACATTATTTGCTTCACTGTGTGCTGGATACCTTGAAGAATTACACCACATGAACTTTTCCAAGGCATTCGACACTGTTAACATAAAACGTTTGTGTGCCAAGCTTCACTCTTGGTTCTGAAGGAGACTTATTGAAGTGGATGGAGAGTTATCTCACTGAGAAAACTAAGCCAGCACGGTTGAGGAGTATAGTTTCCGTTACTTCGAGGGTACCACATGGAAGCCATCTGAGACCATTTTAATTTATATATTTATTAATGATCTTGAATCATGCTTAAGTTGTCTTTTTTCGCTTATTGCTGAACTGTATAGTTTCTAAACTTGCAATCATAATATGAAGTAGGGTATTAGAGGATAGCGTTTTATTAAACAAAATTGTTCCGGTGCGGGGCAACAGCAGGATTTATTGACTCAGTTCAACCCATTACCGAAAGTTGTCTATTTACGTTGTAACATTCACCTTATAACCTAGATTTAGAGTATCGCAACTTCTTTTCATTCAAACATCTAAACAAGAAAATTTTGTTGATGATTAGTGAAAAGCCTATATTGCGTCCTTTTTGAAGAGCAAACAAAAGATTTTTTTTCCCGTATAGAATGAAACCATTCCAGAAATGCTGTACTAAGTATATAAGTATAGACGGTAGTTATGTAGAAAGAAATATTTTTTAAGCTCTTCAAGTTTCGCTTTGTAGATAAATAGATAACTTTGTTGTAAAAATTAATAATTTTCTCTGATCTGTAAAATTTCTGGAAACAGCATATAACATAGTGTATACGAAACAACCTCTCTAACCCCCTTGCCCATTTTTTTAACTCTTTGTAATAATTATTTTTAAACTTTGTTCGTTATCTCAACAAAAATTCAAGAAAATTTGTTCCCTAATCGTTTCCTATTTAATCGCAAATAGCTGAAAATAATGAAAAATAAGCACAATTTTCGTATTCCTCGACTCTAAGAAACCTGAAACGGACGTAAAATACGATATGTACGAAAGAACTCCTTTAACACTCTCTCCTACCCCTTTGACCTCTTGTATATTTGATTATAATAAAATTTGGTCATATTTTCCACCAAAAATTAAGCAAAAATTTCCACAATGAAATTGGAAATGAAGGAAAGATAATAATCACTCCTTAATGACTATCGACTAAAAAACCTAAAAATTCCATTCTCTCTTCAGGTAGTATAAGCATAACTTTTTCATTTATAAAGATAGAGAGACTGATAGAGAGGTTCGAAAGGTGATTTTTTTGTAGGAATATCGTCATCATCATAATCATCATTAGTTTATTTCATCCATTGTCGGATGTAAGCCTCCCAAGTTGTCTCCAACGAGTTTTGCTATTTGCTTCTTGTATCCCATCGTGTCCTGCTAATCTGTTTATGTCATCTGTCCATCTTGTCTGTGGTCTACCTCTGCATGTTTTGTGTTCTCTAGGCCACCATTCAACCATACTGCGTGTCCATCTGTTATCATTAATGTAAAAAATCGTTGTATTATATCTGTCACTCTTGATCTTCTTCGAATCTCGATGTTAGGAATGCGATCTTAGAGTTTAATATTGAGCATTCTCCTCTCCATTGTTCTTTGGGTTACCCGGAGTTAATTTATTATATTTTTATTTAAAGCTCACGTTTCAGTGCCATATGTTAATACCGGCAGTACACATTGATAGAATACTCTGGCTTTTATTGTATTTGCGATATCCAATTTAAATGTAGATTGTAACCTTCCGAACGCAGACCAACCCAACGAGACTCTTCTATCTAAGTTAGCCTTTAAATTATCTTTTGATATATCGATATTTTGTCCTAAATATTCCTATTTTTTTACCTTCTATTAATAGTTCATGGCTGTTATCTTCACTTTAATTGTTCAATATTTGGTTCTGGTGAAGTTTATTTTTATACCTGTTTCTCGAGACTTGTTATTTGATTCCATCAGCATTTCTTGTAATTCTTCTTTTATGTTGGCGATTAGAGTGACATCATCTGCGAACCTTAAGTGATTTAATCGTTCACTGTCCATTAGTATTCCTTTATTTTCCCATTTTAACAATTTGAACATGTCTTCTAGACTAAGTTGGGAATGTGGAATCTTTGGCACAATGACACTACTCAGTATATATCACCACTACACCAAACACTTTATTTTTGCACTCGACGCGCGTTTCGCTAACCATGTTAGCTTCATCAGGAGCGATGATTGACAGTCAATCATCGCTCCTGATGAAGCTAACATGGTTAGCGAAACGCGCGTCGAGTGCAAAAATAAAGTGTTTGGTGTAGTGGTGATATATACTGAGTAATGTCTTCTAGAGTCAACGTAAACGCCTTGTCTCATTCCTCTTTTAATTTTAATTTTATTTGTTTTTCTTCAAAAATTATTAGTGAAGTGGCATTTTTGTGTTACTGCCTATCTCTCTACCGAATCAAATACTTTTTCTTAGTCAACCATCGCTATCCACAAGGTGACCTTATATTAATTTGCTTTTTCCACTAGTATCTAACTGTTTGAAGATGGTTCAAAGTGCTGTATCCCCGTCTAAATCCAGCTTGTTTACATGGTTGATAACTGTCTAATTTGTTCGTTAATTTATGTTATAATTCTAGTAGTATTTTGTATAGTGCCGATAACAGGCTAATGGGTCTGTAATTCTCCAATTTATTTATTTATTTTTTTTTGTTTCCTGACTTTGAGAAAAGTCCCATTTAGCCATGAGTTAATTCTTCAATTTAAATTTGTTCCCTTTTTTAAAAATAAGCACAATCAAGGCGTTTACCCAAGGTGTTAGTATTTTATTCTCTATAAGGCATCTGTTAAACAGAGCTTGAAGAGATTGTATTATCGATACCCCACCATACCTTATCATTTTTATAATTATTTCATCGTTTCCTGGTTCTTTGTTACTGCGCATATGCTGTAGGGCATTGATTATTTCATTTATTGTTACATCGGGAGTTCCAGATTCCACATTTTTTACTATAACTCTATTTCCTTCTTCTTTCCCGGGGGGTCGCGATTTTTTGTGTCATATAGTGTTTGATAATATTTCTCTGTAGCTACCTTTATCTTTTTGATTTGTACGATATCTTTCTTATCGTTATTTATAAGTTTTATTATTTAATGTCTCCTTTCATTAATTTGTTTAAGTATTTCAAACTTTTTCTCTCTTGTAGATTTTCTTCTATTTTCGTGTTACTGTATTGTCTGACGTCTTCTTTGATCCCTTTCTTTATCTTTTTGTCTATTTCTGCTAATTATAAACTGTCATTTGTACGATTATTTCTTAATAGTCTTCTCTGTTTTTTGAGATTTTGTGTCTCTTTACGTAATTTTTGTGTTTTGTCTTTTTCAATGTGACTATTTGTTTTCTAGTCATTCTGTTAGTTATTTGTGCGTTTAGTTCATCAAGTTCTGTTTGGTAGTTTATGTGTTTTATATGATTTTCCAAGGCATGTCGATATTCGTCTGTGTTCTGCTTTATTACTTCTGTTGTTGTCTTTATCTTTGTATGCGTTATCAACCTGCGTCTCTCCTGCTTCAGATTTATTCTTATTTTTGCTCTTAGCATCCGTTAGTCACTACCAATGCTTATCGTGTTCATGACTGTGATGTCGATTACAATATTCTTGTCATTTGATAGAGCATAATCAATTTCATTTCTTTTTATACCATCTGGGCTTTGTTATGTCCATCGTCGATGTTCTGGCTTTTGGAAAAATGTGTTCATAACGTAGAAGTTATTTTCATTTACAAAATTTGACATTTCTCCTTTGCTGTTCACACTAGCCAAGCCAAATTTACCGATACTCCTCTCATTTATATATATCATACTAAACCTTGAAAGAGGATTTAAAAAAGGAACGCTAAAGGTATATGTTTTTTACATTTTATACCACTTTTGCATTCTTCCTAAATTATGAAAAACTCTCCAGTTTACATCGATCTGTCTATCTGCTTGATTTTCGGCATCATCATTCTTGAAGGAATTGAGATGTCGTTTTCAAATTTTGAACACTCATCAAACTTAATAATTATACCCGTATATAAAAAAATAACCGGGCAAATGCAAGTCGGACTTGCGCAATTAGTGTTCCGTATATTGATTGCTTTTAAAACAAAAATTTTTGTTATATAGACATAAAATTCTTCATAAAACACATCCCAAATGAGTTTTCTCCGATATTTAGTGTAAACTTATTTTTATATACCAGATAAATTATTAACGGTAATGTACTCGTGATAATTTTCTTTCAATTTACACTCTGTGGGGAATACTCTAGAATTTTTTCGAAATTTTTTGATCAGTACTTTCTGAGATAAGGGGGGATAGCAATTTTTTGCAATTTTTTCAAAATAATACAAAGAAAAGTATGCGCAAGTATTACATATATATATATATATATATATATATATATATATATATATATATATATATATATATATATATAAATATTAAATTTTTTTAGAAGCTTCCATTTGATACCCCACTCGATGACCCGGTAAAAAAATTTATTTCCCTTCCGATTTCACCCTCCTGAATGATAAGGTGATTCCTATATTAGTGCCAAATTTCAACTTTCTATGTCAAATAGCTTCGGAGAAAATCAGGTGTGACAGACGAACAGTTAGACATCGAAGTGATCTTATAAGTGTTCCTTACGGTGAACTAAAAAAAAGATAACATCCTGCAAAAATATCTCTGTGTATATACCATATGCTAATTTTGCACCTGCTTATTATACTTTTGTCGCGATATTAACAAAATTCCACGATAAGTAATTAGGAAAATTTTTTCGAAAAATCTCGCAATACTGTGGAATATAAAACAATCTTATCATAGAAATAGATTAATTACTAGTATGTAATATCGACACCTGCTTGGTGGTATAATTTCATTTAATACTGTATTCTTTGTACACCAACATCAGATGCATACAAATCTTACACTGAATTTTATTATTGCTATTGCAGATAAAATGGTCTAGTTCCGATTTCTCATTAAATTCATGATTTTCATCACATAGTTTGCGCTTTTTCGTAGACATGATATGGTTTCTTATTTCTCACGATGATTATGGATATTAAATATAACGTAAATATGAGACACGAAATGGCGTTACACGTAAAAGCAATCGAGTCACGACAAAAACGCGCACAAACACGCATTTGTATTTATGCATCTTTGTAAACAAAATACACTTTTGTTAATTCGGGAATTCCTCCCATGTTATTGCCATACTTACGAATAGATATTCCGTTCATTTTCTGGGTTGCCAGAAAAATTATTCCAAATATTTTGTGAATATGAGTTTCTTTTTTTATTGCGATGCCATTTTTTATTTACAAAACTAAAAATTTAAAAATTAATACAGACATAAACTTTAAAGTACATCAACAAACACTTGAAAGAGTAATAAAAACAATGTACTTAGAATGCGATATTAGTGATGATTGGAACCACTCTGTTGAAATACACTCAAGAATTAAAAAACCGGTCAAGTGCAAGTTAAACTTGCGCAATTAGTGTTCCGTACGTTGATTGCTTTTAAAATAAAAAAATTTTGTTACAGAGTTATAAAATGATCAGTGACTTCACAAAATACACCCCAAATGAGTTTTCAACAAAGTTTGTTTCCAATCTTTACTGAAATCTGATGACCTTGAAATTTTTGTTTTTTTTATATACCTTATAAATTATTAAAGGTAATGCACTCGTGATAATTTTCGTTCAATCTACACCCCGTGGAGAATATTCCAAAATTTTTTTTCGAAATTTTTCGATAAGTACTTTTCGAGATAAGGCCCGGGACAGCGATTTTTCGCGAATTTTTAAAAATAATACAAAGAAAAGTGCGCGCAAGTATAATATTATATATATATTTTTTACTCGTGTTTTCACAAGCTTTCATTTGACACCACAATCGATGACCTAGTAAAAAATTTTTTTTTTCACTTCCGACTTCACCCCCCAAAACTAACCCCTTAAGTCAAAATTTAATTCTCAAAACTACATAGCTCTGATGAGGCCATCAATTCCTATATTATTACCAAATTTCACCTTTCTATGTCAAATAGTTTCGGAGAAAATCGGGTATGACAGACAGACAGACAGACAGACACCGAAGTGATCTTATAAGTGTTCCATACGGAACACTAAAAAGCACGAAGCTCCCCTAATAATAATAATAATAATAACATGCGCAGCATACTCTGTAGCTGCCAACTAAACTTAAAAATAAGAACAAGAGTGCTAAGATGCTACGTGTTTTCAGTCATATGGTATAGAAGCTGCAACACAACAAAGAATGGAGTCATTCGAGATGTGGTGCTATCGCCGAATGCTGCGTATTGCTTGGACAGCGTATACCACAAACGTGGAAATACTTGATCGGATGGGAAAAGAACGAGAGTTAATTCCAGCTGTTAAAAAAAGAACAAGTACCTACTTTGGTCATATTATGAGAAGCCAAAAGCATGAGGTTCTGCAACTTATAATTGAAGGAAAATAATCTGTAGGCGAGGACCCGGAAGGCGTCGCAACTCCTGGTTGAAAAACTTACGACACTGGACAAACATGACATCTACTGAACTGTTTAGAGCGGCAATAGATAAAGTCAGATGGACAAATGTGATCGTCAACTTTCTTAGAAGATAAGGCACACTAAGAAGAAGAAGAAGAAGAGGAGTTTACTTAGGACGTAACATTAAACTACGTAGGAGCTCTCCAAAATGTTTAATTGCGTTGTTCTAAACTTGTGTTACATAAGTCAGAAGGTATCCTGTTGATCTGTGCTTGCTAAAGCTATATTGATGATCGCTAATAATATTAAATCCTTCTAGGTATTTTAAAAGATGAAAATTGGTTAGGCTTTTTCATAACTTTCGTTATTATTAAGAGCAGTACGACTGGTCGGTGGTTTTTGAGTCAGGTCTTCTTGACTTTTTTGGTATGTGCTGAACCGTAACACATTTCCAACAGAAAGGAAATATTCTGTACGATAGATTAAAAAGTCTACAGAAAACTGGAGTGGATCTTTAGTGAAAACTAATGACCTTGAAATTTTTGTTTATTTTTTAAATATACCAGATAGATTATTAAAGGTAATGTACTCGTGATAATTTTCGTTCAATCTACACCCTGTAGAGAATATTCTAGATTTTTTTCAAAATTTTTTGATCGGTAAATTTCGAAATAAGGTTGGGGACAGCGATTTTTAGCCCTTTTTTGAAACAATACAAAGAGAGTTGTGCGCAAATATTAAATTATATAGATTTTTGAACTTTTACATTTGACACCCCACTCGATGACCTACTAAAAAAAATTTCACTTTCGATTTCACCCCCCAAAACTAACCCCTTAACTCAAAATTTAAATTTCAAAACTACACAACTCTGATGAGGCCATCAATTCCTATATTATTGCCAAATTTCTACTTTGTATGTCAAATAATTTCGTAGAAAATCGGGTGTGATAGACAAACAGGCACGGACAGACAGACAGACAGACGGACACAGAAGTAATTTTATAAGTGTTAGTACACACACCCTAAGCATCAGATACCTAAATTAAAAAAACCCTGAAAAGTACATATAACCGCATATACCAAGCAACTCTTATCAACTACTTCACCTATATATTTTTTATAATTTGTTCATTATCTTATTCACAAACCAAGAAAAATTCGAATATTTTTTTTCTGTTTTATTGTTGTTTGTATATATGAGTTTTAACTTAAAATCTGGGACGTCAGACACGACCAAATTATTTTCGTCCTTGAGTATGTACTCATGGTTTCCTGTATATTACAATTTTCGCATATCTGTGTTTGGAGAAGTTGTCGTTCCGGTATTTTCTCGGTCTATCCGTGTGTCCCCTTCCTACTCTTATTACTACATGTATTGAAAAATCCTGAGACTATTGAAGAAAAAACAATGTTTTTGCCAAAAATCAACTTTAATCTTTAACATACATTTTGTCAAGATCGATCTACTTATTCTAGCGATCTTCCAACATTTGGATACTTACTTTTATATAGTACGACTTATCGAGCTCTCGAAAATAAGCCTCAGTTTCCCATTCGACTTCTTGATTTAAGCGAAATCTCTTTCCCTGGAGCCATCTTTTCAAATTTGTAAAGAAGTATAATCGCTGGAGCCAAATCTGGTGACTATGGCGGATAGGAAAGCAATTCATAGCCCAATTACTCCAATTTCTACATAGATTTTATGAAGTTGTGAGCTGGTGCATTATCTTGGTGGAATAGCACTTTTTTCTTCGCTAAATTCTTGATTTCACTATTTAAGTGGTCCAAAAAGCCAAGCGTCATAGTTTCCGGTGATTATTCACCCCATCTTAAAATAGTCGTTCAGTATTATTTTATGCGCATCCCAAAAAATACTTTCCGAAATCTTTCCAACTGATGCTCGTGTTTTTGGACACTTCGGTCTGCTTTCATGTACTTCCGGCCCGTCCGCGGATTGCCTATTGGAATCAGGCGTACAGTGTAGATTTTGTCCACTATTACGAATCGGCACAAAAACTTCTTTGGATTACAAAGAAATAGTGCCAAACACGATTTGGAATCTTTTGACATGTTGCTGTTATTGATCAATCGTGAGCAAATAGCTTTTTCATATGTAAATACTCATGCAATATATGTCTCACGTTTTTTGTTGATATCTTCACGATGTCAGCGATCTCTCTCGTTTTCACTTTGCAGTTTTTTTTATGTGCCTAGCACACGTGATGCAGCGAAGTCCCTAAAGCGCTACAGGAGCGACACGTGTGCGGAAAAAGCGATTCACGTTGTTCTTGAATCGCTGTAAATTGTACTCGGTGGGAAACACAGTCTTGGGCAAAGGGATGATGTTCTCCATATAAAAGACTGCTTGAAAAGCGTTGTACGAGGAGTAACAAGCTGAACCTCATACGAATGTGAAGTATTAGCGCGACGTGTATTTCTAATATGCACCGCTCTGGGAGGAATTAAGCGGGCTACATCCTTCGAACACGTTCCATGAAAATTCTTGTAGAATAGTCTCAAGTCGCCAACCCTTCTTCGATGTTCCAGCGAATCAAGACCGCCGGTCTGTTTCGGGTCTCCAATCACACGAACAGCTCTTCTCTGAATATAATCCAACAAATGCAATGTATGTTTGGGAGCGGAGCCTCAAACATGGAAGCACTATTCCATAGTTGGTCGAATTTGAGCTTTGTAAAGAATTAACAGTTGTTGTGGAGTGTAAAGCTTTCTGGTTCGAAATAATATTCCCAACTTTTGCGAAGCTCTCCTTGCTATGCCTGCAATATGTTCAGGCCAGGACATATTTGCTCCCCAATTTACGCCCAGCAAAACGTTAATTTTTTTAGAAAAAACCGCCGCCTGGGTTTTTGTAGCGTTAAATTCCACTTGGTTACTGTTTCCCCAAGATAGAATTTTTTACAGGTCTTTGTTAAGTTGAACGACTTCTCGCTGTCTGCGGATATTCGTCTGAGTAGCCGATGTCCAGCATTCAAAGTGAATGAAGAGATATGTATACTGTTTTCTGCAAAGCTGTAGATTGGGTTTCCGTTCTTTTCCAGAAGATCGTTAATCTAAATGAGAAAGATAGTAGATGATAATATGGAGCCTTTGGGACACCGGCGTTGATAGTGAAGGTGTTAGAAAGAAATCCGTCGACTGCCACTCGTAAAGAACGCTCTCTGAGGAAACATGAGAGCCACAAACAGAACTTTTCTGACATACCATAGCCTAGCTTAGCCAACAGTCCATCGTGCCAAACACAGTCGAATGCCTTGGATATGTCAAGAGCAACCGCTTGGAATTCTCCAAAGTGTTCAATTGCGGTGTTCCAAACACATGTTACATAAATCAGAAAATCTCCTGTTGATCTATGTTTACGAAAGCCATATTGGTGATCGCTAATAATGTTGAATTCTTCAAGATTTTAGATGCTGATTGATAGTCTTTTCCATGACTTTCGATATCATTGAAAGCAGTGCGACTGGTCGGTTGGCAAGGTCTTCTTGCCTTTTTCAGGTATCGGCTGAACTGTGGCGCATTTCCAGCAGGAAGGAAATATTCCCTTTCTGTAGGATAGGTTAAAAAGTCTACAGAAAACTGGTGTTAGTTCGCTCGCACAGTTTTGGCGTCAGCGCCAGAATCTTTTTTGGTGTCTAGCTTCATTAAAACACGTTTAATGATACGCTGTCTGAAGACAATATCGAATGTCCTTGACTGCACTATGGGAATAGTAGGTGGTGTTTTTCCTTGGAAATCGACAGTAGAATGTGAAGCAATGAGTTAAGCGAACAAGTTCGCTTTCTCAACAGATGTCGTTGCAATAGAATTATCTGACCATGTGAGTAGTGGTATGGTGGATTTGGTGAAATTTCGACTAACCGCCTTAGCGACTGACCAAAAGGACCTGGAATTGTTGGGACAAGCAAAAGTTTGTTTCTAATTAGTTGATTGTGTGCCTCCTTGATTTGGTCGATAATTTGTTTGCATCTGTTCCAGACACGAACAAAGGTGTTACGAGTTACGGTGTTAGGATTTATACGCCATTGTCGGTAGGCAAGATGTTTAGAAGCAACCGCTTCTTTGCATTTTCGGTCAACATTCAGAAGAATATGGGGGATTATTTTGTGTTTTCTGGAGTGACTGCCTCATTTGGACGTCCGCAACGTAGTGCATCATCGCTGTACGACCGCATATATGTATAATCATATATCCCTTCTACCGTATGGTGTAGGGTAGTTATACATTTTCCTTTTTCCCTTTCAATCTTCACGTATAACCTTCTTCCATCTGTCTCTGTTCTCTGCCATTTTCACTGCTTCTTTTCAGGATTTTCCCTTCTCCTTAAGTATACTTCCAATACTCATATTCCAGGTCTGTCTAGGTCTTCCTCGCTTCTGTTTTTCCTGTATTCGGGATTCATACACTTGATTCACTTGTCTGTCATCCTTCATTCTCTGTACATGTCCTCATCATCCCAGCTGTCTTTGTCGTATATATTCCATAATTGCTTTTACTCTCAGCCTTCTCCTTATTTTTGTATTCCTTATTCTGTCTTTCCGTGTTACTCCTTGTACTGCTCTAAGATATTTCATTTCAACGGCTTGTATTTTGTTTTTCTGCCTGTCTGTTAGAGGCCATGATTCGCATCCATATGTTCCGGATTGTCCTATAAAGTGCTTTGAACACTTTTATTTTTGTTTGTTTCGTAATTTTTTCTTCCTAATGAATTTATTATTCATTGCATAGTAAAGTTTGTCCGTTTTTTCAATCTTTTTAATTTCTTTGTCTTGTTTTCCAGTTTCGTCCATTATCACTCCCAAATACTTGTTCTGTTCCACTTGTATTTTATTCCCTTCTATGTATGTATTCGTTTGTTGGTTTTCCAATGTCATTTCTTTTGCTTTATCTATATTAATTTTCATAACTTCGTCTTTAAACGCTTCATTCCAAATATCGAGGTTTCCCTGTAATTGTCTTTCATTTTCCACCACCAGAACAATATCGTCAGCAATAGCCGCTTCAGATGTTTCTATTCTTTTTATCTTCCAATATCCAATTGTCATTTTTTTCACTTTTATTTCGAATTTCTTGATTATTTTATCCATATATACAGTGAACAAGGTTGGGCTCAAGCTTCCTCCCATGCCTTAAACCTTCCTGTCTTGTAAATCGCTCCGACTTCATGTTGTTTTTTATTACATACATTGTTGCTCTATATTCATTTCATAATTTTTATTGTCTTTTTGTTTACTTTGTTTTCTAGGCTTTTCCACACGTTATTTCTCGGCACACTGTCAAATTCTTTTTCTAAGTCTATGAAAGCAAGGTGTAGACTTTTATCTTGTTTTGATCTTTCTTCGATAATCCGTTTCAGTGTAAATATGTGGTCTTGTGTACCTCTTGCTGGTCTAAATCCACTTTGTGATTCCGATATTTGTGGCTCTATTACTTTCTTTATCCTATTATTAATGATACTTTCATAAATTTTGACAATTGTGTTAAGTATAGTAATTCTTCCTCTGTAATTATTTCAATCCTTGTGATTTCCCTTTTTATAGATCGGTGTAATATACGATATTCCCCATTCAGCCGGAAATTTTTCTCCTTCCCATGCATTATTAATTACTTCTAGCAATGTTGTTTTTCCTTTCTTCCCCATGTATTTAATAATTTCAGACGTTATCTTATCGCAGCCTGAGACTTTCCCATTTTTAAATTTTCTTATAACTTCTTCCAACTCTTTCCATTCAATTTGTTCCCTATTTTCTGTTTCTTCCTTATTTCGTTATTCCATTTGTAGTATCTTTTTCTTTATTATCGTCTAATAGTTCTTCAAAGTATTCTTTCCATCATTTCATTATTGCTTTCTCTATTGTTAGGATTTCTTTGATATTGTTATTTTACATATAATTTGGTTTTAGGTTGCTTTTTCCTGAATGATTTAAGGACTTCCATTTAATCTCCGAATTCTTTCCATGAATGTTTTTTGCTTCTCTTACCAACTCTTTAACTCTTTTCCATTTTCCTTTATATAGTTCATATCGTTCTGGTAGTTTTCTTTTGAGATATTTTTTCTATTATTTCTTCTTCTCAATAATTCATTTTTGGATATTACTATTCCACCAAGTTGTTTGTCTTTTACTGTTGTTGGCGTTGCACACTCCACGTACTTCGGTGGTCCCGTCCAGGATTATATTCTTGAAGATGCTCCATTCTTCTTCTAAATTTGCATATTTTATATTTCTGTATCCTTTTTCGGATTTCTCCTCGGTTATTTGTCGATATTTGATCATAATTTCTTCATGTCTTAATTTATATGTCCTTATTGATTTGTATTTTCTTATTGGGTTTTCATCTTTAGGCAACCTTTCTTTGATTATTCCTACTAGCAGGTAATGATCACTGTATATTTCAGCTCCTCTTCTTATTCTTACGTTTTTCACGTATTTTCTTTTGCTCCTTTGTATCAGTATATAATCTTTAATTGACTTATCTTGTTTTGTATGTTGAATCCTTGTGTATTTATGAATGTCTCTGAATGTTGGTAAAATGTGTTTGTTATGATTAGATCATGTATTTGGCAATAGTCTAGCATTGTTTATCCATTATTATTTCTAATTTCTTCACCGTGCTGTTATATGGATGTTGTTTCTGTATTGTTTCTTCTACCTACTCTAGCATTAAAGTCCTAGGTAATATACAGCCTTCCTCTGACTTCTCCCGTTATTGTACTTAATTCTTCCCAAAATGTGCCTTTTTTCAACCTTTTCATTTTCATCTGGCGCATATACCACTATCACTCTGATTATCTCTCCTTTGCCATTCTTCAGTTCTACTGTGAGTACTATTTCGGATCCTGCTTCCCAATGTATTATTTGTTTCTTTCTTCTTCGGTATATTATACATCCAACCCCGACCGCTGCTTTGTCTCTTTTGCAATGTATGTTCATTATTTAAAATTATTTTTTCCTGTCCCTTTCTCTTTGTTTCGCAATTGTCAATATTTCCAAGCCTTCTCACTCAGTTCTCTTACGTTCCATGTGCCCAGTTTCCAAGTTTCTATTATTCTTTCTCTCTTCTCTTCCGTATTAAGTTCTTGTTCCTTTTCTCCTTCCTTTCCCCTTCCCTTGTTCTTTTTCATTGTGGTTTTCATCATCATATTTTCTTGGTTTGTCCTCCTCGTTTTTATTGGTTTTTTGGATTTTTTTTCTTTTTCCATTTTTCAAGCATGTCCCTTTCCATATTCCAGTTCCATCTCTCTCCGTCTATCATCATTCCTTCAAATTCTACCTTAACTATCTTCCCATCTCTTTCCTGCTGTTTAGCTTGCATCCTAATTTTCTTCTGTATTAGTCTTTGTTCTGGCGACATATCATCATTGATGTAGATCTGTACGACCGCATTTGAGTTCACTAAACTACCGATGTGCCATAACACTTCTCAAGCCATTTTTGGGTACTGACTATATTTTTTCCCATCAAAAAGCAATATTTAATCAACACACAAAATTCTTTTCGTTCCATCGTTTTACAAAAATCAAAAGTAGTGTCACTCAAACGCTTGTAATTCGCTAACTAATAGACCAAATGTCATAAAGTTTACACAAATTTTTTGAGAGTTGACACTATTTGAAGATCATATGTCTTTTATTTGTGCAGCCATCTCTCGGAAAGTTTTGGGACTTTTTACCCCATGTAAGTATTGTAACTACTTTATTTTCGTTCTTTCTATCCATTGTACCTGTCGTTCTCCCGGAAGATACTCAAAAATGACATAATTTTCAGGATTTTGACTCAAAGACTCTTCTTGTATCCCTCACGTGTTTGTCATTAAATAATTACGCTTAAAATGTGTCTATTATCTCAACAAAATCAACAATATTTTTATATTACTAAGGAAAATTTAGTAAATCAATTTTTTTTGTAATGTTCATGCTGATTAAGTTTTCAAGAGCATTACTTAGTTAAAATGATGAGACGTATTTTTTATTATTATTTATTATAAACACACTTATTTTAAATTACTTTTATTCAGAAAACCACTTGATCCTTCAACCTGTTTTGTGCAAAACACATTAAATGAATTGATTTTTTTAGTTCCGTTACAAATTCCAGGCAAAGTAATAAAATACTTAATGCCACAAGGTGTTTAAGGAAGCTAAAGGGTGGTTGAAGGATAGAAACATAGGAGTATTTCTTCTTGTCACCAAGATATTTTGTATAAACAAGATTAAGAGTTGTTGACAAGTGTAAAATAGCCTGTTTTTTTCTACCGTTAAATTCGGCTTGCTTACTGTCAGTTTCAGATAGAGTTTCTTCTACGGCTTGGATAAGTTGAACAACTTTTTGTAGTCTACGTATATTTGTATGGGTAGCTGATGTTTGAACATTCAAGGTAAACGAAGAAACTAAGGTACTCTCATCGGCAAAGCTATAGATTGGTTCCCTTGGCCTTTCCTACAGAGAGTAAATGGGAGAGAGGAGAAGATGGCGTCTTCGAGACTACCGGCGTTGATAGTGAGGATGAGGAGGAACCCTGTAACTGCTCCTATTAGCTTAGAAGCTCTGTTCGAAATTGGTACCGCGTTTGCGCACAGTGGACCAGAAACATCAACGTGTTGATGATTCTGAGTACTGTTCGGACCTATTTAAGTGCAATAAAAATGATTTTTTCATGGGACAATGGATGAAACATGGATCCAGCACTACACACCGGTATCAAATCGGCAGTCAGCTGAATGGACAGCAGCCGGTGAAAGACGCCTGAAGCGACCAAAGACACAACAGTCGGCTAGGAAGGTTTTGTTTCCGTATTTTGGGATGGGTATGGAATAATTGTCATCGACTATGGTGAGAAGGGAAAAACCATCAATAGCGAATATTATAAAGTTATTGGTGCATTTGAAAATACAGAGAAACTGCCCCAAATGAACAAGAAAAAAGAGCTCTTTCATCAAGACAATACATCCTGTCACAAGTCAATGGTTACGATGGCAAAATTGCATGAATTGGAGTTTGAATTGCTTCCTCGCCCACCAGGATTGTCCCCTAGCTATTATTATCTATTCGCACACCTCAAAAAAATGCTCGGGGAAAAGAGATTTGGCTCCAATGAAGAAGTTATCGCCGAAACAGAGGCCTATTTTGAAGGCAAAGACAAATTCTTTTGTAAGAAAGGTATAGAAATCTTAGAAAAGCGTTGGACTGATTGTATCGCTTTGGAAGGAGACTGTGTTGATGAATAAGTCGAATTTTGCAAAAAAAAAGTGTGTTTTAAGTAGCTAGATCAAAAACTTTTCGGTCTACGTGTTATAAGACCTAGGTATGGAACAAATCGGTTCGTTACTATAAAATATACAAATCGAGGAGCAACGAAGAAGAAACAATATTGTCATAATACATTAACTAGTCTTCATACTTAATACGAGGGCCACCTTTTAAGTTTTTACAAACGACCACTAGTTGATGCTATTGAGATGTGACATTACCACTGTTGTAAAACTTGACAGTAGCAGCTCAGAAATTGGCTGAGTAGTTTGTTTACAGTAAGCATTTAAAAAAAACAAATTTATGAACAATTAAAAATTCACGTGAATGTTTTTGTTGGATGATTTTTTACGATTTTAGTAAAGGCCTAACTCAGCAGCAATGCCTGGAATTGTGTCGTTCAACTTCTGGTAATGAATCTTCATCAAAAAGACTATAATTGGTTCCTAGAATTTCATCAGCGATAAATTTCGTAAAGGTCGACCAAAATCAGTCGGTTGGATCAGGATCGGCATGTGACTTGCCGTGAGATAGCAGTACATTCAATTTTGCATGAATATTTATCTGTCAAAAGTTCTATTCCCGATGAATTGAGCATAATTTTAACGAAACTCAAAACAGGCTGGTGTCAATTGGTGTTAGGAAATACTCAAAAAATTCGACCGAGAACGTGCAAAATCCGTATACAACAACGAACAGGAGACAAAACTTGGATATACTGGTAAAACAGGGAAACTAAGTAACAATCAACTGTTTTGGGTGTTCCAAGATGAACCGAATTCAACAAAAGTAGTTCATTGATGAAGCACTACCGAGAAAATGTTTGCTTGATTTTTGGTTATACTGGACATGTTTCAACCATTGCTTTAGAACAGAGGTTTCCAAACTTTTTTTTCTCGTAGACCACTTTCAAAATTTTACTGGTTTCGGTGGACCCTCTGCTGCTACATTTCTACCATATTCCCAAAACTCGTCAAAAAATGTGAAGATTAGATCTAACGATGGAAATTTGCATCGTGGCTGAGTTCCAACTCTAAATTCGGAGTGGTAAAAATAAAAAGAGAAATAATATATTTTCTTGTGTTCTATTTATTAAAATAATATGATTACAGACTTAATAGAATTAAAATTAAACATTAATAACGTACCGTAACTTCAAGAATGCAAATCAACAATTAAAAAAAAAATAGTCATAATTTTAATGGGAGGGATGTACTTGATGGATTGACAGCAAATTATCAATATTTGGCTTCAGTTTTGTAAGGAATAACCGCAAATCTCCCCGTTCTGTGATGTTCAATCTGCTCCTTTTTTTTGTTAATAGGTTTGTAACGACACTAAAACTTTTTTCAACAAGGTAAAACGAGGGAAACGCTATCAAAAGTTTTCTCGCAATTTCCCACAGCCTAGAATATTTACGGGTATTTCTGCCTGCAGCCAAAATGTTTGATAGCCTTTTTTAAATTTCACCTTCAGCTCCTCATTGGTGCTAAGCTCGAGTAGCTCCTCTTGTAATACCACATTCGCCACTTCCGTTTCATTAAATGGATTTATGATCCATGGTGGTATTTCCATCGTCAGAATATATTCAAATCTATTTTTGAAGTCATCATGCAGGGCATTTAAATGTTGAACGTATGTCTGAATATCCTCATCAAGACATTCTGCCTGTGACAAGTTTGGAAACTGGGAGAATTCGCGCCGACTAATATTTTGCTTCATAAATTTCAATTTTCCAAGAAAAGCCGAAATTACACCCTTTGTTTTTATTAAATTTAGGCTGTCCCCTTATAACTGCAAGTTAATGTCATTAAATTTTTTGAACAAATCTGTCAAACACGGGATGTCTGCTTTCAATTTGATCAGGTTTTCTTTTAAATCTTGATCTTCACTTTCCAGAAACTCTAAAACTGATTCAAAAAGTGAGTAAAATCTTGTTAAACATGCACCTTTCGACAACCAGCGTACTTCAGTATGTAAGAACAATCGTTGGAAGTCTTCATCATTTTCGTCGCACAATTGTGCAAATAAACGGGTATTCAACGCTTTGCTTCTTATTTTGTTAATTACTTTAATCACAAATTGAAGCGATTGGTGCAATCTATCACTCAAATTTTTCGCTACCAGGTGTTGTCGGTGGATGACACAGTGAATTGCAGTTACTCTTGGTATAATTCTTTTAAGATGGCTTATAAACCCACGATATCGCCCGAAGATGGCAGGAGCTCCATCTGCTGCCACCGAAATAATGTTTGTAAATGGAATCGATTTTTCCTTAAAAAAATCACTCAGGACATTAAATATTGATTCGACTTTAGTGTCCGTCTCCAAAGTTTTCGCGAATAGCAGCTCTTCATGGATTTCTTCGTCCATAACAAATCGAACATATGCCAATAATAATGCTTCATTCACACAGGTAAAGTTGACTCGTCTAGTTGAATAGAAAAATGAGTTGTTTGCAGATAATTACACAAGGAGCTTTCAATATCAGAGCTCATTTCATCAATACGTCTTTGTACAGTGTTGTTACTCAAAGGAATTCTTTTGAGTACGTCAAATGGAGGTTTGTGCAAAACAGTTTTTAAAACCTCTTCAACAGCGGGTAAAATTAACTGTTCTCCGATGGTGTGCGGTTTACCAGATTTCGCTATAAACAATGAGATATTGTAAGATGCCCGCAAGCCATCATCGGTACTTTGAGACGTTGAAGCGAACATAATGTGGACGGTGGGTCTCTTTTCATATTTTTCCTTCAATGTTTGAAAATATTTTAAATCTCTACCTATTTTAACAGGATGACACCTTCTTAGATGATCTTCGAGCTTCAATGGTTTCATAGAGTCATTGCTCAAAACTTTGTTGTATAAAAGGCATATGGACAATCGTTTGTCTGCCTTTGATGGAAGAAAAACCAAATTTCAAATAATCAACACTGTACTGTCGACATTTATTCTTAAATTCAGCCATGTTTCGTATCAGTTACCTACCTGTAAAGAAAAAAATGTTTGTTTTAGTAATCATAAGGCGACTTTAACAGGACATGGCTATTTTAACAGAATAAGATAGGATTAATTAATTATTGCAATGAAAAAACCAAAATGCCGGCGGCAAAACTGATTTTAATTATTAAAAGCAATAAACTGCTAAGACCCATATATAGGTTTTCACAAAAGGGCTGAACCTATTTCAATGTAATATAAAATATTTTTTGATTAATTATATTTTGATACATTTCTGTAAATTCGAGAGAGAAAATACTTTTAAAGAATATTTTGACATCAAAACTCGGCGATTTTAATGATTTATTTATTACTTCGATGTACGTTACAAGTGGTACATAAAGACACGTACAATTTATGAAAATATTTTTAGTCATTTAGCATTAGCAACTACGTGGGCACTGAAATATGTACAAACATGCAGGTCAATCATATATCTCTCCTTTAGTGAATCACCACAGTCGAGTAAATAAATAATTTTATAATAAAAAGTACTAAAAGTTCAATCTTTCTCGGCTTTCTGTTCTTTTATAGAAGTATCGAATAATGGTCCTGTTCAGTATTTAATTTTTATTGCGTACCTACTACACGCAAACATAACAAATATAATATTATTACAATATAAAATAAAAGTATGAATAACAAATAGGCAGGTACTTACTTTTTCCGGCACTGACAAACACTGACATCGATTCACTCACATTTTTCTTTTCAAAATTCCGGAAACAAATGAGTAACGTTTGTCCTTGGCATTCGTATTTATGTTGGTGAAGAATCAAACAAGTTCATGCAGAATTACAAGCACAGAACAAGTCGTATTTCCTCCCTTTGCACGTCTGAACGGGTTGCATTGCGGGCGGGCGGCGCTTTGCAAGTCTCGACGCGCGTTGTACTGAATATCGAATATGCAAGTTTTTACAAGTAACAGTCGCTGATCTTCTTAAAATACACTACTCAAAAAAATTAAGGGAGGTTTTAAAAGAAGGAAATTAATGCTAAATAAACAGGCTATCTGATCCATATGCCGGCCTAACTAAAAAAATTTTTTCAAGCCATGTATGCCTTAAGTGGGCAGCTTGGGAAGATGCGCTTCTGCAATTCAGTGTCAGTTGTGATCTGGCCGCTTTGTTCGGATAGACCTTAAATAAGTCACCGACAGAGTGCAGCATAAGCATCTATTTTGTCATATATATATATATATATATATATATATATATATATATATATATATATTTTTTTTTTTTTTTTTTTTTTTTTTTTTTTTTTGGGTCTAGCACACGTGCTACAGGGATGTCCCTAAAGCGCTACAGGAGCGACACGTGTGCGGAGAAAGCGATTCACGTTGTTCTTGAATCGCTGTAGATTGTACTTGGTGGGAAACACAGTCCTGGGCAAACTATTCCAAAGGGATGATGTTCTCCATATAAAAGACTGCTTGAAACGCGTTGTACGAGGAGTAACAAGCTGAACCTCATACGGATGTGAAGAATGAGCGCGACGTGTACTTCTAACATGCACCGCTCTGGGAGGAATTAAGCGGGCCACATCTTTCGAACACTTTCCATGAAAGTACTTGTAGAATAGGCTCAATTCGCCAACCGTTCTTCGATGTTCCAGCGAATCAAGGCCGACGGTCAGTTCCGGGTCTCCAATCAGACGAACAGCTCTTCTCTGAATAGAATCCAACAAACGCAGTGTATGTTTGGGAGCGGAGCTCCAAACATGGGAGCAGTATTCCATAGTTGGTCAAATTTGAGCTTTGTAAAGAATTAACAGTTATTGTGGAGTGTAAAGCTTTCTGGTTCGAAATAATATTCCCAACTTTTGAGAAGCTCTCCTTGCTATGCCTGCAACATGTTCATGCCAGGACATATTTGCTCCCAAATTAACGCCCAACAAATTGAGTGACGATGTTAGAGGAATGGAGTGCCCCGACATAACTATATCAGGTTCAGCAACGTTAACTTTTTTTGAAAAAAACTGCCGCCTGGGTTTTTGTAGCGTTAAATTCCACTTGGTTACTGTCACCCCAAGATAGAATTTCTTCCAGGTCTTTGTTAAGTTGAATGATTTCCTGCTGTCTGCGGATATTGGTCTGAGTAGCCGATGTCCGAGCGTTCAAAGTGAATGAAGAGATAAGTGTACTGTCATCTGCAAAGCTGTAAATTGGATTCTCGGTCCTTTCCAGCAGATCGTTAATGTAAATGAGAAAGAGAGTAGGAGACAGTATGGAGCCTTGGGGTACACCGGCGTTGATAGTGAAGGTGTTAGAAAGAAATCCGTCGACTGCCACTCGTAAAGAACGCTCTCTGAGGAAACATGAGAGCCACAAACAGAACTTTTCCGACATACCATAAGAACGTAACTTAGCCAACAGCCCATCGTGCCAAACACGGTCAAATGCCTTGGATATGTCAAGAGCAACCGCTCGAGATTCTCCAAAGTGTTCAATTGCTTTGTTCCAAACATGTGTTACATAAGTCAGAAGATCTCCTGTTGATCTATTTTTACGAAAGCCATATTGGTGATCGTTAATAATGTTGAATCCTTCAAGATATTTTAGAAGATGCTGATTGACAGCCTTTTCCATGACTTTCGATATTATTGAAAGCAGTGCGATTGGTCGGTAGTTATTTGGCAAGGTCTTCTTGCCTTTTTTAGGTATCGGCTGAACTGTAGCACATTTCCAGCAGGAAGGAAATATTCCCTTTCTGTAGGATAGGTTGAAGAGTCTACAGAAAACTGGTGTTAGTTCCCTCGCACAGTTTTTAAGAACTATGGCAGGTATTCCGTCAGCGCCAGAAGCCTTTTTGGTGTCTAGCTTCATCAGAATACGCTTTATGATACGCTGTCTGAAGACAACATCGGGCATTCTTGACTTGACTAGTAGGTGGTGTTTTTCCTTGGAAATCGGTAGTAGAATGTGAAGCAAAGAGTTCAGCCAACAAGTTCGCTTTCTCAAGAGGTGTCGTTGCAATAGAATTATCTGGCCGTGTGAGTGGTGGTATGGTGGATTTGGTGAAATTTTGACTAACTGCCTTAGCGACCGACCAAAAGGACCTTGAATTGTCGGGACAAGCGAGAAGTTTGTTTCTAATCCGTTGATTGTGGACCTCCTTGGTTTCGTCGATAATTTCTTTGCATCTGTTCCTGGCACGAACAAATGTGTTACGATTTATGGGTGTTAGGATTGTCACGCCATTGTCGGTATGCAAGATGTTTAGAAGCAACAGCTTCTTTGCATTTTCGGTCAAACCAAGGCTTGTCGTTGGAAGGGCATTTCTTCGAAAAAGGGATGTAAGCCTCCATACCGGCCAGAATAACATCGGAAACCTCCCTGGCGCAGTCAGATGGGTCGTCGGATCGAAACAAACCTCTAACCAAGGGAAAGTTCGAAAATATTCCATGAGATCCTCCCATTTAGCAGACTTGTAGTGCCAAATCTTGCTCGGTTTAGGCGCCTCTCTGTCATTGATTGGTAGAATACTCGATGTCGAAAGTAGTTTATGGTCGGAAGAACCTAACGGGGGATTTACGCTGACCGTGTAAATCTCCGGATTGGTGGTTAAAAAGAGATCAAGAAGACTGGCAAACTCTCCGTCTCGATCAGGGATCCGTGTTGGTTCGTCAATAAGCTGAGCTAAGCCACAACTGATTGAAAAATGATTCGGCTTCACGACCTTGTTCGTCGGTAGTATTTGAATATTTAAGCCACTTGGTTACTGTCACCCCAAGATAGAATTTCTTCCAGGCCTTTGTTAAGTTGAACGACTTCCCGCTGTCTGCGGATATTCGTCTGAGTAGCCGATGTCCGAGCGTTCAAAGTGAATGAAGAGATAAGCGTACTGTCATCTGAAAAGCTGTAGATTGGGTTTCCGGTCTTTTCCAGCAGTTCGTTAATGTAAAGGAGAAAGAGAGTAGGAGATAGTATGGAACCTTGAGGCACACCGGCGTTGATAGTGAAGGTGTTAGAAAGAAATCCAGCGTAGCTTAGCCAACATCGTACCAAACACGGTCGATTGCCTTGGATATGTCAAGAGCAACCGCTCGAGATTCTCCAAAGTATTCAGTTGCGTTGTTCCAAACATGTGTTACATAAGTCAGAAGATCTCCTGTTGATCTATGTTTACGAAAGCCATATTGGTGACCGCTAATAATGTTGAATCCTTCAAGATATTTTAGAAGATGCTGATTGAAAGCAGTGCGACTGGTCGGTAGTTATTTGCCAAGGTCTTCTTGCCTTTATTAGTTATCGGCTGAACTGTTGCACATTTCCAGCAGGAAGGAAATATTCCCTTTCTTTCGGATAAGTTGAAAAATCTACAGAAAACTGGTGTTAGTTCCCTCGCACAGTTTTTGAGAACTATGGCAGGTATTCCGTCAGCGCCAGAATCTTTTTTGGTCTCTAACTTCATTAAAATACACTTAATGATACGATGTCTTAAGACAATATCAGGCATCCTTTACTACACTATTGGAATAGTAGGTGATGTTTTTCCTTGGAAATCGACAGTAGAATGTGAAGCAAAGAATTCAGTCAACAAGTTCGCTTTTTTAACAGATGTCGTTGCAATTGAACTAAGTTCATAAATTCAACTTTCTTACAATTAGGTATCTTGTTCTTGAGATTACTCAAGATATTCTTGAGATTGTCTGATGACTTACAAGTGAGGCCTACCTCATGTAATACCCTGTTGAGTCCCCTACTATATTTCGAAATATATGATAAGGAAATGTACTTGGTCTTAGTTACTTCGCGTGTAAAAAAGGTGGAGTTATGAATATTTAACCTGAACTTATGTCTATTAAGTCAGTTACATTTAAAAACTTTCAACCCAAATTCCATACAATCCAGAATAAAGAACCTTTTATCCACCCATGAATTAAATTTCACCTCATCGGACTCATCAAAATTCCCAATACTCCCCCCTTGGACAGCTCCTACTCCCAAGATAGATATCAGCTTGGCTAAATATAATAAGGAATCAACTTCCTCTTCTCGAATAAAATCATCGTTCCTCCAACTGATTCATGATAAATATCAAAATCACATTCAATATTACACAGACTAAATAAGATTTGGGAGTCGGTGCAGCAGTGGTTGCACCAAACATTATTTATAAATATAAACTAAACAACATTTCATCAGTGTATACAGCCGAATTATTAACTATTAGAGAAGCTATTAAAACAGCTTTAAGATCAAACATAAATAGTAGTATTCTCATCATAACTGATTCTCTTAGCTCTCTGAAATCCATAAATTCTTCAAAAACATTCATCCCATTAGTGTTAGACATAATAGACCTTTTACATATAAGTGATATCCGGAAGAACAACATAGTATTGTTGTGGACTCCTAGCCATATTAACAGAAGGGGAAATGATCTGGCGGATAATAATGCCAAATTGGCAATCACCTTTGGAAAAATCTTAAATCCAATCTTATCACCAAAAGACTTGATAAATCATTTCAAGGATATCATCAAAAATTTATTTCAACTATCTTGGGACTTGCAAGAGAAAAACGAATTATGGGAAGTAAAGCCTTCGGTATATCCACCTTTTCACCTTTCAAGTTTGTCACGAAAAGAGAATATCTTATGGAGAAGAGTATCCATAGGTCATACGAATCTAACCCATTCTTATCTATTAAAAGGGGAACCCCCTCCATTATGTCAACAATGTAACACAGCCCTCTCGATAAAACATATCCTTTCGCATGATTTTCTCCCCCAAAGAACAAAACATAATTTACTGAGACCCCTACATCAAATAGTTGCACCAAATACAAATAACATAAAATGTCTAATTGATTTTTCAAAAGGAATCCGATCTTTACTCTAAATTATAATATCAACATAATCTGGCGCTAAATGATCTTAGCTATCGATGCGCTACACCTAAACATACATACATACATACATACATATGTCTATTAAGTTACCGTCATAACCATTAACCCTGGCTATATTCCTAATACGATTCCTTTTATTATTGAAGCTTATTACATTCAAATTAAAAGTGACCAAACGAAGAACTAAAAAATGTAATTTGGTTAATTTGTGTTTTTTGCAAAGAAATGAATCATTAAGAATATATCTATCTGTTACTGTGTCTTTTTAATATATGTTAAATTATAAATTTTTATTATTTTCAATAATTAAAATATCCGAAAATGGTAACTGTCTTTTGTTCTCAATTTCGTAAGAGTTGATCTTTATCTTATAACTTGTCTTACTAGTAAACTTGGACTTTGGTAATGTCAATAACTGAGTGCTCCTCATATCCACTTATTACATGACGTAGTCTTACTTCAAAAGTCTAGAGATAAAAATCTCTTTTTAGAAAAACTAGATAAGATGTCAATTATTAATTTTTATCACGTATTAAACTTGAAACTTTAAGTTTGTACGCCATAAAGGGAACATATAAAAGCTTTGTTATTAAGTAACGTTAATCATTGATTTATCTTGACTATACCGCAAACAACAACAAATTCAATTTTCACCATGAAAGTCCATGTATTTGCTAGTCTTGTATTACTGACGTTCGCATTCCAACAGGTAAGTTTCCTTACTATAAATATTTTGTATATTTGAGACTAAAAATATTTGAAGCAATATTTTTCTTTTAATTATTCCTATTGTGATTTCTTTTTGGAATTTTATCAGCATATGGACTTTTTCTTTTTATTAATTATCTTTTTTTTACTGGCTGTGTTAAGGAAACGTATTGTACTCGTGAAATAATTTCTCTGGAAAATTTTTGAATTTTTTTACTTTTCAGTATTCCTAGACAAACAAGTTGTCATTTCCATCGGTCTGCCTGTCTGTGGTTTAGCTGTCTATCTGTCTGTTAGTAAAATTGAATGTACAATTGTTTTGAATAAATTGAGATATTGTTTTCAAATTTTAATTTTTACATTAAATACTTGAAGTAGGAAACTAACCTATAATTTTGAGCGATTTAAATTGTTATCATCATCAGCTACACAGTCCATTCTCGGACATAAGCCTCCTCTAAGTACGTACATATTCTTCGGTTTTGAGCCTTGTTTATTCAGTTGTATCCCACTAGTCTTTTGATGTCGTCAAACCATCGAGTTTGCAGGTGTCATCTACGTCTTCTTGCATTATGACCCACCCAGCTTCACTTCAACCTGCTTACCCTCTCACCTACATCAGTTATCTTGGACCTTTCTCGAATTTCTTTATTAGTCAGTCTATCCCTCAACGATATTCTCAACATCCTCCTTTCCTTCGCTCGTTGAGCCACTTTAAAGCATACGTTTCCGTTCCTTATGTCAATACTGGCAACACGCATTGATCAAATCTGTTCGCTTTTAGTGTATTTGGGACATTGGAAAGGAAGATGTTCCGCAATCTGCTAAACCTCTCTTTTCTTTTCTATCTTATTGGTGTTTTCTTTCAATAATATATGAAATGTTTTTATATATATATATTTTGAATAATCTCCAAGTACCTGCTGTCAATTCTACAGTTACTTAAACTATTTAATGTTAAAGAGTTGATTGATTGGTCCGTTACTTTGTGACAGTATATTTTAACAATAAAATTACTTCATTGCTTTGATAACTGTCACTAAATATATTAATTAATTTTTTAAACAACTTGCCATGGGGTCTCCACTTAGGCCTTTGCTAGCAGAAATTTTGATGTCAGAACTGGAGAATGGTTTTCTAAAACAGGCAAAAAATATTATCTATTAGTTTAGATGTGCCGACGACATCTTAGTATGTTTCCATGGAAATGATATTGAACTAAATTCCACTTTAAATTATCTAAATAATATACACCCCAACATAAAATTCATTTCCTAGAAAAGGAAACAGATAATAAAATAAATTTTTTAGATGTTACAATTTCAAAGAAGGGAAATAGACTAGAATTCGATATCTTCCGCAAACCAACCTTTCAGATGTCACCATCCCAGCTGACTCAATACACCCTAACTCCTATAAACTGGCAACCTATAGATCTATGATCCATAGAGCCTTCAATATCCCTCTTAGTAAAAATAATTTTAAAAAATAACTGAACACAATCAAAAATATAGCAATCAATAACGGCTGCTAATCTAAAATAATTTAATAAGCCGTAACGAAACAAATCACTTTCAGCTTAATCTACCCCGTAAAAGAATACCGAGAAAAGAAAATATTCATACCTTAGACATATTTTGGTCCCTTCTCGGATAAAATATCCCAAGTTCTCACGGCCGAAAAAACAAAAAATAGCTTTAAAACCCGCTTAAAAATTAGCCAATATATTTTTCAATGCCAAAGATTGTCAAGGGTCCAATAGCTGTTACGTAGGCGAAACGGGACGGAATTTCAAAACAAAATTCGCAGAACACAATACCTCTTATAGGCTAAAAAATGAAAAATCACACTTTACTAAACATTGCTTAGAAACAAACTATACTTTTCCCGATATCGATTGTTTACAAAAACTCCATACGACACCTAAAGGGTCAAAACTAAATTTCTTAGAATCCATAGAAATTTACAGACATTCAAAGGACCATAATATAAATTTACTGAATAGTCAATTAGACGTAACAAATTACGTCCTGTTCCAACTGTATATAATAGACCGACATCTGTTCATCATATAAACATAAAATACCAAAAATCTGTTTTAGTCTTAGTCAAGCGTTTGACAATCTAGTTGTCCTACGAAATCGCGATAACGCAATTGTAAAATCTTTACAAATTGGCTTTAGTACACCGGACTTAAATTGTGGTCTTCTATAATTTTATGTCAGATTAAAAACCAAGCCTCTATATATTTGAGATTGATTGAAAGCAAAGCTATCCTAGAGCATTCCGTTGTGGTCGAGCTTATAGTATTCTATTTTGTATTATCTGTAGCTTGTTAAAATCAGTTTTGCTTGCTAATGGTGTATCTTCTACAATATCTAGGATTATTTAATACTATTAGCTACCATCAATATGGCATTCGTAAAAAAAGATCAGCAGAAGATCTTCTAACTTATGTAACACATGTTTGGAACCACGCAATAGACCACTTTGGAGAACCTCGAGCGGTTCAACTACACCCTTATGAATGTCTGAAAATTTTTGTCTGTGGCTCCTGTGTTTCCTCAAAGAGCGTTCTTCATGAGTGGCAGGCTCCATACTGTCTCCTACTCGCTTCCTCGTTAACGATGTGCTGGAAAGGGCCAGCAATCCAATCTACGGCTTTGTAGGTGACTGTACGCTTATTTCTTCATTCACTTTGAATGCTCGAATATAGCTACTCATGTAAATATTCGCAGACAGCGAGAAGTCGCTCAACTAACAAGGACCTGGAAGAAATTATATCTGGAGTGATAGAGATCAAGTAGCATTTAACACTACAAAAATCCAGGCAGTAGTTTTTTTCTAAAAAAGTTAACGTTGCTAAACCCTGCAGAGTTATTGCGGGATACTTCATTCCTCCAACATTGGCATTCAATTTATTCCGCGCTAATTTGGGAGCAAATATTTCTTGGAATGAACATGTTGCATGCATAGGAAAGGAAGCTTCTCAAAAGCTAGAAATATTATATCGAATTAGAAAGCTAACACTCCACAACAACTGTTAATTCTGTACAAAGCTCAAATTCGACCAACGCACTGCGGTCCAGGAATTTAATTTTTCGTTCAAAATAATCTACAGGTCTTAATTTCCAACCAATTGAATCATTTTTTTTAAAATTTAAACTCGTAACTAAATTTACAAGAAATCCCTCGCAGTCGATTTTTGAATTTTGGCCAATTTTTGATTATTTTTCTGCATGAACACACTAAAGCCATTTATGTCTCTCGATCCAGATAATCTGAAATTTGGCCCCTAGATGAATTAACATAGCCATTTTCAGGCCATTATTTGGATATACAGTCGGTCTAAAAAGTCTCCATACACCACCTGCTTTCTATACTATTGTTCTGTTATGTTTAACTAATTAATTGGAACTATGAAAAAACATGTTTAAATTAATATTTGAAACTTAACCAGCCAAGATTAGTATTAAAAACAACTACGGAACATTTTATTTAGAAGTTACATCATTGTTATAAAAATGTAAACAAAATTAATGTCAAAAAAGTCTCCATACACTTAACAATTTTCAATAATAGTTTGACGGAGTTTAACGGAAAATAACAACTTCGTTTAAAGTAATATTTAGTGGGACCGCCGTTTTCCTTGAAAATCTAACGTAATTTTTTGTCATGTTTGTAACCAGCTTTCTAGTAACTTCAGCTGGCACGTCCTCCCATTCGTTGAATATTCTTTTTTTAATTCTTCTCTATTTGAAACATTATGCTTGCGAACGCGCCGTTTTATTTCCTGCCATAAATGCTCAATGGGGTTAACATCAAGTGATTGTGAAGGTGTATGAAGCTGCTGTTGCACATTATGGTTCATCCATCCTCTCATCAAGTTTGCGGTATATTTCGGATCATTATCCAGTTGGAAAATGTATCTTTTTTAAAGTGCTAATTTTTGGACACTTTCTCTGAAATTGTGTCTCAAAATGTTCAGATAAACATGCTGATCCATGATACCATTAATAAAATGTAAATTTCCAACCCCTCCAGCGGACATGCATCCCCAAAGCAGCCACCCACTTGTCTCACCGTGGAACAAATGTTTTTAATATTGAATGCGGTGTTCGTTCTCCAAATTTTGGTTCTGCCTCAGACCCAGAGAGGTTAATTATAGTTTCACCACTAAAGATTAGAAATTCCCAAAATTCAGGAAGTTAAGTTACGTATTCCCTGGCAAAAGCAGGCTAACCACTTTTTGCGATTAGCTTCCGAAATTAACGGCTTCTTCCTGGCTGCACACCCCTTAAAGCCTGCCCTGTGTAAACAATTTCTCACTGGTTGTGAACAAACATTTTTCGAAAATAGCTCCCTTACTTCTTCTTTTAATTCCGGTGCACTTTTCTTTGAATCTATAATTATTTGTCTAACAATAACTGGCCTCTTCACGTGGAGTCAGTGTCTTTGGACAACCGGAGCATGGTCAAATTTTATAGGAACCCATTGATTAATACCGGTTTACAATGTACTGAACAATAGCATGCGACTTTTTAACAATTTTTCCTATATTTCTGTACGATTGTCCATCTCTAGACAAATCAATTATGATCTTTCGAACTTCAATACTACTTTGAAAACCTACTGCAAAATTACTAGCAACAAGTGACAGATTATGAAGTATGGCCGAAAATTATTCATTTGTTTTCAGTTTAGCGAGCAATCGATAGCTTGATAAAATACGACTGATTATAGCGTGTTTTTCTCAATGCAGTTCTTGAGTGTATGGAGACTTTTTTGACATTAATTTTGTTTACATATTTATAACAATGATGTCATTTCTAAATAAAATGTTCCGTAGTTGTGTTTAATGCTAATCCTCGTTGGTTAAGTTTCAAATATTAATTTAAACATGTTTTCTCATAGTTTCAATTAATTAGTTAAACATAACAGAAAAATTCTATAGAAAGCAGGTGGTGTATGGAGACTTTATGGACTAACTCTTCACAAGCATGAATGACCTCACCGGTATTTAAAGTAAGGCTTCCCTATTTTCCTCCTATACACAAATATTTGGTTTTGTTGCAGTTAACTGTTAAACCTCAGTTTTTATGTATTGTATATATATATAAGTGTTATGATAATTGTGGTTGATTTTTGGTTGGACAATTAACTAGTTTTAGATATAATTTTCTATAATGTAACATATAAGGCGTTAAAGGAATGAGGAAGGGGGTTAGATTTTTTGATTTTCTTTATTGACTCACACGAAAGGCACAGTCTTTTATTTCTAGTAAATGAACGTTGATCTAACATGGTGGGAACGTATACTTATTCTAACTTAACCTAAGTATTTACAGTAGGGTTCCTAATCTAAACTTATCCTGGGAAATATGTTTTTTTTTAACATGATTATGACCTAACGTAACTTAATCCAGGGTATATGCAAACTTAACCTAGTTTTACATTCTTCTGTCAAGGTGGGTTGGGAGGGCCATCGTCTTCGTCCGAGAGAGGGTCTGAGGGTCTCGGAAATTAGTTGCGACGCCTTGGTCAGGAACTTCATTTGAATCTGCCTCATAGTGCCTTCATGTTGGCATACCGAAGTCTCTGTGTAATTGGTTATTTCGCATTAACCAAAGGACTCCTATGATCATCCTCAGGGGGTTAGAGTATTGCTTCTTATTTATTATATTATATGTCCTTTTTGATATTCTTGGAGTCGAAGAAGAGGAAAATTATGTCATTTTTCATTATTTAAAATTTTAACAGAAATAGTATCTAGATGTTAAAGCTAAGTTTCAGTTGTAAATATCTCTTGAGGCCCTTTCTATGCTCACCTTTCTCTTGCGATAAATATTTCACCATAAGGTGAATAAATATTGAGTGGTAACGCCTGGATTAAGTTTTTCTTTAACGTTTTTCTGCATACTCGCGCGAGAAGGGTTCTTTGATAAATTGGTTTATTTATTTTTAAGGTACACTGATTTAAAAACCTTCTTCTTCTTTCGACTTATAGCTACGCACTAGTGCCTGTTTTTTTTGTTCCCTGCTCTATAGATCGTCGTTCCATCTCTCTCTTGGAAGTCCGATTGATCTTCTTCCATTCGGTGACTTGTCTCTTGCTATCCGTACTATTCTGTTGTTTGCCACTCTGCCTATGTACTGATCTGATTCCACTATTCTTCCTTTATCCACTGGTTGATATTTTCTATATTACATGTGCATCCCCAATGTCTTGTTTATACATCTCCTCAGTATTTTCATTTCAGTTCATTACAGCATCCTCTGTGTTATATCTGTATCGAGTCTTGTTTCGGATGTGTTAGTCATTACTGGTCGTATTACACTTAGTATATTCTTGTTTTAATCTCAAGGGAGAGGAATTTATTTCTAAATATGGTATCATTGAGGCATCCCGCTATCTTATTAGCCTTGTTGACTTGATGTTTTACTTCTTCCCCAATTTTTTTCGATACTAGGTATTTTGGTATCCAGGTACTCGATATACACCACCTGTTCTATTGGATTATCTTCCACCACCAGCTTGCACCTAATCGGCTTTTTTGCTATTATTATTTGTTGATTTTTTCAGCTGATATTGACATAGTACATTGTTTTACTGCTATGTAGAATTCGTATAGCAGCCTTTGCAAATCGTTCTCGATCTCAACCATTATTATCGCGTCATCTGCATAACATATAAGTTCTCTGTTACCCATTCTATATCCCTTCTTTGTTTTCACATTCCTTATAATTTCATCAATGACAATATTAAATAGAAGAGGACTTAAAGAGTCTCCTTGCCTGATTCCAGACTCATAGTTGATTGGTTCTGTCATTCCTTCTGCTAATCTTGCGACTACTTTATATATATATATTATATATATATATATATATATATATATATATATATATATATATATATATATTCTCGATAGTTTTAATTAGGTCTAATGGTATGTTCCTGTTGTATATAGATGAACAACGTTTTCTCTTTGTACATTAACGAAAGCTTGTTTGAAGTCTATCAGGCACAAATATGCTGGAATATTGTATTCTATGGATTTTTCTTTTACCTGTCTCACAATGAATACGGCATCGGTGCTTGAGCGCTCACTTCTGAATCCTTGTTGTTCTTCTTTCAGTTGTATTCTCGCGTTTATTTTTGTTGTAATAATCTTTGTTGTTAATTTCAGCGTACAATTGAGTAGATTTATGCCTCTATAGTTATTTGGAACTTCTTTTTCTCCCTTCTTGTGCATTAGTATAATTGTCGCTGTTCCCCATTCATCTGGGATTCTATTCGATACTATACTCCTCTGTATAAGTGTGTGGAGTTGCTTAACCCATATTTTAGTAGTGATTTAAAAACTGAACTAAATAAAAAAACTATGCATTTTGAGTAAAATAAAAGCGCTTATTAATTCAAGTATCCCGAATTACTAATTAATTGGAAATTATTGATGACTTAATGGTATCAAAACCGACCACGAAAATGAATAACATATTAATTTGTTTTTAGAGTGAAACAACTGTAAACAGAACAATTGTGCGACAGATCCTCGAAGCAGTAAATAAGGCTTTAGGTACTATTGTAGATGAAGCAAACGATTATTTGATAGAAAAACTAAAAAATGAGACACAAATTCAAGAGTGGTCAGTTAATATTCAAGTTAACGTAGCAACCGGTGTTGCCAAAGCAGTTTTTTCAGCTTTTAATATCATAAAAAATGTAACTGACCTCAAAATCCTCGATTGTATTGCTGACGAGGAATCTTCAATCCTCACAACTCTTGGACAAGCTGCCAGTGATAATGGATGGTGCAATAACAGACTGGCTGCTAATCTAACCCGTGCTTTCCAAGATGTAACTAGGCATATGGTAGACAGGAATGAAAAGTTTAAAACTTATCTTACGACACTGGAAAAATGTACTTCAAGTGATGATAAATGCTTCGATCAGTATATTAGCAGCGTTGTCAGTTACATTGAGACCGAATTTGGAGAAGGAGATACCCTGGAACATGCCCTTGAAGAAGTAATAGGAGTTTACAAGATAATGTTTGGTCAAGATGTGCCTGCTTGCAACGATAAATATCTATTTCCAGAAATTGCCGCCGGTTTCCGCAGTTCTGTCAACAATATTATTAATTGTTTTACATCATAAGTTTTCCGATAAAAACTTAGAAAATAATTTTAAGCAATAAATAATGTTTTATTGTAAAATTTCGTAAGTTTCTTTTTCCATTATTTTTACAGCTTTGAAATCCGTTTTATAAACATATTAGTGTCGAAGCTTTGGAGGGGAAAGAATTTAGACGTTTTTATGTGTTTAAGACATTAACGTAATATTTTACGCAACAAATTGCGGTAATTTAATCGTATCTATTAAGCTATAGTCCCGTTAACAGATCGCATAGATCATGCGAATGTCATGCTTAACACTCTAAAAGAACAGTCCCATAAAATTGGTGTAAAGATAAATTTTTTGAAGACCCAGTTTATAACAAATCTAGTGTTTACCAAGCCACTATCAGTAAACGTGGCAAACAATGGGCAAGTAATGACATATAAATATTTGGGACTTGAAATTAAGTTTTACAGAGATAATCAGACTCAAAAGAATTTTTAATGCCACTGTAGTGTGCAAATCTAAATTGCGTGTGGTTTATGGGCAATAATTCCATTTCTAAGCAAAACAATAAAATAATAGGGTAAGTTTCGTTATTAATGACAATGACAAGCTCCTAATACGTATATTTCAAAAGAAGCCATGCTTCTGTGAGATTTTTATCATAAATTAACATCACTTCATACCAACATGCACATCTTATGCAAATGACGAAAATAAGATCTGCGATAGGTGTGGTGCGGACATGCAAAGGAAAAGGAACGCGATCATTGAGGAGCGTTTTCGTTCAGTCTTACGTTGTCCTAGAAAAGGCTGCCCAACAACAAAATCATTTAGAAGCGGAAATGAACTCTTCCATTATACAGATTTGAACGGCAATTACATTATAATTTAAGCTTATGTCATATTTTGGAATTTCGTGTACGACATTGCGAGTACAACATGTGAAAAATTGACTGGAAAGTCATCATAGACCAAAAGTGATTGGTATAAGATGTGCCGCTAAGTGTGTTCCTCAATTGTATCAGTCCACCGTAGAGGACAATTAATAGGAAGCAACGACGATCCTATACAAATTGATGAAGCGCGATTCGCGGGTCGCGGAAAATATAACAGGGGAAGGCTCTAACAAGGTGATCAACAACCTGAATCTGAAGATAGCGATGCACCGGTGCAAAACAATCGAAACCATGGTAAACGAATAGATGGGCTGTGGGTTTTTGGTTTGAAAATAAAACGAGAAGTACAATATTTTATTGTAGAAAGGAGAGATAAAAGCACATTAATAGCAGTTATAGAAAGAGAGGTTCAATTTTAATCTGTTATTCATTCAAATGAGTGGCCAGCGTATAGGAATATTGGCAGGCCAGGTTTCGACTATCAAACCGTTAATCACCAGCAAAATTATGTTGATACAATTACAGGAGTTCATACAATAGTTATTGAACGGTTGTGAGTAGATGCCGAAATTTACATCTTAAAGAAAATAAGGGGAGGACCATTAAACCATCTTAATCACATCTGGACCTGGAAAATATTAACGAAGAGTGAAGACGACCAATTTGTCAGATTTTTAAAAGCTATTGCCTCTGTTGCATATATATATATATATATATATATATATATATATATATATATATATATATATATATATATATATATATATATATATATATATATTGTTCGTCTTATCATATTATTATTTTATAGCAATGTTATAGCAGGGTAGATCACAAATTTTTTGGTAGACTGTAGACGCACGCTACAGCGGCACCGAATTTTTTGACACCCCAAATAGGAACATAACAAATCGGTTGACCCACTTAAAAATAAAAATTGAGGATGATGGCTATTGTATAATAAAGATTGAGAAATACTATTTAATGTTGTGCTTATATGTAGAGGGTGTCATTTAAAAAAAAAAAGTCAAGTTGGCTTTGTAATCTGTCAAATTTGACAACTGTGTTATCATATTTGTCTTCCTCGTCTTCATATGTAGAATCGGAAAATGGTGAATTAGGTGGGACACTTAAAAAATATCCCTGTAAAAGCATATTTTGAACAGAAAAGAAATATTCCTTTTCTGCAGGATAGTTTGAAAAGTATACAGAGAACTGGTGTTAGTGGGGTGGTAGGTATCACTCGTTGTTATGAGAAGATGGTACATAGAAGGTTTTTAACTATTTTATCGATGTTTAGCGGGTATGCGGAGGTTAGAAATTGTAATAGCTAGTTGCTGCATATAACTATGTCGAGTTGCGTTGATGTCCATTATTTATTTTTCATAGTTGCCATTATATATAAGAAGCAACATTTCTTATAAAGATAATTTATCTGTGTTACTAGTTATGTATTTTATTAATAATAAGCTTTTATTAGGCAAATAAAAATATGTGATACATTAGATGAAATAAAAATAAAAACTAATTATCTAAAGAGAATTTTTAAAGATGGGTTAAACATTTCGTGATGATTTAATCTTAAGTAGATGATAAACAAGCTATATTTATTTACACACGAATTCTTTTGTCCATAATGCTTGGTTTGAACGATATAAGGCAGAAAAGATCAAGCGATGCTTGAATGGCAGCGTTTCTCAACCTGTGGGGTGCGCCCCACTAGGGGGGGGGGGGGGGGGGGGGCGTGATTACACTATTGGGGGCGCGAGCGTATCAAAAAGAAATTATTAATAAAAACATTCATTAAAAACATTTAATATAATTTATTGAAAGGAAAGCAAACCAAAATACATTCTGACATAATAAAAAATAAAATACACATTTACACTGGTATAATACACCTATAAATAGGATTGAATTAGTACTGCACAATGTATTTACCTAATAATTAACATATCAATACTAAATTAAAAACAAGTTTAATAATTATTAGTGACTCCCTTGGGCCTGTTTTGCAGAGCAAAGGTTTTCGAAGGATTGTTTAATATTAGAAATAGACACTCTTCTTTTTCTGTATTTAGCTGAGATCTATATTTTGTTTTCAAAGCAGCAACCGCAGAAAATCTGGTTTCGCAAAGGTAGGATGTTCAAAATGGTGATAGAATACGAAATGCTCTTGTTTTCAGTGCAGAAAACTCATCATCCACCCCTGCCCAAAATTGAAAGAGTGACTTATTATTAAACTGCCTTTTGATTTCACCACTTGCCGTGAAGTCTTTGAAGATTTCTTCTTCGAAAGTTGAGAGCCCTTCGGAAGTATTTTGAAATGTATCCCTAACCCACTCGTAACTTGCTACCAAGTTGTCGTCAGTAAGAAAATACTTTTTAAAATTCTTTGTTAACATGGCTAGAGCATTCTCAATGGTTACTAAAACAACTTTCACACGTTGTTCTTCAGCCTTGTATGTTTTAACACATTCACCCACATGTGCAAACATTTCTAGGTTTTTTTTTGCTTTACATGTCTGCTCTACAATTCCAATTTTCTACAAAAAGCATTAATTTTATTGCTTGTATCGAATATATTTGTATTTGCTCCTTGGAGTTGAAGAAGGTATTTAGTTTCTCGAATATATCGACCAAGTAGCTCAATTTCATCGCAAATAAACTATGTCGAAACTTCTTGACTTCCGGTCGATTTTCCTCTTCTAGAAAAATGGTGATTTAACTTCTTAATTCATAAACACGCTGCAAATATTTTCCACATGATAACCATTTTGCCTCGCAATAAAATCGCAAAGCTGAATGTTCGGCAACCATGTCTTTAAGAAGTGAAGAAAAAATTCTATATTTCAGGCATCTCATTTTAATATAATTTACTACGGTTACAACTGTAGTGAGAAAAATATTCAGAGCAGGACTCATTTCTTGGGCAGCCAGAGCTTCTCTGTGAATCATACAATGTGTGCACATACACAGTGGAGATTTTTGTTTCATAAGTGCTTGTACACTTTGAAATCTTCCAGACATTGAATGAGCACCATCGGTACATATTCCGACGCAATTTTACCACTCCATATTTACCTCGTTTATAAAATCATTTAAGACAGCAAATAATGCTAGTCATGTTGCTTTGAGTTCTATTGGTTTGTAGAAAAAGAGTTCTTCTACTGCTGACATATCATCACAAAATCGAACATATGCAATGAAATGAGCATCTTTATTGCTATATGTAGCCTCATTAAGCTGAATTGAAAACAATTTGTCACGCAACTTCCCGAAAAGCTGGTGCTGTACATCTTCAGCTATATTACCAATTCGACGGGCAACAGTATCATTTGATATAGGTATGAATAGCAATTGTTTGGCAAAATTATCTCCAAAGCTAGTTTCTACAATCTCAATTACTGCTGGCAAAACAAGCTCTTCACAAATGATGTGCTTTTTACATATGGCTATTTTATATGAAACTTTGTAAGAGGCAAGTGAAGCTTTTTCATTCACAGATAAAGTTTTTTTTAAAATAATGATTTCTGCTTTACATATGATTTTAATTTTAATTCGAAGAATTCTCGGGGTTTGTTAACGTACTCGCAATGAAGCGTTTCCAAATGTCGTTTAAGTTTATTTAGTTTCATGCTATTTGCTGCCAACACGATTTTTGAGCAAATAACACACAGGGGCCTTTCTTCTTCATTTACTTCAGTACTGGTAAACCCTAAATTTAAGTATTCTTGAGAATATTTTCTTGATTTTATTTTCGGAACCACGCTCGCCTGTTCACTTGTTGATGCTTCACTATCGTCTAATGCTCGCTTAGGCCCACTTAAAAATTTATCCATGATTCTGTATAAGTTTACGCCGTGAATACTTAATACCTTGAATTTCAATTAACACGTAAATTACAACATACACATTCACGATATATCCGATAGCAGTAGAAGGATCAACTCGACTGAGACGGGCTGTAATTGAACGAGGTGCAGCATTTATACACTTTTAGGCAGGCTTTTCGAATGTTCAAGACAACTCGGAACTTCTCGCGAAGCCCCTACCGATATGGTGGACGTAACAGACAGCAATAGAGAGGCATCGATTCTAGTTTTGTCAACGTAGCCGATATGTGTTGCCAAATATGAATAAATTTACTTATTCTTGGTAGTTTGTAATTAAGGTCATAGTGTAGCTTTAGCATCAAAATACTGAAAATACATTATTATTGCGTACATTGTTATTGTACGAGAGGGGAGGGAGGCGCGATGAAAATATATATATAATATATATATATATATATATATATATATATATATATATATATATATATATATATATATATATATATATATAAATATATATATATATATATATATATATATATATATATATATATATATATATATATATATATATAATAAATATATATATATATATATATATATATATATATATATATATATATATATATATAATAAATATATATATATATATATATATATATATATATATATATATATATATATATATATATATATATATATATATATATATATAATAAAATATATATATATATATATATATATATATATATATATATATAAATATATATATATATATATATATATATATATATATATATATATATATATATATATATATATATATATATATATATATATATATATATATATATATATATATATATATATATATATATATATATATATATATATATATATATATACAGTCCCTGGCCAAATTATTAGACGCACTGCAAGATTTCATGTAAAATATTAATTACCGAGTGATATTGTACCGTTTTATTATTTTAAATTGATTTGTTTTTTATTTTTATATTATCCAATCAATTACCTATTTATTTGTCATAAATAAAACAGCATTAATTTAGAAAAGCATAAGTTTATTAAGTTTTAAAGAAAAGTGACATTAATGTTAGTTAAAGTCAATATTTAGTTGAGCCACCTTTAGCCGCTATCAAAGCTTTAATTCTGCGCGGCATGCTATCAATGCAAGATTGTACTGTCTCCTGCATTTGAGGATGATGATTCCACACATGAATAATCTTTTCTAGGAGCTGGGTTTTGTTGGTAATCACATCTTTAGCCACTTCTCTTTTCATCAGCTCCCACACATTTTCAATGGGGTTCATATCAGGGCTATTACCCGGCCAATCCAACAGAGGGATATTTTTTCTGCCAAAAAAGCTTTAACAGACCGAGCAGTGTGGCAGGGAGCTCCATCTTGCATGAAAGTAAATGGTTCCCCATTTGGAAACCATTCTCTGAGCTGCGGAATCAACCGATTTTGTAATACTTCTTTGTACTGATCTTGCCTCATTATTCCTTTGACGACGTACAGACGTCCAGTGCCCTTGCCGCTGATGACTGACCAAATCATCACTTTGGTGGGATGTTTAACCGTCGGGAAGACACAATCAGGATGAAACTTTTCTCCATGACGACGACGCACATACTGAGCTTTATTCTGCAAAATTTCGAATGTGCTTTCGTCACTGAAGCAGACCTGTCAAAAATAGGAAAAATATATAAACTTCCATGTTTATTTGCTTTATTTAACTGAAAATGATAATAATGTATCAATTATTGATTAAATTGCTGTATCTTACCGATCTCCAGAAGTCCACATCTTTGTCTTACCATTGTTTGGCCCACTTCAGGCGCTTTGCTTTCATTGCAGCTGTTAACTTGGGCTTCCTGGCGGGGCGACAGGCCTTAAAATCTAATTCTTTCAATTTTCTTCGAACAGTGCGCTCAGAAGCATTTACACTAGCATCCTGGAGTTGTGATTTTATTACCTTTGTGGTAGCAAATCTGTTTTCTACACAAATTTTCTTCAAACATCTCTCTGACCGTGGAGTGAAAATTGGTTTTCTACCGCATCTTTTCTTTCTTTTCGGGCTTAATTCCTTCCCTGACTCAATTTTCTTTTTTATGCGTCGTACACTAGCTTCAGAAACCTCCAATCTTCGTGATATTTCTCGGTTTGTAAATGTTTTCGCAATCACAAGGGCCTTCACTTCAGCTTTTTTACGTGGTGAAAGATCGCCTTTTCTACCCATAATGAAAATAGTCCAATTACTTTTTTAAAACACTGCATACAAAATAAACTAATAACTGAGTAGTATAAAACTGTTAAACAAACAATCACAGTCCATAAAGCCACAGAAACACGTCCGTACCTGACTCGATTCCGATCGCGACTGATACAGGTTTGTACTTGTTTACGTTCATCACTTCATCACTTTGTCAACACAGTGTTGCCATATGTTAAAAATAAATACAAATATGTAGTCTACAACAATTCTTTTAAATAAAAATCAATAATATTGTAGTTTAAATATACCTATATTGCATAAAAACTCTTAAGAAACATAAAATTACTAAAAAAAATACAGTGCGTCTAATAATTTGGCCAGGGACTGTATATATATATATATTTTTTATATATATATATATTATATATATATATATATATATATATATATATATATATATATATATATATATATATATATATATATATATATATATATATATATATATATATATATATATATATATATATATATATATATATATATATATATATATATATATATATATATATATATATATATATATATATATATATATATATATATATATATATATATTATTATATATATATATATATATATATATATATATATATATATATATATATATATATATATATATATATATATATATATATATATATATATATATATATATATATATATATATATATATATATATATATATATATATATATATATATATATATATATATATATATGAGTACTCTGACATCTTCTTTTTCTCGCTGCAATGTTTCTCCATCTATTAAGGAGAAGCAAATCCGCTGGGGTTGCCTCTGGTTGTTGTTCGATATACCTCAAAGCTTTTTCCAAAGAAGCAAAACCTTCTTGATGAGAGATCTTAGTGGGAGACTGTTCATCCAGCGCCGCTTCGTCATCATCATCGTCATCTGATTTTTCGGTTTCCTGAAAGGCAGTCGTTATTTCTTCAATACTCATTTCTTCTTCTAAATCATCTGCTGTAATCCATTCAACAACATCTTCTCTTGTCACATTTTTGCAACCTTTTAATTTTTGCATTAATTCAAATAAACTTTTTTCTTTTTCTTCTATCTCGCTGTCAAAATTTGAACAGGATATTTCTTCATGGCTTTTCAATTTCAAAGCTAATTCATTTAATGGAGTACCATCTTCACTGTCATTATAGTCAATAACTTTTGACCAAGATTTTTGAATAGTAGTAGTACGCACAGAATCCTAAGCTTGACTTACCCAGTAAATAACATTTTTCAGTGTAACCTTTCTCATCCCATTGATAATATCCTCCTTTTCTGTGTATTCTAACAGATGTTCAAGATATAAACGCCTATAATTTTTTTTAATGTTTTCGAGGATGCCTTGATCCATTGGTTGCATTATGCTGGTTAAATTTGAAGGAAAAAAATTTTACAATTTCACCCACATGAAGTCCTTCTCCAGGGTGAGAGGGGGCATTAACATTATTATCATCAGGGTGAGAGGGGGCATTAACATCCATATCCATTAACAAAATTGCTTTAATAGGAAGACAGTTTCTGTTCAAAAATTTAGTCACAGATTGCACGAACTCTTCTTCAAACCAGTTAGTAAATAAGGTCGCATCCATCCATGCGCTCTTCTGACTTTTGTAATAGACTAGTAGGGCTTTGGGTGAGATGTCTTTTAAAGGCTCTTGGACGTGCAGACTTGCTAATCACCATCAGTGGGATTTTGTACTTACCAGATGCATTGGAACATACCATTATAGTTAATCTTTCCTTACTTCATTTGTGCCCAGGAGTTGATTTTTCCTATCGAGATGCCAATGTTTTTGATGGAAGCATTTTGTAATTCAGACCAGTTTCGTCACAGTTGTAAATTTGATCACATGTGTATCCACAATCTTCGATTTGCTTTTTAAAATTCTGCTTAATTGCTCAATTGGTGACACATCAGCAGAAAGTTTTTCACCACATACAATCAGTTGTCGTACACCGTACCGTTTTTTCCAGCCGTCAAGCCATCCAGAACCGGCGGTAAACTGATCTATCTCTGGGAATTGTCTACTAATCATTATTGCTTTCTGTTGTAAAATTGGTCCTGACAGAGGCACACCTTTTGGTCTCTGTAGGTTAAACCACATGAATAAAGCTTCGTTAACCTTTTCATAGTCGCCGGTTTTCATTGATTTTCTTCCTGAGGACGAGAAGGCTTGATTTATACACCACTCTTCTATTTTTGTGCGGTTTCTTTTCCAATCTCCAGCTGTTACCTCACCTACTCCATAATTTCGTGCAACAACTTAAATTGTCTCTCCTGCTTCGATTCTTCTGATGGCTTTTTTCTTCAATTCTTTTACGCTTGTTTTGGTCCATGATAATACGACAAACAAAATTTCGAACAAACAACGTATTAATTACACTTAACTACCAGAACTCCAACCAAATAAATTATGTGAGTATACTCGTACTTCTCCATAGTAAACGCTATAATGCACTGCATTCACGCAAATTTACATGCTGAAAGAGTCCAAAAACATAAATAGGGGACCACTCACACGGACCAGGGGGATTTCCCGAAGGCCCCGACGATTTTAAATGGAAATATGTACATACATATTTTAGAAGCTCGGTTAATACGCAGCATAGACGCGCCTACCTCGGATAATCAGGTTCTTAAATTGGCTCGGATAATCGCGACTCGGTTAATCGGGGTTCTACTATATATATATTATATATATATATATATATATATATATATATATATATATATATATATATATATATATATATATATATATATATATATATAAATCAAAAATACTTTATTATAGTAAAAAATCAATGATTTTTTTTTGACAAAGCATATTAAATCTAATAAAAACTTGATTATAATGCAAAAAATAAAAAATAGAACAAATTAAATATACGCAAAATAATAAGGAAATCTGGAAACGAAATATATACTCAGCTAAAATTTAGAACACGAAACATCAAATATACACTAGACAAACAACAAGATAACTAGTTAACACAGAACTAGTTCCACTCAAAGTAAAATTAACACTAGTATATAAAACTAAAACTATAATACGTAGTTGTCGTTAGTAAGGGAAAAATGGAGCATACAAACCAACACAGCACATGTGCTTTACAATCAAACGGAATGAAAGCCAACAAAAAAGGGGGATCATGCAAGCGAATCAGCATAAAACTCACCCAGATCATAATATAATTTGTTAATTAATAATTTTTTAAGACCCTTTCGAAATACTCTAAATAAGTTAGCGGTCTTGATGTGAGCTGGAAAATGGTTAAACAATTTTCTATCCTCGTACATGAGTGCCCTAACTGGAACAGGCAAAGGCAGATATGCAGCCCGGAGAGTGCCCCTCTGAGATGCTACGCGCTGAATACTTAAGCGATTTTTATACATCAACGAAGCGGTCTCCAAGACGAACAGGAAAGCGAGGGTCAGAATTCCCTGCGAGAGAAAGATGGATCTACAGGATTCCCTCTGATGGGCACCAATGATAAAGCGGACAGCCTTCTTCAGCAGCAAAAACAAAATATTCAGAAGATATTGGCTGGCAAAACCCCAAAAAGGGAATATATATATATATATATATATATATATATATATATATATATATATATATATATATATATATATATATATATGTATATATATATATACATATATATATATATATATATATATATATACATATACATATATATATATATATATATATATATATATATATATATATATATATATATATATATATATATACATATATACATATACATATACATACATATATATATATATATATATATATATATATATATATATATATATATATATATATAGAGAGAGAGAGAGAGAGAGTGTAATTCATAAAGTTTGCACTATATGGGCAAAATTTTTATTATAAGAGTTTTTGAAAATTTAACTTCGAAATGTGTTAGTGCATGTTTTATATTTAGGATTACACCCAAAGAAGGTCATGACGTCACAAGCCTTGCCTGTAAAATTTGACATATAAAATTTAAAACGGGGAAAAACGAATTTTTTTAAAAAAATATCGAAAAACGTTCTAAAAAAAAATTGTATTTTAGTTTTGCATCTATATGCTAATTTTCAGAAAAAAATTACAAAATTTAGTTTTTTCAGTCATGTCCCCCGAAAATGATAATCGAAAGTTTTTTCTTATAAATTATATTATATACTTTTTTAGTGGTTAATGTTTTACTAAATGTTACGAAAAAAAATTAATTAAACCGTAAAATTAGGCTGAAAATTTATTTTTTTCAAAAAGTTGTAATTTAACAATGCAATATTGCATTGCTTAATATTTATGACACGTCAATTTTTAAGGATTACTATTATAAAAAATTAATGTTATTTACTAAATAAGAAAAACGTTCTTTAGTTTCTACGCTGCTTCCTTCCTTTTCAAGGCACATAGTAGTTCTGTTATAAATTTTATGACGAACTCCGGCTAGATTTCATTTACAGACTGGGGGATAGTTTCTTCTAAGTGTGCGATATTTCACTCCACACAACTGTTCTTTACAAAGCTCAAATTCAACCAACTATGGAATACTGCTCCCATGTTTGGGCTCCGCTCCCAAACTTACATGCATTTGTTGGATTCTATTCAGAGATGAGTCAGACGTATGATAAAAGTAGTGCTTCGTTATTTAGTAGAGTTGATTCATCGAATTGAATGGAAAATTTGCAAGTAATCGCATAATGACATTTCAACGTCTTTAGCCATTTCATCTATTCTTTTTTGCACCGAATTATTACTCAAAGGAATTTCTCTGATGATATCTGATGGTGTCTTATGATGAATAACAATTTTTATTACTTCTTTGACTGACGGCAAGATTAATTCCTTACCAATTGTATGTGGTTTTCCCACTTTTACGACAAAGAATGAAATATTACATGAGGCTCATAATCCATCATTTTCTTGTTTAGAAGACGACGCAAAAAGGCTTTAAATATTTCTTTTCCAGTCCTTGAAAATAGGATAAATCTTGGTCCTTTTTATCAGCAGGCATTTTATTCAAATGATCTTGTAACCTAGAAGGCGTCATGGCTTCATTTGAAAAAACTTTTTGGAAAATTAAACACATAAGTAATAATGGGTTTGTAGGAGAGTGCGTAAACCCATATTTAAAACACTCAATACTAAACTGCCGGCATTTCTTCTTAGATTCAGACATTTTGAAATACAATATTTGCAACGGTTTAAATAAATTAACTCCTCAACAGATTTATAGATAGTTATGAAAATAATGGCTGTAATGACTTCTATCACTTGCTTTTTTAAACAAGTCATTACAAGCTTCCATATTTTTATCGAAACATGCTTGATTGCGTGAATCGCGTCTTTGCTTACCAACTTGAAAAGACTTGTCACCGACAATACTAAACCGAATTAAGTATACGTATACCTAATGCTAATTTAAATTTTTTAATGCTTATTTACGCGATAATAATAAGATAAAAATTTTAGATGGCTAGATAAAATATTTATTCCTGAAAACAGTAGATATTTTCAAAATATTTTATTATATTAATTTTCTAAATAGGTAGGTACGCCGCGCCGTGGCATTGTTAAAAAGAGAAAGAAATTCTGTCTCTCTTACTCTTCTTTGTTCTTCGATGGCTCCAAACGAAATACGAATACATTCTCGCACAGGGCGTGCGCCGAGAAAGGGAGATAAAATGACTCATATTATTTCTTTCTCTTTCTATAAGCGCCACGCTTCTCGCGGCAACTCACCTCCTCTATTCTAATATCTCTATGGTCTTACACGCCCCCCTCCATTCTGGACCCGCTACCGCCCCCATGGAAGGCTCCAGCGCCCACTGAGGGACGATACCGCCCCGGTTGGGAACCTATGCTCTACCTGCTATGCAAATATTAGTAATTTTAATACACATGAAGAGTAATTTGAGCAGTTTTATGTCCATGGGGAACATACATAATTATAATACTAGATATAATCAAAGTTTAATTATTCCTGAACAGAACTGTTCTTTATTTAAGAAAAGTCCCTGTTACATGGGCATAAGACTGTTTAATAGACTGCTGGCAAATATTAAAACCACGAATGTACGTTGATTTATTTTTTTTTAATAGAAAAATTCACAGTGTGAATAATTAGAGGGTGTTGTATATGAACTCTAGTTAATATTTTAATATTGTTTCCTTTTTATTGCCACAGGATCTGTATATTCTATGGTAATGAACTAACCTTATCCATATCATGTAATTTGGTCTTATAAAATGAAAGCTTATTTATTTATTCATTGATTTATTGTCTTCAAGCGTATTTCGAACAAAACAAAAATATTTATTTTCAATAAGATTAGTTAACAATCCTACAAAAATGAGTATTATTTAATGTTCGTTATTTTATCATTCTTATTTAAAGATGGTCCTTCAAAGGAGTTCTAAAATTTAGAGAAACTATAAATACACTGCACTATAACTGAAACTAGGCCCCTAATTTATTTTTAAAACGAAAGAGAAATTATTAGACCTTCGTGACATCCATCCTCCATTAAAAGAGAAGGTATAGGCTCCATACCCGATTAAACTTTCAACGATTATATATTTTCTGTTACACATACCTAAATAAGGGTCATGCATGAATCAGGATGTACAACATTATAATTTATTGTTGAAATTTAAATCTATAAATACTAGCTTTTGCAACTAAATGAATGCCGACTATTAGAGCCAACAATTCCCTGGCGCCAGGGTAATCTGCAATCACGTCGATTGTACGTCAATTGTACGGAAATCCCCGATATTCGGGTAGGGATCTTCTTATTTGCGGTACTTAAAAGTACTCAAACCTTAGGCATCGTTTTACTAGCTGTACGTGCTTTCGAATAAATTATCCGAAGCGGCTTGTTATTTATACAGGTCTCTTATACCTAATTACTTTTCAAAACTACCCAAATAAATAGAGCGGATTTATCCAAATTCGACATCATTTTTAGTATACTTTAACAATAGCTAGAATTATCACCGTAACTAAATAATTTTTAACTCGAACAACACTCACTACCTCCGCAGGCAGACGACGTTACCACGGATAATTTCTTCAGAATCTCAGGATTGACTGGATGTCCCTTCTATAGGTGTGGACAATCTACAGGAGCTGTAAAAGCTTAAGTCCTTTCCAACATAATAAACAAAAAATCGATGACTGCGAAATTTTTCATAAAAAAGAACCCTTTCCTGCAGTGGAACTTCCTGAACTCAACGCCTGGTTTCTAGAGTTTTATTGTAAAGTTTATCAAAACACTTTTCTATTATGATATTTGGAATATTATATACAGTCGACACTCTATATTGTGAAAGACCAAAATGTTGACCGAAATTTCACTATAGAGAGTGTTTCACTATATAAAGAGAAAATCCGTATATATTGCTATGTATGTAAGATATTCTAGGTCTTGAAAAAATTGCACTATAAAGAGTTTTTCACTATAAACAGTGTCGACTGTATATGTAAAAGCAATAGTAACATTTCTAGTGAATACTAGTTATGCGTGAGTTTGTACTATAATAGTAGTGACAAATTAACCTAGATTAGAAATATCTCAAAAATAGCATGCAGTAACTTTATACAAGCAGTTACAAATATTTACCGTGAACGAGAAAAATTGTTCACACAGTAATAGTTAGAAGTATTTACCAATAATAGTGAATATGGAATTTAAGTTTACATTGAATAAAAAACGTAATAAAAACTTCGTTTTTTTACGCGTAGATGCCAAAATAACCATTTTGAAAATATTTGTCCATAACAGTTTTATTACTGTTCGGGAATAACTTCCAGACGGCTGAATAGTGCTCAGAGACTCAGGTTCGATCACCGGCAGGTCAGTATACTTAGCTTATTTGTTTATTTAGGCATATTTGGCTTAGTCACTTACTCAGATAGTAATTAATGTGGAAATATATAGCGCCACTGGCAGTACTACCACGTTATCCAAAAAGACAAACAAATATGTGTTTCTACACCCGGACAAAGTTGACGGATAACATTACATCCCTGCTGATATCTTCGTAATGTAGTATGGCTTAATCTTAATGGAGACGGGGAACTGAATGATAAAAATATTTATATAAAAAAATAATGGATATATTAACAAACTGGGAAATATAATAATTATGAACCATTTAAAAACGAGAGACATTAAATTCCATTACATTTTTTTATAAAATTTTAAGATATGCACCAATAGAGACGAAGAACAAAATTTTAAGTATTCCTGCCAAGTCTTTATCAAATAACTGCACACACAAGACACCCTTAACAGCATTGGTGCACCTTAGGTTAAAGCATGTTTTTAATTGTTTCTTTTTTGCCTTAAAGATAACGCCATTAAACAGCTAAAACATAAAATAAAACACTGACAAATGACAATCGTGATGTATACAAAACCTTGGATACAATATAAATCTCTAAAATTTTGGTAGGCCACTGTCTTTATCTTTATTTGAAGCATGCGCCCACCGTTTGGAGCTTGCGCAGTAGTAAAGGTAGGAAATTAAATGTAAGGCCTCAGCTGTTGCCCCATCATTCGGAGCTTGCGCAGTATTGAAACAAAATAAGAGGATCCTTTATTAAGGATAACGATTTCTCTTATTTAGAAACTCATAAGAGGGGTTATTTTAAGTTCGTTATTCTTATCGCTATTATGGTAAGGCCTGTTTTTTCCCTACTTAGATATACCAATCACTAAGAAAATACAGTAAAATTGAAATGATATTCTTTTATTGCAAATAACACTGACGACAGGTAATTAGTGTTCAGATTATGTTGGGATTTTGCAGTCTCTGGCATAAAATGATAGTTTCCCTTCTTCATTTGTTATGAAGTGGTTAGATATTTCTCGATATCAGTAACTACCGTTATGAGTCAACGCAAACCTAACGTCACTGGTTAAAAATGAAATACCTTTTCAGCCGCAGTTGGCTGATGTAAGCAGCTTACAGAGAAAATACGATTTAAGCTTTTGATTTGCGGATATTTGGTAATTGTTACTACTGTCAGGTAATATTAATCAGCTATCAAAGCAAAATGTTTTGTTTTTAAACTAGTTTAACAACACGTGATATTTCACAATCTCGGTGTATATGGGTAACAAATGTTTTCATAAAAATAATAAGTTGTTGTGTTAAGTACGTATTTACTTACAAAACAAACATACAAAAATTCGACTATATTACATATTGAGTACGACAAAACAAATTTGAACAGTTTGGATCTACCCAAATACATTTACACCTGCCATATCCGCATTGCTCTGTTGATGAGTGCTTGTTTCATTCACTGATAAACCAGTGAAATAATTAATTTATATCAGAGGTAAGTTTTATGACCAAAAAATTAGGTCGGACTTAATGAAGGTTTGGAATTCCACAATGCCTCCAAGGCATGCAAACGTCTTAAAAATAAACAAACACATATGTCTCATAATAAAACTATGTCACAACAAAATAACCGGCCAAGTGCAAGTCGGACTGGCGCAATTAGTGTTCCGTACGGTGAATGCTTTTAAAATAAAATAAATCCTCACCTAGGCTCCGTTAATTAGGGCACTGACATGTATACATTTTAAGATCCAATATGTATTTTCACGTTTTTTCTTAGTCACTAATGTATAATAGTTATAGCATCTTAGCTACCTAATAACCAATAAATCAATCTAGCTTAATCTCAAATCTAGCAATATAAGTGTAAAACAAATATTTTCTACCTAAATATTTGTTTAATTATAAACAAATAAAACATAATTATTTTGTCTCGATACAGGGACGCGCGATGCGGTAGCAGTAATGTACTGAAAACTATATTAAAAAAATTTCAACCATATTATCATGCAATATAGTTTAATTATCAAACATAATGCACTCGTGATAATTTTCGCTCAATCCACATTTCATAAAGACCATTCTACAATTTTTTCAAAATTTTTTAATCGATACCTTTCGAGATAGGGTAGAGGGACAATAATTTTTGGCCATTTTTAAAAAATAATACAAAGAAAAGTATGCGCAAGTATTACATCATATATAGTTTTAAACTGGTGTTTTCACAAGCTTTCATTTGACACCCCACACGATGACTGTAGAAAAAAAAAATGTTCACTTCCCCCTACAAGTTAACCCCTTAAGTCAAAATTTAACTTTCAAAACTACACGGCTCTTATTGAGCCACCAATTCTTATATTTGAGCTAAATTTCAAATTTCTATGTCAAACAATTTCGGAGAAAAGCGGGTGTGATGGACGGATAGACACCAAAGTGATCCCATAAGAGTTCCGTACGGACCACTAAAAAAACAAATGTAAACAAGAGAGATAATGCTGACTATCCACCTTCCACATACTATTAGAAAATCAACTATATATATTCTGTCTTTAGTGTTTAAACATAATTAACTCTGTATTTATCAGTTCTGGAATATCGCTCATCTAAATCTAACAATCATTCTTTCGTCACTTTAAAAAAATCCAAGCTTCCGACAGGATATTTTCCATGACTGGTAATTTATGGAGAGAAGCTTATAAAAAGAAACTTGAATAGAAGAGGAGCTTGTGCTAGAATTGAACACAATGAACACAATTATGAGATTCCTAGACTCCAAAAACCCCAAAGAGGACTATAACATAACATATACGAAGCAACCTGATATGTTTGACTGTAAATAATGATGCCAAAAATTTGTCCATTATGGAATCAAGAACTATGAAAATTTCTTAAAATACTTTTTAATTATACAGTATTTATTGAACAGTATTAATGAATTTAATTTCACCACTTTCCCTCAAAATGATATGACTCTCCTTTTTTCTTTTCCTAATTGAAATGTTAAATTTAAAGCCGATGACGCATTTCGTTTGAAACTTATCGTACCAACATACGAACAGATCGATAGACTGACACACCAAACGAAATAAGAAACTATGCTTTGAGCAATCGAGAAACCCTAAAACGCGATTTTTAATGTGCACAGCACACGTGCTGTAGGAAAATCCTTAAAGCTCTACAGGAGCGATACCTGTGCGGGAAAAAACGATTCACGTTGGTCTTGAATAGGACTAAGTTGTATTCGGTAGGAAACACAATCCTTAGCAAACTATTCCAAAGGGATGAAATTCTCCAAATAAAAGAATTTTTGAAGAAGGTGGTGCGAGGAGTTACAATCGGAACCTCATAACGATGTGATACATTAGCGCGACCTATATTCTTAGCCTGCACAATTCTTGGAGTAATTAAGTGGGCTACGTCCATCGGACTTTCCACGAAAGTACTTATAGAATAGGCTCATGTCAAGGAATCAAGAATGTTGGTTAGTTCCAGGTCTCCAATCAGGCGAACAGTTTTCTTCTAAATACAATCCAATAAACGCAACGTATGTTTGAAAGCAAAAACCCAAACTCAGGAGCAGTATTTCCTCGTTGCTCGAATTTAAGCTTTGTATAGGATTACAAGTTATGGAGTGTAAAGTTTTCTAGTACCAAATAATATTCCCCGCTTTTGAAAATCTTTTGCTATGCACGCAACATATTTTTGCCACTACATATTTTTCTCCCAAGTTAACGCCCAACCAGTTGAACGACAAGGCTAGAGAAATGGAGTGTCCCGACATAACTATGTCGGGTTTTGCATTTAGAAAAACTGCAACCTGTAGTATTATATTCTGTTTAATTACTGTCACCTTAAGAGAGAATTCCTGGTATTTGTCAAGTTGAACAACTTCCTATTTGCGGACCTTGCATGGGTGGCTGATGTTAGAGCATTCAAGGTAAGTGGACAAACAAGCGTACTGTCATTAGCAAGGCTCTAGATTGGCTTTCTGATCCCTTTCAGCAGATCGTTAATGTAACAAAGAACGTAGGAGAGAGTATTGGGCCTTGAAGCACACCGACATTTATAGTAAATGTATTAGAAAGAAACCCGATAACTACCGCTCGTAAACAATTCTTTCTGAGGAAACACGACAGCCATAAACAAAACCTTTCAGATATACCACACCGACGCAACTTAGCCAACAATCCGTCATGCAAAACAACCGCTTGAGATTCTCCAAAATGCTCCGGTACATTATTCCAAATATGTGTAACATAAGTTAGAACATCTCCTGTTGATATTTGTTTTCGAAGGCGATATTGATGATCGCTAATAATATTAAATCATTCCAGATATTTTAAAGGATGCTGATTAAAAGCCATTTCCAACACTTGTAATATTATTAAAAGCAATGCTACTGGTCGGTAGTTGTTTGAAACGGGTTTATGACTTTTTTGGATATCAGCGATACAGTAAACATAAAACACTGTAGCGAGGGTTGCTCAAGAAAATTTTTAGGCTCTGTTTTTTATTATGCATGCGTCCCCTATCACACCAACAACATGGCTGCCAGCGCGGTCGCGAGTGGATTTACAACTGGATTTCCAGGAGAATCTTTTTAAAACGTGCTCCGAAATTCATTTAATATGTAAGTGACTCGTTTGACGTTAATTGAAAATAATTGTGAAAAAAACCGGTCAAGTGCAAGTTGAACTTGCACAATTAGTGTTCCGTACGTTGATTGTTTTTAAAATAAAAAATTTTTGTTAGGGTGGTATAAAATGATCAGTGACTTCACAAAACACACCCCAAATGAGTTTTCAATAAAGTTTGGTTCCAATCTTTACTGCAAACTGGTGACCTTGAAATTTTGTTTTTTTTTATATACCAAATAAATTATTAAACGTAATGCACTCGTGATAATTTTCGTTCAATCTATACCCGTGGAGAATATTCCAGAATTTTTTCAAAATTTTTTGATTAGTACTTTTCGAGATAAGGTAGGGGACAGCGATTTTTTAAAAGTAATACGAAGAAAAGTGTGCGCAAGTATTACATTATATATATATTTTTTACTCGTGTTTTCACAAGCTTTCATTTGACACCACACTCGATGACCTAGTAAAAATTTTTTTTTCACTTCCGATTTCACCCCTCAAAACGAACCCCTTAAGTCAAAATTTATGTACGGTGGTATAAAATGATCAGTGACTTCACAAAACACACCCCAAATGAGTTTTCAACAAAGTTTGTTTCCAATCTTTACTGAAATCTGATGAACTTGAAATTTTTGTTTTTTTTATGTACCATATAAATTATTAAAGGTAATGCACTCGTGATAATTTTCGTTCAATCTACACCCGTGGAGAATATTCCAGAATTTCTTCGAAATTTTTTGATAAGTACTTTTCGAGATAAGGCCCGGGACAGCGATTTTTCGCGAATTTTTAAAAATAATACAAAGAAAAATGCGCGCAAGTATAATATTTATATATATTATATATATATATTTTTTACTCGCGTTTTCACAAGCTTTCATTTGACACCACACTCGATGACCTAGTAAAAAAAATTTTTTTTCACTTCCGACTTCACCCCCCAAAACTAACCCCTTATGTCAAAATTTAATTCTCAAAACTACATGGCTCTAATGAGGCCATCAATTCCTATATTATTACCAAATTTCACCTTTCTATGTCAAATAGTTTCGGAGAAAATCGGGTGTGACAGACAGACAGACAGACAGACAGACACCGAAGTGATCTTATAAGTGTTCCGTACGGAACACTAAAAAAGATGTCAAGAGGAAGTTTTTGTTGTGCGGTTAGTGCTTGTAAAAGTATATGCGGTATATCCAAAGGAGTTAGTTTTTTTAGATTTTCCAAAGATCCTAAAAGGTAATTTATTCGTAATTCTTTATTTCTATTATGCAGTATATTATATAAACATTATGGTAAGTGTATTTTCATATTAAAGGTATATTTTATTTGTAAAACAGTTGATGTTTTATCACTGTTAAATATTGGCAGCATGTTTGCTAGAGTTATGTTTTATGATCCGTTAAAATTCGCTAACTAAACTTTCAAAACTCAATCTGGGCATGCAAAAGTAGTAATTCTCCAGCACGAATGAGTTTGAATAAATCAGTACATTTATTTAATTTTTTATATAAGTATATAGGCACGAAAACTCATTAGTTGTATGAACACGATGACGAACACATCTGAAAATGATAATTATAATTATTTTCAATCTCTTCAAATTACTGGAATTCGCCGAAATATAAGAAGCATGATTGTTGACATTATATGGGCGAAGCCGAAGGTGTGCAGAGATACATTCTCAAAATGAACATTTTTTCCCCAGGAGAATATCTCTAATAGTTAAAAAATATAAATTCAACAATGAAATATTTAAATGAATAACGTGCAAATAGTGTTAAAGCCAAATTTGTTTTTTCTTTGTATTATTTGCCCTTTTCCCTGTTTTCTGTATATCTGTTTGAATAAGAACTTGATAAAAAAATCTTTCCATAAAAAAACTTTTCTCGTTTTTTTCTTCTTTTCAATCAGCAAAATTCATTTTTATTCTACAGAATAGGATTTTTCTTAAAGAAGGAATTTGAATATTTCAAAAACTCGCGGGCATCGTACCAGCAATATGGCGAGAGGTCATGTGATCATTACAAATTCGAACCCCTTGAGATCAAAGGTGCCGAGTCGGACTGTTGCTACTGTGTTTTATGTTTACTGTATCAACGAACTTGAGCTGATTTACAGCGGGAAAGAAATATTCCTCTTTTGTGGGATAGAATGAAAAGCTCGTAACAGGCTGGTGTTAGTTGGCTCATGCATTTTTTAAGCAATTTGGCAGGTCATCAGTGCCAGAAGCTTTTTTGGTGTCTAGCTTCATTAAAATTATAATAAAGTACAAAATTCTCGAAGAATGAGTTTTTCACGAAAACAATACTCGTTTTTAGTAAGAGAAGAAAGAATGTCGAACTTAAAAAACATTCTGTAGTAATTATTCCATTAATTAATTAAATTAATTTTCTTAAATTATTTTTCGCCTATTGCTACAAAAATATGTAAATCTGACAGATTTGGGGAACTTTATTAACCATGCTATATGGTTACCGAAAGTCTAAAAATACAAATCATGAGTAACAATAACTCTCGTTCGCGTCATCTGTGAAACAAATTCCCACATCCTTTTAACCCACTTCTGGCAAATGTCATGGCATGTCTTCCTTGCAAGCCGTCGTTATTCGCGCCATTAAAAGATGCATTGAGCCATTTCACCACAGGTTTAACCCTCTTATAATATGAATTGTATAACACAGACAATCGGGAAGCGTCGAGAACAATGATTCGGGATTCTACAGTGCGTAAAATTGCGAGTATGCGTCAAAAGAATGGCATATGGTTGGCGTGTGCCGCATCCGTGCCGTCATGTTACGCATCGGAAATCATGAACCCCAACCCTCTAGATCAATTAATTTTCGATTTTTAATATGGAAATATTTTGTTGAAAGTTAACGTTCAAATCTAATCATGGCCTAAATTAAAATTTTAGGGAAGATTGAATTTTATTTATGTTATGTAATGTATGTAAAAATTTATATATATATATATATATATATATATATATATATATATATATATATATATATAAAGAGTTGTTCTCGAAAAGTAAGGGCCGCGGCAATCGTTACTTCCGCTAGTTGCAAAGTACGTGCTGTGATTTGTCTTGTGTGCAAAAGTATCATCAGCTACTCAAATTTATCGGGAGTTGTGCCTAGTTTATGAACCTATAGTAATTAGTGAAGGAAAGGTTAGACAATGGTGTCGAGACTTCAAAAATGGCCGCACAAATGTGCATGATGAAGAGCTGAGTGGCAGGCCCAGTATCCAGACCGATGAAATCGTTCAACAAGTGGACCAAAAACTACGATCTGATCGAGGATTGCAATTGAAACAGGGACTTGGCAGATAACGGTTTAAACACGACGAGGAAATCCAGACTGCCTTTGTCAACTGGTTCAATTCCCAGGCGGAGAACTGCTACGAAAAGTGCTTAGAAGCGAACGATTATGTGGAAAAGTGAAGTAGGTTTGAGAAAACTAAAACCGTCAATAATTTTTTTTTCTAACCAAAATATTTTTTTTACCAAACGGCCTTTACTTTTCGGATATGCCTCGTACATAATACATATATATATATATATATATATATATATATATATATATATATATATATATATATATATATATATATATATATACAAACTACTTCTGCAGTTCAGTGCTTTAAAACAAATTATGCACTCACCGAAATACATACACCAACAATTAACTCATCTGAGAATATCAATTAATATTCACTACATTTTCGCTGATAGCTTTTTTTAACTCTTATTGTGGTTTCATTAAGGCACTGTATAAAACGATACAAAATATAATTTTTATCAATGCAATATAAAATACTCATTTCAGTAAATAAAACGTTTTCATGACACTTTTATGCTTTCCTTGCAACGGTCTGCGCGATAATCCGTACGTTGCTAATAGTTTACAGTCAAAGAGATTTAATGTCTGGTTAGTGACTCGATCTAGCAAGTATTTTAGCGTTTATTTTGTTAGTATATCGTATATTTCCTTAATATCTTCAATATAAAACAACCATTTAAGACTGAAACATAGATTTTATTTCATTTTTCTAATATGATGTTTCAGTTTTAATAACGGGGAGTTGTTTGAAATATTTAAGTGTCCTGAACTTTACAATAGGTAATATTTTTCTTGGGTTTTGGTTGTCATTTGAAACAAAAAGGTACTGTTGGTTACAACAACGTTTCGCACATTTTGTGGTGCTTTATCAAGTTTTTCTTTACTAAAAAAAAATATTTTAGAATAAAACTAGTTTTCTAAAAAACATTTTCACATTATACGTTAAACTTTAAAATTGTCTAAAAATATTTACAAAAATAATAATTTAATCAGTGACTGTTTGCCATAAAGCCCAAAATTTAGTAAACTTTTTATTTACACCACTTAAAAGCAAAGTACCTCAAAAAAAGAAATCTGACGTAGTTTACTCCATCCCATGTCTAAACTGCCCAAAGAAATACATAGGAATGACAACATAATACTTAGACAACAAACTAAACGGTCATAAATACACCAAAAATGCTTCAACTGCATTACATAAACATGAAACACAAACAAGACATGAATTTGACTTCAAGAATACTAAGATCTTAACACAGGAACCAAACTATACAAAGTTGATATTCAAAGAGATTATCGAAATGAAACGAGAAAAAGAAACAATAAATGTTAAAAAAGATATCAAGAGCTTAAGTTAAATCTACCATAATCTAATTAAAATATATATATATATATATATATATATATATATATATATATATATATATATAAAATCTTAAACTACTAACTATAAACAAAACATAAGAATTGAACGGCCTTCTATAGAATATATACATATAACACATGGGCTGAAAAGTCCCGGGCCTAACACATAGATGGCGCTAGTTTTATTGCAGTCACCTTTTTTTCAGTTAATACTAACCTTCAAAAGACAGCTGTTTAAAATTTCATGATATTCTATTCATTAGTTTGTGAGTTATTGTGCTAAGAGTGACGCTACTTTTGTTATTTTCAAAACAATGGATCAAAAAACAATTTCGTGTTTTAATTTTACACTGCTTCTTGATGGGGAAAAAATACCGTTCAAGCGAAGCAATGGCTTGAAAAGTGTTATGGGGACTCCGCTCCATCAGAAACAACAATAAAACGTTGGTTTGCTGACTTCAAACGTGGTCGTAGAGACACCGATGATGCAGAACGCAGTGGACGCCCAAATGAGGCGGTAACACCAGAAAACATCAAAAAAATCCATAAAATCGTTTTGAATGATCGAAAAGTGAAGTTGCGTGAGTTAGCTGACATCGTAAAGATATCAAAAGTTGCATGAGCATTTGACTATGAGAAAGCTCTGTTCAAAGTGGGTGCCGCGTTTGCTCACTGTTGATCAAAAACAAGAACGTGTTGATGATTCTGAGCAGTGTTTGGCCATGTTTAAACGTAACAAACCGAAATTTTTGCGTCGATATGTGACAATGGATGAAACATGGATCCATCACTTCACTCCGGAATCAAAACGATCTTCATCTGAGTGGACAGCAACTGGTGAACCTCGTCCAAAGCGCCCGAAAGCACAACAATCGGCTGGAAAGGTTATGGCCTCGGTATTTTGGGATGTGCGTGGTGTAATATTCATCGACTATCTTGAGAAAGAAAATACCATCAACAGTGAATATTATATAGCGTTATTGGAGCGTTTGAAGGCCGAAATTGCAAAGAAACGACCGCATATGGCAAAGAAAAAAATTTTGTTTCATCAAGACAACGCACTGTGTCACAAGTCAATCAAAACAATGGCAAAACTACATGAATTGAACTTCGAATTGCTCCCATATCCACTGTATTCGCCAAATTTGGCTCCCAGCGACTACTGGCTGTTCGCAGACCTGAAAAAAATGCTCGCCGGTAAGAAATTTCGCACGAATGAAGAGGTTATCGCTGAAACTGAGGCCTATTTTGAGGCAAAAGATAAATCGTTCTACAAAAGTGGTATTGAAATGTTAGAACGGCGCTGGAATGATTGCGTTGCTCTTGATGGAGATTACGTTGATGAATAAAGCTAATTTTGAACCAAAAAAAACCGTGTTTTCTTTGTTAGGCCCGGGACTTTTCAGCCCATGTATATATGTATCGAAATAAAACGAGAAAAAGAAACAATAAATGTTAAAAAAGATATCAAGAGCTTAAGTTAAATCTACCATAATCTAATTAAATATATATATATATATATATATATATATATATATATATATATATATATATATATATATATATATATATATATAAAATCTTAAACTACTAACTATAAACAAAACATAAGAATTGAACGGCCTTCTATAGAATATATACAGATAAAAACTTCCTGTATAAAATACAAACTAACAAAAAATAGAATCTTACCTCAAAATAATAAAAAAAAACAATAAAAAAATATGGTATATGCCACCTTGACTATTAAAATAACAATCAGTTGATATCAGTTCACATAAAAAGAAACTCTAAGGTATGTCACTGAGTAAATTATTATTTTTCTAAATATTTTTAGAAAATTTTAAAGTTTAGCGTATAATGTGAAAGTGTTTTTTAGAAAACTAGTTTTAAAGTAAAGAAAAACTTGATAAAGCACAACAAAATGTGCGAAACGTTGTTGTAACCAATAGTAAGTTTTTGTTTTAAATGACAACCAAAACCCAAGAAAAATATTACCTATTATTTATATATATATATATATATATATATATATATATATATATATATATATATATATATGTATATATGTAGTAGTGGTTTTTCGGGTATCCCGTGTTAGCTTGAAGTCCCTTGATGGACGGTTTCGCTGACGTTTCGATGGAATCTCATCCATCTGTTTCAAAGCGTTGATCACTGGTCGGTGTCTTGGCGTTGAATGTCGAGACTAGCTGCGAGTGCACCGCTTTTATGTGCTCGGGGGTGGCAATAATTCAACCATATGTTACTTCACCAACACAATCGACTCAAAACGATGTCCTCGAAGCGGTTTTTTGAGTTTAGGGAATAGCCAGAAGTCCGACGGAGCTAAATCAGGCGAATAGTTGAATTTTTGATGAAAAAGTCGCGAAGAACCAATGCTGTATGAGAAGGCGCATTATCGTGATAAAAAAACCAAGAGTTATCGGCCCACAATTCCAGCCTCTTTCGAACGTTTGGGAAGCCGAAAAAAAACCATTTTCAAAACAAAATTTAATGCAACTTCTTTGCTGAATTTTTTCACTCATGTTAAAAATCGAAAAATGCACTTTTATTGTTGAACGAATGCAAGCGAGCTTATTAACTACTGACGCTATGGTCTTAAAATTTGACACAGATGGCAGCAGTTAAGGTCCTACCAACCTAACAAAAATTAAGATTTGGAAATGCCCGGACGATTTAAATTTAAAAGTCTTACTATTTTTTATCATAGTGTATATATATATATATATATATATATATATATATATATATATATATATATATACATGTTTGCTACTCAAATAAATCTAGTATCTGCCAGCAAATCGATTCTTCTGTAGGTTTAAAAGATTTAACAGAACGACTGGGACCCAGTGGAAGTTGACGTAATGTTTGTGGAAGCCAACTTATCTTGCATACAATATGTCATTGAAACTATATATAAAAACTCTACTCTAGTTGCTCATAAGTAGTAAATAGAATATTATTTATCTCAAACCTACTACTTTCTTGTTTATATGCCGCATTTAAGGGAAATATAATACCGGTCTGTCAAGAAATCTTTTTCATTTACCTTATAATTTAAGCTAGCAAGTATCAAAACCTAGTTATTAACCAGACCTGAGGTTGCCCGAAATTAGTAAACAAGAAAAAACCGGTCAAGTACAAGTTGGACTTGCGTAATTAGTGTTCCGTACTGTGATTGCTTTTAAAATAAAAATTTTTGTTACGGAGGTACAAAATGATCCATGACTTTACAAAACATATCCCAAATGAGTTTCAATAAAAGAATTAAGAGCCCAGATTACAAACATGTCTAGTCAGATACTGACTCAGCAAACTAATCAGACAGACCAGAATAAGTCAAAAAGTACCTGACATGTATATATCTTAAGATCCAATATGTATTTTCACATTTTTTCTTGTATGTATAAAAGTTATCTCATCTTAGGTACCTAATAGCCAATAAAACAATCTAACTCAATCTAGAATCCAGTGGTAAAATTTAAAACAAATGTGTACTACCTAAATATTTGTTTAATTATAAACATATAAAATAAAAATATTTTGTCTCGGTACCTAATGCTTAAAGCAGAGTTATTAGTCCTGGTTCAATTCACAACTTTAGACGAAATAAACCATCACCAATTTGTCGGTCAAACAGTTTTTTATACCAGATATATTATCAAATGTAATGCACTCGTGATAATTTTCTCTCACTCACTCACTCTCAACACTTTAGGGAGATTACTTCAGAATTTTTTAAAAATTTTTGGTCAGTATTTTTCGAGATAAGGAAGGGGACACAGATTATTGCCATTTTTTAAAAATAATGCAAAGAAAAGTGTGCACAAATATTACATCATATGTATTTTTGAACTCTTGTTTTCACAAGCTTTCATTTGACACCCGACTCGATGACCTGGTAAAAAAAAAAAAAATATTTCCAATTTCATCCGCTTAAGTCAAAATTTAGCTTTCAAAACTACACAGTTCTGATTTGGACATCAGTTCCTATATTTGTGCCAAGTTTCAACTTTATATGTCAAATAGTCCCGTAGAAAGTCGGGTGTGACAGACAGACGGACACCGAAGTAATCTCATAAATTTTTCCGTACGGAACACTAATTATGAATACCAAGTGTCTAGCGGGCGTGATAATTAGGTAAGAACAAGAAACTACTAGGAGTATGTCCACCAGACAGTGTAAGGAATATATCCTACATTAAACAACAGAATAAGTCAAACTGAAGCCATTTAATGAACATCAATAATAATACTCATTTACTCAATATATTATTAAATGAAAACATGGCGAGATAATGGCAGCTTCCATCTTCGCTACCCATCTTTTTCATAAATTACAAGTTTTTACTTGATCTCAATTATGGGTAGTCAAATACTTGCATTGAATATTAAAGAGGTAAAAACTTTTTTAAAAATACCAATTACTTTTAACTTTGCAAAAAATAAACGGTTTTGCCGTACAGAAGTTATTTAGAAATCGATTTAATGACAGTACATTAAATATCGATTTGTATCGAGATTTCTGAATTTGCATTATTATACTCTGCCCATATTTGCACGCTTTCTTCTTTACATATTTGGTTTCCTTTAAAAGTTTATTATTAGTACTCCAAAAACGGGTCGACGATTTTCTTAAAAAAGATTACTTACCGATAAATATATAGAGATATATTTAAGATGCTTGAAATTACTATTACTAACCGGTCATTATTAATTTATATCGAAAAAATTTTCGACTCACAAGAAGGAGAAAATTAATAAATTTATTTTAGGAATTCGACATCCGAAGTGTCTCGTCAGAAGAGCATAAACGATTCTTTGTGCAGTGACTATAACGAGACTCCCAAAGATCTGTACATACAGTGTACTAAAAGCCTACAATATATCCTATAAGATGATTTCAGGTTGTTCAGTGTCTAGCGACGGAGAACTGCCGTAAAGATTAATACCTAGTAAAAAAAATTTTTTTTCACTTCCGACTTCACCCCCCAAAACTAACACCTTAAGTCAAAATTTAATTCTCAAAACTACATTGCTCTGATGAGGCCATCAATTCCTATATTATTACCAAATTTCACCTTTCTATGTCAAATAGTTTCGGAGAAAATCGGGTGTGACAGACAGACAGACAGGCAGACAGACAGACACCGAAGTGATCTTATAAGTGTTCCGTACGGAACACTAAAAACAAAAATTTCAAGGTCATCAATTTTCAACAAAGATAAGAAACAAACTTTGTTGAAAACTCATTTGGGGTGTATTTTATGAAGACGTAACAAACGTAAGAAACACTAATTGCCCAAGTCCGACTTGCATCTATTTTTATTTAAGGAATTTAAAATAATATATTTTTGGTATTCCTGTTTCAATCTTACTACGACTCTCTTAACTAAATATATGTGAACTATATTAGAAGGCATTTTTGTTTGTTATTATATTTTCTTAAAAATTAGGAATCCGGAATGATTTACTGGCTTACTAGATAGGGTCTAACCCTAGAACTATTATACATAAGTTGATTTGAACATGATATACATATTGTGTCTTAAGATATATGAGCATTTCCGTAAATTATTGGTATGTTAGCGGCTCAAAAAAGAGAGAAATTTTAGTTGAAAGTGACACTGATTAGACTCGATTAAAATCATTCCTTCGACCTCCTGAAACAAATATTCATGGCTGAACACGACTTTTTAAAGAATCTGTTTTTTTACCGAAAAACTCGCTAAATTGCCGTAAAAAGCTTCAAAAATCAATATATAATGTACCGTATTATAAGTTTAGCCATGCAATTTGTTGAAATTATTTATCGTGAATCCTGATAACATTGGCTGTAAGATTAATATCTTTAAATACGCCACTTTAAATTTACGCCATGCCTAAAATCTGACCATAACGTGGAAATGATATCCTTATATCAAAGAACATAAGAAAAGTGCACCTGGATGTTAAGTTGACTAAAAGATATGAAATGGACAAAAAATGGGCAAAATCGCCATAATATAAAAGAGGAAAACGGTATCAGGATTCACAATGAATAATTTCAATAAATCGCATGAATAAACTTATAATACGGTGCATTATATATTGATTTTTGAGGCTTTTTAGGACAATTTAGCGAGTTTTTCAATTTTTCCGCAAAAAAAAGGTTCTTAAAAAGTCATGTTCAGCTGTGAATAATTGTTTCTGAAAGTCCAAGAACGATTTAAATCGATTTTTTGAACCGCTAATATCCCAACAATTTACGGAAATGCTCATATACATGTCAGAGACCTAGTTAACTTAACCTAGGTAAGGATTTTATGTAAATTTAATTAAGGTTAACTTAAGCTAATCCCGGGGTAGAGTGTTAAGAATTAGGTTTTAAATTGTTGAATATTATTATATAAGATCGTTTTTAATTACTAGAAATAGGAAACTTCTATTAGTTACGTAATAGAAAAAACATCTGTTTAATTATGTTTGAAAGCATTGACAAAATCTAACACGTGTCCGCAAATTATAAGTTTTAGGAGTTTGTCCTGGTGCTAATTAATTTACGGCAGCTCATCTCGGAAGAGATGAAACGGCGTGAAAGTGTAAGTAGCGCGGTGGCGCGATGCATTCATTGCAGGTGTTGCGTTTTGGCCACCTGCCCGCCCGGCCGCTGCTACACAGGTGCCACCCTCATCGCGGCGCGTCTTCAACCGCCCTAACGGCCACCGGGGCCCGCTTCTTTACTTTAAACGGACTTTTGTGTCAAAGACATAGGAAAAGATTGCTGGCCAAGGCAACGAACTCTGCATAGTGATACAACATATGTCTAACGTCGTTTCATGGGATTATATCGTAATAATTTTGCAGTAGAGTCATCATTTTTCTTTTAAACTTTAATAGATTAAAAAGGTAAGAACATTCAAGAGGCAAAAGAAATTTTCTACATAACAATTTTTTTAAACCAATATACATACATATATATATATATATATATATATATATATATATATATATATATATATATATATATATATATATATATATATATATATATATATATATATATATATATATATATATACATACATATATATATATATATATATATATACATATATATATATATATATATATATATATATATATATATATATATATATATATATATATATATATATATATATACATATATATATATATATATATATATATATATATATATATATATACATATATATATATATATATATATATATATATATATATATATATATATATATGTACATACATACATATTCGCTTTGCCTAACCTTAAAATGTTAGTACCTATCAGCTTATAAAAGAAAAAATAATTAATAAAAGAAATCCTCGCTGTTATCACTCTGAACAAAAAGCGCAAAAATTATAAACAATCCTAATCAATACTTAATACACAAAATATAATACTTAAACATACAAAATAACTAAGATTTTGAAGTCGGTGCAAGTCGTGCTCGTTTATTTTTTTATTTAACCCGTAAGCTGAAAAGTTTTTGGTCTAACACATAGATGTCGCCCTTTTCAAAAAAATTCATATGATTTTTAGGAAGTACCAACCTTCAAACGATACGTGTCAAAATTTCATGACATTTCGACGATTAATTTACCAGTTACAGTGGTTTTAGTGACGCTACTTTTGATATTTTCAAAACAATGGAAAAAATCGAATTTCGTGTGTTAATTTTTTTTGATGTGAAAAAATACCGTTCAAGCAAAATAATGGCTTGATAAGTGTTACGGGGAGTCTGCCATTGGAAAATCACTCATCATTTACTGGTATGCTGAATTTAAACGCTGTCGTACAGATACAAATGATGCTGAACGCTCTGGACGCCCAAGTGAGGTGGTTACACCAGAAAACATAAAAAAATTCACAAAATTGTTTTGGATGACCGTAAAGTGAAATTGCGTGAGATAGCTAACACCTTAAAGATATCAAAAGAAGGTGTTGGTCACATTTTACGTGAACATTTGGCCATAAGAAAGCTCTGTTCGAAATGGGTACCGCGTTTACTCATAGTGGACCAAAAACAACAACGTGTTGATGATTCTGAGCGCTGTTTGGACCTGTTTAAACGCAATAAAAAGGATTTTTTCACGCGATATGTGACAATAGATGAAACATGGATCACCACTACACACCGGAATCAAATCGGCAGTCAGCTGAATGGACAGCAGCCGGTGAAAACCGCCCGAAGCGACCAAAGATACAACAGTCGGCTGGGAAGGTTTTGGCCTCTGTATCTTGGGATGCGCGTGAAATAATTTTCATCGACTATGCTAAGAAGGGAAAAACCATCAGTAACGAATATTACATAAAATTATTGGTGCGTTTAAAGGCAGAAATCGCAAAGAAACGGTCCCAAATGAACAAGAAAAAAGTGCTCTTTCATCAAAACAATGCACCGTGTCACAAGTCAATGGTTACGATAACAAAATTGCATGAATTGAAGTTCCAATTGCTTCCTCATTCATCATATTCTACAGATTTGGCCCCCACCGACTATTATCTATTCGCAGACCTCAAAAAAATGCTCGCGAGAAAACAGATTTGGCTCCAATGAAGAAGTTATCACCGAAACTGAGGCTTATTTTGAAAATAAAGACAAATCCTTCTACGAGAAAAGTACAGAAATGTTAAAAAGACGTTGTACTGATTGTATCGCTCTTGAAGGAGACTATACTGATGAATAAAGTCGAAGTTTGCAGTGTTTTAAGTGGTTAGATCAAAAACTTTGCCTACGTATTACTTGTGATTTCAAACTAACTAGTTTGTCTGCAGGAGGAATATTAATTTTGCAATAAATAAATAAATGAGTGATTTCTCGTGTCAATTGGCGACACGTTACCATTATCATCATACAGCCCGCTTTCGAGTTCATTGCTGGAGATAGGCCTCCACCAGACGTCTTCGGTTCCCTCTATCTTTATCTGTTGCAACCCGCTCGTTAACACTCTTCAGGTCATCCGTCCATCGTGTGAGAGATCTACTTCGGCTACGCTTGTCAGCTCTTGGCCTCGACTCTTGAAGTTTCTTTGTTCATCTTCCGTCCACCATTTTGGCGATGTGTCCAGACCATCTCCACTTTCGTTTTGCGATGTATTCAGACACACCTAATATTTATCTCTATTAAATTTAAGCATTGTTCGAAATTTTGAATCACGAAACTGTTTAATTTTAAAAAGTACTGCATTGCCACTGGCACGGCTGAAATGAACGTTGAAATTCCTGAATGAGAGTAGGAGGGAGTTTTAAAAGTGAATTAAATAGAGGCGACATATCCCTGACATATGACACCCATCGGTGTCAAAGACATCTTACGACAATTGCTATATTACCATGCTTATAATCAAAAGTAAGTTCAGGTTATAAAGAAATCAAAAGAATTTTCCTTTTAAACTATATTCAGTATTTTAATCAAAATTATTTACTAGAGAAATAATACGCACAAACGATTTTCTACCCAAAGCCAATGTTTACTATACATATATACATATATATATTACTGATTTTTCTTATGTCAGTCCTATCATTCAGAGTGTTTTTCATCTCTTTTTATTTCAATCATCTCTTTGATTTTTTAGTTTGGCATAATTCCGGTCTTTGCAGAGGATCTTGGTTTCATTAAATTTAAAGTCATGTTTTTCTTCTGCTTTCCTAGTATATTTGTGTCCATTTAGTCTGTTTTTTAGTAATTGACAAGTCATACCAATATATTTCTTCGGACAATCCGCACACGGTATTGCATACACATTTGATTCATTCATTGTGGGGATATGGCTTTTTAAGTTTATAAATAATGGACTTAGTTTATTTTGAGTTTTATGGCAAACTACAATGTTATATTTTTTCAAGACCCATTTCAGCTTCTCAGAGAGTTCCTTTGTAAAAGGAAGTGGTAAAAATTAATTACGCTTTTGTTTACTATTTTTGGTGTTGTTTTTTGAATTATTATAAAACTCTTTTTTATTGTTCCATTGATGTCGTTTTCTTTAAAATTGTTTTGTATGAAGATGGTTTTACTTTTTTCATCGCGTCTGGTCTTAGGTCAGGGAAAGTCAATGTTATTACTCGGTCTGTTGGGCCAACTCTAACGCTGATTTTCTGGGACAATGCATGATTAGAGTGAAAATTCAAATATCTCCCTGAGTAGGTTTTGTGTACTACTCTGTGAGGATTTTATCTTGCTTTCTGATAAAGTCAGGTCCAGAAAATTTATTTTACCATCCTTTTCAATTTCTGATGTAAATTGTAATTTTCTGTGGAAGCTATTAAACTTGTATAGAATTTCGTTAATTTTTTTCATTTTGTGCTGCTAATAAACAATCATCTACAAACCTCTTAAAAAATAGAATGTTACCTTTTAGTTTTTTAATGACCTATTCTTCCAGCTTACTAGCTGAGCAATGACTGATGAAATGGGAGAACCCAAGGCACAACCGTCGATTTGTTTATAAAATCTATTTTCAAATTGAAAATAGTTAGCGTTTAATGTGAGATCTATGGCGTCCAGAAAGTTTCTTTTTGAAGTCGTTGTGTGTTCTTGTAGTAGATCCCATTTTTCATTAATAACGGTTTTTACTAGTTCATTTTTATAATAACTCAAAAAACAACACTAAAAATAGTAAACAAAACCGTGATAAATTTTTACCACTTCCTCTTACAAAGGAACTTTCTGAGAAGCTAAAATGGGTCTTGAAAAAATATAACATTGTAGTTTGCCATAAAACTCAAAATAATCTAAGTTCATATTTACAGACTTAAAAAGCCATATCCCCACAATGAATGAATAAAATGTTTTATTAAGAGTCTGTGGATTTTCCGAAGAAATATATTGGTATGACTTGTCAGTCACTAAAAAACAGACTAAATGGACACAAATATACTAGGAATGCTTCACCTGCCCGAAGCAGAAGAAGAAAAACATGTCTTTAAATTTAATAAAACCAAGATCCTCTGCAAAGACCGGAATTATGCCAAACTACAAATCAAAAGATAAAAACACTGTGAATGACAGGACTGACATAAGAGGAATCAGTCATATTTACACAAATTTAATTAAAAATAAATATGATGGCATGCATATCCTCTTAATAATTCAAAATAGTATATATACTTAATATCAATTGCAGGTTTTTTGTTTTTTAAACCTCTAATTTAGATCTAAAAGATTTTTAACCATGTATTTTCTAATTTTAGAATGAATAAATAAAAAATAAATTTTTAGTTTCACTAAATGCACAGCAACATAATGTAAATAGATCCAGGATTAAATTTTTTTTATCATTAACTGTTAAAATCGAGAATAAAAACTTTCCAAAGCACTCCACAGGGCACAAACACTATCTAAATTCTAAAAAATAAAGGATTAAAACATTTTCCATGCGAGATAATTATTACTACATTCGCTATTTATTATATTAAATTTGCAAAAAGGTAAAATTTCGAAAATTCTAAAGTAAAATTATCATCTGCCAGGAGCTGTCAAGCATTTTATGAAAACCACTTTCGCTGCAGTCTGTCAGACTAGGGAATAGTGAAGCAGAGTTCTTGCATTCATCAGGATTATCGTACGTTATATAACGGAAACGTTATTGAAGGTTGATTTTTTAAACGGTATTATAAAAGTTTATGATATTTAAACTAGATTTTGTCTTTCAACTACATTTTTACTTGCTAAAAATTGGAAATACGAGAATATCCCTTTTTTTTAATATTTTGTGTTACTCTATAGACCAATAATTTAACACACAACACACAAATTTAAAAACTTCTTAGTTACAGACGGTCAAGTAAGAATGAGTCTGCGTTGAATTCATTTTTGGTAGATACGATTCTAATGATTCAACAAAAAATCGGTAAAGGGACCCTTTGCCTACGACTCATTTTAGTAAAAGTATCAGTCGACTCCGATGTTTCGTCGAAATCATGTAAAATCCAAAATGAGTCACTTGTTTGCGCGTCGGTTCGAGGCAGTCTTTCTTTGTTCTCATCCAAAGGGGCCTAAAATGACACATTCGGCGGCCGCTAAATATATTGAAAAGTCAGTATCGTTTGTCATGAAGTGGGTAAATCATTTTAACGTGACGAAAAATGTCGACAACTTGCTCGGTAAGCAAAGTCACTCCGAAAGTCTAAGAATAAATCGTATTTTTACGGGACCCGAAATTGACGCTGCGTCAAGGAGCGGCAAAATTAAGAAAATCTGGTTTGAATGTGTCCGATGAGACCATTCGACAACATCTTCGTGCTCATGATGTCAAATTCCGAAGCACGTTGAGGAAACCTTTGCTGGATAAAAACCACGTCGCGAAGCGGCTCGCTTGGACCCACTATAAGATACTAGAGTGGCCCTCACAATCGCCGGACGCCATCTATATTGAAAACGTTTGGTCCCTTGTAAAGAGAAAGCTCAGGGAAAAGACTCAGTTGTCTTGGGAGATTCGAAAAATTTGGAGATCGGTGCCGCACGAGTGTGCAGGAAATCTCGTCGACAACATGCCTCAAAGATACCAGACTATTGATGCAGGAGTTGATTGGACAACTTACTAAGATAATTGCGCCCTTGTTAACACACTAAAGAATACATTGATGGCAAAAAAAATTTTTTACGAACAATCACATTCTTACTGACCGACTCTTTTATTTTTTTATTCTCTACTCAATGAAAACGAATCTTAATTAAACAGAAATTTTTTTTTCTTGATCTCTCGAACTAGTATTTCAGATAATTTAACACGTTTAATCATTATTTACAAAACCACATTAAAATATATTAAACTGCCTTGTTTCAACATGCACTAACTCTAAAAAGATGTATGTTCTCAGTTCTAAATATCTCTAAAGTCTTTTCCCTGCTCAACTTTTCCTGTAAAGAATATTTCACCATAAAATATATACTATATATGTTGTAATCCTTGGATATTGGAATTTGTATTTGCCAACGAAGTACTGGGTAACTACTCATATGTACCAATTTTTAATAAACAGGATTAAAGAAAAGACCCACATATCCATTAGTTTTTTTCACCCGTTTAATTTACCCTTATGAAAGTAAAATAATTGTTGTAACATTGTGAATATTAGAAGATTTGGAAGTGTATGTTACACTGATAGTATCATTCTGACAATTTACAGAGATGTGGGCAATATTTTTTGATTATTAATTGTCTTTGTTTTAGCGTGAGAACTAAGTTTTTTACGAGTATTATGGAGAAAAGAGGGTAAGACTAGACTCTTAAATCCACACATGGGAACGAATCGACCGGAACTAGGTAATAAGGGATTCAGTACAGGAAATAAAATAAAAATGACATTTATTGATGTTATCTTCATATTTACGGAATATTTTGTTAGTATATTAACCAGTACACAATAATAACGTGACCACTCGTACTCTTGAAAAAATGTATTTCGAGAACATTTTTAGCCATCAATTCTTTGGTGTGCTAACAACGGAGCAATTAGCTTAGTAAGTTGTCCAATCACCTTCTGCATCAATAATAACCTGGCATTTTTCGAGGCATGCTGTCGACGAGATTTTCTGCATACTCTGCAAATTTCTGGAATCTCTTGAGACAACTGAGTCAAAGTCCTCAGTCTTTTCTCTGAGCTTTTTTCTTTACAAGGGACCAAACATTTTCTATAAGGTTGGCGTACGGCGATTGTGAGGGCCACTCAAGTATCTTATCGTGGGTCCAAGCCTCTTCGCGACGTGATTTTCGCTCAGAAAAAGTTTCTTCAACGCGCTTCGGAATTTAACATCATGAGCACGAAGATGTTGGAGAATGGTCTCATGGGACACATTCAGACCCAAATGTCTTAATTCTGCCGTTCTTTGAAGCAGCGTCGATTTTGAGTCCCGTGAAAACAAAGGCAAGATTGGTTTTTCAAACTTTCGGAGTGACTTTGCCTGGTGAGCTACGGTTTGGAAAGTCCTCGACATTTTTCGTCTTGTTAAAAATGATCGACCCATTTCTTCATAAACGACACAGGCTTTTAATATATTTAGCGGCCGCGGAATGTGTCATTTTAGGCCCCTTTGGATGGGAACAAAGAAAGACTGCCTCGAACCGACACACAAACAAGTGACTCATTTTGGATTTTACGTCATTTCGAGAAAAGTTAGGAATCGACTGATACTTTTACTAAAATGCGTCACCGACAAAGGTTCTAGAATCGCATCTACCAAAAATGAATTATCGCGGGCACGTTCTTACTTGACAGACTGTACAAAATTAAAATCAATCTTTTGATTTATTTATAGTTACTATATTAAGTAACAGTGATTGCAAGAATAACGACGAGCGTGTAATTAGAATTATAGTGACAATCACATTGGATTGATCTGCTTGTTTTATATTATTTAAAACCAGTAAAAAGTACTAAAATCTATAAGAATGCCAATTTCGCTAGAAAGTAATTATCAGAATATGGCAAATCCTTCACCACACAAATTGCAAGCTGCATTCGGAACATTCGCGCCATATGCGGTAGACACACAAGCAGAGTGGGCTATGGCATAGGGTCAACACATATAATGCTATTTTTATCAAGGCACTGGTCACGGGTTACCTCCTATAATAACCAATATTAAACCAGATACTGATTTAGTAATTCTTTGTAGAATGTGTGAGTTTTGTATCATATTTTTTACTATTTTTAGCTGCACAGTATATACAGTTAAGATATCGATACCAGGTAGGCCGCGTGAGACTCCAAGATTAAAATAGCAAACTTTTTTTAATCAAATCACATAAGCAAAGAGAAACTCTAATAAGATTCTCTGTCAAATAGTATTCTTTTATATCGTATCTGACTTAAGGAACACTAACAGAAGGTAGGGACAAGTTGCTTGAGTATTTAAATGAAAGTATGACCAATAACAAAGTCTGTTTTATATTTTAATAGTTATATTGAATCCAAACTCCTCAATTACCTTCTTGTATTGCAATGAAGATAACGCTACAAGTGCTCAACTGCTTAAAAAATGGATGCCAAAGTTTGAAGAAACTAGTTTGACTTTAAGTAAACCGCATCAGAGCGACTAAGCACATCAAGTAATGACGTCAACCCGTCAATACGCAAACGATCGAGTGCCGCAAATGTGCTTAGAAGCATTCCTCGTAACGGTTATTATCTACAACCAAACAAGAGACATACAGCTAGTGAAAGTATTAAAACATGTTATACTCTGCTGAACTTCATGAATCAAGTATTGGAACGCAATGTTGACCAACATTTTATTTTCGTATGAGACATATTTCCATCTGCCACATCAAGAATAATTCGTTATGACAACGATCACGGAAACGACGTATCGAGCAATAATTAGCACTCTCACCGTTCGCTTAAAAGAGTACTGCTAACTCATTTTTAAGTTTCCGAGTGACATTTCCAAATATACAAAATGAAGTGATTTTCTCATTTGTGAATTCATTTTTTTTAAATACTTTAAAATTATTTTTTTATTTTGACATATAGCTTGCAACCGGTCCTGGTTCAGATCATGTGCCGTTATTTCGTAAAAATTAATTATTGAGAATGACTGATGACCGAAATAAAATATGAACACATTGTCTAACGATTTTTGGTAGTTATTTGATCATTGTTATGAAGAAAAATAGCTTTATTATTATAATTTCTAGCGTTTCTTAGGATCTCTTATAATAATTATACGAAACATTAATAGTACAGATGTAACGATGGAAGATCATTTGATCAATAAAAAGTTTTAACCGATACGATACTTTTTTAAAATTAAATGTAAATTTTCTTTTTAAAGAGTCCCTCAAATTATTTGAAATATAATTTTATAACCACAATTACAAATACACAAACGATATGAAAATCTGCTTAAAAACCTTTATAGAAATTGGAAAATAAAACATTAATGGCTTTAAGAAAAAACATTCTACTACTACTCAAAATATAGTTATTGATTAAGGCCAGGGAGGTAGATTTCTAGCTTTTTTAACCATGTGAAAAAATACAGTATTACTAGATCATATTTTAATTTAGAAATATGAAATGGCCTATCCTAAATTTAAGCTCATACTTAAATTCTACCTCAAATTACAATAATTTTCATTTAGCATACTCTATACCTAGGTTCTAGTACTTTATATTATTTTGCCCTTTTTAGTGTTCCGTACGGAACACTTATGGAATCACACCGTCTGTTGGTCTGTATCTCACACCCGATTTTCTCAGAAATTATTTGACATATATAGTTGAAATTTGGCACAAATAAAGGAATTGATTGCCCAATCGAAGTCGTGTAGTTTTCAAATTTAAATTTTGACTTAAGGGGTTGGTTTTGGGGGGTGAAATCCAGGTCATCGAGTGGGTTGTGTGAGTTCAAAAATATATATGATGTAATACTTCGCACAGTTTTCTTTGTATTATTCTAAAAAATTCTGGAATAGATTTCATAAAGTGTAGATTGAGCGAAAATCATCACAAGTGCATTACGTTTGGTAACTTATCTGGTATAAAAAAAACTATGGGCCTTGACAATATAGTGGAGGCTTTAAGTGTTTCGTACGGAACACTTATAAAATCACTTCCGAGGTCTGTCCGTCTGTAACACCCAATTCTTTCCGAAACTATTTGACTTAGAAAGTTAAAATTTGGCACAAATGTAGGAATTTATGGCTCCATCAGAGCCGTATAGTTTTGAAGGTTAAATTTTGACTTAAGGGGTTAGTTTTGGGGAGTGAAATCGGAAGTGAAAAAAAAAATTTTTTACCAGGTCATCGAGTAGGGTATCAAATGAAAGCTTGTAAAAACAAGTTCAAAAGTATATATAATATACGCACAGTTTTCTTTGTATTATTTTTAAAAAAATTGCCAAAAAATGCTGGTCCTTATCTCGAAAAGTACTGATCAAAAAATTTTGGAATATTCTCCACAAGGTGTAGATTGAACGAAAATGATCAGAACATTACCTTTGATAATTTATCTGGCATAAAAAAAAACAAAAATTTCTATGTCATAAGTTTTCAACAAAGATCGGAACAAACTTTGTTGAAAACTCATGTAAGGTAATTTTTTTATTTTAAAGGCAATCACCCTACTGAACACTAATTGCGCATGTCCAACTCGCACTTGAGTTTTTTTTTAATATACTTTTCAGTACATTACCGTTACCGAGTAGCGCGTCGCTTCTGTACCGCGATAAAATAATTGTATTTTATTCGTTTATAATTAAACAAATATTTAAGTAGTAAATATTTGTTTTTTTTTATAGTTTGGTAGGCTTTATCGTCTAAAGAGTACGTAGTAAAATTATAGCAAGCTAAATACTCCCATCTCAAATTTTTTATTGAGTTATATTTTATTTGGAATGTCAATTGCTTACGGTCTTGGCATTTCTCTATTATTTTGGGTACTGACACCGACCAGAAAAGAATTGCGAAATCTAGGTGTACATAAAAACTGCAAGTGCATATCACTCGAGTTATCCATCCTCGTCATCGCGGTAGAAAAGGACTCTTGAGCGTAGAGTATCTACATAACCGAGGTATTGTACAGCTCATCCACAAAGTTGCTAAGAGTTTATATCCTTTCCTAGAGATGATCTGCTATCACGTTCAAAGATGTGTGGGAGTCTGCTTGTGTAAAATTCAGAAAACGCAACGATAAAACTTGGTCTACGGTTAAACTTTGGTCACATCATAAAACAACAAAAGGTCAAGGTTAACATTGTAGAACTAGAATATTTAGGGATTTAGGACAGACAAAATAAGGAGTATTCTGCAGAAATATCTATATTCTGCAGCTGTAAGGAAACATTTAGTTTTTTACTATCAGCAAGGCCTAAGAATTTTTTGCTTAATTGTCAAGTGGTGTAATTAATATATAATTATTCCGTAGTCCATTTTTAGTGTTCCGTACGAAATACTTATAAGATCACTTGGGTTCTGTCACACCCGATTTTCTCCAAAACTATTTGACATAGAAAGTTGAAATTTAGCACCAATATGGAAATTGATGGCCTCATCAAAGCCGTGTAGCTTTGAAAGTTAAATTTTAACTTAAGGAGTTATTTTGGGAGTGAAATCGGTGGTAAAAAAAATTACCAGGTCATCGAGTGGAATGTTAAATGAAAGCTTGTGAAAATACGAGTTCAAAAATATATATAATGGAATACTTGCACTTTTCTTTTTTAAAAAATTGCCAAAAATTAATAATATTTTATCGAATGTAATGATCACAAAATTTTTAAAAAACTTCTAGAATATTCTCCACAGGGCGTAGATAAAACGAAAATTATCACGAGTCTAATAATTTATCTGGTGTATATAAAAAAAAAAGAAAAAAGGATGTTGAAAAGTCATTGGAGGTGTGCTTTTTATTTTAAAAGCAATCAACGTGTGGAACACTAATTGCGCAAGTCCAACTTACACTTGGCCGATTATTCTATTCTAGAGAGCATTAACTAGGAGACAGAATCACTTATGGATTTGCTTTTAGCCTACTCATTTTTACTCATATATTACCACATTAGATATTAATACAATATTGATGAAAAGACTTCGTGAAGAAATCTAGTCATTTGTGAAAAATATAGTTGCATATTTACTGGGATTATACATTTTTGATCACAATGCCAAACCTTGACTTGACATAGTGCTTTTCTAACGGGGACATAAATTCTCTAATTGAGTTTCTCGGACCTGCTAAGATAAAAGTAGCAATAAGGGAGGAAGGGAAATATTCTAAACATAGACGTGGTGTAGAATGGTGTCATCAACGCAGATTTAGGAAATCTGGACCGTATTCCTGCTTGCTGTGATTCAGCATAGGCACAGTTACAGAGAGCGGTTATCTTGGGTTTTCTCAGACTTCCCAGGCAAATAAATTTAATTGTTGATCACCAAACAAATAGACGTAAGACGTGGTTATCCTTAACTAGCCAAACTACGTAGCGACTTGTGTGGTTCATAGCCACGAGATTTGTAACCTCGACTCTTTTCGTAAATAATAATAGTAATAATATGCTTAAGCGCTTTTTAAACTTAAAATAAAAATGAATGAAAATGAAACTCTAAAATCATTAGAACAGTTCACAGACACGCACCCCATGAAAGAACCCAAACAGAACATTTTGTTTCATTATGTTTTCGAAAGGCGTGTGCCATCCCATCTGCTATTCCAGAACAACGCGTAAATTTGATTTTATTATTATATAGTCCGAGGACATTTATTAATATTTTGTAGAAAATGAAAACGGTAAACATATACATTCTTTTTAGTGTTCCGTACGGAACACTTATAAGATGACTTCGGTGCCTGTCTCTCTGTCCCTCTGTCTGTCTGCCTGTCACACCCGATTTTCTCCGAAACTATTTGTCATAGAAAGTTGAAATTTGGCAATTGATGGCCTAATTAAAGCTCTGTAGTTTTGAAAGTTAAATTTTGACTTAAGGGGTTAGTTTTGGGGGGTGAAATCGGAAGTGAAAAATTTTTTTTTTTACTAGGTCATCGAGTGGGGTGTCAAATGAAAGCTTATGAAAACACGAAAAAAAAATGTATATACATGATGTAGTACTTGGACTCACTTTTATTTGTATTCTTTTTAAAAACACGCGAAAAATCGCTGTCCCCCCACCTTATCTCGAAAAGTACTGATCAAAAAATTTTGAAAAAATTCTAAAATGCTCTCCATGTGGTGTAGATTGAACGAAAATTATCACGAGTGCATTACCTTTAATAATTTATTTGGTATATAAAAAAAACAAAAATTTCAAGGTCATCAGTTTTCAGTAAAGATTGGAAACAAACTTTGTTGAAAACTCCTTTGGGGTGTGTTTTGTGAAGTCACTGATCATTTTATACCAAAGTAACAAAATGTTTTATTCTAAAAGCAGTCAATGTACGGAACACTTCTGTAGTGGGGCATGGATTATCTGCTTAACTTGGTCGATCTAACGTGTTGAAGATCGACCCCTTAGTCTTTTGTCTTCAACTTTACCCTGTACTATAAACTTTTCGAAGCTTTCCTTGTTGTTATGGTATATGTGACGACTCTTTTGATAGCCTCTCTGTTATTTTCAGCTTGTTGAGGATGGAGATGTTTGCCCTCTTTGTGGTCCAGGGAATCCGAAGCTTTATCCATATCTCGAATGTGTCCCCCTTTTTCTGGTCTGCTGCACTCATAGTCTACCATAGAAAGATTGGATGTACAAGTGACTTGACCAATCTCTTTTTGATATTGTCCGTTATTTGCCTGTCCTTCCATAGCTTCTGTAAGTTTGTCATTGGTTTACGTGCTATTGAGATGTGCCGTTTTATTTCTCTTGAGCTTCCTCCATGTGCATTTATAAGTGAGCCCAGCTATACGAATTCCTTCACGCGCTGAATATTAGGTAGCCGGTTTTCTGTTAAAATTGAACTATTTCTGTCGACCACCATACGTTTTGTTTTAACTAGATTAATTTCAAGTCATCAAGCTCGACTTTCATTAGTTACCTTCTCAAACATTTCTTCAAGTTTCGATTCACTGGCGACTATTAAGGAAACTCTCCCCTCGAAGTTGTCAAGGCTCTTCCCCATGATGTATTCACCGTATGTATTAAATAACCTAACATTATACGCCCCTGTCGAACGTCCTTGAAAACACTGAATGGTTTAGAGAGACTGTTCTCCTGTCGTATCACCACTTCTGATTGTACATATAAATTACGTACCAGCAGAATCATATGACCTGACATTCCTATTTCTTTCAAGACTGTCCAGAGATGTTCCCACAGTACACTGTCAAAAATAGTCTATGAAACACAGATAGACAGTGATATTAAATTCGCGGACCTTTTTAACTATTTGTCTGATATTAAAGATTTGATCTCTCATACCCCTTTCTTGTACAAAGCCACCTTCTTTTGGAGGTGTTGGATGGTCCAAGTATTTTTGTAATCTTTTATCTATTATAGAGATAGTTCTATAATGTTAGCATTGTATATGTGTTAACATCTTTGCGAAGTAGTAAAATCGGTCACCATACCCTAGTATTTTTATGGTTCTAGCACAAGTATGCTGAGGGGAAATCCCTAAAATGCTACAGGACCGACACGTGTGCGAAAAAAACGATTCACGTTGGTCTTGAATTGCTTTAACTTATACTCGGTCGGAAAGACAGTCCTAGACAAATTATTCCAAACGAATGAGGTTCTCCATATAAAAGACTGCTTGAAAAGGGTTGTACAAGGAGTAGTAAGCTGAACCTCATATGAATGTGAAGGATTAGCACGCGGTGTATTTCTAGCATGCACCGGTCTGAGAGGGAATAAGCGGGCGACATCCATAGAACGCTTTCCATTAAAATGCTTGTAGAATAGACTCAAGTCGCCAACCGTTCTTCGATGTTCCAATGAATCAACGTTGCTGGCCAGTTTCGGATCTCTAATCAATCGAACAGCTCCTTTCTGAATAGAATCCAACAAATGCAGTGTATATTTAGGAGCAGAGCCCCAAGTAAGTATTGTTTCCGTTTAAATTATTCTTATTTTGATAGTTACCGCTAAATCATTAATAACATATAAAAATTACGATAACTGAAACCACTGAACCGTGAAGGGGGCAGAGACCATTACCATCTACCAACACCATGACAATCATCAGCACAGACTTCAAAAACTCTCGAGAGCACCTCCGTGGTTAACTTGGTTTCTAAAACTTCAAAATATGGCCATGAGACAATGTATTGTTGACAGTGACATATTAAAATTAAAGAGCTTATGCAACTTATGTAGGTTCGGGTATTACAATGGTTGCAATAATTCGCAAAAAATTCACTGTTGTAGCAAAATGAACTTAAAAGATATTTGCGAAGTTTCAGTTGGTTCGACTTGCTAGTTCATGAGAAAAAAAATATAATATTTGCTGAAAATATGTGGGTTGTAATGGAGAACTAAACTGATTAATATATAATTTAACAGGTAACAAAAAAACAATGATAAAAATTTCATATAACATGTAACAATGCTTTTAGAAATTAAACACCAAATTTCATTCCCTTTTAGTCGTCAGATTTCTATCAATTTATATATATATATATATATATATATATATATATATATATATATATATATATATATATATATATATATATATATATATATATATATATATATATATATATATATATATATATATATATATATATATATATATATATATATATATATATATATATATATATATATATATATATATATATATATATATATATATATATATATATATATATATATATATATATATATATATATATATATATATACATATATATATATATATATATATATATATATATATATATATATATATATATATAGACGTGGCAATACAGCAATTGAAAATGTTTTGCATGTGCGTAGCTCTTGAACCGCGAAAATCTATTTTATTTGAAAATACGAGGATGGATTGAAAAATTCGCGGCCTAGCCAAGAAAACAAAATAAAATACGTACAAAAATATTTTTATTTTTCGACGTATTCTCCACCTAGCTCTATACACTTCTTCCACCTGCTTTCCAAAGCGTCCACACCTGTTTCAACAAAAGATTCCTCAACGTCTTCAAAATACTGGTTAACTGCAGCTTCGACTTCTTTATTTGATGAAAATTTCTGGCCACCGAGGTGTTTTTTTAGGTTTGGAAACAGATGAAAGTTCGAAGATGCCAAATCAGGAGAATAAGCCAGGTGGGGCAGCAATTCGAAACTACAATCACGAATTTGAGCCATAGACTCAACAGACGTGTGAACGCGAGCGTTGTCCTGATGGAACAAAACTTTCTTTCTCAGTAATCCTCGACGTTTCTCTTTAATTTTTTGACATAAACGACGCAAAAGGGTGCAATAGTAAGTCGAGTTTATTGTTTCGCCTTTCGGAAGGTAGTCCACCATAATAATACCTTTACCATCCCAAAAAACTGACGCCATCACTTTTCCAGCCGACAGAATTGCCTTCGCTTTCTTTGGGATCGGTTCACAGGATTTTTTCCACTGCCTGGATTGTTGTTTTGACTCTGGAGTATAGTGAGGAACCCAGGTTTCGTCCATTGTCACAAACATGTTAAAAAAATCTTGCGGATCAGCCTCAAACGTCTCCAAATAGTCGCGAGAAATCGTGAGTCGAATTCATTTTTGTTCAACTGAAAGTAATCTGGGGACCCACCTAGCGGAAACCTTAGAAAATTCGAGTTCGTTGGCAATGATGTTTTTTTGTGTTCGATCATACGAGATATCTATAGTGTTTGCAGTCTCCCTGATAGTTAATCTACGGTCTTTCAATATGAGATCACACACTTTGCCGATGTTTTCTCCAGTCGTAGACGTCGTGGGCCGGCCGGAACGAGGGTCTCTTCGATGCTCCCTCGTCCACGTTCAAATTCTGAAACCCATTTTTTTCACAGTGATATATGACGGAGCAGATTCCCCTTGTGTTATTTTCATGTCATCGGGGATCTCCTTTGATGTTAATCTTTTTTTAAACAGGTACTTGATGACCGCACGTTGTTCAATTTTTTTCCATGTTTCCAAAAACGCTGCACTTGGTCTCACTAAACTCGTTCTAACCTAAAAACCACAAATTCTACAGCAATAAAATTGTACTCTGTGACAACCAAAGAAAGTATGAACTTATTGAGGGTACTATAATAAAAATATTGTAATGATTTTTTGGTGAGGCCGCGAACTTTTCAATCTATGCTCATATAACTAAATAATTTGCTTATAAAAAATGCAGGATTGTAAGGTGATGATTATAATTATAATTCTAGAAATTTCATTTCATAAGCCTATTTATTATATAGAACTAAATATTGTTATTACAAACAAGCAAAGAACTGGTAAAAATTGAAAAACTGAAAAGAAACTTATTTCTTTAATAGATATTTAATATCTACTATTACTTAATAAAATTATATAACACTGAACAGTAAAATATTTAGTAGATATTAAGTAAAAGATAATAGAAACCGAACAGATTTTTCAAAAACATACAGTTAGGAACCATTTTTTTAAAAACAAATAACTGAATTAATAATTTTAACATTCTTTCCTTATTTTTTTTTATATTCGGGTAAATAAAATTTTTTAAGTTTATACAAAAATAATTCTTTGCTTGACACACATTCATGACTACAATGTGCAACTTTATATCAACTAATCTGTCATAATAAGTATTTCGATCATTGAATTTGCTATATGGATTATATTAAGCCAGCCTAAAGATTTCTTATGTCTATTTTACAACGTTGCTACGTTTATTACTTATAATATATGTATTATAATATTTTTTTATAAAATAATTAATATATTGGGTCTATTCGATAAGAATGATAATTAAACGCGTAAGCAATAAAAAAGATGGCTATTTTTCATTATAATATAATAAAAATAATTAATATAATTTATGGTTTCACGATTGGTAACGTTCTTCGTTATCCATGTGTTTATCACAGGTCTACCCCCTTGCCCGTCACCCCGCGACGTACTTCCTGAACCTCCTTAACTGGATGCGCTAATGAACATAATGGGAATCTGTAAGGGTAATGAGAGGGGGGGGAGTTGTTACGGCCCGTTATGTGTCCACCTGATTATAGGTGTTTTTTTTATCGCTCACCTCCCCGCCTCAGTAGGGATTTTACCCTTTCTCCATATCCCAAGGATATCGGCGAGGATGTCGTAATACCCGTCAACGTTGTCCAAGTGCCGAAACATACATTTTTGCATTTCACGGCACCTTTTAAACAACGCAGTAGTGCTGCCACGGATGTTATTTGCATTTCTGCAAACAACTACTACCTTGCTCATACACATTAATCTTCTCTAAACCTCTAAGCTAATATTCAGCGTTTCAATGAGTTGCTCAAAAATCTTTAAGCTTAATTAGTTATTTGAACATATAACCTAGCACTATTAATGATAATATTAAGCTGGTCTATAAATAAGGTCAACCTTAAAGTAAAGGAAGGGATTTTAGATTATCAAATCCACTATCTTTTAATAACCATCCCTTTTACCATTTTTAAATATAATATAGGCCGCAAATTAAAAGAATAGAACGCTTTTAATGTATTTAAATCCCGTAGCGTTGATTTTGAGACAGATAAATATAAATTAAAATTTAATGATCCAGCACTGAATTCCTTTATTATCTTTAATATACCGAAAGTCCTGAAAAAACGATAAATATGGTATTTGAAGTAAATAGATCAGGATGAATATCAGCATAGTGTTATCTGTTTCTTGAAATGATCCATTCGGTATATCATATTTTCTTTCCCCTCACTGTCACCATCTCACAATTTTGACATCTATATGGAAAAAAAAAGTTTTTTTTTGTATTTTAAGTAATAATTGCACGTCCAAACGTCATTGTTTAAATTTAGAATTACGGGGTAACCTAATTTAGGAATATTATATTATTATAATATATTATTATATTATATTACTAGCCGTGCCCGCGGCTCCGCTCACGTGGACTTGATTCACCTTTATCTTCATTGCTTATTCGTTATGTTTATATTATTATATAGCTCGAGGGGCCTTAGAGGCTCATGGCTTGGTTGTATACTTGTCTCTACTTCTTTTTGTCTCCTGTTAGCTTTTCCCAGTGCGGTATTCTAATCAACTCCGGATCTTACTTTACTGCCTGAATCCATGTAGATCGAGGTCTACCCTTGCCTCTTCTTCCAATCACTACTCTTATTAGGGCTTGCTTTGCCTGTCTTTCTTCCTTCATCCTTGCCACGTGTCCCAACCATCTTAATCTCTGGCTTCTTATGATTTGGCTTATAAGGGGTTTCGTATTAAGGCATTTTAATTCGTTGTTTGTTCTTCTTCTCCACAGTCCCTCTTCTTTCCGTCCTCCGTAGATTCTTCTCAAAGCTTTCCTTTCCCACACCTCCAACGTCTCCTTTTCTTTTGCATTCAATTTCCACGTTTCGCATCCATATGTCACCGTGAATCTGACAACTGTCGTATATATTCTTTTTTTTGCTTTTCTTGATACATTCTTCGATTTCAATATTGGATTCATAGCCCCTTTCGCTATTCTTTCTTGTATCTCCGTCCTTTCTTGTCCACTCTCTGTTATTATTAGTCCCAGATAATTAAATTTGTCTACTTTTTCAAACACATATCTTTTTCCTAAGTTGTTTATGATATCTAAACTTTTGTTGCTGTTGTAATTTCCATGTATTTTATTTTTTCCTCATTTATCTTTAATCCCCTCATCCTTCCCCTTTCTTCTATCCTACTTATGGCTTTTTTGAGGTTCTCTTTTGCTCTTGCAATCACTGCTACCTCATCCGCATAGGCCAAGCATTGGCAGATTTGTTGGTATATCGTTCCATTTGTTTTTATTTTTTTTTCTTCTTCTCTAGTACCAAATTAAATAGACATGTCGACACTGGATCCCCCTGTCTTAATCTCCTCTTCCCCTTAAAATTGTCTGATACTTTGCCCTCATCCAACAGTCTATTTTCTGTGTCGTTCACCATGCGAATTAATTTACTTGTAATTTTTAGTTCTTCCATTATCTTGTAGAGTCCTTTTCTGTTTACAGAGTCGTATGCTGCTCTGAAATCCACAAAGACCAAGTGTAGTGCCAAATTTTGTTCTAAGCTATTTTCTTGAATTTGCTTAATAGAAAATCTCTAGTCTGTAACCGATCTATTTTTCCTGAATCCACACTGGTACTCTCCCAAAACAGACTTGGCTTTCTCTTATAGTCTGTTTTTGATAGTCACCGCTACTATCTTGTACACGACATCCAGTAAGGCTATTGGTCTATAATTAGCACATATAGATTTTTCTCCTTTTTTGTATATTGGACAAATGATCGACTCTCTCCAGCTCACTAGCATCTTTTCTGTTTCCCATATTTCTTGCACCAACCGGCATATTTCATTTTCCAAATCTACCCCTCCAGCTTTTATCATTTCTACTGATATTTCATTTTCACCCGGGCCTTATTTTTTTTTGGGGGTGCTGAGTATTTCTCTCATTTTCATCTCCATTTAATGCATTTTGTCTCTGTTTATTCCCTTTGTATTTTATAAAAAAAAAAACACGTAAATCGGATAAGTGGTTCTTGAGTGCTAAGCGCACTAATGGACAGACAGACAGACAGAGAGACGTTACATTTTATATATATTATAGATTTTTTTTGACATATTAAATTAAGAATTAAAAAAAACACTTAAATCGGATGAGTGGTTCTCGAACGATAAGCACACTAACGGACAGACAAACAGAGAGACGTTTCGTTTTATATATATTATATAGATTATTATTATTATTATATAACCTGGCAAGAGAACATATGTATGAATTAAAAAAAAAAACACATAAATCGGATAAGTGGTTCTCAAGTAATAAGCGCAGTAACGGACAGACAGACAGACAGAGAGACATTGCATTTTATATATATTATAAAAGATTATAGATAACCTGGCCAGAAAACGAATGTATGAATTTAAAAAAAAAAAGACGTAAATCGGATAAGTGGTTCTCGAGTGATAAGCGCGCTAACGGACAGACAGACAGACAGAGAGACGTTATATTTTATATATATTACAGATATTCTTTGCTACATGATATTGTTCCATATTTAATGGTTTAGGCAGTGTATTGCAAGAGAACTCGCTACCGGGGCAAACTTTTTTCCGACTTGATTCACTATTATCGTCACTGCTTATTCCTTATGTTATCTAACATAATCAAATATTGCCTATAACCTGGCCAGAGAACATATGTATGCTTGCACCATAAACTTAGATTTTTGGATCTAAGGTATATTCTAAGTTAGCCTTATCCAAAAAGACCTAAGTTGGGAATGTGGAATCTTTGGCACAATGATACTACTCAGTATATATCACCACTTCACCAAACACTTTATTTTTGCACTCGACGCGCGTTTCGCTAACCATGTTAGCTTCATCAGGAGCGATGATTGACTGTCAATGTGAAGTGGTGATATATACTGAGTAGTATCATTGTGCCAAAGATTCCACATTCCCAACTTAGGTCTTTTTGGATAAGGCTAACTTAGAATATACCTTAGATCCAAAAATCTAAGTTTATGGTGCAAGCGTCACATCTATTTTTATTATTTTTAAAAGCTTTTAAGTTAAGTTATATTTATATGATTCTTCTAGGAGTGATCTACAATTACGTCATAATGCAAAATTACGTTGATTTCAAAGAAGCAGGTGAACATACTAGGTGACAGCTGAAGAAGCTTTTTATACTGACAGGTAATGACATCGCATTAAGTTTATAACAAGACTAAAATTGAAAAAACAGTGAATGTTTCTATAAGTGTATACATATTAATGCCACTTGAAGCAACTAATCGCACAAGCAGATTTCTAGGTTGTACCTATGTCTTTACCTACCTCAAAAAATAAAATGCCTAAGAATTATACTTTGATGTAGAAAAAGCAAAGTATGATTATTGGACACCAGCCAAACATCCAATTTATGTGTCGTACCTAAAAAGTTGCATGTACCTTTAGTTCCGACGAGTTTCAGTAATGTTCGAAGACCTTTTGAAAAAGTACTCTTCTTCAAATAGAGAACATTTCACCAGTTAACTTTTTAATGTTTTAATGGTTTGTGTATAGTAATGTTTAAAGTCAAAAAGTAGAAGTATCATGTGAAAGTCATATTTTTGTATTTTCAGAACTTACAGTCAAGATACTATACGAGGGACGTCCAATAATTAACAAGAGATATGGTTGTGAACAAAAAACAGTTTATTCAGTGACACTGAAATCTACACTACTTTTCAACGTAGTCTTCATCAACTTTTAGGCACTTTTCCCATCGTTCTGTGAGCTTCAGAAATCCTGTAGTTTAGAATTGTTCACCTTACTGTCTGAGCCAGTCGTGTACAGCTTTTTTGACCGCTTCGTTGTCTCCGAACTTGGTGCACGTAAAAACTGTTTGACCGGACCGAACAGAAAAAAATCGGACGGTGCGAGGTCGGGACTGCAAGGTGGGTGTGGCAACATCTCCAAGCCTAACTTTTCGATCATCTCTTGCGTTTTCTGAGCTGTATGGGTGGGCGTTATACAGCAGAATTACACTTTTTGAGAGAGAACTTTAGCGTTTTCTTCTTATTGCGTATTCACTGCTGGTAATCCGTTGATCTTCTAAATGATCACAATAAATTGACTTCAAATAGGAAAACTTATGTTTCACTTCCTTCCTTTGCTCATCACAATATTCATCTTGCGATAAAGTATAACTCTCAAGATATATCAATTTTTCTTTAATATTTGGCAAATTTTGTTCTTGCATTTTATCAAAAAGTAGTATACGCGTTAGTACTCGAGCACCTGAAGTACCTTCGGATCCTAGAACGACATAAAAATTAAAAAATAAATAAATTCAAAATACCACGTGGTTTTCAACGTCTGATTTAAAGACCATGAAAGCCTCGATTAACACGGGAAATCACGATTATTATTGATATATTTGATTAGTGCAAATACTCCTTTTTCTATTAAAATCAATAAAAGCACAGAGACGCACCCTGAAGTGTAAGTATACCTTTTTAAATACCGAAAGACGGGTTTTCGTACAACAATTTTGAGTAAGATTTTCTACCTTCAAAATATTACTAATTATTTTAAAAAAAAATACATAAAAATGATCAATATGTATGCGCTCTTACCTTTAACATTCAAATCCATTACAATCTTCAAGATAAACTCTAAAAAAGAAAAATCTCTTTTTTAAATAACTATTATATTAACGAATTCCGACTGAGATTCCAGCGCGCACGCTGTCAAATGGGTAACGGGAGGACTCGCCTATTGTTCTATGCCTATTCAACATTGTTAGGTAGCAATTTTTTTCTTCCTGGGACAAGTTTTAGGAAATCGATTTATGGCCACCTAAAACGCTGAAATACCCCTATGTTCATCACTCTCTCAACTTTTTGAGATACCTACCATCTCAGCAAACTCACGAAACTTAATGCAACGTTCTTACATCACGATACCAGAATGTTATGGACTATTTCTTTAGAAAAAAACCTTAATCGTATGTACATTCAAATTATCCAGTAATAAATGGTCTTAAGTGCTGGTGCAGAGAGCCCATGAAATTACTTGAGTTTATTTTCTATCTGGACCGCAGTCCACTTTTAAATAAAAATCCTATACGATACTTAGCTTTATCCATCTCTACGAAACATATAGCCCCGGTCACTTCCGATACCTACTAACAAACAACTGCATGGTGCATCTGTTTGAAGCTTTGAACACAATTATTAGGAGAATCACGCTTACCAGCAGTCATGCCGCTTAACAAAACCCGCCATTTCGTAGAACTTTTCCAGACTTATTAATCCACTCTTACATCAAAACTAAGTAAAATTAAAATGAAAAGTGTTTCAACCGTTTCTTAGACTAATACTGTTTATTAAGTTTATGTCGTATGTATTTTTTAATTTAGTATAAAAATTAAGAGAAAAGTTTTGTTTTCGTTTACCAAATTTGTAGCTCAAAATCAAAAGACAGTTTTATGTTGGGCAATCATTAATCTACTACCTTTTTTGAAAGGAAAGTAAAATTTTGAGAGTACTGTCATCGAATTAATTTATACACCCCACCAGCGATCAGGAGCGACTAAAGAAGCTGATGAAAGTACTTGTCGCTATAGTATTTTCAGACCCGGAAAATGATAATGGCAGCACTATACTCATGACGTAGGTCATGTATGGCAGTAGCTTAACAAGGTTACGATAGAGTAAACTTCATTATATAATTTGTTTCGGGAATGACGAAAAAATGTTAAATACAATAGTTTTAGGGAATGTTAAGGTGCACAGTTTAAAGTTATTTTTGAGTATACAGAGTACTTCAAAAAAGTGTGACCGATATAACATGTTTTTTTAAATGGAACATCCTATTTTCTATTTTATTTTTAAATTCTACGTAGAATTTTGTAACTTTTTTTATTAATAATGTTATACACCTAAACCTAGTAGTTCTTCTAATATTTCAATTTTTTTTTTAAATACTAGTTTTCAGTTTTTTAAAAAATTGCCAGTAGCGCCATTGTTTCTGAAGGTGAAACACTCATAATTGGTACGAGTGTTCTATAGAGATGAAAAAAAGATATACGTAAAGAAATTTGAGTTAGATGCTACAGAGTGTTCAAAATAAATTTATACATTTCGACTATTTTAAATTGAAAAATCTCAAATTTTTTAAACGGCACACTCTATATATTATTATTTTTTCTAATAGATTTGACAAAACCCTTCAACTTTTATTAAGTATGTCAGATACCTATTTCTAATAGTTTTCGATTTATTTTGAATTTTTTAATTTTTACCCTTGTTTTTAATACACTTACGCTATTGTGAAAACATAAACAAATAGTAATTTTAATAGGGTTTAACTTATCTAATGATTAATTATTATGACGTAATAAATATTCAAAAATATGCCCGTCTACTTGAATACACATGTTTAATCGATTTACTATTTTTTCCTTCACTTTCCTTAGCATAAAGGAAGTTATTGTCCTGCACGCATCCCGTATCCTATTTTCCATAACTACTGGTGTGGTAGGGGGATTCACATAAACACGATCTTTAATGTAGCCCCACAAAAAGAAGTCTAAAGGTGTTAAGTCACATGATTGAGGGGGCTACTGAATGAATCCATCCCTACTGATCCATTTTTGTGGGTAATGATCGTTTAAAAATTCTCGAACTTTCCGGTAGTAATGAGCAAGAGCTCCGTCTTGTTGATTCCACATTTGTTCCCTTTCAAAGTTATCAACTTCTTCAATAAGCTGGGGTAATTCGTTTTGCAAATAATTTAGATATCTAAGCCCATTAAGCGGTTCGCGGAAAAAATATGGACCAATAATTCGAAAATTTAATATTCCACACCATACATTCGGCGACCAACGGTTTTGGTTTTTAACTTCCCGGACCCAAAATGGATTAACTGTTGAATAATAATGCATGTTATGACTGTTAACTGCTCCATTACTGCGAAAAGTAGCTTAATCAGAACGCATTATTTTGGATAAAAATATGGATCGTCCTCTCTTACTCCATTCATGGTGGTACAAAAGTTTACTCTTCGTTCAAAATCACTGTTTGAATTTCTTGGTGTAGGTCCATATTAAAGGGATGGTACTTGTATTTTCTCGTGGTGCGATTAGCCGTAGATTGGGATGTGTCAGATAAGTCAGCTAGTTGACAGCTGCTGACCTGGGGATTATCTTCAACATGAAGTAAAATCTCCATTTCTTTTTCCTCATTGGTAGCATTCTGGTTTACTACTTTCCGCTTCGTATACTCAAAGCTACCACTACCATCAAAGTGTTTCATTAAGCACTCAAAAGTCTTTCTAGATGGTATACGTCTATTAGGGTACTTCGCTCCGTAAAGCCTTACTGCCAAAAGACAATTTTTTCCCGCCTCGCCCAGTATATAAACCATATCAATTAATTCATTTTTAGGAAAATCCATAACTATTACCTTTATACGTCACTTACTACAACAAATTAAACTATTTTTACTTGCTTAATGGACATGTCAAAATTTGACAATGCCTACATTTTTGTTTTGTCTTGGCAACTATGATGTTATAGCGTAAGTGTATTAAAAACAAGGATAAAAATTGAAAAATTCAAAATAATTCGAAAACTATTAGAAATAGGTACCATATATGACATACTTAATAAAAATTGGAGGGTTTTGTAAAATCTATCAGAAAAAATAATAATATACAGGGGGTGCCATTTGAAAAATTTGAGATTTTTCAATTTAAAATAGTCGAAATGCATAAATTTATTATGAACACCCTCTAGCATGTAACTCAAATTTCTTTACATATATCTTTTTTTTCATCTCTATAGAATGCTCCTACCAATTATGAGTATTTCACCTTCAGAAACAATGACGCTACTGGCAATTTTTACAAAACTGAAAACTAGTATTTTTTAAAAAAAATTGAAATATTAGAGTTTAGGTATATAACATTATTGATAAAAAAATTATAAATTTTACGCAAAATTTAAAAATAAATTAGAAAATAGGTTGTTCACTTTAAAAAAACATATGTTATATCGGCCACACTTTTTTAAAATGCCCTGTATACTCAAAAATAGTTTTAAACTGTGCACCTTAATATTCCCTAAAACTATTGTATTTAACATTTTTTCGTCATTCCCGAAACAAATGAGATAATGAACTTTATCGTTGACTCACCCTGTACAGAGTAGTCAACTAGTTTTTTATTTACCAATTATTATCCAAAATGGAAAATTTATAGCTTTCTGGCCACGCATATTAAGATTTATAAAATAGACTTCTCTGTTGATAAAATGCGACAGATAAAAACTATTGAGAAATTGGTCATTTTGAAAAAAAAAATGCCTTTTTAGAGGCCCTAGGCGATTTTTTTACGCTCAACATTTACCAAACATGTGTGTATCAAGTTTCATTACATTAATCAAAATGTTCGTCACTACTTTAGCTGATCGTCGATGGTTTCCCCGGTGGTAACACTGTTTCGATATTATTTCGAATAGTTTTTCCTTTCTTTTTAATTCTTATTATTTTATACCATTCCACATACAAGTTTTTATAAAAATTTCAATAATCGTTAGTCGTTGAATTCGTAATAAAAACAGACCATCCTGATTCACGCCTTATAAGATTATCGAATTATAAGATATCGTAATAACAACTGACCAATGAAATTATTGTTTTTTTGGATAAGTGATGGTTAAACATATGCGCCTTCAATTTACATACACAACAGCCTTTCCTAAAATCGGGGTTATCAATTAAAAAGCGTATATCGAAAGCGCGATCAGGGCCTTAAACCAAATTGATTAAATGATAAGCATTAAATAACATCTGATTTGCATTAAGAAGAGCAATGATTTATTCAAATTATCGCTCATGTAAAAAAGAGTTATTACTGTTAATTAGCGGAATCCGCAAGGTGCAAAATATTTCCTTAATATATCAAACATATGTTTAGATCATCGTTAATGGCGTTGGGTGATAATCTTTATTATGATCCAATCTGTAAAGTTCAGGTTTTATTTTTTTTGTAACGTCTGTATTACTCCATCATTTAGGAAGTTTTAAGAATGATGAAAGTTTTCCCACTTATGTATTCAGGCCATCCAAGAAGAAGATTTACTTTCCATTTTCCATTTTCCTTGTTGATTTATAAGTAAGGCATAGCCTCATACTTCTATTATTGAACGGTGTTATTAAATGTTATGAATAATTGCTTATTCTAACTTAACCTAAGCATTTACACTAGTGATCCTATACCAACTTAACCTAGGAGATGGGTTTGTTTACATGATTGTGTTCTAGCCTAACTTAACCTAGGGCTTATTCTAACTTAACCTAGGACCTATGCTAACTGAACCTAGGACTTATATTTAACTTAACCTAGAACTTATGTTAACTTAACCTAGTTTTACAGTCTTCGTATCGTATTCCTAACATCGAGATACGAAGAAGGTCATATATGATAACAGATGGATACGCCGTATAGTTGAATGAGGCCTAGAGAACACAAAAGAGAGGTAAACCGCAGACAAGATCGACGGACGACATAAAAAGATTAACAGGACACGATTTGATGCAAAAAGCAAACAACAAAGCTTATTGTCATGGTGGGTGGGAGGGCCATCGTCTTCATCCAAGAGCGGGTCTGAGGGTCTCAGGAATTGAAGGCGGGCATGCCGGGAGTTCGGAAGGTGTCCCTGATGGTTGGGTAGGGGTGCTGGAACGCCTTATCCATGAATTTCAGTTGGGCTTTCCTCATATGTGTTTTTACAGTTGGCACGCCGAGGTCTCTGTGGATTTGAATGTTCCGTGGTTAAACCATGGTGCTCCTGTGATCATCCTCAGGGCCTTGTTCTACACTACCTAAAGTTGGGCTCTCCTTATCTTAGAGAGCTGCCACCATCTAGGGCAGACGTACGTAACACCTGCCTTTACGATAGTATTTTAGATTAAGAGCTAATTTTTGTTTGCAACTTACTGGAGCGATTTAGGATGGGATATACTTTGCCCAGTAGTTGCTTTGCGTTCTTGAAGGCAGTGCAAGCCTGGTCCTTCCAGTCGAGCTGTTTGTCGTACTGGATGCCCAGGTACTTGATGGTGTTTGCCCATTGGATACGGGAGCCCTGGAGATGGCTGTGGGGTATGCCCCTGCCTTGGAGAAGACGATGGCTTGAGTCTTGTGGGGGTTCATCTTGATCCTCAAACGGTCAAATCAGGAGTCAATTTTGTCCAGGGGGCGTTGTAGTCTGTTCGTGATGATGCGACTCGGCTTCTCGAGTCAGTGATATCGGCATAAAGGAGGAGGTTGGTCTTAACTGATTTGAGAATGTCGGCTATGAAGATCTTAAAAAGGTGGGAGGAGAGGATGGAGCCTTGGGAGACTTCAGCTCTGATGGCCTTGACGTAGGAGATAGCCGTGTCGACTCTGACTTGAAAGGTTTTGTCAGAGTCGAAGAACTGAATGAGTTTGGTTGTAAAAAGGGGGTAGCCTTGTTGGATCAGTTTCAGAATAAAGCCTTCGTGACAGACTCGGTCAAAGGCCTTGGCTACATCGAGAAACACAGCTCCAACTTTGTGGTATCTGTTGAAGCTATTGGAAATGGTTTGTGCGAGTTTGGTGGTGTGATGAATGGTGCCATGAAGAGGTTGGAAGCAAAACTGTTCGTCAGGTATAACACGGAGGGACATGGACCTTGCTCTGATAATTTCGAGGAAGACTTTCAGCTATCTTCCCTGGACCGAGAAGTAGGCTGATTTGGCGATAGCTGCTTGCCTTGTGGGAGAGAGAGCTGGTTTTTTGATCATTATGACCTCAGCTTTCTTCCAGTAGGGTGGGAAGTAGCTGAGTCTCAGTATGCGGTTATTGATGTTGGTGGTTTCTGAGATCTGTTTTTTTGAGAGGTTTCTTGAGAGCCTTGTTCGTGATTTTGTCATGGCCTGGGAATTGGCGGATGGAGGAAAAGCGGATGATCTCATTGACTGTGGAGGGGGTTATGAAGTATGTATTGCGAGAAGGCTGAGTGGAATTGAGGATTCGTATGGTGATAGCGACCCTAAAATCACGGGCTGGATCAAGGTCGAGAGAAAACTGATCCTCTAGCAAGTCTGCCAGAAGGTCAGTCTTCTCCTGGTTGAGGAGGCGGTAGTATCGGTGTGTGTGAGGGCGGGAATGGATCTTGGCTCGTCATTGGAAAGGGCTTTCGCCATTTTCCAAAAGTTTTACTGAAGAGGTATTTATCAAAATAATATTAATGTCTTAGTAATGATAGTTTTGAGTAAATCTCCCCCATTTTATTCGATTTATTCACTCCAATCGAAGTTTTAATTCTAAAATTCAATTCAATTTCAGAACAGAATTTCAGTGTCTGTCTACGGTTGAAATCATTACATTCATCTTTGAAATTATATTTAGCGATGAAGATATTTCTATTTTAAAGTTATTGCAAAAATGGTGTTCAAAGCAGACCTCAGAGCAAAAAAATATATATACGAGGCTGGTTTGAAAAGTCCGTGCAAAGTCCGAGAGATGGCACCACCGGCGCGTATCGAGGTCATGTTTAGTTAGTAGCATCTCTTGAATGAACGCACACCAAGTTTCAGCCATATTGGTCTATTTCTTTGTGTTTGGCATTCGTGTGAATCAAGGAAGTCGAGTGATTTTCAAGAAATGGACGAAAAAGAATTTCGTGTGGTGATTAAACATTACTTTATGAAAGGCAAAACGCCTCAGGAGACTAAAGAGAAGCTTGATAAACATTATGGTGACTCTGCACCTTCGATTAGAACAGTTTATAAGTGGTTTCAAAATTTTCGGACTGGCCATATGGGCACAAGTGACGCTGAACGTTCTGGACGGCCTGTGGAGGTTACGACTCCAGAAATCATTAATCAAATCCATGATATGGTGATGGATGACAGAAGAGTTAAGGTGCGTGAGATTGCTAGTGCTGTGGGCATCTCGACTGAACGGGTACATAATATTTTGCATAAACATTTGGACATGAGAAAGCTATCCGCAAGATGGGTGCCGCGATTGCTCACGCTTGACCAAAAACGGAATCGCGTGAAGTATTGCAAGGATGGTTTGCAGCTGTTCCAGAAGAATCCGGAGGACTTTAAGCGTGGTTTCGTCACTGTGGATGAAACATGGATACATTACTATACTCTTGAGACCAAACAACAATCTAAACAATGGGTTACCAAGGGGGATTCTGCACCAAAAAAGGCGAAGACCGTTCCTTCGGCCGGAAAGGTTATGGCGACTGTCTTTTGGGATTCGCAAGGGATAATCCTCATCGACTATCTGGAAAAGGGTAAAACTATTACAGGTGAATATTATTCATCGTTATTGGACCGTTTGAAAACCGAGCTGCAAGAAAAACGCCCACGATTGGCCCACAAGAAAGTCCTTTTCCATCACGACAACGCACCAGCACACACCTCAGCAGTTGTGGTTGCAAAATTAATGGAAATAGGATTCCAACTCGTTTCACATCCCCCCTATTCTCCAGACTTGGCTCCCTCGGACTACTATATGGTCCCCAATTTGAAGAAATGGCTGGCGGGACAAAGATTTTATTCAAACGAGGAGGTGATTGCAGACACTAATAGATATTTTGCAGACTTGGACAAATCCTATTATTCGGAAGGGATCAACAAACTAGAACATCGTTGGACGAAGTGTATAAGCCTAAAAGGAGACTATGTTGAAAAATAAAAAAGGTTTACCCCAAACACATAAGTAGTTTTTATTTTTGCACGGACTTTTCAAACCAGCCTCGTATATATCTTATAGGAGAATGAGAGAAGACTATCTTTATCCGAGATTAAAGCCCTGCAGACATAAAAAGAGGTTCAAATCTCTGGTAGGAGGTGGAAACTGCAAAAAGAAAAGGCTCAGTTAAAGAAGAGTCTACCTGTGCTCCTGGCCAATGTCAAACTAAGTCATAAGTCAATTTAATGGAAATCGTTCAATAGATTTTTCTGAAATTTTAAACAAAGCTAGAGTGTAATAGGGCCTATTGGCAAGATTGCTTTTATGGATGCACAAATTCTGGTTTGGAAATGAACACAACATTATTAATTACAAAGGGGAAATTTTTAAAAAATATTTATTGTTTTCCATCAACAAAAATGGTCCTGTAGGGAGCAATAACTGTTTAAAGTACTAGGTCAAATTTTCTTTTGTTTCAGACCGATAACTTTTCCCTGCTCTCAATGAAAATGTGCAGTTTTTGACAAGAGTGAATACAACTTTTTTAAATAAGGACTAATAAATTTTCTAAGACTTTTGGTTGGTAGATCAGATACCAATAAATAAACAGACAAGTTTTGATTTAACCTGCAACTTTCATTCTCTGCGAAAGACTTGAAAAAGACACATTTGCATGCCAGATAAATGTTGAATATCTTCTTAAAATGATAGAAAATACTAGAGATTTCTCGACTTAATTCGAACGATAATGATCATATAAGTATGCTAATGTTAGTTTTATTCCAAGAGCATATCCATATAGAAAATATACTTTATCAAAAACACGTAAAAAATGTTATGTTTTATAGTTTTTTAAAAATATGCATTATCACTTTTTCCATTCAAAATAACTTTTGCTGAAATTTATGATTGATACCTTTCATATTATATATTTTTAGTTTGAATTGTTGTTGATATGGTAACAGTTTTGGCATAATGACATTAACTAACACTTAAAAAGGTTTCATTCACTCCACAACAACTTTTCATCCTGTAAGAAGCTCAAAAGCGAGCAATAATGGAATATTGTTCGCATGTTTGGAGCTTTACTACCAAATATACGTTGCATTTGTTAAATTCTATTTACAAAAAACTATTCGTCTGGTGAACCTAGAACTCACCAACAACTTTAATTTCTTAAGTCATCGAAGACTATGTAGCCCACTTGATTCCCCTCAGAGCATTGCATGCTAGGAATATACTTGGTGCTAAAACATTACATCCGTATGAAATTCAGCTTGTCATTTCTCATATTTAAGAAATTCATTATATGGGGAGAACATTATCTCTGAATTGCTCAGGACTGTCTTTCCCGCCGAGTACAATTTGAGATGAATCAAGAGCACCTCGAAATATTTTTTTCGCACACGTGTCGCTCTTGTAAAGCTTTAGGGATTTCTCTGCTGCACTTGTGCTATGCTCATAAAAATCTGCAATTATCAAGTCCGCCAGGATTATCATCAGCCGCCTTTAACGCCACCTAAATATATTAGTTCCATGTTTCGAACATTGGAGAAAACTGCTCAGTCCAGCGAAGACCCAAGCCGTAATGTTCAGCAAATCTTCCAGCACCATGCCGGCAAGCCTTATCCTCCAAAGCATCAAACTCCAGTGATTCAATAGCATCAGGTACCTGTACCTCCACTACGACAAGATGCTAGTATGGAAGGACTAGGTCACCACTTCTACCAAAAAGGCCAACCAGCTCCTTGGCAACTTATAAAAAAGTTCAGTAAATTGTCAACACGCAACATGTTGATAATTTACAAAATGGTCATCAGAGCCAGCCTCACCTATTCCAGCCCGGCATGGTGCCAAATGTCATGCGCAGACAGATCCACCCTTCAGACTGTCCAAAATAAGGCCCTACGTATCATCGCCCCACCCCCTGGTTCGTCCGCAATAACCAGCATCACCGAGACTTCCAAATGCTCACAATCTGGGAATTCGTGTGCAACGCTCAACTCAAATTCCTGTATATTGCCACTCACCACCTCAACCCTACAATCAGAAGCGCCTATGGCTCTCCATACATCGCCAGAAGACGTCACTACTCCGGATCCTTCAACCTCCTGCCTCAGAATTAGCCTTAAGTTAATCTTAAACTAATTTTAATTTTATACCTTCCGACTGGTAGCTAGGCACTATTGCCTATTTTCTTTGTTCCCTGCTTTGTATATTGTCACTCCATCTCCTTCTTGGACGTCCCACTGATCTTCTTCCATTCAGTGACTTGTCTCTTGCTATCCATACTATCCTGTTGTTTGCCATTCTTCCTATGTTTTGATCCCATTCCACTTTTCTTCCTCTTATCCTCCGTGTCTTGTTTATACATCTCCTAAGTAATTTCATTTCAGTTAATTCCAGCACATGTAAGATGTGTAATCATTAGTGCTCGTATTACGCTCTTGTATATTCTTGTTTTGGAGTCAAAGAAAAGGAATTTATTTCTAAATATGGTATTATTGAGGCATCCAGCTATCCGATTAGCCTTGTTGACTTGATGTTTTATGTTTCTTCTTCCTCGATTTTTCCGATACTAGATATTTTGATCTCCAGGTAATCGACCTACACCACCTGTTCTATTGGTTTATCTTCCACCACCAGCTTGCACCTGATTGACTCTTTTGCTGTTACTGTTGTCCGTAAATCTCCCGGCGAAGACCAAATATCTAATGAACTACTAAAATATAGGGGTTAAGCAACTCCAGACACTTATACAGAGGATTACAAGATCGAATAAAATCCCAAACGAATGGAGAACAGCGACAATTATACTAATGCACAAGAAGGGAGAAAAAGAAAATCCAAATAACTATAGAGGCATAAATCTACTAAAGTGTACACTGAAATTAAGAACAAAAATTATTACAACAAAAATAAACGCGAGAATACAACGGCAAGGATTCATAAGTGGGCGCTCAGGCACCGATGCCGTATTCAATGTGAGACAGGTAAAAAAATATCTTAAATTTAAATATCTTGAGTTCTCTTACCACATTTATATATTACCTAGGCTAAGTTATTTAAGTTACTAACATATATATATATATATATATATATATATATATATATATATATATATATATATATATACATATATATATATATATATATATATATATATATATATATATATATATATATATATATATATATCTTAAGACACAATATGTATTCACACGTTTAGATCATCTTTGGAGTAGTTATAGGGTAAAACCCCGCTAATCTGCAAATAAAAGATATTAGATTAGCTCAAAAAAATGCGTTGTAATATCAAATTATTAAAGCCAGGTAACCATGTCCTCACCAACTTGACCTGAATCTAAAAAAATTAACCCCATACTATAAGATTTCTAACATTTTTATATTTGTTGCGTATAAATTTAGAAAGTATCCGATTAGAACTAACAGCGACTATCGATTTTTTCTCCATTCAGACCGTGCATTATAACCATTTAAATATGCATAGCACTTATTTTAAATATAGCATCCTCAAGAAATAAACACATTTTCTTTGTTTTAATCCAATGAATTAAAAAAAAAAATCACGAGTAATATGAAAATGAATTTACGCGCTATTATTCAAAAGGTTCAATAAAACACTCTGATTAAAAATCCCCAATTTGGCGCTTCTTTAGACGTTGCTTAGGTAGGTATCAATTAAAATTGTTATTATCAAGGCGATCAGTACCCCAATCAAACCGACACGGATGAAGAATAACGTCGGTTAAAAAGGTACCAGACACGTGCTGGACTCGCGTTACTCTCGTTTACCATATGACGATGATAAGCTCGGTCGAAGGAGCTCCCCTAGTAGCACGGCACCCTGGCATAACGAGGGATTGAAGGTTTCGATTTCTCTAAGGGCATTGTGCTTTACGTTTTTAAAATGCTCTTTTTAGTTAATTTTCGGTAATATTTTTTTCACTACTGTTAACAGTATTAGAAACAGTTACCTCTATCGGATTCTATAAATAACTAATAAGAGAAGTTATTATATAGTATTTTTTTATTAAATTTACATAAAATTATACACACTAAGTTCTTAGTCATTATTCAGTACTAGCTGAAAACACTAACCTCTAAAACCCCAAAATTTAGTTAATAAATTATGGAGAATATATGCACATTGCTCGAGTCCTTCTATGTTGTCAAAATTTACATATTTGTCCCTTGCTCGCATATTAGAAAACTGTTAATTCAGTTACTTCCCTGGAGAATAAATAAAATAAATAAATAAGCTTTTATTTCATAAGACGATATATATATATATATATATATATATATATATATATATATATATATATATATATATATATATAGATAATATATATATACATATATATATATGTATAAATATATATATATATATATATATATATATATATATATATATATATATATATATATATATATAGATATGAAAATACAAAGAAGTACATAAAACCTAGTACAGAATAAATACGTATAGGAAAAGGTGTACGACAGGGAGATACAATCTCTCCTAAGCTATTTATTACAACTCTAGAAGACGTATTTCGCCAACTAGATTGGACAAAGAAAGGCCTAAAGATAGATGTTGTGTATCTGAGTCATTTAAGGTTGGCAGACGATATTGTAGTCCTCAATAGTAATCCACATGAGTTACAAGAAATGATAAATGAGTTAAGTTACCACTCAAAGACAATTGGTCTTAAGATAAATAAAAGTAAGACAAAAATATTAGTCAACACTAATAAGAACATAGTTATAAATTTAAAGAAAACAGCTCTCGAGATTGTTAAGAATCATGTGTATCTGGGGCAAGAAATTACTACAAGAGACAGTGTCTCGGCTGAAATTTCAAGAAGAATTAGGCTTGGAAGGTGCGCATTCAGGAAATTAAGTTCTATATTCAAAGATAAAGCCATTTCAAATAAGTTAAAGGCCAGAGTTTACGACCAGTGCATCCCACCCGTAATTATATAGGGCGCTGACACTTGGACACTGAAAATTAAGCCTATATACAAAAACTAGGTCAAACCCAGAGAGCACACCAAAGACAAATGATCAGGATAAGACTTAAAGAACAAAAAAAGGAACAGGTAGATACGTGAACAAACGAAATTAAAGGATATTATAGAGCACGCGGTGGAAAGAAAGTAGCAACGGGCTGAACGTGTAGCACGCACGACAGATGATCGATGGACAAAGCGAACATTAGAATGGAGACCACGAGAAGAAAAAAAGAATGTAGGAAGTCCCAAAACAAGATGGCGGGATGATATACAGATGGTTTAGGTGGTTTTATTTAACTTCAATTGTGCTCTGTGTAATGTACATAGATATGAAACAAATAAACCAATCATAAATGTGAGCGTGGAAGTCCTTTACATATAATTGCAACTAGAAACAAAGATGTTTACAATATTCGGGGAGATTTTGTAATAAAAAAAAAAAAATATATATATATATATATATATATATATATATATATATATATATATATATATATGATATATATATATATATATATATATATATATATATATATATATATATATATATATATATATGTATTATAGTAACATACCATAACATCCATTCGTCTAACAATGAATTTGCACGAGACCATCCACGGACGAGGACAGAAGAACGCGACCTCAACCAGAGTAGAGTCCTACTACCGTATGTGAAAGGAATTACAGATAGGATTGGAAGAGTCCTAAGAAAACACAACATAGGCACAGCATACACACCACGAAACACTCTGGCAGACATCCTGGGTAACCCCAAGGACAAGAGAAAACTGGAAAAGCATGGAGTTTACAGCATTCGATGCGGAGACTGCCACAAATTGTACATAGGACAAACAGAAGAATCTCCACCCGGATCCAAGAACATAAAATAATTATCAAAAACAAACAAACAACATCAGCTCTTTTTCAGCACCATCATGATACTGTTAAGTTTTGTTCTTTTTAAAATTGTATATTTTCAGCATTGTTTCTTTAATTAATTCAAAATTTCTTTCTTTCCAATAAAATACCATCTGAATTCAAATTTAATTTAAAATTTTTGCCTCTATACACAAATAAAAGAAAGCATTTTTTATTGTGACTTAATCATATAATCAAAAATTTCTTTATTATTAATCATTTATAGGTACAATTTGAGCTTACTAACTAGTGCTAAGTCTAACAAATACAATGTGTAATACATGCAAATTTATTTGTTTAAAATACCTTTCGGTAGGCTTGTTTGGCCTTTTTTGAGTAGGTTTGCTCAATGATTTTTTAATTATTCCCAGTCACTTCCGATTTACATCTTTAGTGGCTTTTTTATCTTTGTTTGGTTGGAAGTATTTGCATTTGTGGTATTTATTTATCTGTTTGTTTTTACTGGGAAAAATTATGCAAAGAAAAAAAACAATCTTGATTTATCAGGTACAGAGTTTTATCAAGATAACTTGACTTACTTCTTCATTGGCAATATTGTGGCCCTTTGATTCTTGTCCGCATATATTCATCTCTTTCACTCTCACTTTCTCTTTCATTCCCAAGTACAATCAGTTACTCATTTGTTGTTTATTTACTTACAGTATATTACAATGTTTATCTTATTTTTACACTCATTATTTATATTAAATTACACTATACACTTCGCTATTATTTTAGTTTAAACACTTAACAATTATTTTAAATTACAATATTTACATTTAAGTCTAGTTAAACCTTAATAAGTTGTTGAATCTGGTGATACCTGCTTACTCGCTAATACTTTTCTTTTAGTGTTTATGTTTTTTTATGATTTTAAGTAAATTGGTGAAATTTTATTGGAATTATGGATCCTCGAATTAAAATGGTAATGTGGAGTATAATGGTTTATGTTTTGGTTCATTTAGTTGTCCAATTTGTGTGATGTTATTTGTTAGAGTAAATATTTGTGGTTTATATTTTTAGAATTTATTAAATATATCTTCTTTATATTGTCTTATGGTTTGCATGTTGGTCATTTGGTGTAGTTTATTGATTCTTATGTATCGTCCAGTGGATGTAACGCATCTTAGCATGCGGTTGTGTGTGCATTGTAGTCGTTCCGTTTGTGTGTGGGATATGCCGCAGCATATTGGTACTGCATACTTTAGTACTGGTCTTATTTATTTGTAGATCATGAATTTATTTCTTTGATTCTTGTGTGAATTAGGTGCTATAAGCGCATAGAAATTTTTCGTTGCTGCGAAACCCCTTTGTAGTATGTGGCTTACGTGCAGCTGCAAATCTTGAATCAATAATAACACCCAGATACTTGTTTTTGAATCGTATCTAAATGTCATTTATTTTAATGGGTATGTTTACATTGTTGTTGATGAATTTTCTAGTTAAAATTATTCCTTCGCATTTAGAACAGTTTTGGTGATAAAACTGAGCCCTGTTAAACGCCTGCCTTGGTACTTTTGGGCATTAATACGGAGTCTCCAACCCTCATTCTAAATACCATATATTTTTAATTCAAAATATTTACGTTTAAAATTAACTTTTTGTCTCAACCAAGAACAAGAAAAAAAAATCTAATTATGCTATTTTTTTTTAAGATTACACTGTAAATTACATTTCAGTCTCATTTAAATATTATATCTGATAGAATTCAAAAAAATTAAAAAGAATTACATAATTTCTGGCCTTCGAACATCCCGAACAGAATATTTTACTTTATATATTCAAAATTATCCCTTCTAACCCTTTTTCTTACTCCTACCCTCTTCCCCATTGAATATCAGTTAAGTTTAAAACTTGCTCATTCTCTAAGTAAAAACTAGAAAAGTTGTCGATAATATTATTGCAACTCTGCAAAACTCCCATTCTTTTACCATTTTCCCCAAAAATTTTATCCCTCAAAAACTACAGGTGCTATCCCCAGTTCTTAAACATATTCCATATTTAAAATTGTTTTATTTTGTTCAGACGTTATCGCAGGAGCAGATCAAAACAGAGAGACAGACCGACAAATATAGGAAATTATGTTTTTCGATATCTAGATGTCCTATAATAAGGAGATAAAGTAAACGCAATAATCGCAGAGAGTGATTTACTTACTGATACAATAATAATAAAACCAAAAATTAATAAATTGACGTCTTTTTTTTAATACATTAAAAACAACCCTTAAATAAAAATGCTTCTAACCAAAAAAAGTATAGGCATCTTACGAAATTTAAATACAAGATGTTTTGTGATAATTTTCCATCTAGCATAACACATCTAATGTTTGTAAAACAAATTTCACATTGATTTTTAAGTGATTTGTAAATAAATGATATTTTTAGAAATTAATTCATCCCATTCGTTTTTAAAACTATTTGCAGATGTTTCCCACCTATTAAACCCTTAAGAAAAACAAAATCACAGAACTGGAACCTATTTAAATATTATCAGATAATAATGACACGGTCTTATGATTTTTTTAAAGAAAAAAAGTAAGCCACGTTTAGCTACACACGGCAAGAAATACCCCTTAGTTAGTGATTAGCTACGATAACACGGAAAACCGTTGAGGAAGAGTTCACTAGCACACGCTTGTCCCGTGCAGATGGGCCTGCTGTTCACTCACTGTGACATCAACCCCCTTAACCCCTAGTAAAGCTATTACGTAAATTGTTAAAACTGTTTACAACCCTCATATAGTAAACAGTTGAGTGCACAATCGTAAATCGTCATCTTTTAATCAAACCTAAAGCTTACTTAATAAATGGCTACGTTTATAGCTCAACAAATCGGTGATAAAAATTATCCAAAATAAGGGGTAGTATAATATATCTGATATTCTCAATTTTTTGAGTATTTTTTCTAAGGGTCATCATAAAATTAAACATTCCGGGCAGATTTTAGCGCGCAACCTTTTTTCCGCCTTAGATTAATGCAATAAAAACATTAATTTAGACACTGAGACGTGACGCAGTCGTCATTCACTATTTTACTTCTTTATTCATTTTGTGATTATTATCAATAAAATTAAGAAATATTGAATTAATATGTCTACTTCAAATAACAAGATTTTAAAAACTTTCTTCGTAAACTAAAGTGTTTCATTTGATTCATTTCCATCAAGAAATACGGTAGACGGCGGAATAAAAATAAATAACCGGCTGCAAGTTGGACTTGCGCAATTAGTGTGTACTGTACCTTTAAAATAAAATTTTTTGATATAGGTCTAAAATGATCAGTGACTTCACAAAACATACCCCAAGTGCCTTTTCAATAAAATAATTAAGAGCACAGATTACAAACATGTCTAATCAGATACTGACTCAGGCGGCTAACCAGACCAACCAGAATAAAACAAAAGGTTCCTGATATGTATATATTACGTGGTCTGAAGAGTTTTTGTTCTGACACATTGATGTCGCCCTTTTAAAAAAATCTATATGATTTTTAGCAAGTAACAAACTTCAAACGATACGTGTCAAAATTTCATGACATTTCGACGATTAGTTTACAAGTTATAAGTGAGGCTACTTTTAATATTTTGAAAACAGTGGAAAAAAATAGAATTTTGTGTGTTAATTAAACACTGTTTTTTGATGGGAAAAAATATCGTTCAAGCAAAACAATGGCTTGATAAGTGTTACGGGACTCTGCCTCTGGAAAATCATTCATCATTTATTGGTATGCTGAATTTAACTGCGATCGTACAGATACTAATGATGCTGAACGCTCTGGATGCCCAAAGGAGGTGGTTACACTCGAAAACATCAAAAAAATCCACAAAATTGTGTTGGATGACCGTAAAGTGAAAACAACAACGTGTTAATGATTCTAAGCGCTGTTTGGACCTGTTTAAGCGCAATAAAAAGGATTGTTTCATGCGATATGGGACAATAAATGAAACATGGATTCACCACTACACACCCGAATCAAATCGGCAATCAGCTGAGTGAATAGCAGCCGGTGAAAGCTGCCCAAGGCGACCAAAGAAACAACAGTCGGCTGGGAAGGTTTTGGCCTCTGTATATTGAGATGAGCATGGAATAATTTTCATCGGCCATACTGAGAAGGGAGAAACCATCAATAGCGAATATTATATAAGTTATTGGTACGTTTGAAGGTAGAAATCGCAAAGGAACGGCCCCAAATGAACAAGAAAAAAGTGCTTTTTCATCAAGACAATGCACCGTGTCACAAGTCAATGGTTACGATGGCAAATTTGCATGAATTTAAATTCGAATTGCTTCCTCATCCACCGTATTCTGCAGATTTTGCCCCCAGCGACTATTATCTATTCGCAGACCTCAAAAAAATGCTCCAATGAAGAAGTTATCGCCGAAACTGAGGCCTATTTTGAAGGCAAAGAGAAATCCTCCTACAAGAAAGGTATAGAAATGTTAGAAAAGCGTTAAACTGATTATATCGCTCTTGAAGGAGACTATATTGATGAATGATGTCGAATTTTGCAAAAAAAAAATGTGTTTTAAGTATCTAGACCAAAAACTTTTCAGCCTTAAGATCTAATATGTATTTTCACGTTTTTTCTTAGTCAGTAATGTATAATAAACCTAGTAGCTCAATCTAGAATCTAGTGGTAAAAGTTTAAAACAAATATTTACTACCTAAATATTTGTTTAATTATAAACAAATAAAATAAAAAAATTTTGTCTCGATATCTAATGTTTAAAGCAGTAACTATTAGTCCCGGTTCAATTCACAACTTTCGACAAAATAAACCTTCACCATTTTGTTGGTCAAATAGTTTTTTTTGTGTACCAGATAAATTATAACTTGATAATTTTTGCTCAATTTACATTTTACGAAGACTATTCTAGAATTTTTTCAAAATTTTTTAATCAGTAATTGTCGAGATAGGATAGGGAGACAGCGATTTTTGGTAATTTTTTAAAAAATAATACGAAGAAAAGTGTGCACAAGTATTACATCATATATATTTTTGAACTAGTGTTTTTACAAGCTTTCATTTGACATCCCTGGTAAAACACATTTTTTTTCACTTCCGATTTCACCCCCCAAAACTAATCCCTTAAGTCAAAATTTTATTTTGAAAATTACACCACTCTAATAGGGTCATTAATTCCTCTATCCATGCCAAATTTCAACTTTATATGTCAAATAGTTTCGGAGGAAATCTGGTGTGACAGACAGACAAACATACACTATAAGCGTTCCGTACAGAACACCAAAAGAGTAAAAAGGACAGAAGGGTGAATCAACATCTTGAACATATGTGGAAAGATATGCTATTATTAGTGATCACCAACATGAATATTATGGAGAGTTTCGAATGATTACGCATGTAGCATCCAAGGCATTTAATCGTCAAGTCTCCTTAGAGATCCTTCTGTCCAAATAGCAGTTGACAATTGTCTTAACATGATCATGTTATATGCATATCCAAATACTTGAAATATCGTGATAGAAAACGGTACTCTCCACAATAGCTGTTAAGTCTATACCAAGCTTATTGATGAAATACTTCTTCTACCAAACATACTCTGCAATTGCTAGTTATTATACATCAAGGAGACTTAAATCTATTCTATAAATGCTTTCCTGAGGATGATTGTTGAATATTTCTCGTTTGATTTCCCCTAAAGCAGTTCATGCAGTCGAATTAATACATCTCACATCCATAGGAGGTTTAACTTGTCAATGGTCGTACTTCTCTCTTTAAGAACTCTTTTATACGGAGAAAATCATCAATAAACTCGTAATTGATCCTAAACTCCATTCTTAAATTATAAATCTTGATATCCATAACCAGTCTTTTCCAAAATTTATTTTAAATTTGTTTATACTTATTTAGGCAGGTGTTTTTTTAAAGTCATAACTAACGCGCTGAGTAATTTGCTGACAGTGTCTGAAAAGAAGTAACGGTCCCAATCTGACGCCAGATCACATTTAATGCTATAACTTTGTAATGGAATGGAATTTTCTTAGAAAATTTTTTTTAATAAATTTTAGAAGTATGGAGAATAGAATTTTTGAAAATTCGAGATGTATGTAACTCCTTAAAGGAGAAGCTTATAGCAGACCACTAGAGAAAATCGACCGAATTCATAGAGAACCAAATTTTTGCTGTCGTATGACAACTGCAAGGCTTGCACAGTTTTAGCAATTTCGAAATCTCCACCTTATAGCCAAAATTTAGTTCTCTATAACTTCTTTTTGTTCAAACATCTGAAAGATGGCCTCAGGGACTGAAAAATTCACTTAGATGATGAGTTAAAAAATGCTGTAGGATCGTCTTTATAAGGCGAAAACAAAATATTTTTGTTTGGATAGCATTTAGCTACTGGAGAAACTCTGGACTAAGTGTATGAGTGTGTACCTATATAAAAAAAGGATTTTTTTAAGTTCTGCCAGCATTTCTTTATAAGCTGATAGATCATTTGAAAAAAGAAACATCATCTTGTTCATACATATTTTCCAAATCTCAGTTAGTTAGTAATATTACATATCCGTCTCTGGTAAATGAATGACTGTGTCGTCAGCAAAGAATATATACCAGCAATTTCCAAAATTACGAGGGTTGCATGATAAGTACCAGGCCTCGGCCAGAGATAATGCAACTACTATTTAAAAAATTATATTTTTAGTATTAAATGTAATCTTTCACAAGAATCCTATCAAATTTTCAAAGTCGCTGCGTGATTTAATTCTGCAGCCATTTTGTGATTTTACAATAATGGAAAAAACTGAATACCGAGGAGTGATAAAATACTTGTTTTTGAAAAAGAAAACGAATGATGAGATAAAAGCGGAACTCAACGAAGTTTAAGGGGACTCTGTACCTTAGTTATCGACCACAAAATAATGGACAGCTGGATTTAAACCCGGCCGTACAAGCATTTTTGATGAAGAACGTCCAGGTCGTCCAAATGAGGTCTATCTATCTAATAAGCCTTCTTCCATCCAGTGTCGGACATAGGCCTCCCCTTCCTTTCTAGATCCTTCTCGATTCTGTGTCTTTCTGATCCATCCTGAACCAGCCGTTCTTTTCAGGTCATGTTTCCATCTTGTTTGAGACCTTTCTCTGAATCTTTGTCCCAACCATGAACTCCATTCTTGAATTCTTTTATTCCATCTCTCATCTTGTTGTCCCATTGTGTGACCTGCCCATCTCCATCTCAAATCTGCTACCTGTTCTCTTACGTCTAACACTTTGGTCTTTTGGTTTGTACTTTCGTTTCTGATTCTGTCTTGTAATCTTATATTCAGCATCTGGCGTTCCATTGCTCTCACTTTACTCAGTTGGTCCATCATCTTCCTAGTCAATGTCCATGTCCAGGCCGCGTAGGTGAGAACCGGTAGAATGCATTGATCGAATACCATCTTTTTTAGTTTCAAAGGAATTCTTTTGTTGGTTAGTATTTTCCTTTGTTTATCAAATGCTGCCCAAGCCAGTCTGATTCTTCTCTGTACTTCTGCTGTTTGATTTGCTTTCCTACATTTTATGACATGCCCTAGGTAGATGTATTGCTCTACGTATTCAAGTGTTCTGCCCCAAGCCTCATGGACTGTCTTCGTTTGTCATAGCCTTTGTCTTATCTTTATGCAGCAGTAGTCTTACCCTCTCTGATTGGTTTTGTAGTTCAGTAATCATTTCCTGTATGTCATCAAAATTATCTGACATTAGCGCTACATCATCAGTATAACGCATATGATTTAACTTTTGTCCATGTCCAGTTGAGTGTTGTAAATTGTTCTTATGAGTTGAGTATAATTATAGTCTATTCTGCTGTTATACAAGGCTCATTCGACCGCCCAGCTCTCGATACTAAACTTTTCCTGAAGCCAGCCTATTCTACCGATAGGTTTAATTCCAGCTTCTTTTCCAATCTATTAATGAGGTCACCACATCAGAAATGATTGAAGAAATCCACGATATAGTGATAAATGGTCAGGGAGTGAAAGTACATGAGATTGCTGAGACTGTGGACGTCTCAATTGAATGGGTGCAGAACCTTTTAACAACTCATTTGGATATGAGAAAGCTCTCCGCAAGATAGGTGCCACAATAAACACGAACGTTCACTTCAAAAGAATGTATGGCGATGTAATAGCGCAATCGGAATGCTTTTTGGCTTCGATTCATACCTGTTGACGAAACATGGATTCATCACAGCACACCAGAGAACAAAGAACAGTCCTAACAGTGAGTTTTGCGTGGCGAAACGGCGCCAAAGAGGGCCAAGGTGATTTTATAGGCCAACAAAGTCATGACTACAGTGTTTTGGGATGCACTCGGTATAATCCGCGTTAACTACCTTGAAAAGGGCAAAACGATTAATGGAGAGTGTTATGTCAACTTATTGCATCGTTTCAACCATGCTGTGAAAGAAAAAAGCCCGCATTTCTGAATATGGCTAAGAAAAAAATTCTCTTTCATCAAGACAATGCACGCTTACACACTTGTGTCATGGCCATCGCAAAATTCCATGAGTTAGGATACAAATTGCTTCCACATCCACCATATTCGCTAGATTTAGCCCCCAGCGATTATTTTCTATTTCCAAATATGAAAAAATCGCTCAGCGGAAAAAAATTTGGCTGAAACGATGAGGTGATTGCTAAAAAAAAGCCAATATTAAAGAGTTAGAGAAATCGTATTTTTTAGATGGGATACAAAAGATAGAAAAACGTTGGAGTAAGTATCTCGAGCTAAAAGGATGTTGAATGTTGAAAAATAAATTAAATTTAAACATAAAAATGTGTTTTTATTGTCAAGTCAGGTACCCAACATACAACCCTAGTATATACTAAATTATTAATATCAATTAGAACAAGAAAAGTAAAATTACAATACCGTAATAACGGTTTTACTTTTAACATATGTGAGCAAGACTTAGTTATAGGATTTTTTAATCACAGATATTTATTTCAAGTACTGAAAGTACTAATTTTCTTGTAAAAGTCTACATTTATGGATTATCCTTTAATATTCCTAAATAACTTGAAAGATATAGATCAAATATTACACTGGAATCGTACGAGCTCAATTTTAGCTTTAAAAATTATATTGTGCCTCCTCCTATATATTACCTATAGGAATGTAAAGTATCGTTTATCACCTCTATATGTTAGAGTTTTTTGTTCATATTTTTGAAAATCATTTAGTAAGAAATTTGATCGCATTATCAACTACCACATTCTCCGAGTAATCATGTCACTAATGTTTCAGATCTGACATCTAAAAGATTATATTTGATTACACTTCGTCCATCAATTGCCCTGCCCATTCTATTCCATTTCTTTTCTAGGTATCACAAGAAAAAACACAAAGCTTTCTTTGTAAAAAAGGATTTTTAAAAATCAATTAATGGTTTATTGTTTAAAAAATATTTCCAATTACACATCAAGGCTCAATATATTTTTATTCGGCCCCTAAGATCAAAAAAAGAAAACAACGCAACGCTTTGAGAGATTCAACAACTTATTTTTTAAAAGAAGGATAAAAATCATTGTTAAATTATTAAAGACTAAAATATTCGAAATTTTTGGATATTTTACCAATATTTCCTTATTTTTTATTAAAACATATGTTTATCGTTACAAAATACTTACTTAATTAATTAACATACCCAACTGCAATAATAATAGATTAGATAGTTACAATGTTTTCCCTTCCTCGATCTGTTTTAGCTCTAATGAACGCAACATTTCGATTTATATAAAATGAATTCATTTCGAATATTAAAGTAAAATATTTATTTTAACGTAGGCAAATAGTAAACTAACGAGGGGCACTATACAGGTTATTGAGACTAAAATTTAAATATATCACTCTAAAGGAAAATAGTATTCCAGGCTTATAATACAATGTAAAAAGTAAAATAATAAAAATACACACACAAATACACATAAAAAAACTTACATGTGTGGGTTGAAACGAAGGCACACTTAACGTTCTTTAAAAGATACTACTAGAACGATCACTTTTTTTTTAAATAACGTTAGACCTGTATAGGGAAACGAAAATCATTCTTTGGTTTGTTTATGTTTTTTATTTATTTATTGCTATTGAGTTATTATGAGAAGAGTCCGAAATAAATATGACCTGATGTCGTTTATATTGTTTTTCTCTTTATTAATACAAATCATTTCATGGATTGATCTTTTAAAATATTTTGATTCTTTTTTTAGGATTCTTGTATTTTTAAAATCAAAGGAGTGTTTGGTTTGTTGAATGTGTTTTGATTGAACTGTTGGGTTATTCTTATCATACTTATGGCCATTTAGTTTAGTTTCTAAGTGTTGTTTTGTCATGCCGATATAACAGCCGTTGCAGTTTTGGCAAGGAATGGAATATATCGGGTTTAATTGTTTCAGTAGGGATGTTTTGGATTTTAGGGGGGTAAAAAGGTGTTTTAGTGAGTTATGTGTTTGTGGCAAACAGTTAAATTATGTTTCTTGAGGACTGCTTTAATTTTTTCTGAAAGTCCTTGAATATATGGCATGGATATATATGTTGTAGCTGTTCTTTGTTTTGGTTGTTTATCTAGAGTATTATATAATTTGTGAATTCCGGTTTTTAAAACTTTGTTTATTAGATTAACCGGATAGTTGTTGTTGGTTAAGATAGTTTTTATTTTTTCTATTATTTCTGCTCTATATTTAGGACTTGTTAGTTTCAAGCCTCTGCCAATTAAATTTATAACAGTATTTTTCTTAAAATTTAGAGGACGATGTGAATGATAGTTTAGTTGTTGATTTTGTGAACCATTTGCTATTTATTTTGTTATTTTCTCTTATTAGAGTTAGATCTAGGACGTTTATGACGTTGTTTTGTTGAATTGGTTGACTGCTTTAACTGTGTTTTCTATTTGGTCTTCATGTAGGGCTAGAATGCAATCATCACGTATCTCTTGAAAAAAATAGGTTTGTGGCTTAAGCTATCAATAACATTTTCCTTCAAATACTCCAGTGGCAGCTGGGCAAGCGTAGCAGAAATAGGAGCCTCCATCGCACAGCCTTCCATTTAACTAAATTGTTATTTAAGGTTTGATAGGTATTTGTGGGATTGTTATGTATCTTCCTACATGTACTTTCATCATTTAATAATTCTAGCATTTTAGATTCATAGTCGTTTGTGTTAAGAATAACCGTTTGGTTGCTTTTGTCCCGTGTTAGGATCATAATTTAGGGATTATTTTTTTAAACTTTTTTACTTTATGTCAGTATGTTTACTACTTGTGATCTGACTGTATTTTTTGTATCGTTATTCAATGTTTGAATTGCATATTCTGTGCTGGCTATATAATCAATAATTGGATATTCAAATGGATTAGTTATTGTTTGGTGGTTTAACGTAAAACAACTTAAAATAGGCAAAAAGCCCATACTTAAGCAGTCTACCCACTGTTCTCTTATTCGTCCATCCATCCCGAGACGCGTTTCGCCGTATCACGGCTCATCAGTCGGGCTAGGATCGACGAAGAAGAGAACAGAATTTTAAGTACTTTATTCCGGCACTTACGGAACACAACGATAAGATACAACGAATTGTACCAAATACGCACACCTAGTACTCAATCGGAGGCTGACCCAGCAGCCACAAGCCGACAGAGTGGTTGGCATAGCCAACACTAAAGGCAGGCAGCGAGATTTGCGAGGAATCAACCTCAGACCTTATGTGGTTTAACGTAAAACAACTTAAAATAGGCAAAAAGCCCATACTTAAGCAGTCTACCCACTGTTCTCTTATTCGTCCATCCATCCCGAGACGCGTTTCGCCGTATCACGGCTCATCAGTCGGGCTAGGATCAACGAAGAAGAGAACAGAATTTTAAGATCTGAGGTTGATTCCTCGCAAATCTCGCTGCCTGCCTTTAGTGTTGGCTGTGCCAACCACTCTGTAGGCTTGTGGCTGCTGTGTCAGCCTCCGATTGAGTACTAGGTGTGCGTATTTGGTACAATTCGTTGTATCTTACCCCAGTTATTGTTTTGGCAAAATTTCGGTCATGGGATAAAACTTTTAGAATATCTTTAATGGGGGCCCCTATTTCTGCTACCCTTGCCCAGCTGGCATTGGAGTATTTGGAGGAAAATGTTATTGATAGCTTAAGCAACAAACCTATTTTCATCAAGAGATACGTAGATGATTGCATTCTAGCCCTACAAGAGGACCAAATAGAAAACACAGTTAAAGTCTTCAACCAATTTAACAAAAAATTACAATTCTCCATCCAAACAGAACCAAACAACGCCATAAACTTCCCAGATCTAACTCTAATAAGAGAAAATAACAAAATAAATGGTATACAAATGGTACACAAAACCAACAAGTTCTGGAAAATATCTAAACTACCATTCGCATCATCCTCTAAATTTTAAGAAAAATACTGTTATAAATTTAATTGACAGAGACTTAAAACTATCAAGTCCTAAAGATAGGACAGAAATAATAGAAAAAATAGAAATTATTTTAACCAACAACAATTATTCGGTTAATCTAATAAACAAAGTTTTAAAAACCAGAATTCACAAATTATATAATACTCTAGATAAACAACCAAAACAAAGAACAGTTACAACATAAATATCCATGCCATATATTCAAGGACTTTCAGAAAAAAATAAAGCAGTCCTCAAAAAACATAATTTAACTGTTTGCCACAGAACCCATAACTCAGTAAAACACCTTTTTATCCCCTAAAATCCATAGCACCCCTACTGAAACAATCAAACCTGATATATTCCATTCCTTGTCAAAACTGCAACGGCTGTTATATCGGCATTCAGTCTAGAAACTAGACTGAATGGCCATAAGTATGATAAGAATAACCCAACAGCTCTATCAAAACACATTCAACAGACCAAACACTCTTTTGATTTTAAAAACACAAGAATCCTAAAAAAAAAGAATCAAATTATTTTAAAAGATCAATCCATGAAATGATTTGTATTAATAAAGAGAAAAACAACATAAACGACAAAAGCGACATTAAGGGTCTAAGTCATATTTATTTCGGACTCCTCTCATAATAACTCAATAACAATAAATAAATAAAAAAAAGAAAAAAACATAAATAAATCAAAGAATGATTTTCGTTTCCCTATACAGGTCTACAGTTATTTTAAAAAATGTGACCGTCCTAGTAGTATATTTTAAAGAAGGCTAAGTGTGCCTTCGTTTCAACCCACACCCCAGTTTTTTTATATGTATTTTTATGTGTATTTTTATTATTTCACTTTTTACATTGTATTATAAGTTAAAGAATTTTATATATTCATAACTAAAAAATTGTGCATCCTACTGAATATCCAAAACAGTCCTGTAAAATCAAAATTTAAAGTCATGAAGAAAAGTAAAGAAGGGGAAAAATGTACAATGATTGAAAATTCTCAATTTTTAGATGAACTGAAGAAGCCTACAAATTAGGCGAAACGTTTTCAATAAACTTCAAACTAGAAACATGATGTAATTTCTCTATCCTTAAAACAAGAGAACCATAAAGCCCAAGAAATCGAAAAAATACATTCATTTTATATATATATATATATATATATATATATATATATATATATATATATATATATATATATATATATATATATATATATATATATATATATATATATATATATATATATATATATATATATATATATATATATATATATATATATATATATATATATATATATATATATATGTATATGTATATATATATATATATATATATATATATATATATATATATGTAAATTATACTTCTTGGGTAATTTAGTTCATTTGTTCGTTCTTTGTCTTTATATTTCCTTGACAGTATCAAAGCAGGTTAACGTCAAGTTTGGAAATAGATGCTCAGGTATATTTTGATGTTTATGTCAATAAGAGAGCTGTATAAAGTTTAGTGGTTTTAAATTAATAGAAATATTATAATTATTAAATCAAAAGTAAAAACTGACAATTCTATTGTTTTAGGAAAGTTTGTTTTACTTACCTTGATATTTTGATGTTACTTCTTCTGATGGATACTTCCAGCTTGAATGTATTTTAAATAAATAAAAACTATTGTTTTAGCAATCTTTTTTTCCCTAATATTGAATTACATAATATAAGCATTTTGCACAGGGAAAATAATTATAAAAAAAGATTATTTTTGGAGATGTATTACATTAATAAAAATAAGGAAGCCATAAATTATAAGTCTGACGTTAATCAATTAAGTAACATCTATTGTAACATTTTAAAATAATAAGTGTACAGACATAATTAGTATTTAAACACACTATAGCAGGCACTAATAGAGTAAGTTGTTATATTAGTAATAATAGAATAAAAAAAAAAACAAAATTATATATAAAAGATCAACATACTAACTAGATAAAATTTTACACGGTAGTTAATATCTCGGGAGCGATATTAACGTTTTTAAAAACAACTTTTGAATTGAATTTAAAAACTTTTTGTTTTTGTTGGTTCTGAACAGAAACTTTATTAGACAAGATTTTACAACACACTCGTCCTGCACTGGCTCAGTTACATATATTTATAAACTATTTAATGATTACCATGCAGAACGGTATCAGATAAAGGAAATCTGTATTAAGTGCTTTTTTATGCATTTCAGCAGCAGAATATAACTCCTCCCGACCTAGATAAAAAGATAACCTTTGGGTTATTTTTTTATGAAATCTAATTCAATTTCATCGGAATTAATATTATTATTTTTAATTATTTCTTTAGATTTCCTCAATCTTCTTACAATATATTTGGAAATGATTATTATTAAAATCAATACAATTGATATATAAGTAATGGTTATCCATACACTATTATATCTTATAGCTATATCAGAAGATATATTTTCTAAATGTCTTTTTTGGTCCATCAATTCTTCCTTGATTTCGTCATTCACTTTTAGGTTTATATTGTTCAAGTCTATATCGTGGGGGTTAAAATAGGGTTGATGTGTCGCTTCTTGGTTCCATTGGATCTTGGGTAGAGGGTTCTCTTCATAATTTAGTTTTATTTCATTATAAGATTTCAAAATTATATTATTTATTTGAATTTGACAGTTTATAGGTAATTTAATTGAATAAGAACCGTTTATTGGTTTATTCTTTTCCAGTTTTTGACAATTTATTCTAATATGTTCTTCTTTAGCAGTAGTTATTAACCATTTATTATTTGAAACTTGTGTTATTTGATTTTTTATTATTTTAATTTGAAAGGGGTGACACTGCGTTATATTGTCTTTATATCTTAAAAGTTGTACGGTACAGGGTAGCTCTTCATTGGTGGCTTGAATTTGTATGTCCTAATACCAATTCTTGGGGGGTAAAGTTCGTATCTGAATGGATGGTATTGTTATACGCCACTATAGCATATGGCATTAAATTTGTAATGTCTGTTTGAGCATCTTTCTCTCTTAAAATTCTAATATGTTCGATTAGAGTGCTATGCAAGCGTTCTACGGGTGAGTTGGATTCGTGGTGGTAAGGGGTTGTAAAGTGTATATCGATGTCATGCGTCCTAAGTAAATTTTTCTACGACTTCGTTTTTGAATTCAGTCCCGTTATCTGCTATTTTTTTTTTAGGGATTCCCATAAATGAGAAGAATCGTACTAATTGGTCACTGCACGATATTGCGTCTCCTAAATAGGGTAAAGCTTGTCCAAATTTTGAAAATTTGTCAATGATTGTTAGAAATTTGTCTTTTCCAATCTTTAAAGTATCAATATGAATAATTTCAAATGGTTTGCTCGGTGTTTCTGTTATTATAAGGGGTAGTTTGATTGGTCTCCTATTATATTTTGTTCGTTGACAAGTTTCGCAATTATTGATGTATTCCCTGACGTCTGGTTTTAATGATTTCCAATAATAATTATTTCTTAGGAATGTGTTATAGTTTCTTCTATACCTCGATGATTTGTCTTTCCTTCGTGTTTATATTGGATGAGTAGTTTTCTTTCATTTTCTTCTACATTATTAATGAGTTTTGTGCACTCTATCAGTTTGTAGTTTTGAAAGTTGTTAATCATAGCCTTATTGATTAGGGGTCTTAACTGTTTTGATAAGAAGTATATATAAGTTGTTTTGTCGCTTAGATACTCTTTTAAAAATTGAATTATTTTTTCTAGAGACATTGGTAATATTGCTTTTATAATTTTATTGCCATCAAATGTTTCTCTATCAATTTTATTATAGTCCGTATATGGTGATTTTTTCAAAATTATTTGGTTTTTCTTATTATTAATGATTTCGTCTAAGAGTGTTAAACCACTGTATTTATTTTCCGCATTTGTAGTATGAACTGTATTAATAGGTTTTCGATCTTTATACGGGGGTAAAACTTGTATATCCGAAATTATATTTATTTTTCCTTTCTTTTTGGATGTTGCGTCAGTTGAAATTTTGTCTTTTGGTCTTGCGCCAGTTAAAATTTTAACTTCTTTTGGGTTCTCGAGTTCTGCAATCACTTTTTGCACTTCTTCTTCAGAAATTTTTGTTGGGTCGTAATTGTCAGATAAGAATTCTGAAATCTCCTGGTCTATGTTTCCTGGATAATTAATTAAAGATTCGTTTTCTATGGCATTTACTGGAATTCTTGACAATGCGTCGGCATTAGTATTTTGTTTTCCTTTCTTATAAATAATCTCATAGTCATACTCTTCTAGCTTTAATCTCCATCTCATTAACTTGCTATTTGGCTCTTTCAAATTGAATAACCACACTAAGGGTCTGTGATCTGTATAGATTTTAAATTTTCTTCCGTATAGGTATGGCCTAAAATATTTACATGCCCATACTATACTTAATAGTTCTTTTTCTATGGCTGAATATTTCTGTTCTGTGTCATTTAATGTTCTAGAAGCATAGGCTATAGGATTATCATTTGGAGGGTTACCTTGTGATAATACTGCTCCAAGGGCTATATTTGATGCGTCCGTTGTTAATACAAATGGCTTTTCGAAATCGGGGTATTTTAATATTAGTGAGTTTATTAATAACTTTTTCAAATTTTCGAATGCTTTAATGAATTCTGGGAAGTGATTAACTTTAGATCCTTTTTTTAAACACTTCGTAAGGGGTTTAGAAATTTTTGCAAAGTCTTTAATGAACTTTCTATAGTAGCCTGCTAAGCCTAAAAATGATTTTATTTCTTTTTGGGTTCTTGGAATTAGAAATTTTTTAACTGCCTCTATTTTCTCTGGGTTTGGTTTTATACCTTTATTTGTAACTTGATGTCCTAAATATGCTATCTCTCTATGTAGGAATTCACTTTTATCTAGCTGTACCTTTAAATTTGCTTCTCTTAGTCTCTCAAATACTTTTTTCAATCTGTCTGTATGTTCTTGCAATGATGTCGAAAATATAATTATATCGTCAAAATAAACAAAACATATTTCATTTTGCAATCCTGGTAAAACACTGTTCGTAATTTTTTGGAATGTTGCGGGGGCATTTTTAAGTCCAAAGGGCATTTGAACTCCTAATGTCTTATATTATTCGAAAATGCTGTTTTTGGTGTATCGTTAGGATCCATTTCTACTTGATGATATCCGTTGGCTAAGTCCAATGTACTGAAATATTGTGCTTTACCAAGTTTATCCAATATGTCATTGATCTGGGGAATGGGAAATTATTGATTTATGGTCTTATCGTTCAATTTTCTGTAATCTATTACAATTCTCCACTTGCGCTCGCCTGATGCATCCATTTTCTTCGGCACTATCCATATTGGGCTACTCCCAGGTGAAGTTGACTCTGGGATGATTCCGTTTCTTAGCATTTCAGAGATTTGCCTTTTTACTTCTGCTTTATGTATATGAGGGTATCTATATGTCTTGGTGAAAAGAGGTGTTTCATCTTTCAATTTGATTTGATGTTTGACTTTATTGGTAAAGGTTAAGGGTGTATTTTTGCAATAAAATATATCTCTATAATCATAACATAATTTTCGCATCTTATCGTATTCTTCCTGATTGCAATGGTCCAATCTTAAGTTTTTTAAATTTTGTTTCCTTAAAATATCAATCTTTTGATCTTCCTCGTAGTTTCCTTCTATAAAATTTAATTCTGTTTCCTCAAATTTTTCTATCTCAAAGGGTTCGAATATTGTGATCTTCATAGGGTTTTCACTAGAGTTAATAATTGTTGTTAAAGCATAGTGGTTCTCTCTCTTTACAATTGCTTCAGGTATTTCTGCTTTTCCTAATTTTTCGTAATTTAAAATTCCTATTCCATTATTTTTGTTTACTGGAATTTTTACAATTTGTTGCGTTCTTGGGGGAATGATAAATTCATCCGGTTTTGCTCTTTTTGGATTTTTGTTAAAATATAGGGGTAGCTTTGCATTTATAGATTCTAATCTGGATTCTCTCAAATTTATTTGTGCATTTATATGGGTTAAAAAGTCTATGCCTAATAATCCATCATAATTTGGGGAAAAATCGAATAAGTAAAATTTGTGATAATCTGGACAATTAAAAGAGAGAAATATTGGAATATTCATGATTTCATTATCACTAGAAATTGCGTGGGCTGTTTTTACAGTAAAAAATTCATTTTCAATAAAATAGGGAAATATTTCGTAAGCTAATTCGGGTTTTATGAAACTTTTGCCACTTCCTGTATCTATTAAAAAGTACGCATTCATTTCGGGTAAATATATCACTGGTAATTGGTTATCCGAGTTTGTATTTAGTATTATCAGCTCGTCTGTATTGATTCCTGGCCTAAAGGAAGGCATTAAGAAATTCGTTCTCATACTGAGTTCTCCAATCTATATCATTTTGTTGCATTTCGGGGTAATACTCGTCATTGTATTCATTCGGGTCAAAATCGATAGGTTCCGTATTATTTAGGTCAAAATCTGTGGGTTCCATACTGTTTGGATCAAAATTTGTGGGTTCCGTATTATTTATACATTTAATCATTTGATTGTACAATTCCTCTGCAAGGAATTTTCTTTGGGGTTGATTTCGATATAAAATTGCATTTCCTGATGACATATCCATAGGTTGGGGTTGATTTAATCTAACTATGGAAGATGTTGCTTGCCTTTTTATTCCACGGTAGGATGGTTGTTGAAAATTATTATTTCTCTGCGAGAAATTATTTATATTTTGTCTCGGTGGGTATAAAGGAAAATTTTGCCTTATCATACGATTTTGTGGATTTTGGAAATTTTGTGGTCTTTGAATATTTGGGTTTTGAACATTTCTCTGAGGTTTATATCGGAATTAACCGTATCCTAAAAATTGGTAAGGGTTGTTATTATTTGGTCTGTTCACATGTGGAACATTTTGGGTTCCTAGATTGTAATTTGTTGGTGGATTACTTATTTGGGTATTTTGACTCGTTGTGGTATTTTGATTGATTTTAGTTATTAAGTTACCTCGATTTTTATATTGTATAAAGTTTTCTTCTTTTTGAGCAAAGCTCATTGCTTGTTCAAGGGATAAGGGATTTTTAATCTTACTACCAGCTGCATGTTATATGGTAGGTTATTTATATAAGCTTTCAAAATTAAGTTACTGTATTCCTGAATTTTCAAAATTTTTATATTACGCGCTATGTTTTCCATGTTGATTTTTGCAAATAGTAAACTACGTGCGGAATAAGATTACATATTCCGAATTATTTAATAGATTCATTTTTTTTCGATTTTAAACGTTATGATATCCTGTACTAGACAATCAATCGAACGTCTATCTGAGAATGTTTCGATTATCGAGTTCTTTACTAAATCCCAATTATTTAATTCGACACGGGAAGCAATCAAATCTGCTGCTCTTCCGCTTAATTTTGACAAAATGGTATCAAATAGACACACATTTATTGGGGCATTTGGATCTTCTCTATTTATATGGTTGTTTAAGAAACTGTCTCAGGCATTAGAGAATCTCGTTATTAATTTGGTATTTCCATCGAATGAGGGGATATTGTCAGCTTGGTAACGGATTAAATTGTAATTAGGGTTTGCCATTATTTTCAAAATAAAATTTAAAAAATTTCAAGAAAATTCAAAAATATGGGAAAAATATAAAATATATATAAGATATGTATATATGAATATATAAAAATATGTAAAATAAAAGTTACACCTTAAAATTAAATTGCCTTAAAACTAAAATTTGCGTGAATTTTTTAAATTTCACTGCGTGAATTTTCAAAAATTTCCTGCCTTCAACCTCGAAATTCTCTGCTCTTTTTTTTGTTTGAAATCCTCACTGCGTGAGTTTGTAAAGTTGATCTCACTGCGTGAGAGCTTCTGCAAAGAAAAGAAAATTTGGTTCTGCTGTTCTCACTGCGTGAGCTTGTAAACGGAACTCACTGCGTGAGCAAAATTGCTTGAAAAAGAAAATTGTTTGAAAAAGAGAAAAATTGCTTTTTTCCACTGCGTGGACTCACTGGTTGATTTCTGATAAATGTCAATTGAATTTTCACTTACAGAAGGAGACTCTGCGGGTTCATGCCTTGCTGTTGTGATTCCTTGCTTCTTAATTTCTTCTTTGTTTCTTTGTGACTTCTTGTTTCTTGTGACTTCTTGTTTCTTCTTCCAAAAGGACGAACTTCTTTTGTTCTTCCCTGGATACCACTATGGCTCTTGAGCGATGCTTGTCTCGTTGAGCCGCACCAATAGGAGTTTTGTTACCCTGGTTGAAAGTCTCTCGAAACGAACCAATAGGAACTCGTTATCTCTGGCCTGGAGGGCTGAGATCTATCTAATTTTTGTTTCCGTTCTTTTTCCGTGAATCGTTGAGACGAACCAGAATCTGTTTTGCGCGATGCAACTTGTTGACTCTGTCGAAAATTCACACTGCGCGATTGACTCGACCCGAAATTTCCTTCCGCACTGCGTAAGTTAATATCTCGGGAGCGATATTAACGTTTTTAAAAACAACTTTTGAATTGAATTTAAAAACTTTTTGTTTTTTGTTGGTTTTGAATAGAAACTTTATTAGACAAGATTTTACAACACACTCGTCCTGCACTGGCTCAGTTACATATATTTATAAACTATTTAATGATTACCATGCAGAACGGTATCAGATAAAGGAAATCTGTATTAAGTGCTTTTTTTATGCATTTCAGCATGCAAATTGCAATACAGTATATGCAGTGTACATCTCTAGTCTTAACATTTAAACGGTTTACAATTACAATATTTATTTATTAATTAAGACGACTAAGATGTCGAAAATATTTAATATTTAGTGGGATATCCTTTTGCGTCAATCACTGCTTGACATCTTCTATTATTCTTGTTTTAATGCGAACCAAAGTTCGTCCCGGTTTTTATATTTCTTTTCCTAATTTGTTTTATCCAGGTAGTGCCAAAGATTCTCTATCGGGTTCAAAGCAGGTAATTGTGAAAGCCAGCACATCACCCGAATCCATGACAGTGGCAAATCTTCTTCATAAGGAATCAAATTATTTTCCAATATATCAAGATACATTTGAACATCCATTCTGCCATTTATCTTTACCAATGGTCCCGTACCAGACCATGATATTTCCACCGCCATGTTTGACAGTAGGTACAAGGTACTTTGGGTCATATCTTAGACCAACTGGTCTTCTTACATAATCAGTAGAATCACTTGGATAGAGATTGAACCTACTTTTGTCACTAAAGATTACTGGAGACCACTGATTTTGAGTCCAGTCTTTATGTTCCTTAGCAAATTTCAAATCACAGACGACGCCTAATAGTCATGTCTGACACCAATACACCCTGATATTCCTGCCATAGTTCTTTGTTAACAGCAGTTTTCTTGGCAAGACAATGACCCAAACAAACATCTCGCTTGGCCAAGAATTGGTTTTCTGAACAAAGGATTCGGGTGATGCGCTGGCCTTCACAATCACCTGATTTGAACCCGATAGAGAATCTTTAACATTACCTGGATAAACAAATTAGGAAGAGAAATATAAAAAACCGGGACGAACTTTGCGTCGCATTAAAACAAGAATAGGGAAAAATACCACCCTATTTTTGTGCTAGGCTTATTGACTTTATGGGCCGAAGATGTCAAGCAGTGATTGACGCAAAAGGAGTGGGATAAACATTAAATATTTTCTACATCTTAGTCGTCTTAGTGGAATTTTTATTTTATAAAAAAAATGTTTCCCTACTTTTGTTTATGCATTACTTTGTTGCGTTAAAAAACTAAGCACATTTCTAATAAACAATAACTGTTTTAGTGTTCAAAATGCTTGTTAGCATGTACACGATTAACAAATAAATACTGTAATTGTAAACCGTTAAGACTAGAGATGAGAATTTCAATGTTTCCATACTTTTGTTCGCCACTGTATGTTTTGTTCAGTTTATAATAGATTAACCCTTATTTTCGTACATAATCAATAAGTTATTGTAGAATTGTGTACACGTAACTAGTAAAAATTTGTTTTGTAGTGAACTCCTGATAATGTCGACAATAAATTGACGAAATATTGAGTTGTAAGAAATAATTGAGTTTCATATCCTCATACGGACCGATATCCGCTATTCCCCCTTCTGTTATATATATATATATATATATATATATATATATATATATATATATATATATATATATATATATATATGTTAGCTGCGAGGGCGCTTCCTTCTCAGGACGGCCGTGTTAGCTGTCAGCATTTTCTGTATGGAAAAAAACCCGTTCCAGGCGTTGAAGAAAATTAGGATAAGCCGAACGATGCAATATGAGAAGGAGAATATTAATTATTGATAATTGGTTTCAGGCAGACTGACTTGTTTACATTACGTAAATTAAACTATATTTAAGTTACTGTTATTGATATGTCTCAAATCACCAAACCCTCGAGTTTTGTGACAGGTAGGCCATATCTGTCACGCACATTATAAAAAGTGTTTATATAACTGTAATGAGATTTAGGTAACAGGGATACTTTTGGTACACATTATGAAGAATAGTTTTAGAGAGAGCCGAAGTAGTCGGCCAGGTTTGTTAGATGTCTGAATGCAATTGTTAATAAAAGTTATTGTCGAAATTGCCCAAAAGTGTTTAAATTTATTTCCTTTTAAAATAAAAACTGACATCAGAAGTGGGATTTGAACTTCGTGCGCCGTGTATTAGAAGTGTTGCAAAATTGTGTAATAAATCTAAAAAAAAATAAATAATAATAATAATAACAAAAATGGCCGAAGACGGTGAAATCGTTAGTGTTAGCAAAAACTAATCTAGTGTGTAAAGTAGAAGATTCCCCAAATCCGAAGCGTCTCAAAATTAAATGGCAGGAAACTCTCATTAATCTAGTTTTACTGCAACAACAGCAACTAGGCGAGCTATCGTGGCGAGCAAGGGTAATATCAGAATCAACAACCAGTTTCTCAGTAGACGAAAACGTTCGGACACATACACAGGTACACTCCTCCTTCCAAGTCATAAGCTATGATCCAGATAGAAGTACTTATCCAATTAAGGAATGGTTGGATGACGTCACAACTCTGAGGAATGAGCTAAAGGTAAGTGACGTTTTAATGATAGCAAAAGCTGGAAATGCATTGAGACATAGGGGTTATCGTTATTTTTGTGATTGGAGACCTGTTGCACGCACATGGGAAAACTTTTGTCAAGATCTAATTGTTGCTTTTCCTGATAAAGGAACTCCTGGGACACGTGCTTATATTGCTGCTACGCTGACCAGTCAAGAGTGTGATACCTTGTCTGATTATGGTAACCAAAAATTACGTGTAATAAATAGATTTTATAAACAATTACCATTTAATATTACTCAAAGCATGATAGAATATGGTTTAGATCATGACGAAGCTCGTTCGGCGATCTGTGTCCAAAAGCCAACGTCAGAACGTGAGTTATCACTTTTACTCAGTGAATTTGATGCCCGTCGCATAAGATCATCAACAATGTTTACTCCAGGACGAAAGATTGAACGCCGAGCTAGGGAATCACAAGATCCAACAGTTAGGCGTATTAAAAATTCGACTTCTGATTGTTTTAAATGTGGTCGTCGAGGATATCATCAAAATAAGTGTCGCTTCTTGCAAAAAGATGAAGCCAATAAGGCAGCCCTCAATAGTAAGTCCGACTTTACAAATGTTCCTACTTGTAATTTTTGCAAAAAGATGGGCCATACTGAAAAAAATTGTTGGTATAAAAACGGCAGTGCGAGACTGCTTTAAAAAAAAAACTTGCACCCTCGTGTCG
>CM032447.1:78639720-78739720 GCA_019049505.1 Pachyrhynchus sulphureomaculatus | reverse complement strand
GGCTAGAGCAGGGGTGCTCAAACGGTCGATCCCGATCGACCAGTCGATCGCGAGTGCTTTTTGAGTCGATCTCGAGAAAGAAATTCCGATATAGAACTATTCACAGATTTTGTTTTAGGTAACTAAAACAAAATGTAATGAATAAACTACTAAAATTTATTCGATCCACAATTAGGCCAGAATAACCCCCTCATCACTTTCTTTTATCGTAATAACCCCCTGCTAGCGGCAAAAAAAAAAAAAGCGACTTTATCAAAGGAACGCGCGGTACTTGTCAAAGAAAAGCCGCGTTTTTGATTCCCGCCGATGTTTCTAAAAACTTCGGGCGGCGAGTTTGACGGGAACATTCGAGACTTCGTTCGCGCCGATATAAATGTTGCGCCTGCAGGAATAGGAGTCAGTCTGAGTTGTAACTTGAAGGCGATACATCGATACAAAGTTTATTAATAAATAGTCCAAAATGAGTGTGGCGAAGAAAAGTAAAACTTATCATTTTAATAACGATTGGGAGGAAGAATTTTTCTTTTGTATGGTAAAGGATAAGTGCATTTGTCTCATTTGCCGTGCGTCAGTTGCAATACCTAAGCGTGGGAACTTAAAGAGGCATCATAAAACGGTTCATAAAAACTATGAAAAGGATTTTCCGTCACGGAGTGAATTAAGATAACGAAAAGTACGTGATTTGATAACTTGTTTGAAAAAAGAACAAACCATGTTTACAAGACCAGCCAAACAATCAAAAGCTGCAACGATCGCGTCATTTAAAATATCTCATATATTGGCGAAACACAAGAAACCATTTGATGAAGGATTGGTTGTGAAGGAAGCATTTATTGAAGCGGGTGAGACTTTATTTGGAGATTTTAAAAATAAAACAGAGACTATTAGAGAACTTCAGTTATCTCGTCCGACTGTCACAAGGCGTATTGAAGTCATGAGTCAGGACATGGCAGATAAACTAAAACATGATATCATGGAATGTACATACTTTTCTTTACAGTTCGACGAATCCACCGATATGACAGACACTGCCCAGCTGTGTATTTTTTATTCGAATGGTATTCAATGACACGTCGGCTAAGGAAGAGTTTTTAACAATGATTCCTCTGAAAGGAAAGACCCGTGGCGAAGATATATTTGACGTTTTCTTCAATTTTGTAACAAACTACCAGCTACCAATATATAAACTAGTGTGCATTACAACCGATGGAGCACTAGCAATGACTGGAAATAAAAACGGTTTTGTGGCATTGTGTCGAGCTAATGATGATTTCCCTTCATTTTTCTCCTTCCATTGCATTATACATCAACAAGTTTTGTGTTCAAAAGTTCTAAACATGAAGGAGATTATGGGCATTGCAATAAAAATTGTTAATTCTATCCGTGCACGTAGCTTGCAACGACGGCTCTTTAAATTGCAGTTGGAAGATAGTGAGTCAGCTGAACACACTGATTTAGTTCTTCACACGGACGTCAGGTGGTTGAGTCGCGGAAAATTCCTAGAAAGGTTTCAAGAATTATTTCCCGAAATAACAGCTTTTCTGGACGAAAGAGGTGATGACACTCAGATGCTGAAAAACGGAAAATGACTGACTGATTTGGCATTTTTGGCAGACATCACAATGCATTTAAACACCATTAATTTGGAGCTTCAAGGTAAGGGAAAAACTTATTGAGATGATTAGCGCAATAAATGCATTCAAAAGTAAATTGCAAAGGATCTGAAAAATTTTCCGTCTTTGAAAGCAAGGATTCCTCAGTTGAATTATGATATTTATGAGGCAGAATTATCAAATATTTTGGGCCAATTCGAAATACGTTTTTATGATTTCAGTAAATTGCAAATATCGCATCATTTATGAGTTATCCTTTTTCGTGTAAAAACATTGAGGAATTAGCTACTGAAATAGCAAGTCAGTTTAATATTGAAAATGAGTTAGTGCAGATTATATCAGATATACATCTGAAAGCCACAGCATCTGATACAAAATTCTGGTGTTTTATATCTGAAGATAAATATCCGAATCTAAGGCAAATCGCCCTTCAACTGACGGCAATGTTAGGGTCAACTTACTTGTGCGAGTCTGCATTTTCTGAAATGAAGATAATTAAGTCAAAATATCGCAATCGACTAACTGACGAACATATGTCATCATGCTTGCGATTAGCACTCGGTAATTACGTACCATCTTATGAAAAGTATGCTGAGGACATGCAGTGCCACGCTTCAACATCCAAAGTCACTCTTTAGTTAAGTTTAGACACTAGAACTCGTTTGTTTTGTAAGAACCAATAAACTCGCAATTTTCAATAATTATGAGTTTTTTCATTGACATTTTAGAGCAGACCTACACTTACCTTGACTAAAAAAATGCATATTGTGCGGAAAACTAATATCTATGCCACGATACACCCTACCTAGACGACAATCCTGCATCACACTTACTTGCCTCTCAGAGTTGATCGATCGTAGTCTAACAATATTGAGGTAGATCGCCAGCAGTTCAAGTTTGAGCACCCCTGGGCTAGAGAGAGTAATACAAAATATTGATTTTGGTTTTTATCAATAAATTTAATTGTTAAACTTAAAATTTGTTCAATTTTTCCTTTCTCTTACCCTTATTTTCAATCCTTGTTCTCCTTGTTTCCCTTTATCAATTAACAAAAAGCATGAGGTATGCTATGGAATTTGGTATCATTAGAAAGAGAATAGATTGGGCTTTCAAATGATACTAAAATCTTTAAAAACATAAGAACACTAAATTCTAGAATTCGTGTTAAATGAAGTCAAATAGTTTGAACTCACCAGTGTATATACATATATATATATATATATATATATATATATATATATATATATATATATATATATATATATATATATATAAATATAAATATATATATATATATATATATATATATATATATATATATATATATATATATATATATAAGGTGCCCCCGGAAGTATGGATCAAATGAAATAAGCTCATAGGGGAGGTAATTTCCAAGCATTTTAACTTTATAAATGCCTATCCGATTTTTAACGATTTTTGCATTAAAATCATATAGTAGTCGAACAAAAAAATTCCTGACAAAACACGACACTATCAGCTTAATTTTTTTTTTCCAGTAGGTTGCTGAGGAATGTACCTCTCCTTTCGTAGTACTTATATGCAGCTAGTGAGCATGTAACAAATAAGAGAGAAGTTGCTAATTTTATGCAGACTTTAACGAGGAATGAATCATTTGGCATTCTCATCATTTGAAAAATTTTGTTAATTTGTGTACAAAGGGGTAATTTTTTCCCAATGTTTGAACTTTCCATTTTTGAATTACCGTTAGCATGAGTAACGATTTATCTTGAGTACTCGAGCATTGGCTGGTTATACGAACACTGGTGCGGTCAATTATCCAAAGTAAAACGGCAAAATAATAATATTAAAATTATTCCTAATCAAACTCCAGCAGATGTTTAACCTCATTCGCCACTATATCGCTACCTACATAGTATGGGAATCTATAAGTTTTCAGATATATCATAATGATAAAGCACTTAACCTTTAGAGACGCTTCGTATTATTCAACTGTTTTGTTCTAAATTATTATGCATAATATAGATCAAGAAATCCTGTATTAATGTTTTTCCATATCGATTGTTGCTGACAATATTAATACTGTTAAAACTAAATCCAAGAGATGTTAATTGTCTTTTCCATAACTCTAGACACTCTCTCGACCTGTTGCCTTCCTCAACTATAAAATAGCCTCAAGCGTATATCCAGCAAGTATAGCAAAATACTTATTTTTTTATATACATTTTTTTTAAGTACAATGACAAGTTTTTAAATCAAATAACTTTTTTCCCTAAACTCCCTGTATTTTGTCCTCAATAGACGTATTTATTACAACAAATATTATTTGATTTATACCAAATTAATTCATTTCGGAAATTAAAGTAAAATATTTATTTTGACCGACCGTCCAAGCTTAATGGAAAATAAATAGTTATGGTATAAAATGAATTGTCCGAGTCCCCTTATTTGCTTATTTCACGTACTTTTCTATAAATATTTAAACGATGTTTGTTTATGGCATATAATGTTGTATTTAATAAAGTAAAATGGATATTAAAGCTTTATTGTGGATTAGTTGAAGATTTATTAGGTAATGTTTTTTAATAAATTGGAGAATTTGAGTAGTTAAAAGAATATTTCATTATGTTATTGATATTGATAGAACAAGTTATCTGACTGATGAGTGATAATAAAGGACTTTTATTTGGTTATACATATAACAATACATAAATAGAATTCAAGATTTTCTGTCATTTTTTTTTTTTACTTTCCATGCTGGAGGAAAGTATTGTATTCGAGAAAAATCACCCCCCGAGATTTTTGCATTTTTTATAGGGTCCCTAAATTATGAAAAACATAATTACTCATTTCCGTCGGTATGCCGTTCTGTTAGCACGATAATTCTCAAACGAAATGAGATATCAATTTCAAATTTGGTATACTAATAACAACTGTCGAAGTAATAAAGCCTATAGTTTTTGAGCAAGCTTTGGGAAAAAAGGTTAATAGAAGGATAAAAAACTGACCAAGTGCAACTCGGACTTGCGCAATTAATGTTCCGTACGTTAATTGCTTTTGAAATAAAAATTTTTGTTACAGAGTATAAAATGATCAATGACTTCATAAAACACACCCCCAATGAGTTTTCAACAAAGTTTTTCCGATCTTTACTGAAAACTGATGACCTTGAAGTTTTTGTTTTTTTTTATATACCATATGAATTATTAAAGGTAACGCGCGTGATAATTTTCATTCAATCTACACCTTGTGGAAAATATTCCAGAATTTATTAAAAATTTTTTGATCAGTATTTTTCGAGATAAGGGGGATAGCGATATTTGGCATTTTTTTTGAAAACAACACAAAGAAAAGTGTGCTCAAGTATTACAACATATAAATTTTTGAACTCGTGTTTTTACACGTCACATTCAATGACCTCATAATTTTTTTTTCACTTCCGATTTCATCCCCCAAAACTAGCCCCTTCAAAATTTAATTTTCAAAACTACACTACTCTGATAAGAGCATCAATTCCTATATCAGTGCCAAATTTCAACTTTCTATGTCACATAGTTTCAGAGAAAATCGGATGTGACAGACAGACAGACGGACAGACACCGAAGTGATCTTATAAGTGTTCCGTTCGGAACCCTAAAATAATAAATAAAATCTTCGCATAATTATTTGTAGTTTGTAACTTCTAGGGGATTGAAGACGAGGAGGAGGAAATTAGTGTGATTACTTTAGATATTTGTGTTATATGCCATTTTTAATTTTAGTTTCAAATTCTCTGCAATCTCTATATTTAATTTTATTTTATTAATAAAAAAAAATCATTTCTTAAATTATTAATTAAAAACTTACGGCATTAGAGCATATGTTGTTGATCTTGTTCATTGGTTGGAAAATAATTTGGATGATAAATGTAAAAATTTGCAGAAAATAGCTACCCTTAGGAACAGGACTTCTTTTATTTGGGGTTCTTTTTTGTAAAAAATGTTCGCCCTCTCCCTCATCCACTGATGTTTAAATTGGTTGTAAGGTTTTAGAATGTTGATGTAGGAAAGGGTTTCTTTGTGAAAAATCTCTCCCCAACACACGGTCATCGTTTTTTAAATTCAGAGTACATTTTAAAAGTTCCTAAGAGTTCTTTCCATAAAAAAATTTCATACTCTGGTTATTGATTTTTGTTATTCCGTACGGAATACTTATAAGATTACTTCGGTGTTTGTCCATCTGTCTGTCTGTCACACCGGATTTTCTTCTTAACTATTTGACATAGAAAGCACTAATATAGGAATTGATGGCCTCCTCAGAATCCTTTAACTTCGAAAGTTAAATTTAAACTTAAGGGGTTAGTTTTGGGGGGTGAAATTGGAAATGAAAAAAAAAATACCGGGTCGTTGAGTGGGGTGTCAAATGAAAGCTTGTAAAACACGAGAACAAAAATATATATAATATATTCTTTGCTCACACTTTGATTTGTGTTATTTTTAAAAAATTTTGAAAAAGCGCTCTCTCCCCCTTATAGCGAAAAGTACTGATCAAAAAATTTTGAAAAAATTCTGGAATATTCTCCGCAGGGTGTAGATTGAACTAAAATTATCATAAGTGCATTACCTTTAATAATTTATCTGGTATATAATAAAAAAAATTAAAATTTCAAGGTCATCAGTTTTCAGAAGAGATTGAAAAAACTTTGTTGAAAGCCTATTTGGGGTGTGTTTTGTGAAGTCGTTGATTATTTTATACCTCCGTAACAAAAATTTGTATTTTAAAAGCAATCAACGTACGGAACACTAGTTGCGCAAGTCCCACTTGCACTTAGCCGGTTATTTATTTACTCTAATAAGAGAGTTTCAGTGCAAAAGGGTCTTTTTTTCATCAAGGGGTTTGATACTCTGGTTGTCATTTGAATCTCCCTACTTGTTGATTGGCACCCAACTCTATAATCGGATCAGTCAGCCTTTAGTGTTCCCTTTTTACCCTTTAAAAAACCCCTTTTGTATTTATATGCCCCCGTCCCCTGAACCTGACTAGATCACTGCTTTCATCCCATTACGACCTCGACATATAGGAGCATCAGTTGAAATTGAAAATTACACATTTATATGTTGTATATACTGTTTTTATTGGCATTGAGCAACTGAACTAATGGCACGCAATTTGTGCCATCGGTGTAGCATTATTATTTCTTTATCTTCAACACTGCGGACTCTCTGTTTTCTACATTTGCTCATCTCACTTTATTCTTCAAATGTCTTCGTTGGTTGACCAGAAGAACGACGTTTTACCATAGGTATTTCAAATGTTCCTTGTGATCTTTCGTCTTTCTTTTTAAGAAAAACTTCTGCTTTTTTATTCGCTTCTGTCCACTTTTTCTTGAATTATGACTTTAAATAGGAGAACTTATGCTTCACTTGCTTCCTTTGCTCATCACAATTTTCATCTTGCGATAAAATATAACTCTCAGAATCTAGCAAGTTTTGTTCCTGCATTTTGTCAAAAAGTAGTCTACATATTCCTACTCGAGCACCTGAAGTACCGTCGAATCCTAGAACAAAATAAAAACTGTTTAAATTAAAAAAATAAATAGATACAAAATACCACGTGGTTTTTACCGTCTGATTTAAGGGCCATGAAAGCCTCTATTTTACGGAAAATCGCGGCTGATATTGATATATTTGATTAGTGCAAATACTCTTTTTTTCTGTTAAAACCAATAATATCAATGGGACGCACCTTGAAGTATAAGAAATACCCTTTTTAATATCGAAAAATGGGTTTTCGTACAACAATTTCGAGTAACATTTTCTACCTTCAATACATTACTAATTATTTTATCAAAAATACATAAAAATGATCAATATCTATGCGCTCTTACCTGTCATATTCAGATCCATCATAATCTTCTTCAAGATAAACTTCAAAAAAGAAAAATAACTTATTTTAGATAACTGTTTTGTAAATAATGCCGAGAAGAGAAACAAACACTCAGAGCGACAATCAAATTCCCACTGAGACTTGGGCCCGCGCACTCTCAAATGGGTAACGAGGGGGGTCGCCTATTGTTCTATGCCTATTTAACATTGTTAGGTAGCTAATTTTTTCTATCTGAGACAAGTTTTAGGAAATCGATTTAAGCCCCCTAAAACGCTAAAATGCCCCTATGTGCGTCACATGCATCGCTAGCGTAGCTTCGCGAAGGTCTTTGTATAGCCCAGCTGATTCTAGAGTCAATAGCAGAAGGCAGTCAAGATAGAGATAATCCCAGGCCAATTTATGAGGCTTAAATAGTAAAGGACATAGGCAGATTTAACTAAATGGGCAAGCTAAAACCCCTAATTAATTAACCTGCAAATGTCGACAGATCTGAATTACAAAATAAGAATGAAAAACTATCCCTTCTATAATGAAGTTGTATATCTTATCGAAAAACACTAAAATTATACGTTCAAAGTGTCTCCCCCAGGGCACAATATATTAAATTTCTTCGAAAGTTGACACCCGCCGTCAATAAATAACAATATCATTAAAGTAAGATAGCTATTCTTTAAGTTACCTACTTCAGGGGTGTAGGTTATATATTGACTTTGGTGGTATTTTAAATAGTAAAGATATTATAATATTTTAAAAAAACATAGTTTCAAGAAAATTGTAATTGTTATTGTAATTACTAAAAGCAGGCGAAAATCCATTCCGTTCAAAACTTATTACGATCAATTTAGATATCGAGTAGAACACTATGTATTAAAACAGGCAGCATTATTTAGTTATATATAAACATTTATGCCACTATTTACAAGACCTAAGAGATTAAAATTTTTAATATTTTATTATTTTTTAAGAAATCAAAATTTGGTCATATCAAGCTTAGTTGTAGTTCAGTATTTTGGTAGTACGTTCAGAAACTCGTTTCGGTACTCTTAAAGACTGATAAAATTAGATGGTTTATTGGAAATACACATTTAGAATCTAAACCCGACATTCTGCTAATAGTGAATAAACATAAACATTAACCGGCTTGACCTACTATCAAAACTTCCACGAGACGGTGTCCCATCTTTACACTTTAATACAAATATTATATCTACCTGTCAAAATAATAGAAAGAACTAATTTTGAGTTAAACCATAACAAGCCTATATGCATTAGGACATTATAAATTCAACTATTTACTGCAGGATAATAACAAGTACAGGTTTAGAAATCTATCGCAGATCACCGCTCAGGGGCGGTATTTATATGACTAAGAATGCATTATTACATACGTGTGCGGACTCGTTACAATCCGCAATACTAATTTGCACACCTAAAAATGGAATGAAGATATATAGGGTGTTATGGAAATCATTGGATATATTGAAACGAGTGATTCATGGGGTCGTGTAAAAGCACATTGAATAACAGTTTTTTCAAATTCGAAGTCGATACTTAAGACCAATAATGGCAAGATACAACATATACCTTGTACTAGGTACTAGAAAATTCTGTTCTTATTTGTCGATCCTAGCCCAACCGATGAGCCGTCTAAGGCGAAACACATCTCGCGTTGGATTGATGAATAAAAGAACAGTGAGTAGACTGCTGATACATGGGCCTTTGTCCCTTTTTCATTTGTTTTACATTCAACAACATATACCTGAGGTGGATCCCTCGAAAAATCTCGCGGCCTGTGGTGAAGTGTTGGGAATCTGCTAACCACTCTGACCGTTTGTAAGGCTGCAGTGGGGCAGCGTCCGGTAAAGTACGAAGTACGAGGTATGCAATCTACACTTTATGGAGAATTTTACAGAATTTTTTCAAAATTTTTTGATCTATATTTAAGGGGGCAGCAATTTTTTTAAATCATTCAATCATCAAGAAAAATTTGCGCAAGTATTTCATCATATATATTTTGGAACTCGTGTTTTACAAGCGTTTATTTGACACACCACTCCAGGTTTTTTTTTTATTTCCGTTTTTACCCCTCAAAACTAATCCCGTGAGTCAAAATTTAACTTTCAAAACTATACAGCTCAAATTGGGCCATCAATTCCCATATTTGTACCAAATTTCAACTTTCTATGTCAAATAGTTTCGGAGAAAATCGGATCTGACAGACGGACAGACGGACATCGAAGTTCCGTACGGAATACTAATTATTAAGATTTCTTGAAAGTTGTTGGACCGAGACTCATTTTATTGCCTAAAAGGTTTTTTAGAAAAAAAAAGATCAAAATATATATATATATATATATATATATATATATATATATATATATATATATATATATATATATATATATATATATATTGATAAATTAGTAAAAATCATAGTAAATAATCAAAAATCTGTTGACAGATTAATAGAAAAATCAAGAACGAAATTAAAAAGATATTATTGAGATTCTTTAAAAATTGCGACCTAAAAATGAATTTGGGTAAAAATTACGTATTGTCGCCATTGTGCAGCGGTAGCCATCCGGCTTCATTTTACGGCGACTTTTTGTTCCATGTGTTTGTCTTTCTGTAGTGATAGCTAGATTTCTATCAAAACATGGACTCCGACTGAAATTGATTATTTTGACCGCAACATGTTACCACAAGGTTGTCCACAAATGTAGATAAGTAATGGTATAATTAGACAAATTAGTAATATTTTTATTTACACAACAAATTACGTGTACAAAATCAGAGAGTTTACCACTTACATTTTTTTTTTTTTTCTGTTTTATTGTAAAAAATTTGCCCTCTTCATTATTGTATCCTTCCTCTCCAATTAGAAACACCCTATGGCGTTTTAAGAGTAAATATCTGCCTAATTTAGTAAATTAATAATATAATCTATGTTTTTATTTTCTTTATTTGTATATTTTTAGCTACGAAAAAGTTAACTTTATTTAGCAGCTATTTGTAACAATTTTATTAATACCTATGCCAATAATTACATCGAACTAACACTATCGTTATTAATCCTGTTCCGTCTATGGTTTTTGCCAATGTAATACAGTATAACAAATTTTAATTTCCTGCAACATGTGCTTACAGGTATAAAATAATATAGCGACCATGTGAAATCTGTTGGATATATAGCACGGACCAAGTCCTGATGCCAGCAGGATAATTTAATGGATTGATCAAGAAATTGAGTCACCTGTACGGTTTATTATTGATTATGCGATAATTTACAATTTTGTTGTAAAATTGTGCCTTTGGGTATATTTTTACTGGCAATGTGCTTTAAGTAGACGTGGTATATCGGATAAGTACGTAATAATTTAATATTGAATGATTAAGTAGGCAAGATTAAAAAATGGTCACTGTTGATTATGAAATTAATGCTGAAAATGTTGTTAAGCATTATTATTATTATTCCAGAAAGAAAAGTTCAACGTGGCAAATCTTGTTAAAACCAACCCATAGAATCTGTCACATGTTACAACCATAGCGTTGGATTAGTAATCATAGACCAAATTCCCTGCCTCATCAAACTGAGGGAACAAACGAATTTGATTTCTCTCAGGTTTTCTAGGAATTTGTTTTTTCCAGTAAATATGCCGCCTGTCATTTTCCATAATTAACACGATCTCTCTCGAACTAAATGACAGCTTGAGATCTTCAACAATACCCTACGAATATATTTGACAGTAATATGACAGAGTGTAAACTGAGCAGGCAAATGCATGACTCAATTCTTTATACACTCTATTTAATGTCTACCAGGAGAGTAAATCGACTGCAATATAAAAAGGTATTAATTAAAACATCCTAACAAGCAAGTACAAATGTCTCGGTCTATCACTTAAATGATGTCGATTCTAGAAAATATAATATTAATTTAGATTAGTTCAGGTAATGACTATAGGGAACAGTTACAGCAAAACAATGTGTCTATAGAATACTTCGTGTTGGGTGATTTCTGTATCATATCTGTATTTTTCTACTAGCTTAAATCAATACGGTTCTAAATGTAGATTAGCTGCGTCATTTTATTGTTCAATACGTTCATCAATGTTTACCGTAAGGCCAAGTTCTTCAGCTGCACCTTCGGCTGCCGTAAACGAAAAAAGTCCCGCACCTCTCTGTTTACAACCACAGCTCATCTCCAAGTGGGAATTCGAATTCTATTTAATTGTGCAACCTCTCTCTCTCTTTCGCTTTAATGACTGTTGACGATGAGACAGAGAGAGACACTGGACTAATTAGCAGTTGTGACTACTGGAGTCGTGTTATAGCATGTATTCGATGTTGTACAATACCTACGTAGTTGTACATTTCTTGAATATTTATATGATTTAAAATAAAATATTTCCATTCAATAATTGCCTGTATTTTGGTTCGGTATCGGTATCAATACTGATTTTCTGCCGAGCTTAATAACTACATATTTCTCTAATCTAAGTCCTATAGCAATATCCTATGAGTATTCTTCACCTACTTTTAGTTGGTTGCTGTAGGTCTTGGCGTTTTAAATCTGCAGAAAATTTAGAGACATTCATATAAAATAGATGAATAACCTTATGTCAACAATGTCCTAGTTGAGTACATTAGATGGGTTTTCTGTAAAACAACTGATATAACAAGAAGCAAAAGAAACAATAAATTTGCATTAAAAATTATAAACAGCTACCAGTTCAGATTCTACCTCTTACAATCCTGATGTAATATAACATTTGGTTTTCTAGAAAAGTATTTGTTTTAGCAATAGTAGCCTTCTTAAGAGGTCTAGTACAAGTTTTTAAGACGTCGAGTAGAAGGTTTTTCGTAACCATTCCATGTCTTGCACAGCTTTGCCATGTAACATGAGAAGTCTTACGTAATGCATCTGTATTTCTAGAAATTCACTTTGCTAGTTTTAGGCTAATCCTTAAAGTCTTTAAGATCGTATCCAATCGTATTGATTGAGTAACCTCTTGTCGATAATACGAGTGAGTAATCTGTTAAAAGACTTATAGAAGTTATTTATTTAAATCTATACTAATAATACATTGAACGCAATCAAATTAATTTTCTTTACGTAAATTATATACGAGGCTGGTTTGAAAAGTCCATGCAAAAATAAAAACTACTTATGTGTTTGGGGTAAACCTTTTTTATTTTTCGACATAGTCTCCTTTTAGGCTTATACACTTCGTCCAACGATGTTTTAGTTTGTTAATCCCTTCCGAATAATAGGAATTGTCTAAGTCTGCAAAATATCCATTAGTGTCTGCAATCACCTCCTCGTTTGAATAAAATCTTTGTCCCGCCAGCCATTTCTTCAAATTGGGGAACAAATAGTAGTCCGAGGGAGCCAAGTCTGGAGAATAGGGGGGATGTGAAACGAGTTGGAATCCTATTTCCATTAATTTTGCGACCACAACTGCTGAGGTGTGTGCTGGGGCGTTGTCGTGATGGAAAAGGACTTTCTTGTGGGCCAATCGCGGGCGTTTTTCTTGCAGCTCGGTTTTCAAACGGTCCAATAACGATGAATAATATTCACCTGTAATAGTTTTACCCTTTTCCAGATAGTCGATGAGGATTATCCCTTGCGAATCCCAAAAGACAGTCACCATAACCTTTCCGGCCGAAGGAACGGTCTTCGCCTTTTTTGGTGCAGATTCCCCCTTGGTAACCCATTGTTTAGATTGTTGTTTGGTCTCAGGAGTATAGTAATGTATCCATGTTTCATCCACAGTGACGAAACGACGCTTAAAGTCCTCCGGATTCTTCTGGAACAGCTGCAAACCATCCTTGCAACACTTCACACGATTCCGTTTTTGGTCAAGCGTGAGCAATCGCGGCACCCATCTTGCGGATAGCTTTCTCATGTCCAAATGTTTATGCAAAATATTATGTACCCGTTCAGTCGAGATGCCCACAGCACTAGCAATCTCACGCACCTTAACTCTTCTGCCATCCATCACCATATCATGGATTTGATCAATGATTTCTGGAGTCGTAACCTCCACAGGCCGTCCAGAACGTTCAGCGTCACTTGTGCCCATATGGCCAGTCCGAAAATTTTGAAACCACTTATAAACTGTTCTAATCGAAGGTGCAGAGTCACCATAATGTTTATCAAGCTTCTCTTTAGTCTCCTGAGGCGTTTTGCCTTTCATAAAGTAATGTTTAATCACCACACGAAATTCTTTTTCGTCCATTTCTTGAAAATCACTCGACTTCCTTGATTCACACGAATGCCAAACACAAAGAAATAGACCAATATGGCTGAAACTTGGTGTGCGTTCATTCAAGAGATGCTACTAACTAAACATGACCTCGATACACGCCGGTGGTGCCATCTCTCGGACTTTGCATGGACTTTTCAATCCAGCCTCGTATCATGTATGTCCTTCAAATAATATATTTATTTATACTATTAAACTTCATGTATCTATACTGATGACTTACCCACAGTAACTAATATTTATGACTTATGCTATAAAAAATAAATTACCGTTGATTATTTATCCATTATATATATTTCATTATTTTGGAAGTGACTTTTGTGAATTAAAGCTACAATTTATTCTTCTTTTTCATAATTTACTTGGACTTTTTTTCACAATTTTTGGGAATATGAGTTTTCGTTCTTTATTTTGCTTCTGAAACACTACAAGTGTCGTGAATCCGTGAGACAAGTTTGTCAATTTAATAAATACATACAAATACATATATATATATATATATATATATATATATATATATATATATATATATATATATATATATATATATATATATAGTGTGTCCCAAAAAGTTGTATACAAATGGAGAAAAAGTTTATCTTACATATTACAAAAAAAAAATTATTCTTGATAAAAAGTTCTGCATCACATGGAAATCCATAATCAAGCATCGAAAGTTTAAAATATTTGATGGTATACAAGGAAAATAAAAAGTAATGATTTATGATGAAGACTAAAGTGTTTTTAATTTAAATAAATAATAATTAATAATAATTAATTAGTAATACATTTTTAACAAAAATATGATACAAACAAAATCAGTGCGCTAGTTTTTATTTAATTTCGTTTCCCTTTATTCAATAAATAATCCGACAATTACTGACGTGTTTACTGAATATTTTTTGAATTTTTAACTAGAAAGGCCACAAATCTAAAGGTGAGCATAATTTTTTGGTTCCTATTAACATTTGCATTTAATATTTTGCTCTGTATTTAAATTTAAACACACTTTACTCTTCGTTAAAAATCATTATTTTTTATTTGCTCTGTATACCATCAAATATTTGATACTTGATTATGGATTTTCATGTGATGCAGAACATTTCATCAAGAATAATTTTTTTTTTAATATGTAAGATAAACTTTTTTTCCATTTATATAAAACTTTTAAGGACATACTATATATATATATATATATATATATATATATATATATATATATATATATATATATATATATATATATATATTTATATATTTATATATATATATATATATATATATATATATATATATATATATATATATATATATATATTTATATATATATATATATATATATATATATATATATATATACGTATATATATATATATATATATATATATATATATATATATATATATATATACAGTCCCTGGCCAAATTATTAGACGCACTGCACGATTTCATGTAAAATATTAATTACCGAGTGATATTGTACCGTTTTATTATTTTAAATTGATTTGTTTTTTATTTTTATATTATCCAATCAATTACCTATTTATTTGACATAAATAAAACAGCATTAATTTAGAAAAGCATAAGTTTATTAAGTTTTAAAGAAAAGTGAAATTATTATTAGTAAAAGTCAATATTTAGTTGAGACACCTTTAGCCGCTATCAAAGCTTTAATTCTGCGCGGCATGCTATCAATGCAAGATTGTACTGTCTCCTGCATTTGAGGATGATGATTCCACACATGAATAATCTTTTCTAGGAGCTGGGTTTTGTTGGTAATCACATCTTTAGCCACTTCTCTTTTCATCAGCTCCCACACATTTTCAATGGGGCTATTACCCGGCCAATCCAACAGAGGGATATTTTTTTCTGCCAAAAAAGTTTTAACAGACCGAGCAGTGTGGCAGGGAGCTCCATCTTGCATGAAAGTGAATGGTTCCCCATTTGGAAACCATTCTCTGAGCTGCGGAATCAACCGATTTTGTAATACTTCTTTGTACTGATCTTGCCTCATTATTCCTTTGACGACGTACAGACGTCCAGTGCCCTTGCCGCTGATGACTGACCAAATCATCACTTTGGTGGGATGTTTAACCGTCGGGACGACACAATCAGGATGAAACTTTTCTCCATGACGACGACGCACATACTGAGCTTTATTCTGCAAAATTTTGAATGTGCTTTCGTCACTGAAGCAGACCTGTCAAAAATAGGAAAAATATATAAACTTCCATGTTTATTTGCTTTATTTAACTGAAAATGATAATAATGTATCAATTATTGATTAAATTGCTGTATCTTACCGATCTCCAGAAGTCCACATCTTTGTCTTGCCATTGTTTGGCCCACTTCAGGCGCTTTGCTTTCATTGCAGCTGTTAACTTGGGCTTCCTGGCGGGGCGACAGGCCTTAAAATCTAATTCTTTCAATTTTCTTCGAACAGTGCGCTCAGAAGCATTTACGCTAGCATCCTGGAGTTGTGATTTTATTACCTTTGTGGTAGCAAACCTGTTTTCTACACAAATTTTCTTCAAATATCTTTCTGACCGTGGAGTGAAAATTGGTTTTCTACCGCATCTTTTCTTTCTTTTCGGGCTTAATTCCTTCCCTGACTCAATTTTCTTTTTTATGCGTCGTACACTAGCTTCAGAAACCTCCAATCTTCGTGATATTTCTCGGTTTGTAAATGTTTTCGCAATCACAAGGGCCGTCACTTCAGCTTTTTTACGTGGTGAAAGATCGCCTTTTCTACCCATAATGAAAATAGTCCAATTACTTTTTTAAAACACTGCATACAAAATAAACTAATAACTGAGTAGTATAAAACTGTTAAACAAACAATCACAGTCCATAAAGCCACAGAAACACGTCCGTACCTGACTCGATTCCGATCGCGACTGATACAGGTTTGTACTTCTTTACGTTCATGTATTACTTTGTCAACACAGTGTGGCCATATGTTAAAAAAAGTCAATACTATTGTAGTTTAAATATACCATTATTGCATAAAAACTCTTAAGAAACATAAAATTACTAAAAAAAATACAGTGCGTCTAATAATTTGGCCAGGGACTGTATATACATATATATATATATATATATATATATATATATATATATATATATATATATATATATATATATATATATATATATATATATATATATATATATTAGGGTGGTCACAAGCTATCGAGGGGAAAAATATTTTCATCGTAATACCGGCGAGGCCCCCCTAAAATTTGCCATTTGTCTAAAAAATAAGATTTGCGCAGTTTTAGCTTAATTAGATAACGTTAACCCGTGCCTCATCGAGATTAAAGCTGTAAAATTCGATTTTTTTGAAAAAAATCGTGGTTTTTTTTTTTTTTCCCTTATAAAATGAAAACCATTTCACCTCACTTTTTTGTTAAAACTTTAAAACTTTTATATTTGAAGATATTCATCATCCAAGACCGGACATGATTCGAATCTTCAAATTCGACATTCGATTTGTTTAGAAAAAGAAAGTGAAAAATGGCAACAAAGATACCTAACTTGAATACTTTTAACCATTTTTTGTTTGCTTTGTATTATAAACAATTATACAAATACATTATTTTACAATATATCATAAGACATAAAATTGTCATTTGTTTTAACTTTATAAATAATTTTACGAATTGCAAGGTAATGGGCACCTACCTGATACTTAGTTCAGCTTAGTTCAGGTTATTTTTTAAAAGGTTTGTTTTTGTTACAAAAAAGCTATTGCTAAGGACCCTTTTATCAGAGAATTCTACCTGGAGTTTCAGAAACCCCACCCCTTCTTTTTTGTTCCTTGTTTGGGATACCCGGGGAGAAGTCAGATAGTTTTAGTTTACATTTGCTTTTTAAACAGTGAACATTTCAACAACGTTCATTTAGTGACTTTTCTGTGAAGTTTGCCGGACAATGTCTTCTACAGCATCAACAAGCCATGCTTATTCGGGTTCGAGTTCGAGTTCAAGATAGAAAAAAATGGTATATTTAACTGGCCACATGTCTCATCAAATCAGTGGCAGTAAATACCAACTAATTGTCAAGTTTTTACGCAGTTTATTTTATAATATACGGCAAGTGAAACTAAACACCAAAGAAGCTGCGAGACTTACAATAGAGGAAGTTTTAATTTTTTGGGAGAAAGCTAAGATACCAACCAGACACCTGAAAGATTGTGTTGCAAAATTAGAAAAACTGCACGACAAGTGGAGAAAACTGCAAGAAAATGCTAAAAGCTCTAAAAGCACAGCATAAAATAACAAAGCAGAAGCTTTCAAGTCATTCAAGTCACACACCCCCCAAACCCACTTTGGCCCCCCAACCAAGACCTACAATTCTTAAAAAATTTTATGAAATACGGACAAATTGATAAAGAAGTTGCAGACAAGGCACTATCTAAAATGATAAACCATCTTTGTTATCTCAATTCGGAGCTATTGGCATTTTCAATTTTTTGAAGAAACTTTAGAAAAAAATGTCAAAATAAGCATAGCTGCAAAATGCCTAAAATTAATTTCCGCGTAAGAAAAAAGTTACGATGATAGTGATGTAAAAGCAAGGCTTAATCTCCAACAAGTGGATGATTTATTGGACAAAGAAACTGATTATTTTGCTTCTCATCAAACTCTAAATTTTTTCAAGAGATTTGAAATTGATACAAACTTTTTAAATACTGATCCCGATAAATGGTGTAACAATTCAGAGTATTTAAAAGCTAACAAAATAGTAAACAGTTTTAAGGTTGTCAATGACACAGCTGAAAGAGGTGTAAAATTAATTCAAGACTTCAATTCCTGTCTGACGAAAGAAGGACAACGGCAGTTTCTGTTACAAGGTTTATCTGAATGTAGGAAAAATTTTCCTGACTCTTTAAAGGCCACCTTATCTACCTTTATCTGATAATAAATTGTAATTGTAAATTATAGTAATAACTTCTTTCCTTTATATTGCTTCCTTTTTTATAACTAAACTTTAAATAATAAAATGCATTTGAACATTATTTCTTCTCATTTTTATACATTTTTTCTTTTCTCCTAAATCCTCTGCTCTATTTACTTTTGAACACAGTTTTAACTAAACCCTTTTGTATGTATATATTGCAAAAATAAATAGAGTCGATGTAATTGAATCTTGCAATGTTTTTAGACATTTTCATAAAAAGTCAAACCTTCAACCTTGATGAGGCATGGGTTAACGTTATCCAGTTGAGCTGAAACTTTACTAGTCTCATTTCTTAGTCAATTGGCGACCTTTGGTAGAGTCCCCCCAAAAAATTCGAACATTGAGTTTTGTGACCACCCTAATATATATATATATATATATATATATATATATATATATATATATATATATATATATATATATATACATATATATATATATATATATATATATATATATATATATATATATATATATATATATATATATATATATATATATATATATATATATATATATATATATATATATATATTTACATATATATATATATATATATATATATATATATATATATATATATATATATATATATATATATATATATATATATATATATATATATATATATATATATATATATATATATATATATATATATATATATATATATATATATATATATATATGTATATGTACATATGGTTTAAAGTAAAACCTCTAGAAATGGACAAAGTTCATATTTCAGAAGCCTACACCCTGTTTTCTCATTTATCAATCAATCTCGCGACGCGTTTCGCCGGATCACGGCTCGTCGGTCAAGCTAGGATCGACATACGAGAGACTAACACTCGAAGTACTTATTCCCGTACTGGCATAAGATCGTGATGGTAACAGGCCAACAGAACAATAATCAGCAACATTCCAATATTTACCGCAGGCAGCGCAATTCGATAAGGGTTTGACTCCATACATATGTGATTCAATATAAAATCATAAAACATGGACAGTCCATACTTCAGTAGTCTACCCTCTGTTCTCTCATTGGTCAACCCATCTTGAGACGCGTTTCTCCGTATCATTCACTATTTTTTTCTAAATACGGATATTTCCGCAATTTTGTAAATCTCCCATTTACCAGCCATTAAAAAAATATACAATCAGTTTCTCAAGTAAAAAACACTACGCTAGATAAGATCATTGTGCCAAAATATTTTTTTATAGGTTTTGTAAAGTTACCATAAACTGAGAACCAAATATCAATTTTATTCTTTCCAATAAAAGAAAACCTTATCTTATTAAACCATATGTTATATACTACAACCCACATTTGAGTCCCTAGATATTAATAACAAACACTAAATACTACATTACTTGAGTTAAAAAAACGTTGCTTTTCGGAACACTAGGATGTGTCAAATAATCCGACGATATTAAAACCGAAACCCATATTAAAAACTCATCAAATGAAATGAGACATATTTTTCGGGCTTAAATAATCATTCTTTAAAAAACATACAAGTATTAAGGAATTACACTGTATACTACCGAATCAAAGACAGAAAACAATAGTGTTTATGCTATAAAATTTTCACTAGATGGAGTCACTAACCAAACATGACAATAGTAATGTTTTTAACAGAGATATAGTGATTATTAGTTTGTGTGAAAAATTTCAACTTCAAATAAAAATTTGTTGATGTATGTTTTTTGTTGGTGAATAATTTATTTTCAAGAGTTAAACTTCAGTAGTGGCCAGTACCAGCGGTTTTATTTTACGTGGGAGTGGTAAAATTGATTTGATTTGTTATAAAATAATATAACAAACTGTTCATTTTAAGCATGTTCTACATTTCATTTATTGGCAACTGGCTAGTCTATAACTGTAACTATTATTACAATGATATGATAGAACATGATTAACAATTTAGATCTTAAGATATATATTTACATGGCAGAGACCTAATTAACTTAGCCTAGGTGAGGGATTTATATAAGTATATTGAGAGATATTTCAACTTAAGATATTTCATGAACATAAACTTAAAAAGGCAGGGGGTCGCTAAGTCTTGCCAGACGGCGGCGGGCATGGCATTCAGGGGGCAGTACGCGGTCCTGACTGTGAGGTTGGGGTGATGGGTGGCTTAGTCGAGGAATTTGGTCCGAGCGTTGCTAATGAATTCACGGATTGTGGGCATCTGGACGTTTCGGTGGAGTTGAGTGTTGCGGATGAACCATGGGGCTATGGCGATGATGCGGAGGACCTTGTTTTGGATGGTCTGGAGGGTTAATCTGCTAGTGCGTAACACCTGGCACCATGCTGGGCTGGAGTAGGTCAGTCCGGCTCTGACGATCATCTTATAGGTTATCAGCTGGTTGCGAGTTGACAATTTGCTGCATTTAAGTAGAAGGTAGAGGTTGCCGAGAAGTTGGTTGGCTTTCTTGGCGGAGGCGGTAACTTGGTCCTTCCATACTAGCAGCGGTTAATTTTAAGCATATAAATATTGCATCAGGTAAGTTTAGGTGAGTTATTATCAAAATTGGCTTCAGTTGTTTTGATTGTTTATTAACTATAACCATTGGCGTACCTACAGTAAATCCATAAATTTTCAGGGTCGATTTCCTCATTAGTTACAGCAAAATCACATTCACTACCATTTTTTCTCAGCTATTTTTGATTACAAAATTTGCCGTTTAATTATATTGAACGATTTTTATAAAAACCTATATATCTGCGATATATATATATATATATATATATATATATATATATATATATATATATATATAAATATTTTCCAGACTATCAATCAACATCTTTGATAATATCTGAAATGATAACGATTGGGCGTCATTATTTGTCTACTGTGACAGTCTACGGGTTTCTTTCTTGACTGACTGTTAATGTTAAGTTTACCACGGACCGCAGTTTTAAATAGTATTTATTTTTCTTTTAAAGTTAAATCCGTCTGCTATTTTGAAAAATATCGCTTCTAAATTTATTCTGACGCACTACTATGTATTTGTATTTAATTCGATTACTGTTTATATAAGAATTAAATTTGAATAACAGCACCCAAAAATATTTCCCACACAGTTCTTATTTATTACTTAACCAGAGGTTCAAATTAGGGAAAGTATATCACATTTATATAATTCTATTATTTGCTGATAAAAAAAAATTCCATCCATCAAAGCATAAATAGGTTAAACAAAATAAGGAAATTAAAAAGTCACTTTGTTTATCATCAACATAAAACAATTAATTAACAACTCTCCGGCGACAATTTACCCAATTTCGTGAGTAACGTACTTAACTGACAACCACAATAATTCATAAATATTGAAGTTGACACCTTGCAAAAAAATTATTATCAAATCAATTAAAGATATCATTATCTTTCCCGATAACTAAACACTCTCGTCTACCAATCCCATACAATCAGAACCGCAAACCCAACCCAAAATAGATTTCAGCCAATCGTTAGACTGAAAAGGCGGCGTTCAATCGCACGTGTTTACCTGGAGAGTCACAGGTAAATTGATTCCGGAGAGGGGAAAAACATAACTTTATACCTGGATTTTATTAAGCTCAGTTTTAGTCAGGTGTTACACACCAGGCACGTTAGTGAAATTATCTGCCTGGTAGAGCCCTCCTGCCGTGAGTTTTACGAAATCTTTCTTTTTGACAGAAATAAGTTTTCATATTTATCGTGATATCTTTAAAAGACTTACTTAACGTCATAAAAGCAATCATTATTGCTAACTAGAATAACGAAAAGACACTAAGCGGGTCGGTGTTTAACATGACGAACAAATAACTAAGCATTTTTTTTTTTGTTTTTTTTGCAATTAGTTACAGTGATATGGTGCAGAAGCAGCTACCGTAGAAACGTTTGTTAAGTGTTCCAATTTTGTCAGCAAGGTAGGATAATAATTATTAACTAATGGTATTTTTTAATAAATATCAATTATATCAAGTGAATTTTGATTATTAACTTTGAGGTTTGTAGAATCAATTCGTAAAATATAAATGATAAATAAAATTTTAAAATATGAGTAGTCACTAACTGACAATTCGGTTGTATTTTACTGCTGCTAATACTTCTACTTCTAATGTTACTTCACAAAATCTATTAAAACATTTTTTTTTTAATGTTAGTGAAACAGAGAAATAAAATTGATCTCATGATGACTTACACATAGAAAAAAATGTCTTTTTATTAGAGAGATTTTCTGTTTATTATTAATAATATGAATCGCAAACAACTCACATGGTTGGTTTTTTCGATATTAAAAGCTGTATAATTACTAATTTAAAATATTACTTTAAAAAAAAAAATTTGAACATACATAGGTTTACATTTCATACACTTCAATCGGAATTAATTCAATTAATTCAGTTCAGTTTCAAATTTACAACAGCTGCAACATGTTCCTAAATTAATTCAGTATTTCTTAATAAAACTAGAGTAAAAACAATTTTTTAAAATTGTTAAATCAATGTATTTACATATACATACAGCTGAAGGAATGGACATCCGCATAAGAGTACTTTTATTAATGATAAATAAATAGCTCAGTGTTAAAGGGTGATTTAAACTTGCAAATTTAATATTTTGCCATTTGCATATCAATGATGCTTTATAGTTACAATATGGTGTGGAAAGTACCAAAATCGGAATATTACCTGTTTATGGATTTGCAATAAAGACGAATCGCTGGCTCGCTGTCGTATCAATTTGTATCGTTATTTTTTCTAAATTTAACGCCAATAAGCCTAGTTTTAAAAAAAATATTATATTTTAAAAAGGAATGTTTAGTAAATTACAATATATGCACAATATATTTTTTTATATCACATAAGATGAAATTATTTATCAAAGTTTCCGTTTCCGTCCTCCTGTAAAAGGAATATATTTTTTCCATGCATCTTGCGTGCCAAAATTTTTTTAAAATTGTTTCATTTCATTCTCGTTTTGTCTTATTAAAATAAAAAAAAATATTCCAAAAATAATGAAAAAAAGTGTATTCTTAAGAAATTCAAATTCCGCTAAATTTGAAACTAATGAAAAAAATAACATAACTTTCAGATTCCTCGACTCCAAGAACCCTGAAAAGGACATATAACACAACATATACGAAATAATCCTTCTAACTGCCTCCTCTTAACCCCTTATTTAGTTGACTATAAATAACTGGACTTAAAATTTTCCATTATCTCCACCAAAATTCTGGAGAAATTCTCAAAATAATATTGAATTGAATTATGGAATATTAACAGACTCCAATTCACCTTCTTCCTTCGATAAGGTGAACATATTTTTTTCTTGACTATAGTATTATATGTATACTAAATTCTAAATCAATATCTGGTTTGGTTCGAGAGTTACTGTACCAACAGATCGACGAAACTAAGAAATTAGGTATATTTAACGTGAATTCGGGATCCAGAATGTAAATAGATGCGAAAACCTCTGAAGATTCTTTCTTTTAGCAAAGGAAATAAAAAAACATAATACCTATTTTAATTTCTAGTACAGACAACATTTAAATTTTGAGTGGGTGAATCAATGGTGAAAAAATAATATTTTATTAGATTCGTAAGATCTAGCTTTTTCATAAATGATCAATTTAAATTTCTTTTTCTTTTCTTGCGTGACTACGTGACTAAAGTGTATAATAATTAACCTAAGTACAAAATGCTCCTAATATCTATTATGTTTGGAATTTCCATATTATGACTAAATTATGATAAATGTACTCATAGTGACAAAAGTCAGAAGACACGTACGTAATGCAAGTAGAGAATTACATGTTGGAAATCATAATGTTCTATTATAATATTTATTTGTATAAAACACATAATTAACGAGAATTTTAATTTTCTATTATTAAAAAAATGTATGTAATCATAAACATATTTTAAGAAACAATTTTTAATGAAAGGAAAAACTCAAAAACAATTTTTAATCAAAAAATTCATACTCATTGCTTTCAAAAAAAAAACAGCAAAAAAGTGCAAGTCGAACTTACGCAATTAATATTCCGTACGGTAATTTCTTATAAAATAAAATCTTTACCTAGGCTAAGCCCCAGACATGTATATATCTTAAGATCCAATATGTATTTTTACGTTTTTTCTTAGTCAATAATGTATAATAGTTTTGCATTTTAGCTACCCAATAGCCAATAAATCAATCTAGCTCAATATAATAATAAAAGTGTAAAACAAATATTTACTACCTAAATATTTCGTTAATTATAAACAAATAAAATAAAATTATGTTTCGGTACAGGAGCGACGGACCACTCAGTAGTACTGTACTGAATGGCTCCACCATATTGCCAAGGCACATAGTTTTCTTTTATACCAGATAATTTATCACTCGTGATATTTTTCACCCAATGTACACTTTGTGGAGAATAATCCAGAATTTTTTCAAAATTTTTTGATCAGTACGTTTCGAGATAGGGAGGGAGAGCAATTTTTGGCAATTTTTTAAAAATAATACAATGAAAAGTGTGCGCAAGTATTACTTATTATATATTTTTGAACTCGTGTTTTCACAAGCTTTCATTCGACTCCCCCCTCGATGACGTGGCAATTTTTTTTTGTCAGTTCCGATTTCACCCCCCAAAACTAACTTCTTAAGTCAAAATTTAACTTTCAAAACTACACGACCCTGATTGGGAGAATTCTTATATTTATGCCAAATTTCTATGTCAAATAGTTTCAGAGAAAATTTGGTGTGACAGACACACGCACAGACGGACACCGAAGTGATCCCATAAGTGTTCCATCCAGAACACTAATAAATGTGCCTACGTTAAAAATTCTTACATATAAACATGTTTAATTCTGAAATATCCTCTAGCGGTTTTACTTATGGTATAATATTTTCTTACATTTTGTTTACAGTTTCTACTGTTTTAAAAATATAATCTTGAAACTACAATGAAAATGCAGGGATATGTTTTTCCCAATTACCTCCAATTCTGTTTTATTTGTTTAAGCTTCTCCATGGTATGAATAAAAAAAAAGATAAACGACCATAACACCATAATAGTAATAATAAATCAAATAATCTAATCCTTTCCTGGAGGCGTGGCGAAGGAATAACAAAACTGGCCTGATAAAACAAAATTATGTTGTATAGTAAATAGAAACTAACTTTAAACATATTTATTTTCTCTGAAACACAATGCACTTGCACCAGCGCCTTTCTTAAATCGGCTACAAAATTTTCTAAAACAAAGCGGTTATGATGTTTTTAGTGTCTTGATATCATTAAATTTACTTTCCTTGATTGTAAATATCAGTCTGGTGAACGGAAAAACTCAAATGGAGCAAAATCAAGGCCGTTGGGTAACGCAAATATAAGGCATTTAAATATTTGTTGTTTGCTAAATACTCGCATATTATTAGCGATGAATGAGCTAGCGTATTAACATGATGAAAAGTCCACCCATCCAATAGCCACAATACTGCCCTTCAGGGTGGCAGCTTCAGACTGAACACATGAACAGGTGTTGATATAATTTATATGATTCAATAATTAATTGGAAGATCATGAAATTTTGTGATTGTTTGGAACACTCTATGACACCAGAAATTATGAAACACATAACAATTTTTTTAAACGTTTCTTTAAAGATCTAACCTAGCGGGCGGGGACATATTCATTCTTTTCTTCGTTTTTTGATGAAAATAGTAGACAAAACTGATCCGGAGGCAGGTCTATCATCCACCATTCAGCAAAAAAATTTTTAGTTTTTATCGCATGATTTAAACATCTTCTCCTTCTTTTTCTTCTTTAGCCCTCTGTCATCCAACTTTGGATATTGGTCTCTCCCAGCTCTCTCTATTTGCCCCTATTGTCGGCTTCTGGCTCGCCTCCCCAACCAAGCTCTCCACTGTTGGATCACCGCATTCCATCGATCATCCGTATATCTGACATTGTGTCCTGCAAAACTCCATTCTAGTCTGGCAATCCGTTCTCTCACATCAGACACCCCTGTAGTCTTCTTAATCCACTCATTTGTTCCTCTACCAGAAAACTTTATGTTCAACATCGCTCCTTCGATGGCCCTCTCGGTCTTTGTTAGTTTGCCCATATTTGTTTCAGTGAAGGTCCATGTGTGACATCTATGTCATGATGAGTAGGATGCACTGGTCGAACACTCTACATTTTAAGTAGTGTGGCATTCTAGTTCCTCTCAGATCACAACTCAGCTTTTTGAATCCCGCCCATGCTTGTCTTGTGCATCTTACTGTCTCATGTCTGGCTATCTTTGCTCAGCTGCAAAATCTATCTCAGATATATGTACTCGTTCGACCATGTCTAGTGTCCAGCCTTTCACGATGATGTTTCTTGTATCCTCAGTTTTTGTCATGATCTTGTCTTTTCCTCGTTCATATTTAAACCGACCTTTTTCAACTCTTCTGCAAGCTTCATAATATGAAGGTCTGAAAGTCTTTGGGTTTGAGTTAATTAGTACGTCGTCGTTTACATATCTGAGATGACTGAGTTTTTTACCGTTGATATCTATGCTTATTTTTCTGCAGTCCAACTATCTGAACATATCTTCTCAGGTCAAAGTGAAAAGCTTTGGAGAAATTACATCACCCTGTCGAACTTCCCTTCTGATGGGTACGGGTTGTTTTCTGTGCAGCACTGTCATTGTTGCATTTCTGTATATACTGTGTATCAGTTGTCTGTATCAGTAGTCGATTCTGCAGTTGTTCATTGCTTGTCCTACGGCCCATAGGTCAATGCTGTCAAAGACCATTCCATAATCGACAAAGGTTGTATATAGCGAAAAACTGTATTCATTTGCTTTTTCTATTAATAATCTCATTGTGAAAAGATGGTCAAATGTACTGTACTTTTGTTTAAATCCAGCCTGCTGGACGGGTTGGTATATATCTATTTTTAATGTAAGATGGTTATTAATGAATCTTATGAACAATTTATAGATCTGTAAGAATAGAGAGTTAGGCCGGTAGTTTCTAATGTGGCTCTTATCTCCTTTTTTAAACAAAAGGATTACTTCACTTTCTGCCCATTCTGTTGGAATTTCGCTTTCGTGTATGCACTTACTGAAAAGGTTTCTAAGAGTCTCCATAACAATTTCCTTTCCTTCCTTAAGCATCTCTGTTAGTAGGCCGTCTGATCCAGGAGCTTTGTTGTTCTTAAGAACTTTTAAAGCTTTCATAGCCTTCTATGTCTTGTAGCTCCCTGAAATTTACATTGATAACTCATTTTTATTATTTTGATATTTTTTGAGACAGTTGGCTGTAAAACTTTTTACCTTTCTTACTATGCTTCTCTCTTCTTCTCCGATTTGGTTCTTTAGAGTAATAACGAGTTGGCCCAGAGTAGATTGATAGACATTTCCGGCCTCGTGTCATCTCAATCACCTTCTCAATAATATCCACTTTGTGTTTTCTTAGGGCGTCCCTAATCTTCCTCTTTATTGGCTTATTTATTTCGGCATATTCATTATTTATCTAGACACGAAAAAAGCTTCTGCACGAGAGAACTTGCTAGTTTTCTGTAGGCTTTTCAACTCATCCTATAGAAAGGGAACAATTCCTTCCTGCTGGAAATTTGCCACAGTTCAGCCGATACCCAAAAAAGTCAAGAAGACCTTGTCAAACAACTACCGAGCAGTCGTATTACTTTCAATAATATCGCAGCATATAGCATATTCTAAAATGTCTTAAAGGATTCAATATTATTAGCGACCATCAATATGGCTTTCGTAACACATGTTTGGACGCAATTGAACACTGTGGAGAACCTCGAGTGGTTGCTCTTGATATATCCAAGGTATTCGACCGTGTCACGATGGATTGTTGGCTAGGCTACGCTTTTCTGGCATGTCTAAAAAGGTCTGTTTATGACTCTCAAGTTTACTCAAAGAACCTTCTTTATGAGTGGCAATGGACGGGTTTCTTTCAAGGACTTTCACTATCAACGCCGGTGCTCCATACTGTCTAGTACTCGCTTTCTAATTTATATTAACGATCTACTGGAAAATACCAGGAATCCAATCTACAGCTTTGCGGATGACAGTACGCTTACCTCATCATTCACTTTGAACGCTCGAACATCAGCTACTCATGTAAATATCCGCGGACAGCGGGAGGTCGTTCAACTTAACAAAGACAGACCTGGCAGAAATTCTATCTTGGGGTGACAGTAACCAAGTAGAATTTAACGTTCACGTTGCTGAACCAGACATATTTATGTCGGGGCACTCCATGCCTCTAGCATCGTCACTTAATTTGCTGGGCGTTAATTTGGGAGCAAATATGTCTTGGCATGAATATGTTGTAAGCATAGCAAAGAGATATTTTCAAAAACTGGGAATATTATTTCGAACTAGAAAGCTTTACACTCCACAATAACTGTTAATTCTGTACAAAGCTCAGATTCGACCAACGATGGAATACTGCTCCCATGTATGGGGCTCTGCTCCCAAACGTACACTGCATTTGTTGGATGCTATTCAGAAGAGAGCTGTTCGCCTAATCGGTAACCCGGAACTGGCCAGCAATCTTGATTCATTGGAATATCTAAGAACGGCGACTTGAGACTAATCTACAAGTATTTTCATGGAAAGTGTTCGATGGATGTAGCCCGCTTAATTCCTCCCAATGCTAGAAATATACGTGGCGCTAATACTTCTCATCCGTATGAAGTTCAGCTTGTTACTTCTTGTACAACCCTTTTCAAGCAGTCTTTTATATGAAGAACCTCATCCCTTTGGAATAATTTGCCTAAGACTGTGTTTCCGACCGAGTACAGTTTATAGCGATTCAAGACCAATGAGAATCACTTTCCGCATACATGTCGCTCCCCTTAGAGATTTTCCTGCAGCCTATATGCTAGGCCCATAAAAAAAATATTCAGTGTATTTTGTTTGCGTTTGCTCACAATTTCTCTTCTCCATTCCATCAGCAACCTAGTCCCTGTTTTTCAATCTATCTTCCTTTGGCCTCTTTTTCCTAGCCACTCTCTGTCCTGCACTGGTTAGTTGCTGTCTCAAAATATTATTAATCCTCTAATCTACCTTTTGGATTTTGGCCAGCAATTTTAGTATTTGTTTGAAATCTCCACTGTTTATTCTTACCTTTTATAGGTCTAATTTGAGCTTTTCGTATATATCTTTTTCTCTTTCCAATTTGTCGTTCAAACAAATTCTTCCTCTGAGCACACGGTGATCGCTGCTTGTTGTGAACCGATTCTTTGTGAAGAGATGAAATAGTCTATTTTGTTCTTTGTATCCCCATCTGGCGAGATCCAAGTCCACTTTCTAGCATTTCTCATCCTAAAGAAGGAGTTATTGGCATATACTTTTTGTTGTTCTACGTATTGTAAGAGTTTTTCTCCTTTAGCGTTTCTTGAACCGCATACTTAGTTACGTAGTTTTCTGCCTCATCCGCGTTTTTACATAGCTTAGTGTTAAAATCGCCCATTATAACTGTTGGAGTTATGTTTATGTCTTCATTATCATCATTTAAACACCAAAGGTAAATTATTCAAATTTACAACAATAAAATAAGTATAAATATTTTTAAAAAATTGCGATTTAAATTTTTTCTTATGTAAATGCTCAAAACATTATAAGCAGGGTTTGAATCAAATTCCAAATACTTTTGACTCTGAGTGTTTTCGATATTTCGTCAATTAACCCGACTTTTTATGATTCCGTTCATTTATTCAAATTTTTCGCCAAACCAACGATCATGTGACTTATGCATGCAGAAGTGTTTTTTTTTCTTTTTTACAGCAAGAAATTCGCCTTATGAATAATGAAACAGTATACGTCACCTTAAGGGTGCCCCAGAATAATTATTTGGTGGTTCTCCAGGCGGAGTGGCTAGCATATCCACTTATAAGTTGGGTGGGCGACCCTTTACTCCTCTTACAATGTAATTATTCTTTATATGGGGGGTGTGAGTTTTAAAAACTTGTGGATTAGCTTCTAATGTGTAGATTTATGCTACCTTAACCTAACTAAGTCTAATTAAAAACTAAAAGTTAAGTTCCCGCTATTTCGGAAGTATTGTGTTACAATAGTGTGGTTTATGATGTCTACATGTTTAGCTTATTTATTGGAAAGGAGTAGCTATGTCCTTATCTCTATATACTAAGTACGTAATATAGCCTGTCTTGGTAGTCGAGTTTTAATCATGTCTATTGTTAGTATATTTGTTGTATGTCTGAGGATCGTAAGTAGCGATTACCGACGTTTGAGTTGCATCTGAAGGCGTTAGTTACCTCAGGGTTAGGGTGAGCTGTTACTTTCTTAAGAAAGTGAAGCTGGTTATTTCAAGCGAATTCTTTTATTGTGGGTATTTGGAAATCCCTGTGCAGCTGGTTGTTGCGAACAAACCAGGGATCTCCTGCTATGATACGTAGGGTTTTGTTTTGAACTGACTGGACTTAGGCTCAATGCTTTCCAGACATCTGGCACCACGTCTGAGAACCGTACGTAAGCCCGGCCCTGATAATCGTTTTGTAAATTAGTAAACTGTTATGAGTTGATAATTTACTGCAATGGTGCAGAAGCGGGTACAGTTTCCCTAGGAGCTGATTTGCTTTACACACGGCCGCTGTCACTTTGTCCTTCCATACGAGCCGTTTGTCGTAGGCCCACGTACCTAATGCTGTTCTTCCATCTGAGCCTAGTTCCATTGAGTGAGAGTTGAGAAAGGTCTCTGGTACGGGTGTTTTTTTCGAATATGATGACCTGGATCTTTCCTGGATTGACCTTAATCCTCCATCGGGCAAACCAGTCTGAAAAGCGCGCTAGGTCACGTTAAAGTCGGGCTGTGAGAGGGTCGATCCTGTTAGAAGATGTGCAAAATTTATTATCCGAAAAAGATATTTGCATAATCTTGCCGGTCACACGTAGGCTAAAAAGTTTTTGGTCTAGCTACTTAAAACACATTTGCAAAATTCGACTTTATTCATCAACATAGTCTCCTTCAAGAGCGACACTTTTCTAATATTTCTATACCTTCCTTGTAAAAGGATTTGTCTTTGCCTTCAAAATAGGCCTCGGTTTTAGCGATAACTTCTTCATTGGAGCCAAATCTATTTCCTGCGAGGTCTGCGAATAGATAATAGTTGCTGGGGGCAAAATCTGGAGAATACGTTGGATGAGGAAGTAATTCGAACTTCGATTCATGTAATTTTGCCATCGGAACCATTCACTTGTGAGACGATGCATTGTGTTGATGAAAGAACACTTTTTTTCTTGTTCACTTGAGGCCGTTTCTTTGCGATTTCTGCCGTCAAACGCACCAATAACTTTATATAATATTCTCTATTGATGATTTTTCCGTTCTCGGCATAGTCCATTATTTCATGCGTATCCCAAAATACAGAGGCCAAAACCTTCCCAGCCAACTCTTGTGTCTTTGATCGCTTCGGGCGACTTTCACTGGCTGCTGTCCACTCAGCTGACTGCCGATTTGATTCCGCTGTGTAGTAGTGGATCCATATTTCATCATTGTTATATATCGCATGAAAAATTCTTTTTTATTGCTCTTAAGCAGACCCAAACAACACTCACAATCATCAACACGTTGTTGTTTTGGATTCACTGTGAGCAAAGCGGTACCAATTTCGAACAGAGCCTTTTCATGCCCAAATGTTCATGCAAAATATGACCAAAACATTTTTTGATATCTTTAGGATGTCAACTATCTCACGCAATTTCACTTTACGGTCATCCAAAATAATTTTGTGGATTTTTTTTAATGTTTTCTGGTGTCGGTGTCTGGTGTTCGTCGAGAGCGTTCAGAATCATTTGTATATGTACGACCGCGTTTAAATTCAACATACCAGTAAATGATGAATGAATTTCCAGGGGTAGAGTCCCTGTAACACTTATCAAACCATTGCTTTGCTTGAACGGTATATATATACCGTACAAGTATGAAATGCGAATTTCAGACAACATGCAGTTTCTGCTATAAAGATTTGACACTGCGCCATTTTGTTGTGTCATGAACAAGTGATAAATTGAAAAAGTGTGTGCATAGTGTTGTGTTCAATATGTCGAAATTTATACCGAACAAAGAGCATTCGCGGACAGCATTAATTTTTTGTTTCCATTTGAAGAAAACTACTGTTGAATCATACCGATTACTTCGAGAGTCTTATGGTGAACATGCCCATCGCAATATACACTTATACGATGGTTTCGGCGTTTCAAAAGTGGTGACTTCGATGTTGCAGACAAGGAACGTGGAAAACTGCCATAAAAATACAAAGATATGGAATTGCAAGCATTATTGGACGAAGATGATTCGTAAACACAAAAACAACTCGCCGAGCAATTGGGCATTAGTCAACAAGCTGTTTCCAGTCGGCTACGAGAGATGGGAAAGATTCAGAAGACCGGCCACAGATGGGTACCACATGAGTTGAATGATACGCAAATGGAAAAGCGCAAAAACACGTGTGACATTTTGCTCGCTCGGTACAGAAGGAAGTCGTTTTTTTTGCATCGTATAGTTACAGGGGATGAAAAGCGGATTTATTTTGAGAATCCCAAGCCCAAAAAATCATGGGTAGACCCAGGCGCACCATCCACATCGATCGCAAGACCGAATCGCTTTGGCAGAAATACGATGCTCTGTGTTTGGTGGGACCAGAGGGGCGTGGTCTATTATGAGCTGTTAAAACCTGGGAAAACGATTAATACTAATCGTTACCAACAACAATTGACCGATTTGTACCGTTCGCTGCTTGAAAGAAGGCCAGAATACCGAAAGAGGCAACACAAGGTCATTTTTCTTCATGACAATGCTCCATCACATACGGCAAAACCAGTTCGCGACACATTGGAAGCACTTAGCTGGAAAGTTCTACCCCATGCTGCTTACTCACCAGACTTGGCTCCTTTCGATTACCACTTGTTTACATCGATGGGTCACGCACTTGCTGAGCAGCGCTTTGGTTCGTACGAAGATGTGAAAAAATGGCTCGATGAATGGTTCGCAGCAAAAGGGGAAGATTTTTACTGGCGTGGTATTCACAAATTGCCCGAAAGATGGGAAAAATGTATAACAAGCGATGGAGCATACTTTGAATAAAGCACTTATCATTCTTCAGAATTTAACATGTTTTTTAGAAAAAAAATCCGCATTTCATACTTGTACACCTGGTATATATATACATATATATATATATATATATATATATATATATATATATATATATATATATATATATATATATATATATATATATATATATATATATATATATCCTTATCTTTTTCACTCTCCAATAAAATATACTATAAAATTTTTTAACAAAAACAAATGTTAATTTTTGTTAGTGGCAAACGTCAAAGAGCCAATTTTGAGAAAGTTTAAAACAGCGGTTCTACCTCCTTATTTTGCACAATAACATCATAAATACATACACAGACACACACACATATACACACAATAATTTTTGCTGGCATATTAATAAAAAAAATTTAAAGTGAGAATATAAGAACTTTTTAATTCTCTCTACCCAATATTTTTTTCTTATAATTTACTTTGGGTAATTTAAAAACAATAACACAACGAGAAAACCTATAATGACCCTAAAAGATAAATCAATTTAGTATGGGGTAACTAAACCGTATGTCTGGTCAAAAATGTCCAGATGCTTAATGCTATTTACATTTACTTTAACATCCCCATCGCAAACGATCGAATCACGCGATGTACGATGATTTCGTCTATTGATCGCCGAGATTGTCAGTCTAATTGCTTTACTTTGATAGTAAATGTATATGGGAAATGGACATTAGTGGCTCTGATTATATGGCCAAAAAGAAAGTTAAGCACGCATATGAAGGGCGATAATGTTCGTTTTCTATAGGGTGTTTTGTATTGGAAAATAAAGTTATGGATTATGAGTGTTTTCTAGATATAGTTCAACAGATTTTCGGCATATTTTCCCTCCCGCTCGGCTTTGTTACATTGTTTTATGTGATGAGTATTAAGAGACTATAAAATATGACATCTTTATGCCAAAGAGCATGATAAAGAAAGCACGAATGCCTTATCTACTATTACTTGCTACTCTATGTATGTCATCCAACTGTACGTTCCAGTACCATATGGAACAAATCAGAATGTAGCAATAATTGCTCAATGTGTATTAGTGTGAACTATCAAAATAATATTGATATATCCACCTCATTTTTACTTCTTAAAGGAAAGTATTGTATTTGTAAAAAATCTCCCTCCGAGATTTTTGAATTCCTTCACGTTTTAAAGTCTCCACCAAAATAAGATATCGATGTTAAATTTGGTACACCTATAATATCTAAAGTATAATGGAAACAATAGTTTTAGAACAATAATACTTTAGACGAAGGGAGTGAAAACGGTGGATAAGCGATTGTTGCGTATATAAATAAATAAAATAAAATATATATCGTCTTTAATTCGGTATCCACAAAATCAGTACAAAACAAAATCAAAAATATATATAATAGACAATTTTCACAGGCTACTCTTATAATCAACCATTTCCGTCCTTATTTAAGCCTAATCAAATGTAAAAAAGAAGCCAAAAGAAAACACAATACCAAGAAAATAAAATAAGAGAGAAAAAAAGACATATAGAACACTTTGATAATACAATAAGAATCCAAATCCTACACACTATATTACATATTATAAATAACTGTAAACCACATATAGCCAAGGCTTACAGAAAAATGCTGCAATCCTTGGTATAGCACTACACATGTTGTAGACCTAGCAAGCGAGATTTATATCTCGAGCGCAAACTATTGTTATTGCACAATTTCAACTCCTGATCAAGCGCATTATAAAGAGGCACAGCGTTATAAGTAAAGCAACGCCGGAATAAAGCAGACTGATGTTTTGGCATAGTGAGATGATATCGATGTCTCAGGTCACGGTCGTGAACAGAAGAGCGGAATATAAGTTTTTCTCTTAAATACGCTGGCCCGTCATTGCGCAGGAGTTTCATTAGGAATACTGCAAAATGTAATTTAACTGTATTTGTCATATTTAACCATTTTAGTTCATTAATTTTAACTGATACATGATCATACTTTCTAAGGTTAAAAATAAAATGGCAACATGTATTCTGAACAATCTGCGGACGATTTTTAGTAATCATGTCTAAACATGGAAAGTAGACTATACAACAATAATAGAATATAGGCAGGATCAAGGATTCACATAATTTTTTCCTCATTTTATAATTTAAGATGTACCGATTTGCGTACAGGATTTTCATTCTCGTCTAGTTTCTTCGGAGCAGTGTACTAACATACTTCCTATACCTCAAGTCCACATCAATATACAGCCCCAGATTCTTACTACACCCGGTAAAACTCAAATTAACGTCACCCAAATGAAGTTTAATAACTTCTTCCAACATTTGGCGACACCTCCTTAAACAAAACAACATTACTTCAGTCTTATCCGGATTTATTTTCAGGTTATGCTCTTTTGAATAAGTAAGTACTGCCTTGAGATCAGCGTTTAAGCGTTGAGTAGCATCCTCTAGCTCGCTGAGGTTATACCTTCTTTAAAGAGCTTAATTTAAATTAAACTAAACTATAAATTATAAGAAAATTAATGTAGTATGGTAAACTCGAAGACAATTTGTGAATTCAACAATCGTGACAGAAATAGTTTTTAATTAATGTTTTAGCCTTTATTGTTTATTAGAATAGTCATATTCAAGTTGTTTTCGACGATAAATATATTTGAAGACTACTCATAAATTACCCTCCGAGTAATAAAATATATTCCAACACGCAGATATTTAACGTATGGCTCACAAAATAAATTAATAGTCCATTTTTATGATTACAATAGCTCCTTCCTTGTAATATAGATATATATTTCTGCATTAAAAAGTATCTCAACTTTTTACATAAAAAGTACTTACGAACTCTTTTCGGAGTTAATTAACACTAGGTAGACCATCGCTAAAAAGAAACAACAACAAACAAGATAATTACAGTGTCAGACAGTACTCTTTTCCAAACAATAATCAACTATAACATTCCGGAAGTCACAGAAGATACAGACAAAACGTGGACAGGTATTAAGAAGTGGATAACAAATGCTGGTACACAATGCTCGGCAAAAATACAAAAACACCGTCAAAACATTGGATGACCGACGATAGCTTATAGAAACAAGAAGAAATATGATTTTAACAAACAACGCATTGGATCGCCAGGAGAGAATCAAATCAATTAATAAAGAAATCAAGGTGACTTGTAAAAAAAACAAAAACGCATATTTGAATAATACATGTGAGGAGCTAGAACAATATGCTACGAACATTCGACCACAAGAACTTTATAAAAAAAGTAAAATAACTATCCAAAGAATTCAAACCTAAAACACAAATAATCAAAAATAAGGAAGGTAGAACAGGCACCGACATGCCTGGGATCATTGTCGTTCGGAAGTGATTACTGTAAAGAACTTTTTGTGCCTCTCGTGGGCGTTGCATCCATCTATCAATGAGTTTAAAATTTGCTTAATCGAGTTCATAAACGCTCGGAGTCACCCCAATCCTCTAAGTGCCTCTAAGACGTTTCACCGGAGTGGAGTGATTCTTTCGTGTGTAACATTTTACAACAATAATATTTTTGCAACAGTTGTTAAAATTTTGCCCGCACTATAATTGGCCTGTAATTCTTTGAGGATGATGCCACCCAATTGCTGATTCAGAGATGTATATGGAGACGATTGATGGTTATAACCAAAATAACCAATTATATGGCGACACCACACAATTTATTACATCTTTGCAAGCCGTTCGTAAAAGGAAGTTTTTCCTGGTGGAATAGTACAAAACTAAAGTAAATACTCGGCGAGAAATAAAAATTATCATGGAAACAATGTAGTGATTAGAAATCGACATTTACCTCCAGTCAATAATTGCCTCCTGGAAGAAATAACTCCATCGCAATGAAATAATGCAACTATTGTCATCATGCATAAAAAAGAAAATACTTTAGACCTTAATAAACTATCGACCCATTAGCCTCCTAAGTCATATATACGAATTATTCACTAAAATGCTTAACAAACGTCTAACAAATTAATTTGAATTTTTTCTTTCAAAAGAGCCGGCATGTTTCCGCACCGGGTAGGGAACAAGAATATAATAACTGATGCTCGTATTCGTGGACTTCTAAAAGGGTTTTGATTCTGTAAACCAGCGGAGACTCTTGGAAGCGCTTGCTACATGTCGTATTGATCATCGACATTCCAATGTAATTAAATACATATATGAAAATGCCACCGCTAATGTCAAAACACAAACTAACCAATCCACCAGCAAATTTCAAATCGAAAGAGGAGTGCGCCAGGGTGATACGCTCTCTCCCAAGCTTTTCGTAACACTTCTAAAAAGTATGCTACAATCAATAAACTGGGAAAAAAATGAGGCTTAACATTGACGGTGAAAAGTTAAATCACCTTTGTTTTTCCAACGACATTGCCTTAATAACAGACAATATGCAAGAAGCACAAACTATGCTGCTCATGCTTCAAGAAGCTTCAGGACGGATTAGTTTAAAAATCAATCTTGCCAAGACTCAGTTTATGACAAATCTTGTATTAAACGATACTATAAAAAGCAGAGATCGAGCAAGTACACCAAGGACATGAAGCCAGCATAGAGCGAGACAATCAAACACATGAAATTCAGCGGAGAATAATTCTCTCCTGAAAGCATAAGACTTAAGGAAGGCTTTCGTCCAGCGGTGGACGGTATAAACTGATGTTGATGAAGAAGAGTGCAGGCACCGATTCACATTTAGATGACTTTTAAGAAATAATTTTCCAAGGACTGTGACTTGATATACACAAAGCTTCTTAATCAAGTTGTTTTTTTTGCTATGAATATTTAAGAATTAATGTTTTTTACTCAGTAATTAAACTGGAACTTTTTTCACATTCAGACAGTAAGAATTATGTATTTAACTTACTCTATAGGGTGGCCCGTATCGATGGTTCGAATACGGCACTGACGATTAAGTGTCGTGATGTCCTAGATTTTAAATTATATATATATATATATATATATATATATATATATATATATATATATATATATATATATATATAATTTAAAATCTAGGACGTCACGACACTTAATCGTCAGTGCCGTGTTCGAACCATCGACCTACGGGCCACCCTATAGAGTAAGTATATTTATATATATATATATATATATATATATATATATATATATATATATATATATATATATATTATATATATATATATATATATATATATATATATATATATATATATATATATATATATATATATTTATATATATATATATATATATATATATATATATATATATATAAATAAATATATATATTATATATATATATATATATATATATATATATATATATATAATATATATATATATATATATATATATATATATATATATATATATATATATATATATATATATATATATATATATATATATATATATATATATATATATATATATATATATATATATATATATTTATATATATATATATATATATATATATATATATATATATATATATATATATATATATATATATATATATATTTATATATATATATATATATATATATATATATATATATATATATAGCTAAAACGCTAAGATCGTAAAGCTAATAAAATAGAAAAAAAAACTTGCTTTATAGAAATATTTGAAACGACTTATAGAATCATAATACTATAAGGTAATATTAATTTTTATTGTTTCAGCATGCCAAGAGTAGAAATTCTACCTAGGCATTACGACAGTAGGTTGAACGATTCACCTCCTCATTCTCCTCCTTGTAGTCCTGCTAGTAGTCCTGTAGCAGCTGTGTCTAGCAGGAGTGTAAGTCCTGCATCGCCTCATTCGTCTGATGTTCCAGTGTCACGACAAAGTGCATTTTCTCTAGTCTATCCAAAGGATATTAGGGCCAAAGGATATCTAACTAGTAAGTAGTTTTCTAAAACGTAATTAATAATGGTAGTGCGGAATTATAACTTTAACACAGCTTTAACAGCAAAACCATCTATCCAAAAAGGAACTAAAATTCTCGAAGATATGCTGGTGATAATGGTAGTAACAGCAGTTTTTGATATTTGATTTATTAAGTACTTAGTTATAGTTGCAAAAAACAGTACGCCCTAACGAGAATGAGTTTCAAAGAAAAAAATATGTCCTGGCATGAACATGTTGCAGGCATAGCAAGGAGAGCTTCTCAAAAGTTCGGAATATTATTTCGAACCAGAAAGCTTTACACTCCACAACAACTGTTAATTTTTTACAAAGCTCAAATTCGACCAACTATGGAATATTGCTCCCATGGTTTGGAGCTCCGCTCCCAAACATACACTGCATTTGTTGATTCTATTCAGAGAAGAGCTGTTCGTCTGATTGGAGACCCGGAACTGACCGACGGCCTTGATTCGCTGGAACATCGAAGAACGGTTGGCGACTTGAGCCTATTCTACAAGTACTTTCATAGAAAGTGTTCGAAGGATGTGGCCCGCTTAATTCCTCCCAGAGCGGTGCATGTTAGAAGTACACGTCGCGCTAATTCTTCACATCCGTATGAGATTCAGTTTGTTATTCCTCGTACAATGCTCTTCAAGCAGTCTTCTATATTGAGAACATCATTTCTTTGGAATAATTTGCCCAGGACTGTGTTTCCCACCGAGTACAATCTACAGCGATTCAAGAACAACGGGAATCGCTTTCTCCACACACGTGTCGCTCCTGTAGCGCTTTAGAGACTTCCCTCGTGTGCTAGACCCATAAAAAAAAAATTAAATTGATAACCGAGACCCATCAAATGCTTCAAAAATCACAGTATTCGGTGCTAGTGTATAAGAGAAGCTTAAGCGATATTAAAGTAATTGTGAGACGAAAATTCGGCCTGGCTGTCCAAAAACAGGGCTGAGCCAGTAAATATTCAAAAAAGGGGTAATTTCATCATGCAACATCGTTCCAAAAACCGATATATCCATTTAGAGATTTAATTTACCATTCCCAGCGCTGTATCGAGGCAGATTTATACACTAAAGTAAATTATTTGAACATAGATAATTGGCAAGTATTTTAGAAGCGTAATTTTTTATGCAGAAGGTATATTCTTTCATTGTTATAACGATATTTTTGTGAATTGATATTACAAAATAAAATACATAAATACTATACAAAATTATTACTTATTCTAAAGATAATATTGGTTGTAATTATTTTGTCACTAACTCCTTAATATATATAACATATATTAAATATAAAATAGTAAGGGCCAGTCAAGAACCAAATAAAAATTTAACCATCATCAGATTATTTAATAAAACTGAAAATCGGTTTTCCACTAAGTATGTTAAAATATATTTGAAAAACAAGCTCTGAAGAAGCCGGCAGGATGATCGGCGAAACATCACCATCACTTTTTTCAATCGACACAAGAGAAATCCAGAAGGAGTACACCTATAAGTTCCTGTGGTAATTTTCTTCCAATTTCACAAAACTATATAAAAAAGCATTAAGTGAAGCTAAACACTAATAATAGGGCCAGATTTAGGAACACTATTGTGATGAGTTTTGATTGGCCAAAAAGATGGATTCTGGATCAATGAAGAAGTAGAAGAGTAAAAAATGCAAGGTCAAAAATGCAAGCCCGATAAATTTCAAGTTTCATGGGTATCATTAAATTATTAAATTTTTAGTTAAAACCTCTTTGTACACCAGCCTTCTCTGTCGACTAGCTTTATTACCTTCAGTATTTAGGCAGAAGGACAAAAAATCATTCGATTAATATTAACAATAGTAGAAAAGTCTTTGATGTAAATCCAAATCAATATTATACCCCCTCATACATTTAAACTCGGCATACGTTAATAGTATACTTACCAATTTATAATGTTCTATTTTTCTTTTCAGGTATGGGTGCCTTAATGTACGCCAACTCTATAAACCCTCTAGTTCCTACTTCTTATCCTCCTTACCTTTGGCATCCTATTCCCGGCCTATTTTTGTCATATAGTCCCACTCAGGGACCTGAATCACTTAGTCCGGATCAAGCTACGTCAGTGGATACAGGGCATATGCCTGAAAAAGCCAAAATAGGTGAGTTCATGCACCGATACTGAAATGCGTTTATGAGGCCATGGAAAATATTGAATACATTTCGATGGTTCTGTCATAATAAAAAAGGCTTTGTTAAAATTGTGTTACGTCTTTCATAGACTAAAGAATTATGTCATTATTTCCTTTATGACTGTGCAACTAAATGTAAATTTTAGAGGAACAAAATAGTGGGCAACTGGGGCAAAAAAGCAATCACTGAACAGCACCAATAGAGGCAGCGTAAACACGATGTGAGATATAGTCTGAAGATTTTGCCAGAAGTGCTAATTAAATACGCGCCTTCTTGGGTTTTTATTTTCGATTGAGTAGCTGCCATTGGAGTGAACAGTCTATATAACAAAATTCTTTAGTTTAGCTAGGCAATATAATTTAATATAAAATGGTCACTACTTTTGAATGGTTCACTCATATAAATTCCAAAACATGAGCGTTTTCACCCTATAATATTTTTGTTTATTTAACGTCATTTCAGTTACAAATAAAAGAAATTCTGACCGAAATACTACTCGGGCAACTGATCAGAATGTAATAGTTTCACCTCGCTTAAAACCAATACGTCGCGCGATATTCAGATGATTACCTAACTAATAACATTTGGTTGAAGGTTATGTCCGATTATGATCCTTTACAGGAGTCATAAGCTGATCATAAATTAACCACATTTGGTAAAAAATACAACCTACATTGACTTCACAAAACACAGCTCCCATGAGTTTTCAACAAACTTTGTTTCCGACCTTTGTTGAAAACTGATGACATTAAAATTTTTGTTTTTTATATATAAAATAAATCCCAAGATATAAGATACTGCTCTTTGCTTTTTCAGTGGGGCAATAAACGACCCTATTGTGGTTTTGTGCATAGTTGCCAGGTATTACGCTAAACGCATTTTTATTTTACCTGCTTTGTATACCGCCCTCACTTACACCTGCAATCATATTGGATCTATTTTTACCTATATATTTACTACCTGGCAACCCGGTTTGGAGCCCTATAAGTATTTGATAATATAGGCCTAATGACCACAAGTCCCAATTAAAATTCGAAAGATACTTTTTAGTATTTTTATTTTTAGTTTTACTTACAACGTAACGGTTCTATTTTAATTATGTGGCGTCCGTGGGAAAATTGCAATAGTGGCTATCGCAAGAGAAAACATTTATCACTTGACGCTAGACAAATAGTGAAAAATGTTTACGACAGTTTGGTAAAAAGAAATTTGGATAAACAAAGTGCTTTGCAAGAACCCAGTGAACTAACAAAAACCCCAGTTTCTACGATTAATGGTATTGTAGGAAAACCATCACTCAGGAACAGGAAATAACGGAAAGATTTCCAAATGCATAATGTAGACGATAGTGAAAAAGACGTCATCAGGAGAAAAATATATTCTATGTATGAAGAGTAGTTGGTGCCGACACTAGACAAAATAAAATTAAGACTGGTGCATGACGAGACCAATGTACATTGTGGCCCATCAACCCTTCACAGAATTCTCTTAAGGATGGAATTCACGTTCCGAAAAATCAACAAAAGGCAAGTAATGATGGAGTCACAAAGATTACGAATCTTGCGACAATACTTATTTACAAGAAATTAAAAAGTATCGATCAGAGAATTGGCCAATAATTTACCTTGACGAAACATGATTCGATACTCATGATACTGTGCAAAAAGGGTGGGTTGACAGCAGTACAAAATGTCAGACTAACTCACCTTCAAATAAAGGTAAACGAATAACTATCCTGCATGCTGGATCTGAGAAGGGCTGGGTTTCAAATTGTCTACTATTATCTGCAAAAAACATAAAAGGTTCTACCATAATTTGGACTATCACGAAGACACGACCGCAGAACTTTTTGAAAATTGGTTTCAAAATTCCCTTTTGCCAAATGTTCCCGAACAGGGTGTTATAGTTATGGACAATGCAAGTTGCCATAGTCGCCTACTAAATAAGGTTCCTAATGCAGCCAACACCAAATCGGAAATACAGGAATATATGTTAGAAAATGACATTTATTTTGACTTTAGTTATAAAAAAAGTGTTCTTTTGAAAGACTATAAATTGAAAAAGAAATATGTTTGTGATAGTATGGCTGAGAAAATGGAACAAAATGTTTTGCGGCTTTCTCCGTATTATTGTGTGTCTAATCCAATTGAGCATATTTGGCATCAAGTTAAATCAAAAATAGGGCACAAAATATTCCTCCTACTTTAACCGTGTCAGTGGTTGAATTAGTAAAAAAAGTTATAAATGATATACCTTGTGAAAGCTGGAAGAATTCCATTCAGCACCTTGTTAGAGTTTAAGATTCATATATATTTATAATATAAAACCACTGATAATTAGCTCAGCTGATGACAGTGATAGTGAAACCGAATTAGGCTTAAGTTAAAATATATTTTTATTTATACAGTATGTCCCCTCTTGTAAACCTCATTCATTCAAATTGTATATTTGTACTTCTTATCCATTTGTTTTACATGCATCTATAAATAAACATCTCGAGAAACACTTATAATTTTATTTATTTGCATTATTGAATAAAATTCTTAAGTCCATGTCTACAACCTAGCATAAACAAAAGGTCAAATTATTATATTGCCCACTTAAAACGGCATAAATCAGGATCTTATATTTTGAGACATGCTATACCAGATAAAGTATCAAAGATAATGCACTCCCGATAATTTTCGTTCAATGTACACTTCATGGAGAATATTTCCGAATTTTTGATGAGTACTTTTCGAGAAAGGCTGGATGGACAAGGCTTTTTGGCCATTTTTTTAAAATAAAATAAAAAGAAATGTCCGCAAGTATTACATCTTATATATTTTTGAACTCGTGTCTTCACAAGCTTTCATTTGACACCCTACTCGATTATCTGGTAAAATTGTTGTTGTTGGCTTGTTCGGCTTTCTTTTGCTCTACACAAAAAATCCTACCTTTATCGGCGGGTCGCAGGAGCATCAAAGGATTTTTTGGACTTCGACTGAATGTGGATAGCTTTTTACTTCAAGTTTTAGGGGAGGTTTACGTTTATCGTATTATTTTTGTTATTAGTGGTGTCTTTATTTTTTTTGATTCCTTCCTTTGTTTATTGATGTCTTTAGATGTATTTTCCTTCGACGATTTTTCCACCATATTTTTGTTGACTGAAACACAGCACAGTTAGCTTCGAGCGGCAGCAGCAGTAAGATCACAGTATCGAGTAGCGGCAGCAGCAAGAGCACTTAAAAATGCCTAATTGTCGAAACGCTGTGCAAGTTTATTGTTAGACGAACGGATTGAAACCCGGAATTTTAATGTATCATATATATATATATATATATATATATATATATATATATATATATATATATATATATATATATATACATATATAATTAAAAAGCAGCATTACCGTTAAACATTTTTGTTTCTCTCCTATATAACTGTTTATATAGGCAATTAAGTATGTATGTTTAAAGTTTAACAATAGCTTATAGGAAAATTGATAGTCATTGGAATCAATTATAATTTTTTTCCTCTGTCACATATGCCAATATTTTTGCCTAATTATAGAAACAATGATTGTTCTTTTGTACCTATTAAAGGAATTACAGAACCTGTATAATTGTGTAAGAAAGTGAGAGAGTTTGAACAAAATTGTCGTTAATTGTCGTCTAATGAAAAACAGAAAGATGTTTTTATTTTGGCGTTTTCCAATAGACAAGAACTGATAACACTACAATAACATAAGTTGGCTCGATAAACCAGCATCTGTAACCCTTATAATTGTATGATTATTATCAATAGTAATGTAAGTTTAAATTTATTATTATCTAAATGTTTGTAAAAATCAAGTATAAAGTTTGTTATATTAGTCCATATTTCTACCACATATGCAGTATATCACTTATTTGTGCCCCGTAGATAACACTTATAAAGAAATATAAACGATCCAGTAGATTCGGTGTTAAATACAATTTTATACGAACTGTGCGATAGTAACAGATTTTAACGTTCTCATAGCGATTGTGTGGCAAGGTCGTGATCGCCCATTATTATACACACCCTGTACATGATTTTTTTGAATAAAAATGGTAGAACAGTGCAAGGATAAAGTAGAGCTTATAGACAACGTGTTATCCCGGGTTTTTCACAAAAATATTTTTGTTGAACAAATTTCACAAAAAAATGTTTCTGGTGCAAAGAAACTTGCTTCCCAAAAGAATATTTTACGCTTTGTAATATTTTTAGATAGATCAAATTAAAATAACTAAAATATCTAAAAATCGGTGTTTATGGTAAACTTTATCTTTTAATAAATTAAAATAATCTCTTGCTATTTATGCTATTTTTTATTAATGCTTGATTAGGCAAAATTTAAATATTAAATTACAACCCGAATATTTACCACTTCGACACTGCATATAGTCTTCGGTTAGATTAACTTAAAAATTACATGATATGTAGTTATTTTACTGATAACTCGATAAGTCAGTGATAAACAATTGGTACCAAACATATGGAATATTTTAAAAATTAAAAAGGGATTGAATTGTCAGATTTTAAACTGAAATTAACGGTTCATTTTTTACTATACCTTGTATTTTCTGCTTGTTTTTTTCTAAATACATATATAAAATTATAATAATCTAAATGTACAAGAATTGGTCCTCCTAATGCATAAGTGAGTCAATGTTAGATCCCAAATTCACAACACAATCATTTTTAATTACGAGTGGCACTGCGCGTGATCTCAGTACAGATCAACTTTGAAATTGGTTGTACTATTAACATCTCACAAAAGTAATTTTAAATGTTAAAATTGGCGCCCAGTGTAAGAAATATTTCAAAAATCGATAACTGAATCCTATAATTTTTAATTGATATTAACAGTTTTACTCTAGCTTATATTTTTTTATTTGCTCCAAAAGTAATTAAGCCAATTTTGAATACAAATTGACAACATAATTATTTTTTAATTAGATGCTTCATGTGATCTCAGAACAGGTGGATTTTAAAATGGCACAATATTTGATTGTTCTAACAATACTCCTCTAAATTAATTTTAAAAGGCATTAGAATTCAATGTCAGGACCATTTCAAAAATAACTATTTGATTCCTAAAACATTTACAGACTATATTTTACCTTACTTTACATTTTCTTATTTCTAGATGTATAAAGTCGTTAAGTCCAATATGTACGAGTGAACTAATGGTAAACTATATTTTAATGTATGATTGAATTATAGCTTATATTAGACTGCGTGTAATCTCAGGATTGAGATTAAAATAACAGAAGAGTTAGTTGATGTAACGATACTCCCGTAAGGTCAATTTAATTTGTGTCAAATTTAGCACCAAACTTGCAAATCATAGGAAATATTATATAAGTAATATATAATACAATTTTGCACTCTTTTAGTCAACAAACGACATGTTTGTTTTTTTTTAAATTTTCATTTGACCATTTCTTAAATATAAATAAATCATAATTTAGATATTTCAGAGCCCTAATGTAGAACTTTAATTCTGAAATTTATTACTGAGCAGATTTAAGCTTAATTTAATATTAACAATGATACGGTGTGCACGACCCTTAAAAAAATGATAAAAATTGCGGGCAGGCTATTTTTTTATGTTTCTGAAAAATATTTAGATTCAGGTACAAGATTTTATTATTTAAATGTGAGCAAAATTTCAACGAAATCGATTCAATATTCTCAACCATTTAAGCGTGTTTTTGTCGAAATTGACGTAATAAATAACTCAAAAAATATTTCTTTGAAATCTTACACACATCGAAATAACAGTATTATCTTATACTAGCCTAAAGCTCTCAGCTGTAGAAATTCTTTAACTAAAACAATTTTTTTGGCATAATAAGTTTTATAGAAGAAGTAGTGGAATAAAACATACGTTATTTTTTTTTTCTTTTCAAGGTACTGGTTTCTTATTACGTATTAAAAACTAATAAACTGATACAAGACATTAATATTATATTAACACGAAGTTATTATTAAAATCAACATTGTTTTTATTACGAATTGTTAAATTTTTAATATAAATAACGATACAGATACTTGATAAAATATAAATTACGTAGTATTAATAGCCCGTCATTAATTATTTCATAAGTAAGATTCAGTAATTTAACTCTCTGGCTAAGTTTTGAAGGGGTACCTGCCCTCTGTCGGGGGCTCTTTTACACCACAGACCGATAGAGAAATTGTTCAACAAGTTGGTAACAATTACGGTTCGGCAGCGTTTTATTGGGTCCTAGTCCAAGTATGTAAAAATCAATATCAACTCAAATTATATACTAAAATTAAATTTATATTTTAGCAGTTCTCTCATCTGTCACTCCATCTCGGACTGCGCTACTCCGTGTCACGACTCATTAGCCGAACTAGAATCGACGGAAAAAGAGAACGAAACTCAAAGTACTTATCACAGTACTAACGCAAAGAATAGTACTTTGAGTTTTGTTCTCTTTCTCCGTCATTTCTAACTCGGCTAAAAAGCCTTGAGACAGTGAAAGTCGTATGTATTAACAGATGAGAGAACCGTCAAAACCTACTAAAAATGAAATTTGTCCAATTTTAGTGGTATACATTCGGGTGGTCGAGATGGATTGACAGATGAGAGAATAGTTAATAGCTACTGAAATATGGATTCAATTTTACTAGCTGATATTGATCATTATATATTTGGAATATAACCCTATAAAGCGTTGCAACAATTGTTAGCAACTCACTTAACAATTCTTCTATCGGTCTGTGGTCTTAAACAGCCCCCGACCGAGGGCAGGTACACCTTCAAAATCAGGCCGGAGATGCAAACTATTGTATCTCACTTATTCCTCGCGCTATTACTGTGATAAGTACCTTGAGTCTTGTTTTCTTTTTCCGTCGATCCTAGTTTGGCTGAAGAGCCATGATACGTCAAAACGCGTCCGGAGATGGATTAATGGATGAGAGATCAATTGAAAATTACTAAAAATGGATTACGTCTTATTTTAATGATTTATATTAATAATGGCGTATATTTTATTGTTTACAAATTTAAATGTGAAATGAAATAAAAGTTAAACATGAATTTTATTTATTATTTTCATTTTTTTCACACAAGCATTAAGAAATCCCGATTAAAGGCTTAATTCCAACAAATTCATAAATTAAAGTATTCCTTCATAAATTATACTCAATATATTTTCTGCACAGGGCAGGTTTTTAAACACGGCAAGCTTACAGAAGGCATACCAAGAGCTTCGCTAAGGTGAAGTTTTCTGAAGTCTTTAATTTATTTTAGAAAGGAGTCCTTCAAATCTACCAACCATAAAGTAGGTTAAACCTAGAATCTCTAAATATGCTGTTTTGTGTTCTGCCCCCGTGTCTTTGATGAACCCAGTAAGAACTGCAAAAGGTGGTAGATAATTACAAAAAGAAATTAGCAAGTTAATGTTATAGTTCTTTCCCATTAAGTTTACTAAATGTATATAGCAAAAGTTATGGTAAACATGCTAAACAATTAAAATATATAAATAAAATGTGTTAGATATATTAATTCTTACATATGTTTGGAAAAGTAATAAACAGTTAAGTAATGAGAAGGACTGTTGGCATTCGATGACACACAGCTGAGACGAACATTATGTTGGACTGTAAACGATATATCTCTCCACGATTTTTTTTTATAATCTTCCTCATAACTGCTTTTATTCTGGGCGCATCGGCAACTAGGTCATTTAGCGCCCCTCATAAATGGTGATAGGGAAATTATGCTGTAAAGTCAATTTCTCTTAGATAATTGTTTAGATTCACCCCTATTTTTTCGAATGTGTCTATGATTGTTTTAAAATTGGATGGAATATTATATTTATCTCTGATAGTTTTAAAATGTGTGGTCTCAATTAAGTGGGCTACTGTTAGGAGAGATCCGCAGATGGGGCATGTAGGAGCTTGTTCATTTTTTAATAAATAACAGTGAGTGCTGAAAGTATATCCGAAAGCTAACCTCCGCATAAGTACATTTTCCTTTCTTGTCATCATCTAAGAATTTAGGGCAGGATTTACCAGCGGTTTGATCAACCATAGCTTAGTTTCAGGATTAGTCAGATCCCAGCTGAGTTAAAGCAATGAAAGTAATGTAGATTTGAGAAGATTATTGAAGTCCTTTATGTTGTTCTCTCCCAACCCGGTGATACCTTTCACGATTGCTAGTTTTGCATGATGATCTGCCTTGTTACCACTAATACCAGTGTGGCTAAGTATCCAAAGAAACGATATGTGACGATGCTTTAATTTTGCTGTGTAGCAAAGATCCAATATTATGTTCAAGATTTCTGGATTTGATGGAAGTATTGTTGATGTAGCTATTAGTGCATGACGCATGGCCTCTTTAATTGCCAGGAATTCGGCAGAGAAGATGGAAGTGTAAAAGGGAAGTTTGTATATTTTGGTAACGGTTGGAATTATGTATGATACTCCTACACCGTTTATTGTTTTTGAACCATCTGTGTAAATGGGGGTATAGTTCGTATAGTTAGCTGAGATTCTTTCTAGAAACATTTTATTTATTTAATTGGATGTTTTCTTATATGAATGCATGAAGAAATCAATGGGTGGACAGGGAGAGAGCCATGGGGGAAAGATGGTTTATAGAGGATAATCATATTTCGGTGGGTGAATGTTGTGTAGTGAAAGCAGAGTTGAGATTCCGCTCGGTATTGAGTTTATCGGGTGGACTTGATTTGGACTATGTGCTCCGGATAGGTTCAAGGAATATCTGGTATTGGGTCAGAATAGAGAAGAGGAATAGATTTTCTATTTTCATTTTACCTTTTCATTTTACCGAATTTCAATTGAAATTCTGCAAACCAATTGTAAACAGTCGTTTCTGATTGTAATTCATAACCATAAGTTTCAAGGCATTGTTGTTAAGTTAGGCCTTTACTAAAATCGTAGAAAATCATCCAACGAAAACCTTCACGTGAAATTTCCATTTGTTCACAAAACTGTTTTTTTAAACGCTCACTGTAAACAAACTACACGGATAATTTCTGAGCTGCACTGTTTTAGCAATAATAAATACCAAATTTTACGACAATGCAATGCAATCACATTTCAATAGCGCGATCTAGTGGTCGTTTGTAAAAGTTTAAAAGGGAGCCGTCGTACTCAAACACACACTTCTAAATTGGTAACAGATAAATAAGAACAAAAGTAAGCACTTCATACTCAGTAGAGGTGGTAGCGGTATATGTAATAAATTTTCAGTTAGACATATTTTTATAGAAACCTGGTTGAACACTACCTGCGAAATCTTTGATTTTAGCGTAGGAGAAAATAGTGGTTTTAAAAAAATAGGTGTAGTTACAATGAATCTTTAATTACTTTGTTATTGCAAACTTTAGTAGAGATAAAGTGTACATTTTCTTAACAATTATTTTTAGTGTTGCGTGCGGAAGATCACTTCGGTGTCTGCCGTCCGTCTGTCACACCCGATTTTCTCCGAAACTATTTGACATAGAAAGCTGAAATTTGGCACTAATATAGGATATGATGGCTTTATCGGAATCGTGTAGTTTTGAAAGTTAAATTTTGACTTAAGGGGTTAGTTTTGGGGGTGAAATCGGAAGTGAAAAAAAAATTTTTACTAGGTCAAGTGAGGTGTTAAATGAAAGCTTGGAAAAACATGAGTTCAAAAATATATATAATATAATACTTGCGTACAATTTTCTTTGTATTATTTTTAGAAAATTGCGAAAAATCGCTGTCCCCCCCTTATCTCGAAAAGTATTGTTCAAAAAATTTTGAAAAAATTCTGGAATATTCTCCACAGGGTGTAGATTGAACGAAAATTATCACGAGTGCATTACCTTGAATAATTTATCTGGTATATAAAAAAAAAAACAAAAATTTCAAAATCATCAGTTTTCAGTAAAGATCGGAAAAAAACTTTGTTGAGAACCCATTTTGGTTGATTTTTGATCATTTTATACCTCTGTAACAAAAATTTTTATTTTAAAAGCAATCAACGTACGGAATTGCGCAAGTCCGACATTGCACTTGACCGGTTTGTTTCATTTGAAGTAAGATTATACCTGATATACATTTTTAGTTTTCCTTCCGAACGTATATCATAAATTCTTCAACGATAATGACTACTGTACCTTACGTTATCCCTTTCTTCGAGAATTTTTTCCAAATAATATTTTGCCGTTAATTTATTACTAATAAAACTAATAAAAGATAAATAAATATATCAACTTATGTAACTCTTAAGAATACAATCACTATTACTACATACTATACAGTTAATCCCATTATCATTATTTATACCGTCAAGTGTACAATGCTTCTTACGATTACTTTTTTTCTTTTCAGACGAGGATGTCCCTCTTAATTTATCCTTAAAAGGCCGATCAAGGACACACAGTATATGGTCACCCGGGAGTTTGTGCGAGCAAGAAATGAAAAATGTCGTAACGAAACCTGACTCGAATCTTGGTACCACCATAATTAGTCCCATGAAGATGCTTGATGGACGATGGAAGTGGGATCATGAAAAAGACCTTCAAGCGAAGGCATCACATTCCATAGGACCAGGAGGCGAGAGGCAGTTTACGGTAAAAACATATTAGACTTTTTATTATTAGTTTGCTTGATAACTAAAACACCTTTCTTTTTTTCCGTTTATTTTATAAATCAGCGAAATATTGTTCAGTTTAACTCAGTTCATACAAGTCGACAACTATTATTTTATACAAAGTTCTCCAAGAAAAATCATAGTTAAGTGAAAACTGGGTCCAGATTCTTATTCTGATTTAATTTACATCACAAAGAATGAATTCTAGAAACGAGTAGACTTATACTTGTATGCACTAAAGTTTAGATATATTTTAGTTGCCTATTATCCAACCTGTTACCGTAAGTAAATTCTGGTCCATGTTTGAAGCAATCTTCTCTTTCTCTACTTTCAAAAAATGGGAAGAATAGGTGTTAATTTTATTTAAAATTAAATGTCTTTAAAAGGCGAGTTTATGAATAGTAGGGTTTTTTTAGACTTATGATAAAAACTTCTCATTTATAAAATCTGCCGTTCTATTTTGACCTACAAAAAATCATTAATAGTGCTGACGAATAAAATAAAATAAATTAAACTGAGACTTCCTCTGATGTTAAACGTACATGCATCCACCAAAAATAGTCATGCGATGCAGGACTTGAGGACTTGTAAAACTACTAGAATCGTAACATATTTATAAAAATTATCATATCGTAGCTTAAGATTTTTCTGAAAATATTTTTTTTCGAATCAGAAAAAACACTAAAACTAAAAAAAATAATTACCTGAATAGTCAGGTTTCTGTTTATAATCATTGATTATTCACGTACATAAATTCTGTTACCTTCCAAACATGTACATAAACTTCCAAAAAATTATGTAAATATGATTATATAATTTACGAAATATGCTACAGAACAATATAAAATGAAATCCATATATGTATTTAGTAAAATTCCATTATTGATAAGAATATAATATATAGTACGTGTTTTGCATTTTATTATTATTATTTATTAGGAGTAGGAAAATTAAAAATAAACCAGAAATAACAGTGAAATTATTTATTAACATAGAATATTAAAAGACACACAAACTTATAAAAATACATGGAGCGCAATCAAATTTTTTTTTTAAATATTCAAACTATACGTTCTAGAAGAAAAATGAAAAAATTTAGTAGCATTTATAAGGTCAAAACCTGAACACTTACCTTAATTTGATAATTAAAGTAAAGAAGAGCAATTAAGAACTTAGCGCCTTAAGGTATAAATGTATGTATGTAAATATTATAAAACGCTAACAACTTTACATTATAATCAAGACTAAACAATTCCTTCGAGAGCTGCTTCAAATAACAACGTCGGTCGGGACAGCGCGTGGTACCGCGCAAGCTGGCTACGTTTATATATTTTATGTCAATATTACATATCATTAAGGAAAGGTATAATAATACTTTTATATATGTAACTTTATATCTTAAGTCCAGGTGTTTTAATTGTTTTTTTGGGAAAAAATATAGAGTTTTGATTTGACACCCGTGAATTTTTCGTTGAGGGGTTAGATCAAAAGTAAAGTTTGTAGTTACAACGCTTGATCCCTGGAACAATTAGAAAAAATATCCGTGAAGAAATGGCAGCGATTACAAAAACGACGTGCAAAGCAGCTAGCAATAACTTTACAGATCTCTTAGAAGAGTTCTGGGAACGTAAAGATTTACATTGATAGTTGAAGTTTTATATTTCATTTATCCAATTCTTTTTTTAATAATTAAAATTTCAAAATTAAACTTAAAGGGTGCAACATAAAGGATTTTTCTTTATTACTAAATTTAAAAAAAAAAGTGAATTTATAGGTGGATTCTGCTTCACTTGAAACCCTAAAAATGATTTGGCAGTGCCGATTGTCATTTGTCACTCTGATTGCTAAAATATCGAAAGCATTTATTAAGAAAAAGTATTTACAATTACATTTTATGATAGAGTGCAAAATTTTAGATTGGTTGAATAAAAATCGTATTTTATCTGTTTTTTACCAATAAAAATACCTCAAGGAGATTTTTATTTATTGAATGTGAAATGCATTGGTTATGATGGTATAAAAATTTTAAATTTTAAAATTTATTTAGCGATTCCAAACTATGTTTTACTTTTTTCACAACAAATAATTAAATGATGAACTTCGTAAAACCGCAACTGTCGCAATGACAATAGCATGCAGTTTAGGATTTTCGTTTTTTAAAGGAAGATCTCTTTTTTGCAAGAAAAATGAAAAGAAAACTAGTAAAGTAATATTTTTCAAAGCTAATAAAGAGATTATTATACAACACACAAAAAATGAATAAATTACAGACAGTTCACGAATTAAATAAACAAAAAAAACATAAAATAAAAAAAAAATACTTAATTTTCATGTATTTATTTATGTTTTACAGTAAATTATGATGCTAGAGTGTTCTTTTAACAAAAACTTCAAATTGCAAGTAATAAGGTAAAAATGTTTGATAATTGTCAATGCAACAGTTGCTGTTTTACGAAAATCAGAATTTATTGTTTATGTAAAACATATATATATATATATATATATATATATATATATATATATATATATATATATATATATATATATATATATATATATATATATATATATATATATATATATATATATATATATATATATATATATATTAGAGTAGGTCGAAATTTTTTTTTTATAAGTTACCCGCCTGAAAAATGTTTAGTATTTTGTGAATAACAAATTTTATTGAATTTGAGCGACATCTATGGCTCGAACCCTAACCTCAAATAGATTTATTCTTTAAATATTGAAAAAAAAATTAAGAAAATATAAACTGTTTAACATATTGTTTGTTGATTTAAAATAATATATAACATTCTTTGGTCACAGAAACTGGCTATTCATCATTTTTTATGTCATATACATCCCGTTACAGACATTAAGTAATTTTTTACTCGTAAGTTCTTCATTTTCAATATCTTTAGGTTAAGTTTTCCGAGTTTTTAGTTTCAAGTCTAGGTCGGTAAGAAATTTTTATAATATTTATATGATAATTAAGTAGAATTTTATGGTTTCTTAAGTTTTTCTTCGATATTTAAAGAATAAATCTATTTGAGGTTAGGGTTCGAGCCATAAATGGCGCTTAAATTCAATAAAATTTGGACCAGTTGTTATTCACAAAAAATAAAAAAATTTCGGGGAGGTAACTTTTAAAAAAAATTTTTCGACCCACTTTAATCTGAATACATTTATATATATATATATATATATATATATATATATATATATATATATATACCATTAATTCCGTTGATTAGATTTTATCATGAAAATAAACAGTAAAAAATCACAACATTTTTCCTTGAAGATCAATAGCTACAATATCAAACTTTCATAATTGAATCCATTACAGGAACTTTTATGAATGCTAAATGAACAAAAATATATGCCTAGATTTAATGAACACTATTTCCGATTAAGTTGCAATGCATTATTTATGAAGACATTTGCTTAGAAATAGCCGGATCATTACCAGGACTGACTATTTTATACAGTGGCGGCCTTGTGTTGAGTTGGCGTTAATGTACTCAATAAAATCTTAATATTCGAATCAATGTGAAAGAAGAAATTAAAAAATTAAACGTATTATTCAATAAACAGGGGTAACCATTTGTTAAAAATATTCCTCAAATTTTTTAAAGAGGTAAAATATGTTAATGACTGGAGAATAATTTTGAGAAAAACATATCTCCGAAAGAAATAATTGAACTTACTCTTTTTCCTGTTAATGAATGTACAATGATGATTTTTTGTATTCAAAGGTAAGAATTTGACTTACAAATGGGGAATAATTCGCGAGATACGCCAAGAGAAGTAAATTTTTAACTGACTAAAACTTTTTGATTTTTCACCTCAAAAATGGTACATTTTTTACTCAATGTTTACACACAATTTCTTACACTTTGTCCGCCCGGAGTCTCCAGGGCGAGGAATCGAACATCCTGTATAAAAAATAACTTTCTAAAATGACGAAAACACGTTATTACTTTTAGAAGAAAATTAAGTAATTTTAACGAACCAAACGTCCATGAGGAGGAAATGGCCCCAACTATTTTTTTAAAAATAACCCCTAGTTATTTAGCAACAAGCATACATGAATATCGACTTAATCAGACACATCACTTGTAATGGAGTTAGCTCTCCTCGTTAATTCTTGACGGTAGTCACGTGGAAAAAGCGAGATATTTCGATGCTGCTAATAAGTAAAGGTATTTGTCTATCTTTTATTTACCAAACAGGACAAAGATTCCGATTCCGAAGATCACAAGTTGTATATCCTAGCAACAGACAAGAGTCCGTAACAGAGAATAGTTGGAGGGAGTAATGAATAGTTCATTGGAAATATTTCGGAAAAATTCTTTTACTAACCAGTGTTAAGTTAATCAATACAAAGTAGTGCCGATTTTCATTTGAATTCATAACTTATTATTATTTCAATAACAAATAAAATAAAATTGTGTTCCCGAACTATCAGCTAAACTGCAGAAACATCAACAAACAGTAAAGATAGTAACCCTTTTTTTCAATACTTGTTAAAAACAATTTTGAGGTAGCCCTAATAGTTATTTAGGAATGTAAGAAGTAACATGATAAATAAATAATCAATCAAGTTCAAATCAAATTTAAAAAAAAAAAAACGACTCAAAACAAAGTTTATGTTACATAAATAATAATTCACTAAGGTGACAAGAACTGAATTGTTAGATATTTTTTTAAAAAATGTATTAATTATAGTAGTAACGGAGAACATTCACCGCAAGATTAAGGGAGAATAGATTCAACTAAGTTTTCAGACAAGTAGTAATTTAGCTCAGACAATAACAACTGCAGTATGTAAAAGGAGTAGAGGGTTATCTCAGCTCACAAGGAATTTTAGTGGGTATGATAACTCCTCAGGTTGGAGAGCCCCACATAACTGGAGCACTTTGGGGCACCCATAAGGTGACGCAGACTGCTCCAAAATTTATAAGGCGGATTTCTCCCTGTAAAAAAAAAGTTATTTAGCGACAAGAACAAAAATTTACCTTCTATAGGAATAAAACTTGCAAGTACTGCTTCCAGTTCTTAAAATTAAAAACTAGAATAAACGATTTCTTGCACATTCCTTATTCTTTAAGTCTGAAGTGTACATTTTTTAACAGAAGAGGATTGAAATAGCTCGTCCTAGTTTGGTGACTGCCTAGGTCCGGATACACGTGCTGCAGGGAAATCCCTAAAGCGCTACAGAAGCGACACGTGTGCGGAAAAAGCGATTCACGTTGTTCTTAAATCGATGTAAATTGTACTCGGTGGAAAACACAGTCCTGGGTAAGCCATTCCAAAGACTGCTTGAAAAGCGTTGTACGAGGAGTAACAAGCTGAACCTCATACGGATATGAAGTATCAGCGCGACGTGTACTTCTACCATGCACCGCTCTGAGAAGAATTAAGCGGGCTACATCCTTCGAACACTCTCCATGAAAATACTTGTAGAATAGACTTAAGTCGCCAACCGTTCTTCGATGTTCCAGCGAATCAATGCCACCGGTCAGTTCTGGGTCTCCAATCAGACGAACAGCCCTTCTCTGTACATGTAGTGTATGTTTGGGAGCGGAGCCCCAAACATGGGAGCAGTATTCCATAGTTGGTCGAATTTGAGCTTTGTAAAGAATTAACAGTTGTTGTGGAGCGTAAAGCTTTCTGGTTCGAAATAATATTCCCAACTTTTGAGAAGCTCTCCTTGCTATGCCTGCAACATGTTCATGCCAGGACATATTTGCTCCCAAATTAACGCCCAACAAATTGAGTGAAGATGCTAGGAGAATGGAGTGCCCTGACATAACTATGTCGGGTTCAGCAACGTTAACTTTTTTAGAAAAAACTGCCGCCTTGGTTTTTGTAGCGTTAAATTCCACTTGGTTACTGTCACCCCAAGATAGAATTTCTTCCAGGTCTTTGTTAAGTTGAATGACTTCCTGCTGTCTGCGGATATTCGCCTGAGGTCGATTGCTTAACAAGTCACACCATGTAAAATGTAAGAAGTCTGTGTAGGTATATTTAGTTCAGGTAATGAACAAGCCTTTTAAGTATCTAGCCTAGCAGAATATGAGGTTATTAATATTCCATTATTAAATTTTTTATAGCAAAATTATAATATATACTTATATTAAAACCAAATCACTGCCCGCCACTGTTTGAAAATAATGTAGATTAAATGACGTGAAGTTTCCGTTAGCAAAGTTTTAGTTTGTTTTACATTATTTATAACTCAATGAGCAACTATAGATGGATAATAAAGACCTTAAATTAAAATCTTATAAGTCTTCAATAAATCTAACAATCGATTTCTGTGCTACTTTTGTACGTATTTTAACGTTTTATAAAACAGACTTGTGTTAATGCACAGCTTTTACACTGTTTTTACAAGATTACGGGAGAAATATTTGGAAAACATTTTTTTTTTTGTTCCACTAAAACATAATAATTCTTAAATATGTAAGTTCTCTACGGTCTTCCATAAATAATTTCAAATTTGTTTATTACCCGAATACAACAGGAGCAACATTTAGTTCTTATGGAAAGGTTCATTGGAGCGTATCCTGTGTTTCGTCTACGAAAATTTTACAATAATTGCTCGGCGAAAATTGTTCTGATTCGACCTTAAATATACCTCGTATATGGCAACCAACTTCCCAACGCGCAAACGAACAACTACCGTTAATATGATAAAGTATAGAATGTGTTACAACGCATTCTACGCAAAGATTGATGTCTGCATCCCTTTAAGATACAAATGATAAAAAATCAAAGCCAACCGAGACTGCTCATGGCCCCAACTTTCCCCCCAACATTTTATTCCCGAATGAGGCACGTTTGTACCGTAACGACCACGTCAATAAATACTTGATATCTTGCCGTCTACATCATGATGATTGAATATGTGCTGGATTTTTGAATTTTGGGGGATGGGGTCTTAAAAGAGAATTGACAACCATGGCACCCATCGGTGATATTTCGAAGATGTCTTACATGTTTGCATCTCGAAATATTTTTGAAAAATAATTATTTTTTGTGTACTATTATAAATTGGGTATGAAAAAATTGCCCTAAGGGATTTATTAATGTTACCAAAAATTAATGAGAATTAGTTTTTATAACAATTTGTTTAATTAAAAAAAAAACAGTGAGGTCAAATTTTCACCTATATGTTGTGTTTCAAGCACTGTTTAGTAAGAAACTTTTATTTGTTTCTTACTTATTTAGAAGCATGCAAATAATAAAATAATCAACTGATTGACAATAGTGAAATTGCTATTGGTAAGTAGTTCTCAATTCACCGTCGCACAGTCGTGGGCAGCGATTAAAAACTGAGACCTCTTTAGATCTTGTAGGTAGTGGGGTGCTATTTGATAATACTTTTTTCAATTTCTTTTGCTACAAAGATATACCAGTTTGAATATATGAAGTGATCATAACACCCTATATATATATATATATATATATATATATATATATATATATATATATATATATATATTATATATATATACATATATATATATATATATATATATATATATATATATATATATATATATATATATATATATATATAATTTCTATACTAACTTGTACCTATGAGTTGAAAACGTAATATGTTTCTAATCCACATTAATCACAGAGCGGGTGTATCGGCTATCTTTATACAGTTTGCGCGTGGTCTATGCCTGTGCCACTTTTTGCAATAAGAGTATAGCAGCATAGACCGCGTCCCAATTATATACAATTTAATAATGAGCTTTATACACTTTGAAATTTCGAATAATAAATTGTCCGCCGTTCAGACATACATACATGCACACACTCACACACATATATATATATATATATATATATATATATATATATATATATATATATATATATATATATATATATTATATATATTTATATATATATATATATATATATATATATATATATATATATATATATATTATATATTTATATATTTATATATATATATATATATATATATAGGGTGTTATAAAATGCACTGCATATAGTAAAGCGGGTAACTCTTGGGGCATGCTCTCTTTGTTCGGTATAAATTTCGACATATTGAACACAACAACACAACACTATTCACACACTTTTCCAATTTATCACTCGTGCGCGTCTGACACTTGTTGATGACACAACAAAATGGCGCAGTGTCAAATCTTTATAGCACAAACTGCATTGGTGCATCATCTGTTGTCTGAAATCCGCATTTCATATTTGTACAGCTGGTAGGCACCGCTTTCCGAGGGATTTTCCTCTGGCATATATTGTTTTTGTAAAATAACTGAAAACGGACAAGGCCCGTATTTCAGCAGTTTATCTACTGTTCTCTTATTCGTAGAATCCATCCCAAGATGCGTTTCACCGTATCATGGCTCATCAGTCGGGCAATTTTAAGGTGGCCATAATAGTTATTTATGCACCTTTATTGCGTACTAATGCAGTAAACGTACAATTCTCCCACTAGTTGCATTACTTATATATACACTTGTAGACATACATATATCAAACACGTTAAACTTTTAGGTTTTCAGTAAATCTAACAATCGATCGGTGTGCCACTTTCCTAGTATTTAAAGCTTCTATAGAAAGGATTTGTGTTAATACAAAATGCACTGTTTTTATAAGATTAAAGGATAAATATTTAATAACATTTATTTTCTGTCTATTATGTTATAACGATTTTTACACATGTAAAGTGTTGTATCGATTTTGTATTTTGTGTGAATATATAAATATACTTCGAAAATCGTGTAGGCATTGTGATATTGATAAATGATTAAAGTTATAAGTTATGGTTTTATTTAGATGTGATTTTAGTATATACCTGTACAAATAAATAGGAAATTCTTGCTGATAATTTGCGGAATTTTATTAACGTTAATTACTCAGAATTTATAGAATACATTAATAGTAATTAATTAGCCAATTAAAATAGCCTAAAAAAATAAATTTTTGAGGTATAAAAATTCAACCCATAGGATACTAAAAACTCACTATTAATACATACTTTTATCACAAGAAAAATAAACTAGTCCAGTGCGAGTTAGTTTGATATACTGAGCGTTCCGTTTCGAATATTTGAACAAAACTTTCGAGAGTTACTACTTTTGCGCTTTATAGATTACTTCTACACATCCACCAAAGATCTATCACCGCTGAACGTCAGCAACACAGCTATTGCCCCAGGACAAAATCATCTAGTAATCATGACCATACTTTGGTACTGGTCTGATACTGCTGAACTTTATAACTCTAGTTGACTGGTGTCCTTTAAACCCCCAGTTGCAAAATTAGATCGGTTTTAAAGTACAACAGTAACTGTTTTAGTATGATGGTAATTTGAACAAGAAGAGGGGGAAAATATAGTGAGATTTCAACTAAGAATTTCGGTTTCAAAATAACAGAAGTCAAAGCGATCAGGTAATCGCGACAATTGTGTAAAAGAAGGTTGAAAGTAATACAGATGAATATACTATACACGGTTTATTTGTAAAATGCAATTTGGATAGACTTTAATACCCTTATATTATACACAGTAAGTTAGAAAAGTTACTCTTTTTAAATAGGAAACATGGAACTTATAAACAAAATTTTAATTACTGACTTAGATTTTGAGCTTTTACGAGAAAAACCGACATGATAGTGACGTTAATTAGGGAAAAAACAAATAAGTGCTAGAAATGTTTGTATAAAAGAATGGTTTGACATAATTTGGCGCCCTTCATAAATAAAGCAGAAAATAAGAGTGTAACTATACACAGTTTATTACAAATTGAGGTTTGAATTGCCTTTAATGCATTTATACTATCCTCATAACGAATGAATTCGGGAAATATTTTGCTATTAATTTCTTTAAAAACAATTGCTATTATTAAAAGTTTCTGCTAAGTAATGAACCTTGTTCGTCACCTGGACAGGAAACGCGTAGTGCCACCATCGATAATACATCAAGATTCACTATATTCAGTCCAGCATTCGAACTCTCTTGAGATATCTCCTATTGTGCGCCAATAGGCGCAGCCGGACAAGCACTATTAAACATCATAGACTAAACTACGTTATAAGACTGATATGGAAAGACCATCTAGTAGCAATATCCACAAAAGCGAATAATATTCAAGCAATGCTATTACCCCGTTGTGCAGAAGCAGTAAATTATCCACCAAAAACACACTGAGTACTTACAAACAAATCATCAAACCCTCTCTACTCTTCGAGTACTGGACCTGGGCATAAATTAGTGAGATAAACCACAAGAAGTTAAAGGTCATACAAAAGAGAATCATCAGGACCTTCGCACACAAACCCATCATGAACTACAGATCTCTACGAACAGGCAATACATAAAAGCAAGCAGCACAAGTTCCTGAATAACCCATCAATACAAACAGCATAGCTACCCGTGGAACCCTTCCACCGAGTAAACTGACCCATCGCCAACCTATAAATCTATTACATAAGAGATGATATCTACAGGATGCTAAGTCATTGGCGTAATTGTACACCTAATATCAGTCTACATAACACAATGGTTATCACCACTACACCACTGACTGATTAATTAGTCAATCAATCCTGATGATACTGATATGACTAGCCGATCGCGCGCCGAGAGCAAGAATAAAGTGCTTAATATAACGGTGATAACTGTTGTGTAGTGTGGTTGTATCAAAGATTTTAAGATCCCAACGTACCATTGTACATTAAAATAATTTAAACATAACATGTTTAAGACATGTTTTTAATGTAACAATGCAAAAAATATAATAGCTCAGCGCCACATACATATAACAAATAAACTAATTTGAAACTATCAAAGTTTATTACATAATAGCTCCCAATCTATATATTTATAACCTAACTAGTTTTATAATTATTGACAAAGAATTATTATTTTTGCAATCAGTGGATTTCTAGATGTGTTTTTTGGAAAGAATTGAGAGAATGGCACAGAAGTGACGAATTTACCCCGAATTTTGATACTTAATTCCTAATTAAAAACTAAGCATTTTATTTCACTTACTGAAATCTTGGACACATGGTCAGTTTTTAAAATTTGTATTCTTTTATCTATATTTTATTTGTTTTTTTAAATGACGTCTGAATACTAACGAACAGACGGACATATACTAAGTGAATTCCGTAAGTGTTTTTTGATTATTTTATTTAAAAATGATAGCAATAAGTCATCTAAAATTATTCTAATTAACATCAAGCAGTAGTAAGGAAGCAGAGTTTAACCCATATTTTACCTGTAATGCAGCAGTTCAACAACTGTATTGGAATACCATCTGGCATCGGTCTAATATTCGCAATCTCTTGTGTTTGAATACAATAGGAAAACGACCCTCTTTTTGTTATTTGGGGCTAAATAGTCTGAAATAGTTCTGGCCAGTGGTGGTGCGCCTGGGCGTATACGTATTATTTGCGAATAGTATGAATGAAACAGTTTTACAATAAATAGAAAAAATAACAATTTATAATGAAACATTATTAATTAAAAAATACACAAATGAGGAAGTCAAACAACAATGAAAAAAATATTACCATTCTATTTCCGATATCCTTAAAAAACTATCATTGTCCGATTGATTTGAATTTACATGTATAATTAAAGGTTCCACAATGGCATCCATTGCCATGTCCACAGTCCACATTTTATCTTCCATCCTCAATACATGCTCAACGCATTTTCGCTAGTTTTCTGTGAAAACATTAGATACGGCATTCTGAAAAAGGTTTTGTACCCCTGCTAATTTATAGATCATATTGTTCCTGGCGATTTCACCTATAAGCTATGCCCATATAAGTTCTATCAGATTGAGTTCACAATAATAGGGTAGCAGGCTATAAACCTAATATTACGTTTTTTTTTGCCATTTCGTTCATGACGAAACTTGTATACTGGCCTATTTCTGAGAACTTTAAGCTTTACAAGATCTAATAATTCTCTCTTAACGCTGTTTTTGGAAATGAAATGTTTTTCTCGGTCATCCAAGATTGGATATCCTTTTCCAGAAAACCCAAGGTTGGAACTCGTTCTAATTTTTTAGAAGGATAGCTAGCGTTATTCATTACAATATCAGAACCGTCTGGTATTAAGTCTATGATCTGCGAAAACCATTCTTCAAGTACATCGGAATTCAAATCTTCATGATAACCTCCTGTTTTCTTGGATACGAATGTTAAAAAATCTCTATCTACAAAACTTTCGCATCCAATACGCGTAATAATTAATCTACGTCCCTTACCAGATGGCGGTTTAAGACCAGACCTTCATTGAATGCTTGGCAAACATTTTTGATATTCTCATCTTGCCAAAATTTCTTGACTATGTACCCTTCATTTATCCACGTCTCATCTAAGTAATATATCATTTTTCCTTCGGAGTGAGCTTTTCTAACTTTCCTTAAAGAGTCTCTTCTATGTACAATTTCTCTACCCTCTATCAATAGAGATTTTCTTTCACACTCTTTCCAATAAAAATTCAAATCTTTTAAAACACTCCATAGTTTTATTCTATTTATTTTCGATATTTCTGGGTGGCTTATCGCAGCCTGCAGGATCATATCCAAAGTTGAAAAACTTTTTTCCATAAAAAAGTCTTAAACAATACGCGTTACTGCTTATTTTGTGTTGTCTGTCAGCTGAGGTTCTTTTTTTTGAATGGTTTCTTTTTTGGAAAGTCTATACCCCCCCCTTTTCTTCTCTTAAAATTCCATAAACGGTGGCTTTATCAACTCCAGTCATTAAGGAACATTTTGTTACACAGTCGTCCACACTTAATTCACAATTTTGAACGTTTTTAACGTAGTCAAATACATTTTTAACTATATGCTTTTCATTATGTGTTAGCTGCCCGAACTTTTGGCGTTTTGCTGAACAAGACATTTTATTAACATACTTACTGACTTGTCACTAACTGGTTTGACACTTATATATGCTGCTCTAAACATGTATTTATCGTTGGGACACCAGGAAGGTATGTATATAAAATGATTTAATCGGCGATAAAACTTCGTTACAAAAGAGCATTGATACCTGAAAACTACCTGGGAATAGATCGCAAACCTCTGTTATAGGACCGCCGCAGAGTGGGCCAGGAATCTGATTTTTCGTTCAAAATTGTCTAGAGCCCTCAACTATTAACGAAATCAGACAATTTTTTTCTAAAGCGAATTCAGAACAAACGTAAGGAAGCCGATTTGCAAAATATAACCACAAAATTTTTTAAAATTGCAAAAGGCGCACGGAACCGGGAAGTAAAACTTCGAAATTCACGTGATTTCAAGTTTACGCGTTCAAAACTAGTTCATCGGAGGTTTCTTGGGTCGCTGAATTTATTTTCAGGGTCATTCTTATCATATGCACTCTTTTGAGGTGTGAAACGGAGGGTTGGAGGGGAAGAAATTATGAAATTCACCTGAATTAGAGTTTCGCGTTCAAAAGTGGTTCTTCCGAGGTTTCTGGGGTAGCTGAATCTATTTTTGGAGTTACTTTGATCATATGCACCCTTTTGAGGAGTGAAAATGGGGGTTGGAGGGGAAGAAATTACGATATTTTCCTGAATTAGGGTTTCGCGTTCAAAACTGGTTTCTCGGGGCTTTCTGAGGTCGCTGAATCTATTTTTCAACCCCCATTTTCACCCCTCAAAAGGTTGCATATGATCAAAATGACCCCGAAAATAGATTCAGTGACCCCAGCAACCATCGAGGAACGAGTTTGAATGCAAAACGCTAATTCAGGTTAGTTCAGGTATCGTAATTTCTCCCCCTCCAACCCCATTTCCACACCTCAGAATTACGCGTATGATAAAAATGACCCCGAAAATAAATTCAGAGGTCCGAGAAACCCCCGATAAATCAGTTTTGAACGCGTAAACTTGAAATCACGTGAATTTCGAAATTTCAGCTCCCAGTTCGGTGCTGCTTTTTGGAAGTTAAAAAAATTTTGAGGTTATATTTTGCAAATCGGCTTCCTTACATTTGTTCGGAATTCGCTTACGAGTATTTAAAAAAAAATTGTCTGATTTCATTAATAATTGAGGGCTCTAGACAATTTTGAACAAAAAATCAGATTCCTGGCCCACAGTGCGCCGGTCAGTCCACATTTTTATTACTATCAGTTTCAAATAAATAGAGTATAGTTACTAACTGCTATCTAATATTGTGGTGGACCTTATAAATATAGAATTTATTTATTGCTGTGCTATTAGAAGAAAAAAATAATTATATTAATTGAACAATAATTAAATGAAACAACTTATAATATTCCTCATAATTCTGTCCTAATTTATATTTAGATTTTTATAAATAATTCGAAGGGAAATATTAATTACCAGATACCTGTTCCTTCAAAAAATCTTCTACGGCAAATTTAATATTTATAAAGCCGTCCCAGTGTTTTACGAACGAAAACAAAAACATATAATAAGAATTTCATAATTAGAAAACAATTAACTTTACAACAAAAAATCTATACGAATCGCATCCTTTCAAATAAATAATTCGTTAGCGACAATTAAAATCGGGCACTAATATTACTTTGTAATCACGAACATTCTTTAATTTATAAAAGGTGTATAATTAAAGATAAAATCAAAAATGAAAATAGAGGAAAAATACAGCTTAACTTTTATTATTCATTAATATAAATAGGACTGAAATGATAAACGGCGACATTTTAACTTTTTTAGTAAAATTATCGTATCGAGAGTGGGGAAGAACAAAACAGCAGATTAACTGTTTAGGAAATGAATAATTTGGTTATGTAGAAGTGGCACGCAAGGAAGAGAAAATATTAATTATCAGTACAAATTTTTATTCTAACTTGTTACGTACGTAGATTTTAAATAATTCTCAGATATTCGAAAAATGCGTTAAAGGCTTTTATACATCTGATTAAAGGTCCTTTGTGAAATAAGGAGGTATGAACGAGTGGTTTTGCTAAGCGATTTCTACCCTCGTGCTAAGGTTATCTGAAATATCTGTTTTCAAAGAACAGACTGTTTTTCGTTTACACATAACACAACAGATATTTAGAAAGAAAGAAGCTACCGTCATATTGTTCAATAAAATCAAAAATCCGCCCAAACAGATCGATAGAGAAATCAAAAATGAAGATTATAGAGACTCATCTTATTGCCCAAAAAAAGTGTTTTTTGAAAAAAAAAGCAATATATATTGATAAATTAGTAAAAATAATGGTAAATAAACAAAAATCCGCTCAGGCATAACGATAGAGCAATCAAGAACGAAGATTAAAAAAAAATTATTGTGATTCCTTGAAAATTGCGGTAATTTGGGTAAAAATTACGTATTGTCCCCATTGTGCGACGGCAGCTCTAAAGCCCACCCCATAAGGGCTGGCATCGGCATATAGGTAAGTTGGCAAGGAGAGTACTTTGAAGGTGACTTCAGCATTATTCGGCAGTAAAGTATGTGGTATTTTTTTTCTTAGATGAATTCTCTAACTTTTTTGTCAGACCTTTTATATTTTGAGTACCTAACATGATTGATATTAAGTTCTCTCTTAATAAATCTGTGATAACTGAATTGATTTTCGACCTTATGTTTTATTTAGTAAGTTTCTTTTAGATATTGCACTGACTTAGCCGTTACTTGATGGAGATCCATAATAACTAGGAATAAAAATTTAAGATCACCACTTATGTTTATTATATTATTGCTGACAATTGTTTCGACACACTGTGTCTTCTTCTGGAGCACGATGTAAATTAACTAACAAAGTATGTTACAGAATATATAGTTTACTTAATTACAAGTGCCAAATTCATTAACAATATTTACCTTAATACCTAGAACAAGTTCAATAAAGGAGACCCTCCCCCATCTAAATGATCGTTGAGTAATAAACCTGAGGATTTTTTCTGGTTAATTTCTACCTGTTCTAAACAATTCAGTAATTTTCCTTTCTTTCCATTATGTAACATTTTGAAATCTCCATTGAACGTATGATTTTCATTTACATTACATTTAACAGATGAAAATCATCCTTTCTAAAAAGATTTCAAAAATTTTGCATAATGGAAAAAAAGGAAATTACTGAATTGTTTAGAACAGGTAGAAATTAACCAGAAAAAATCCTCAGGTTTATTACTCAACGAGCAATTAGATAGGGGAGGGTCTCCTTTATTGAACTTGTTCTAGGTATTACGGTAAATTTATTGTTAAATATATTCTGTAACATACTTTGTTAGTTAATTTACATCGTGCTCCAGAAGAAGATACAGTTTGTCGAAACAATTGTCAGCAATAATATAATAAGTGGTGATCTTAAACAGTTGTTTAAATTTTTATTCCTAGTTCCTTCTATTACCGACTTCAAAATTTTGGAATAATTTTGTGTGTTTACGTATTATATTTTGTGTATATTTATTATAAATTGCTTAAATTTCCCGCTTTTTATTTTAGAAAGACAACAGCAAAGATTTCTTTCTCTAATTGTATTTTTCTCTTATGAGCGGAAAGTACTAACTTTTTAAGATTAAGATATTATACTAGTATTATTTTTATACTTCTGATCATTTTTTTAAAGTCTGTACACTTAAGGCATCACTTCGGTGTCCGTCTGTTATACCCGATTTTCTCCGGAACTGGCACAAATATAGTAACTGATGGCTTAATCAGAACCATTTAGTTTTGAAAGTTAAATTTTGGCTTAAGGGGTTAGCTTGTAGGAGGAAGTAAAATTTTTTTTTTGCTTAGGTCATCGAGCGTTGTGTCAAATGAAAGCTTGTGAAAACACAAGTTTAAAAATATATATAATGTAATACTTGCGCGCACTTTTCTTTGTATTATTTTAAAACAATCCTTGTCCCCCACCCTACCTTGAAAAGTACTGATCAAAAAATTTTGAAAAAATTCTGGAATTTTCTTCATAAAGTTTAGATTGAGCAAATAGTACACGTATATTTTCATTCTTAATTTCAATTTTTACTGCCCATACTAAAGAAAAGTATTGCATTATAAAAAAATCATTTTCCGAGATTTTTTGATTTCTTCGAGTTTCAGGACTTCAATTTCTGTCGGTATGTCTAATCGCAAGTTTATCTATCTGTGGACACAATAACTCTCAAATAAGATATCAATTTCGAATTTCGTATACCTATATTAATTGAAGCATGAATAGAATGTATAGTTTTTGCGCGATATCGCTTCAGAAATAAAGGGGGGAGCGATGACCAACAAATTTTGCAAAGTTTCAGTAGCATTATGAGAATTTTTCCTGGTTTTAATTAGAATAATGAACAATGTAAGTAAAACAGGCACTCCATAATTGATTCTAGGTCTTGTATTGCCGTTGCAAGTATAACAGTATCATCTGCATATCTAAGGTACTACATCAAGTTGCATTATTGCCCGAAAACTTGAAATAATTTATTCCAAAAGGTTCGATTCATGTGTCTACAGATTTTCTCTGACGTTGCCTTTTCTAATTACTTAATTATTATTTTCTGTTTTTGTTTTCTTTTATAGAATCGTCAAATGAATATATAAATCATAAATTAATGCTAAAGGATTTCTTTTAAAAAATTGGTAGATAGGAATTAGCATTGATAGAATTGTAGTATAAAAATGACTATCCCGGACGAAATTAATAAATATATTAGGAACATTTTCATTTTTAATGACCGTAATAATTTTTTTATTTCTCTCTAATATTATAGCATTCATTCAATATTTAAAATGTCTGTTATATAAAATAAATTAAGGGCTAGAAAGTTACATTTCTTTATTTTTTAAGAAAATAAACACAAAGTAAAGTATAGTGGAACACAAAATAAAGTATAGTGGAACTAAGAGTCAGATAGGTCAGAAGTTCCAGTTCAAAAGCTGGAAATAAAAGTTTATTGGGCGGAAAGTTGAATTACTTTTTACTGTGGTTTAGAAAGTAATTGACAGGAAGCAAGCAAATAAAATAAGGTTTGTTAAGGTTTGTCTGTTCCTTTAGTAATATTAATACCGGTATTAATTTCTGAACAATAATCTTTCCTCAACTATACGTGAACGCCTATAAAGGTGCAATTATACAACAACTCTCATTAAAAGATAAGTCTTCTTGCATTACAAAACCGAACTCAACACGCTTACATGTACTTTCAAGTTTTTTAAACATGCACCGTAACCGCCAGTAACCAAACACAACATTTAAACTAAATTGAGCTGAGGGTTTTTGAACCAGAATTACTGAATGTCGCATCCGTCAAGCTGTTCGCAAGATGGTGAACGAAGTGGGACTGTAATAGTCTCAAAATTTTACTGATTACTAGATCTCATAATCACTTGGGTAGTATTTTGTTTCTATAGAAAAATGTCCACAGGTTGTCTCAGTTTTAGTCGAGGTTTCGAATAGCAAGACATAGTCTAGATGCGATTTGAGAAGTGTGTGTATGACATTAATAATAAATCGACTCGAAATCACACGTAATAAACTTTTTCAAGACCAAGGCCAAATCGTTGTTACATTACATAATACATTTAGGCAGCATGATTACAGCATCAACCCTTGCAAGCTGCTCTTCCTTTTCTAGAAAAACCAGAAAACAATGTCAAGCCACCTTTGCTCGGAGTAATACGGAATTTATAACTGGGTACCAACAAGTATCAAAAAGTCAGTTCTTTAAAAATACTATATCTACTATGAAATCTAAAAAATAAACTGAAATATCTAAAATCGAAAGCTTTAGATTAGTCTATAAAACAGATATAGGTTGTTATTTGGAATTTTTCTATTATCTGGCGTATGTTGAGAATTTGTTCTCTAGTCCCTCTTCCTGGAATGAAGCCTGTTTGTTCAGTACATATTTGCGGCAGAAGAAAAGTTTTGAATCTTTCATTTAGGATCCAGAGAAACACCTTAGCAGCGTGTAATATCAGAGCGATTGTTCTATAGTTGCTGCAATCCAAGAGGGATCCTTTTCTATGCAAGGGTATAAATGCAACTTCACACCAATATTTCGGTCATCTTCCAGTCGTCCATACCACATTATACTGTTGATGTAGCATAATTGCTTTGGTGCTAGCTTCAGTAAAATACGCTTATCTGAAAATTATTAGAGAGCATCCTTGACTGCACTCTGGGTGGTGTTTGGTGGTTTGATGGCCCATGTTGTAAGATAATAATTTTTAAAATTCTTTACTGACTATGTAATTTCTTCTAATTAAAAAGCAGTAACTGTTTAAATTTCGAAGGTAGGCAAACTAGATAACGATTCAATATAGTTATACCCATAGAATCTGGAAATGCTAATAAAATTGGAACAAAATTTTGCTTAAAAACCAGTACGTCTTTTTTAACTTCAGATGATTATGTAGATGTTCTGTTTTGTTACAGTGTCAACAATGTGGAAAATCATTCAAACGATCATCAACACTTTCAACTCACCTACTTATTCATTCCGACACACGACCTTATCCATGTCAATACTGTGGTAAAAGGTTTCACCAGAAATCTGATATGAAAAAACACACGTATATCCATACAGGTAAGTTTAGTTAAATATTTATATCGACGTAGGTATATTCCATTAATAATATACGAGTATCTATTAAAACTTTCAAACATTGATATGAACAGCCCATGTTTAATAAATTAAAACCTTTGCAAAGTTTTGGTTGTATATTATTCATAGTTAGATTGCCTGAAACTACTATTTTATGGTCTACAGAAAATGTTTGTAAAGTTTGCATTCTCATAAATTTACTATATTAAAAGGTAGCGCATATTATTTAAGAAAATGTGTGTGGCTTATATATAAGAATAAATCAAATAGGCAATTTCTATAAAATTATAGAAAGTTTTTATTTTACTTTTTACTGAGTAACACGAATCTAAATATTTGCAATAGAATTTTTTTTTTAATTTTTAATAGACGATACAAAAAGAAGATTCTCATTACGATTGATCAATATTTTTACTTCACTAACTAAGGGAAATATTCTATTCGTGAAAAAATTGCTTTCCGAGATCAAGTATTTATCTGTTGGCGCGATAACTCTCAAACACAATAATATGTCTTGTTTACATCTAAACGCGACCCAAGATTAACAATTAAAAAAAAAAATTAGTACAAATCGTTTTGTTATTTTTCAAAATATTCGCCTTTAAGATTTATACACTTCTGCACGCGTTCGAACCAATTCTGGAAACATTTTTTCCACTCTGAAGTTGGTACCTCAAAAACATGATTTTGGAAGGATTCACCAGCTTCTTGAAGTGATGAAAATCGCTGTCCAAGCATTTTTTTGATATTCGGGAACAAAAAGAAGTCGTTAGGCAATAAATCAGTTGAATACGGGCAATGTGACATTAATTAGATCTTTTTTTTTGTCAAAAAATCAATTGTTTGAGTGCTGTGTGAGAGCTCGCATTGTCATGATAAAGAATAACGCGAGGTTTTCGGTTGTTTTTCCTGAATTCATCAAACAAATTGTTGTATACCATTCAGCATTAACTCTTCTTCGATGCTCTAAAGGCAATGGTTGCAACATGTCCACTATAAGAAGCTATCATTTTCTTAGAAGTGTTTCGCGAACGAACCACTTTTGTTGGATTCAGTTCATTTTGGAACACCCAAACAGTTGATAGTTGCTTAGTTTTCGGCTCGTACGAATCCAAGTTTCATCTCCCGTTACGATGTTGCATACGGTATCAAATAGGCAATTTCTATGAAATTATAGAAAGTTTTTATTTTACTTTTTACTGAATAACACGAATCTTAAAATTTGCAATAGAAATTTTTTTAACGATTTTTAATGGACATCACAAAAAAAAGAACATTCTCAGTACGATTGATCAGTATTTTTACTTTACTAACTAATGGAATTATTCTATTCGTGAAAAAACTGCTTTTCGAGATTGAGTATTTATCTATTGGCGCGATAACTCTCAAACAGAATGACACGTCCAAGACTCCGCTTGTTTACATCTAAACGTGATCAAAAATTAACAATGTACTCAAAGAGGGGCGACTGGAAACGACGAGTTACGATTTAGTGGAATGCGTTGCCAGATTTCTAAAATTTAAAATATTCAGTGGTTTTTCACTATATTATTAACGCTCTAATCTAATGAAGTAAAATTATTGTGCTTAGTTTTAACAAATATAGAAGAAGATCAATAACATTATATTTATAAGAAATTTAATAAGTTATATAAGCATAAATAACCTACTATTAATTAACAAATACATAGAAGTGACAACATCGGTACACATTCCCAACAAGTTATACTAGCAGATCACGTGCGACCGATCATTCCGGTTTTTAGAGGCGCCGGTGCTGCAGAGACACGGAATATGACAATTTCATTCCCTAAGAGAGGGTTGGAAATCTGTCAAGTGTTTTCTTCTATCCTTAGCGCACTCATTGAAGTTCCTTATGGATGGATGGACATACTGTCTCTATTCTTTTTTATGTCTGAGGATGTATCGGTTTTAAATTTTGTACACATTTACTACTTGAAGTAAACATAGAACCAAATGTTTTTGAACGATATTGCTTAAAGTGAAGGAGGTAAAACGGTTAGGGATCGACAAATTTAGTACTGTTTCAATAGTATTATGGCAATTTTTTTAGGTTCTTGATTGGAATATAATTTATAGTCCTATTATATATAATATGTTAAAGCGATGAAGGAAGAGGTAAAAAGAGACTTCCTTCAAATATATTATAATATAGGTCCTTTTCGGGGTCCTTGGAGTTAAATAATTTAAAAATTATGTAATTGTCCCACTATGAAGGAAGTAATTAGCTGTTCTAAGCAAAAAATAATGTTTAGATTATGGCCCATTTTAAACTAATAAGTGAGCTGTCGAAATTTTATAAACAATTTTAATTCTAGAATCGAACATAAATTGCCGGAAAATTTTCAGAATAGACAGCAAGGCATGTACACGATGAAAATAAAGACATGACCAAATGACTGCCCTGAGGTACCTATCTGGCGAGTAGCAAGAACATTTTTGAAATTAAAACAAGCTTTAATAACCCCCAAACTAGAAATAATGGAATTTGGGTTTTCTAGCTACTTTAATTTTTCAACTGATACCTTACGATGACTAAATCTAAAAAAAGTACACTCGTTGCACTTGAAACTAGCACTAACAAGATTTAACGTATCCAAAAATTACAAAATGAGATTCAGACCGGAAATAATAAATTTACCGAATTACATCAAGAGACAAGCTCTAACTTTTTAACATCCTTATATGTCATTTTATTTATGCATCTTTGTTTTCGTCCTCGCCATAGTTTTCTGTTAAAGTCTGTCAAATAAGAACGTGATTACTTGTATTCCTAAAAAAATGTGTTTCGAGAACATTTTTTGCCATTAATATATTTTTTGCTATGCTAACAACGTCGCCATTACCTTAGTAAGTTGTCCAATCGCCTTCTGCATCAATAGTTACCTGACATCTTCGAGGCATGCTGTCGACGAGATTTTCTGCATACTACGTCAATGCTCTCCAAATTTTTCGAATCTCGCAAGAACCCTGAATCAAAGTCCTCAGAATCTTTTCTCTGAGCTTTTTCTTTACAAGGGACCAAACGTTTTCAATAGGGTTGGCGTCCGGCGATTGTGAGGGCTATTCTACGAGTATGGATTGAAAAGTTCGCGGCCTCACCGCACCGCACACAATAATTATAATATTTTTATTATAGTACCCTCAATAAGTAAGTAATACTTTCTTTCAGTGTAAAATTTTGTTGCTGTAGAATTTGTGGTTTTTAGTTTAGAGCGAGTTTAGTGAGACCAAGTGCAGCGCTTTTGGAAAAATAGAAAAAATTGAACAACGTGCAGTCATCGAGTACCTGTTTAAAAAATGATTAACACCAAAGGAGATCCACGATGATATGAAAACAACACTAGGGAAATCTGCTCCGTCATATACCACTGTGAAAAATGGGGTTACGGAATTTAAACGCGGATGAGAGAGCATCGAAGATGACCCTCGCTCCGGCCGGCCCACGATGTCTGCGACTGAAGAAAACATGGGCAAAGTGTGTGATCTCATGTTGACCGTAGATTAACTATCAGGGAGATTGCAGACACTACAGACATCTCGTATGAACGAACACAAAACATCATTGCCAACGAACTCGGATTTTTTAAGGTTTCCACTCTGTGGGTCCCCAGATTGCTTTCAGTTGAACAAAAACGAATTCGACTAACGATTTCTCGCGACTGTTTGGAGATAGAGGAGGCTGCCCCGCAAAATTTTCTTAACAGGTTTGTGACAATGGACGAAACCTGGGTTGACCAGGGTCAAAATAACAATCCCATCAGTGGAAAAAATCTGGTGAACCGACCCCAAAGAAAGCGAAGGCAATTCTGTCGGCTGGAAAAGTGATGACGTTGGTTTTTTGGGATACTAAAGGTATTATTATGGTGGACTACCTTCCGAAAGGCGAAACAATAAACTCGACTTACTATTACACCCTTTTGCGTCGTTTACATCAAGAAATTAAAGAGAAACGCCCAGGATTACTGAGAAAGAAAGTTTTGTTCCATCAGGACAACGCTCGCGTTCGCACGTCTGTTGAGTCTATGGCTCAAATTCGTGATTGTGGTTTCGAACTGCTGCCCCACCAGGCTTATTCTCCTGATTTGGCACCTTCGGACTTTCATCTGTCTCCAAAACTAAAAAAATACCTCGATGGTCAGAAATTTTCATCAAATGTCAAAAGTCAAAGCTGCAGCTAACTAGTATTTTGTAGACCTTGAGGAATATTTTTTTCAAACAGGTGTGGAAGCTTTGGAAAGCAGATGGAAGAACTGCATAGAGCTAGGTGGAGATTACGTCGAAAAATAAAAATATTTTTGTACGTATTTTATTTTGTTTTCTTGACTAGGCCGCGAACTTTTCAATCCATCCTCATAGTATCCTATCGTGGGCCCAAGCGAGCCGCTTCGCGACCTAATTTTCCCCCAGCAAAGCTTTCTCCAACGTGCTTCGGAATTGGACATCATGAGCGTGAAGATGTTGTCAAATGGTCTCATGAGACACAACACGATTTTCTTAATTTTACCGCTCCTTGACGCAGCGTCAATTTAGGGTCCCATGAAAACAAAGATACGATTCGTTTTTCAACTTTGCCTACAGAGTCACGTTTTGACAAGTCGTCGACATTTTTCGTCTCGTTAAAACGATTTGGACACCTCTTTACAAACGATACCGACTTTTTAATGTATTCAGTGGCCGCAGAATGTGTCATTTTAGGCCTCTTTGGATGAAAACAAAGAAAGACTGCCTCGAACCGACGCGCAAACAAGTGACTCATTTTGAATTTTACGTGATTTCGACGAAAGTTCGGAATCAACTGTTACTTTTACTAAAATGCGTCGTAGACAAAGGTTCCCTCTACCGTTTTGTGTTGAATCGCTAGAATTGCATCTACCAAATATGAATTATCGTGGACACGTTTTTACTTGACAGACTGTACTTTACGGAAATAGTATCAAAAGCACCAATTAATTCGTACAATTAGTAAGATTTTCCTGCAGGTTAATGTATGTATTTTCATATATTTACGGAAAATAAAATAAAAAACGTCCCTTAAAAACATAAATCAGGTAAACGATTTCGACGATTTGCGTTTCCTTGTAAAGCTTTCTTTTTAAAATTATATTATTTAAAAACGACTAATTTTAAAATAAATTAAATGCTCGATATCCTGAATCGAATCGGAGATCACTAAGAAATAAGAACGATTGATGGTTTATGACAGTAATCGCTATCGAGTATTCATATTAATCGAAAGGATGCATGTTCTTAGCCTTACGGAATACATTAATATGAATATAAAGACGCCAAGTTATACATACAGGAAAAAGCATTGTATGGTTATTTATTATTATTTGTATATTTTTCTTGAATACGATATAAGTTTTCAACTTTAATGACAGCAGTACGTATTAATCAAAGCCACTAGAATATGTGCACAAAGGGCAACAACGGAGGTTGTGCGTTCGCGGTGATTGATAGTTCGCTGTAAAATGAATCATAAATCTGTACTGAAATGGGTACCACTAATCAGGTACGACGTATGCCAATTAATAATTTATTTAAAGAGGGTGCAGCTATCGGATATGCAGATATACGACAATCGTTAATGGTCTGCCAGAATGATTTAATCATGCTTTTTGGTTGGCTTTTTTACTTACTTATGTTTACAGATGGGTGTGTATTGTTGTTGATTATAGGTAGTCGGCTGAAGTATTCGAGATTTAAAGCTGCTTAATTACTAGACTGAACGTATCAGAAAAAAGTTTGACGTCCGATAGGGAGCTCGTAAAACATTAAGAGGCTGATTTTTTAAAATATTTTGGTATGCTTCATTTGCATAAAGCTTAAGACATTTAACGAAAATTAGAGTATAATATAATGTTCTATGCATGTTGAATCGGATTCACGAAACAGAAAACTGCTGAAATAGTAGGCATTATCTTAATCTTTAAAACCTCAACTATGTAGTAATAGTAGTAATTGTGAAGAGGCTCACAGCCTAGCAAAAAGAGCACTGGTTTCCTTTCGAACTTCCACCTCGAAGAAACTTTCCCCCAACCATCCTAACCACTACGATTGTCACGAAACCCCCCGGACCTGACCATAAAAGTCAGGATAGCTTACCATGCCCGGGTGCTGGCCTTCTCCTCTCGAAGCACCGCCGCTCCAAAGAGAGGAGGCAGCTCCTCGTCCTCCAGACAACCCGAACATTTCGGGTCATCTTCCACTCTGAGCAATATTAAATGCCTTCTTAACCTGAAATGTCTCGTAAGAATCCCCACAAGAGGCACTCTCGTATTAATGTAGAGTTCATCCGGGGATTAGCAATTGCATTTGAGTGCCGCCTGACTGTCGCAGCAGATGTACTCCACCTAGCACGTAACCAACTTCTCCATTGTAGATACCATGAGAAAAGAAAAAGGAAAAGTCCTTTCATACATCTGCAGTTTCCAAATGAACACTTTCCCAGCCGGCTCAACTCTAGCCATCTGCAACCCATCAGTGAAGCACACCAGAGCGTCCTGAGGGAAGTTGATCTCCGATTCCTCCCATTAATCAAAGCTGGGTATTTTAAGAGGGAAAGACCTACTATGTGTCAAACAATCCTCCTGCCGTCATCGCCCTTAAGGACAGCAGTGGAATCTTATCATTCGCGTTCGGAACGATTATTATACGTCCTAAGTCACCAGTGCCTTTCGAATATCCAGAATTTTTTATCCAAATCGGGAAGCTAGATTGTCAGAGTTGATATTGGTGTGGCCCGCATTACACAAGCCAGCGAGTCTCGGAATTCTCTCCACCATCATTTCCACCGTAGTTTTCTCTACAGTTGGGTACCAGATCACATAACCGACTCTCAACCTGAGCACCGCCATGTAGAGCAAGTGTGTGATTCGGAGATTGAGTTTCCGCTGCCCAAGAATGTAGTGAATACTCCACAACACGCTATTCTCACTCCTTATATGCGATATCTCACCACACACTTTACTCCTTCCTCTGTTGAATTTGAATACACACCTCGTGAACACGTTTTCCCCGTTTCAGGTGATTTAGTCATTCCTGCAGTTTCTAGTACACATTGTATTTAAAATAGTGTAATGACGCAACTGGAGATAATAACTGGGGGTTGAGGGTTGTTTATTACACAGAGAAAAAGATTTAATCGCTGGAATTTAATATTTAATTTGTATCGAGCAATTTTACATTTAGATTTAAAGAATTATAGACAATTTAACAAGAATAATGACGATTTTTATTATGAAAAATTTGTCCTTAAGTCGAAATCAAAATTTGTGATACCTGTGTGGTAATGTATAGATAAAACATTTATATGTATTTAATTCATATCCAGGAGTTAAATTCTAAAAATCTTCTCTCTCTTCTCAAATTTATATAATTCTCTAAGGGTTTAATTGCTCTATATCAATTGAAGACTGGATTCCAGTAATGAAAATTAAAATACATGTGTCGAAAACGACCATCAACCTCCAATTTTTATTTTTAATTATAGTAAAATAATTAAATTTTAAATTCAGTAGGTAGTTAATAATGCAGGTTTAATATTATTCTGAAATGGAGATGTGTGACTGTTCTCTATCTTTCATTCATAATAATATGGTCAGTATTTTGCAGCTATTTAAATAATTGAGAGTATTTTATAGTTGCGTATGGTTTCTAGTAAAGCACGTAATTATATCATCTACATATCGAAACCAAAAGAATATTTTTTCTCTTTTTTTTTATCGTTCACCTCCCCTCCTGAGTAGGGATTTTTACCCTTTTTCATATCCTAAGGATATCGGCGAGGATGTCCTAATACCCGTCAACGTTGTCCAAGTGCCGAAACATACATTTCCGTATTTCACAGCACCTTTTCGACAACGCGGTAGTGCTGCCTCAAGCGTTATTGCATTTATGCGAACAACTACTACCTATGTATGTTGCCAGGCCAAATATACTTAAATAACTTGATAAATAAAGTATACCGACCTGCGGGATTGAACCCTCGACCTTCTGCACAGTAGCAAGGTACTATACCACTGAGCTACGGCTGCTACTGCCACTGAAAATTTAGTTTTGAAAAATAATTAGAGTAGACTTAATGATGAGCCCATGACTAGGTCATCTTTCCATTTAAAATTATTATAATTAAAATAATCTATGCTTCTATACAAATTAAGCAATTGTAGTAACTCTTCACGTGTCACTGGGTTTGTATTGTTTTCTAACAGTATTTCTTCTATCGTATTTAGGCATTCTTTACTAGGAATATTTGAAAACATATTACTTACGTCACTTCTGGCAGTTTGTTATGTGCTTTAAATAATGCATATTGTGTTAGTTGAACACGCGCCCATACTAGTACGAGGGCTACCTTTTAAGTTTTTACAAAAACAATAAAAAAAATTTTTTGTACAAATCGTTTTATTGTTTCTCAAAATATTTACCTTTAAGATTTATACACTTTTACATGCTTTCGAACCGATTCTCGAAACATTTTTTCCACTCTGAGCTTGGTACATCAAAAACATGGTTTTGGAAGGATTCAACAGCTTCTTTAGGTGATGAAAATAGCTGTCCATGCATTGTCTTGACATTCGGGAACAAAGAGAAGTCGTTAGGCGATAAATCAGGTGAATACGGGTAACGGGAATTCGATGTTTTTCTCCGTCAAATAATAAATTATTTGACTTGCTGTGTGAGAGCTGGCATTGTCATAGTGAAGAATGATGCGAAGTTTTCTGTTGTTTTATCGATGACTTTTGGCAAGCAAATTGTTATATACCATTCAGCATTAATTGTTCTTCGATCCTTTAAAGCAATGGTTGCAACATGTCGAGTGTAACCAAAGAAACAAGAGATCATTTTCTTGGAAGTGCTTCGCGAACGAATCATTTTTGTTGGATTCGGCTCATCTTAGAACACCCAAACAGTTGATTGTTTGCTTGTTTTCGGCTCTTACGAATATATCCAAGTATTTTTCGTCTCCTGTTACGATCGCGTAACACGAATTTTGCATGTCCTCGGTCGAATTTTTTGAGCATGTCCTTACTCCAATTGAGACAAACCTGTGTTTGAGTTTCGGTCAAATTATGCGGAAATACTTCGGGAATAGATATTTTCCACAGCTAGATATTCATGCAAAATCGAATATACTACTGTTTTCGGCATGCTTAGGATGCCTCTATCTCCCGGTAAGTCACATGCCGATCCTCTTCAATCATGTTGTGCACAGCGTCAATGTTTTTGGAACAAAAACCGATTTTCGTCGACCTTCACCATTCATCGCTGACGGAAGCACGACCGTGACGAAATTCTATAAATCTATTGTAAACAGTCTTTCCTGGTGGTGATTTATTACCAAAAGTTCAACGATGCAGTTTAAGGCATTATTGTTGAGTTCGGCTTTTACTAAAATCGTATAAAATCGTCAATGAACTCTTTACGTGAAATTTCCATTTGTTAGCAAAATTATTTTACAACAATGATAATGTCACATCTCAGTAGCGCCATTTAGTGGTCATTTGTAAATAGATAAAAGGCGGCCCTCGTAGTAGAAATATGACCAAAAGGAAATTTTTTTTATGATTTTTTACATATTTCCATCAATTTATAATTCTTTTTCCTAATTTTTTTTAATGATTGAGAAATGAAGCTTACCGTATTTTTACAATTTTGCGTAATAAATAATTATTCGTTCTTATTTATTTAATTATTGCATAATAAGCCTAGTTATGTACGAACTTAATTACTGACTATCAAAATCAAAGTTCAATTAAAAATCACAAAACAAATGCATTAAATTTTCGAAATAATTATATTAAATCACACTATTAAAAACAAATGTTATCGTAAACACTTTAAGTGGTATAGTAGTATTGTCATTTAAATTAATGTTTTAAACTTGATTGTGGGAATTACCAATTGTATAATCATTCTTATCCTTTGATGCACCTTGTTGCATAAGCTCTTAATTGTGTCACTTTTTTATTCAACTTAAATGATAAAAAAGTTGTTGAACAACTGCATTTTAATTTCAGTTAATTGAATTGTTGCTCAAATACACCAATAAATAACAAGAGCATAGAGTCTCTATATGTATAATACAGTCAGATACCTAATTTACCAAAATTAAAGGCCTATTTATAGAATAAACTAATCAGAATCCGATTATATGTACTCATCGATATTAAGGTTAAGCTGAAAAATTTAATTTCTCCACTAAGCATTTCATTTTCGCTCAAATGCAAAAACAATTAGAAGATTCGAAGCTCCTACCTCACGACAAGCATCGTTTCCAATTTCCGACAATCTGTCTATCGCACTATTACCACGATAACTACCGAAAGAAACGCGATGTCGTTTTCAAATTTTGTGCTCAATTGGTACTGATAGAGAGGAAAAAACCTATATTACTCCAGCGATATCTCTTCATGGGAAGGGAGCGAAATGGGTGAGGAATAAATAAATTTTGTAAAACTTTAATAATAGATTTGATTCAAAGGAAAAAAACAAATTTTAAACACAAACATTTGTAATAACACGGCTACAGCAAAAAGATTGGAGAAATCTGGAAATCGTATTTTTTTTTTCATTATTTTTAATTATAACAGAAATAGTAGGTAAAAAAAAACTGGGTAAGACGCCTTTTTAAATGTTGCCACAGACAAAGGGGACTTACAGTTTAACGCAGGTTCCGAATGGCCAAAGTGAGAGAACTTTACTAGTTATGATATTACGGGTAGCTTGCCACTGCCTTCCCGAGGGAGGCGACCGTCACGTTATAAATTGTATTTTAGTTTATTATTATCATTTTTTTAATTATTTGCCGAGCCGAGATACCATCTCGAATCGCTGGCGTAAAAAGCAGCTTCTATATATCATCATAAAAAAAAACAAGTTCTTACCATTTCGTCAGTTTAAAAAAATATAAATATTACCAACAAAAATAGTGAATCTATTAAAATTGAATATCGATCGGCGATAAAGTGCCTCTTTTTGAAAAGACTGTTCCCCAAAGAGACTTTCGACAGCTGCTTAGTACACTAAAACAACAATGTCCTTCCTACTACCAAGAATGGGGTTGTGGATTTCAAGAGAGGAAGAACCGACATCAATGATGAACACAGTGGTAGAAGATCTGTTTCTGTTTCTATCCAAAAGAATGTTGAGGCTGTGCATGAAATGATTTTGAAGGATCGAGGATTTGGGCTAAAACATATAGAAGACTCTAAATATTTCATACAAACGTGTTTTTTTTTTTATATTGTCCATTGTGATTTGAGTATGAAAAAATTATCAGCTAAATGAATACCTAAATATCTAAACGCCGACCAAAAACAGCTGATAGTCACGAGACCCAAATTAATTCGTAGCCATTTTGAAGAGGATTTACTTTTTGGATTGAATGGTGACTACGGATGAAATGTGGTCTATTGGCAGGATTCAGAGATAAACGAATATTCGAAGGAGTGAAAACATGCTGGCTCAACTAGCCTCAAGAAGCTTCGTTACAGATATCAGAATGAAAAGTTTTCTGAGTCCAGCATGGGATACTTTTTACATATTACTTGGAACACGGCTAAACAGTAACCAAAGAATATTGTTCTTCATTTTTAATTAAAATTCGCAAAACAAAAGACGCCAAGAAAAATTGGCTAAAGGGGGAAGACAATTCGCTTGCTCACAAGTCACTGTTGTTGTATAAAAAAGATACACGGATTTAGACTTTGAACTGATCATCCCCATATGAGCCTGATTTAACTCCCTCGGACTTCTTCAGCAGCATTTAATAGTCCACTCCTGATACCAGTTTATGCCTGCTACCTCTTTGATGTCCATCCATCGTTTTGGAGGTCGCCAAACGCTTCTCTCTTGTAATCTTGGCCTTCATTGTACGATACGCCTTGTCCATCTTGTATCATCCTGTCAAGCTCATTTTAGCGTTACTGTCCGTTTTATACCATCCTTCACTTTTGTTCGTCAACGTATTTCTTCAAAGAGATTATGGTCTCGGAGATTAACACCAAGCATGAGCCTTTCTATTTAGTCCTATGTTGTTCGAAATTTATTTGCTCTATCTGTCAGTATACTCGACTCCAATCCATAAGTCAGAACCAGGAGAACACAGCTATTAAGAACCATAACCTTCAGGTTGATAGGAATGTCCTTGTTTCTCAATATGTTCCCGCATTTTCCTATAGCCGTCCAAGTTATTCGAATCCTTCTGTTAATCTCTGCTTGTTGGTTTTCGGTCCCGAGTTTTATGTTATATCCGAGATATACGTACTCATCAATTATATCGATCACTTTATCCTCGATAGTTTTTGGTGTTGTTCCTTGGGTTATGATTTTGGTCTGTGTTAGGTTCGTTGTTAGTCCTACTTTTCCTGAAGCTGATTTTAAATCTGATATCATTTCTTTAAATTCATTTAGGTCGCTACTAATCAGGACTATATCATCTGCAAAGCGGAGATGGCTGGAACTATTACCTATCCAATACTGAAAAAAAAAACACTTAAAAGGACACAAATTTCACTCAGATTAAGAAGTAATAATTGTTGTCGAAGACTGATTTGCAAACCAAATCAAAGATTTTTTTTGAAAAGTCTAGAGTTATAAAATTATTCGTTGAGTAAACTATGAGTATTTTAGCTTTTGAGATTTACCTAATTTTTCTATACTGGGCTGGATACTTATCAAAACGTCCTTATATTAAAAGATGTAAAATTTGCAATACATGTTTCCTGCATAGCTACGATTACTTTTTATGCACATAAAAACGTCATTGCAAATTAACTGAATTACAATGTAATTTTTCTTGGAATTTCAGACATCCTGCTGACATTACAATATCGTTCAGGATTTGCTATTTGATTAAAATCATAATACTGGCAACAATAAGTTTATTTCGACATTAATATTACCAAGGATTGTGTAGGCAAGTTGTTTTTCAATCCTTGCTTACCTTTAAAATGTATGTCAGCAGAATACAGGGACTTCCATGTCAATCATTGTGATAATGGTTTGTCATAAAATAAAACGTAGCTTTTTATTTCAGATAAAAACCTAACATTTTTATCATAGACGATAGCGAGCTTATTTGTATAGTTAGTTTAATTATGTTTTTATCATTAAAGCATTGCAATAATTGCTAGAAACTTTAAGTATTTATTATAGTTTTTAAGTAATTTTTAAGTGCACAAGTAGAAAACTATATAAGATTAGCCTTATTTTGCTATTTATTTCAACCTCGAAACTAAACTTTTTTACGTAAATTTGATACCAAACTGAAATATAAGCAATTAGTCATATGGGTAGGTAAATACTTAATGACGATATTGCTTGAAAAATGATTTTTTGCAAAAAATGGTTGATATATTTTTCCGTGAAATAGTTAAGTAGACAGGTTGATACGTAATTTTTTAACAGTAAACATGTTTTGAAAAATTATGGTAACTTTTGTCTGGCACATTGTTATTAAGTAGAAATGAGAAAAAATAATATTAATTTAAATTGTGGCAAATTTTTGGAATAAATTACTAATATGAAAATTTGGGCGTCAGATAAAAAAAAAAAGGTCTTGTCATTAGAAAACATTAAATTTGGCATTAGAAAATTTTAAATTAAAGTAATTTTCCGTTATTTCATCCGCCACACGAAGCACTTCCAGGGATCTTTCCGCTCTCTAACCGATAGAGATAACCACTGTTTATTTCTGACAGTACATGCACCATGACTCAGTTTATTGACACTAAAGAAGAAAATTACTCTTTTGTCTGATACAAATCCGACTGTAATAGAAAATTTTACACCCAGTTTAAATATCTAAATGGTTTTTTTATATCACCGACAAATTTTTTGAGACTCTTAGGTAAACTTTAAAAGAAGATGAAAACTGAGCACTCTACTCAGCTTATCTAAAATTATGTAAGTGTGGTTTTTCTTCTATGTTTGGCTTCTGAACTGTACCTTTTTAGCAATTAACTATAATTTGTAAGCGTTCTTATACTCCTTGGTACCTCTTCTTCACGGCAGAGATTTGCTTGTGGCAACGTGTCCTATCTTCATCAGTGATTTCATCAAAATTGCTCAGAAAGAAATCCAAGTGGGACTCAAAGAAATTTGAAAGATATATTTGTATGATCACAATAGTTTACTTACAATATCGCGGTAGTTCAGGAATTTATGATTTCGTAAAAAATTCTACACAACACTCGAATGACCTGACAACCACCGGTACACATCATACTTCTCTCTACTCAAACGCAGAACCTAATAGAGCATCAGGAAGTGTGTTGCAATTTGGCAAAAGAACAGCGTTTAAACTGGCTTTAGAAGAATCAATAAACAATTTATTGTTTCATGTTCATGATCGGGTAGAGCCATAACAGAACAAGTATTGTTACAATCAATTTTCTTCAGAGTGCATATTTTCAAACTCCGTGACTGTTAAGAAAGAAACGCATTTCAGTGTCAATATATAGAAGATTCCAGCTTTTCACTCTAGAGCCTAAATGCCAGATTTTGTTTTGTGAACAAGTTAAAATCCTGAATAAGATCATTTGAATCATTCTAAGTTATAGAATAAGGTTCGTAGCAAAACTTATTTGCTTCAAGAGTAGAATTATCACCCTTCTCATGTTGAACGGTAGCTGCCTCATCTTCCTATTCTTTTTCTTCAGTTAAATGTGCTATGGCACAGAAAGTTCTTGTAATATTATGTTCATATCTCCCTCTCTGTTAAAAATAATTTGATATACTTTTTTGACAAATTAATTATACCTAAAAATATATTTAAAAACACCTAAAATTCCGGAGATGAGATATTTACAAAGTATATGAAAACTGGGGGCTTAAGAAAACTTCTAATAACTGTCTTAAATTCAGCATATATAGTAGGGGTAGATACACTATCAAATTTTTATATGCCAAACATTACGTTCAGAAATATAATCAGTTTCCAAGTGCGATACAGACTGTAACTAGTATCTTTATAATTACTATCAGAGTTATTGTAAATTTTGATTGATTCTGTTTTGTCTGCTTATCGAAATTGGAGAAGTTGATTACTCAATTTATTTCTTTTTCGTACATCTTTCAAGTTCCATATTTCTAGTAGTTCTGAGCTTCCAGTTGTTCCCTAATACAACGAAATACAAGGAAGTAGATTTTTATAAATGATCGCTATTTTTCCAATGCAAGAGCAAATCTATACAAGGTTTTTCAAAGCGTAGCCCACAATTATACTTACTAGAATTGCAGGATATGTTAACGTAAAAAAATCACTGTCATCTTGATTGTCGCATACGTCAAAAAATAGATCCTCCTTTACTGTTTCTCTGAGATCAGCGTAAACGCAATATGTCATAATTGTAGATCCGACTTAGAGAAAACATATCTAATTTTTATCGATTAAAAAAATTTGGTAAAGTTGTTTGCCCGGTACTTCCATTAAAACTAAGTAGTTCTAAAATAAGTGTTTTAGTTAAATCCAAACTTTCTTACATTAAAAAATAATCCAATTCAAACCAGTCGATATTTAAATGATAGGTACTTTATTGTAAGATAATAATAAAAAAAAGGTAAGCAAAGGAAATGCTTCTAAGATATTTACAACTGAAACCTGAAATTTTCTTTCCGGAAAAGTACTACAATTTTGTAATTCCTAAACTCTAAGAATTCCGACAAGGACCAATAATACGATTAATACGAAGCAACTCGTTTAACCCCCCTCCCCTCTCTTTAATCTCTTATGTTGTGAAATATAAATAATTAAATATAATGAAAAATAACACCATAAAGATGTATAACACGATATATACGACGCAACCCTCTTCTTCACCTCATTTACCCTTTATATGTTTGGCTATAAAAAAACTAAGTAGAAAAAATAGCGGGGGAAGCATTTTTTATGTACTAATTGTTCCTGTAATCGAAATTTGGAACAATTGACAATTCTGTGAAGCTAATATAGATGTGTGCCAGAAAAAGCATAAATTACAGTCATTGACCAACTTAAAAACACATGACTATTATAATTTGTTAATCTTATTGTTAAAAAAAAATTACATTTTCCTCAAATTTCTAGGTCCCAAAAACTACAAAAAAACGTATACGAGGGCTACCTTTTAAGTTTTTACAAAAACAACGAAAGAAAAAAAAATTTTGATAGTAGTCATTTTTTCTCAAAATATTCGTCTTTAAGATTTATACACTTTTGCATCCGTTCGAACCAATTTTCGAAACACTTTTTCCACTCTCAAACTGGTACCTCAAAAACATGGTTTTGGAAGCATTCAACGGCTTCTTGAGGTGATGAAAATCGTTGTCCATTTTTTTGACATTCAGGAACAAAAAGAAGTCGTTAGGCTTCTAGGTGAATATCGGAAATGAGGCATTAATAATTCGATGTTTTTTTACATCAAATAATCAATTGTTTGACGTGCTGTGTTACAGCTGGCCTTATCATGATGAAGAGTGATGCGAAGTTTTCGGTTGTTTTTCCTGATTTCATTGATCCGATTTACTCCAATCATGTTGAGCACAACATCGATGTTTGTTGGCAAAACAACCGATTTTAGTCGACCTTCACGAAATTCATCGCTGACGGAAGCACGACGATGATGAAATTCTGCAAACCAATTATAAACTGTCTTTTTTGATGGTGATTTATTGCCAAAAGTTGAACGAAGCGATTCGTGGCAATGTTGTTGAGTTAGGCCTTTACTGAAATCGTAAAAAATCGTCCAACGGAAACCTTCACGTGAAACTTCCATTTGTTCACAAAACTTTTTTTTAAACGCTCATTGCAAACAAACTACTCGGCAAATTTTTAAGCTGCCATCGTTTTAATAATAACAAATGTCAAATTTTACAACAGTGGTAATGTCACATCTCACTAGCGCCATCTAGTGGTCGTTTGTAAAAACTCAAAAAAGCGGCCCTTGTAACTCAATATATACGAACCAACTGCTATAAACACAGCCTCCCACCTTTTCAGCCCTTTAAAAGTTTGCCTATAAAAAATAAAAAACTAGTTTTATTATGTCAATCAAAAATCAATAAAAATTCTCATAATGATTTAAAAAAAAATAATTGGCCTCCACCCTTTTCACGCAGAGCAATATCCCCTAAAATCTATGGATTTCGTCCTTTCTTCCGGTACCAAATCTCACCGATACCTCAAGTCGTTCGAAATTTATCGTGCTAACAGACCGACAGAGAGACAATCCGAGAGACCGACGGAAATAGGAGACTTTCCTACTTCAAGTATTCTATTTGTACTAGCACACGCGCGGTCAGGAAATTCGTTTGGTTATACTAGTGTAAATGAAAGAAGCAATTCGTGTCATTATTGAATCATAATCATCATCATTAGCTTATTCCATCCATTGTCGGATATAAGACTCCCCAAGTTGTCTCCAATGAACTCTGTCATCTGCCGTTTTTTGCGTCCAAACGTGTCCTGCTAATCTTTTTATGTCGTCCGTCCATTTATCTGTGATCTACATCTTTTATGTTCTCTAGACCTCCATTCAACCATACAGCGTATCCATCTGTTACGTTTGTACCGTTCCACTTTTGCTTTTTTCCACGAGTGATCTAATTGTTTGAAGATGGTCTAAAGTGCTGTAACCCCGTCTAAATCCCGTTTGTTCACGTGGTTAATCACTGTCTAATTTGTTCGTTAATCTATATGTCATGATTCTAATGAAAATTTTGTATAGTACCGATAACAGGTTGTTGGGTCTGTAAATCTCCAATTTAATTTGTTCCCCTTTTTAAAAATACACACCATTACCGCGTTTACTGAAGGTGTTGGTATTTTACTTTCTATAAGGCACCTGTTAAATAGAGCTTGAAGGGATTGTATTATCGATGCCACTACATACCATATCATTTCTGTAATTATTTCATCGTCCCTTAGTTCTTTGTTCTTGTGCATATATTGTATGGCGTTCATTATTTCATCCGTTGTTACATCAGAAATTTCTGCAGATCCCACATTTCTTACTATCACTCTAATTCCTTCTGCTTTCCCGGGCAGTGCTGCTATTTTCGTCTCATTTATTGTTTGACAATATTTTTCTGTAGTTTCCTTTATTTCTTGGATTTGTGTGATATCTTGGTAATCGTTATTTATAAGTTTTTAAGTTAGTATTCTTGCAGATTATACTATAGTCGGTGGGAAACACAGATTAGTCTAGAGGGAGGCGTTCTCCATATAAGAGAGTTCCTGAAAAAGATGATACGAGAAGTGAACTTCATATGAACATAACTTAGTGTGACGTGCATAGAACGTAACAAATGTAGAATACATTTGGAAGCCGAGCCTCACATATGGGACTAATATTACATTAATCATACATTTGGGGTTGCTTTTTAATGGATGTAATAGTGCTATAATTTTTTGATGGTTGCAATCCATTAATTTCGGTTATTATGTTAAATCTGCATTCTTTTTAGATGTCTTTCCTTACATATTACTGAGTAATGTATTATAATCCGTCAAAATTGAATTATTCTTCTAATTTTTTTTCTACATGAGGAAAATATTCTAATAGACAAATCTTACTATATCACTAAATAGCATCTTTATTATTATCTGTCAACTAAGTAAATAACTTCAGGGTCTTGCCTGGAACGAAATTTAAAAAAAAAAAACACAAAAAGAAGCTAGAAGGATCAACTGAACTTAGAAAAACTTATAGTTCAAAAATATAAGAAATAGAAGTTACGAACAATGATCTATATGCAGAATAGAAGGCCGGAGCGATTAGGGACATACACTACCGTCAGAAAGTATTTGCTCACCCAGAAATTTTAATGTAACTGCCAAAATTTAATACCTAATTAAAGCTTTTTATTATATTAGGTAAATTTAATTGTTCTTAACAGGTGTCCATCATAAAATTGTTTAGATAAGCCTTTTTGGTGAAATCACAAATTAAAAATCAATTAGAACAAATTTCCAAGTTTTGCGTGATAATCGTTTTGAGACGATTTCTGAGAATTCCAGTAGAAGTAAGAACTCATTTCAAGTTTCTAGGGATTATGGAAATTCCTAGTGACATTTTATGATAAAAACTATGCTATAAATACCATTACCCTTTTGGAAATTAACTATTCGTAAACAGTACTTTGTCATTGATACAGGCTCAATTGTTTTGTGAAAATGCCAAAAACGAAAGAAGTTTCAGTTGAAAATCAGGCTCTGATAATTGCGAGACATCAAAATGGTCACTCCAGTCGACAAATCGCGAGTGATATGTGAATGCCAAGGAGAACGGAAATTTTCTGCGGGACATGGAATTCCAACCAAAAACTTTCAGAAAGCTGAAGACAGAGCTATAACAATGTCCAGCAGAAATCACGGTTCAAGTAAACCTGGAGCGGCCCATCCCCATCAGCGTGACAACCGTAAAGAACAGGTTAGCAGAAGGTGGACTACACGAAGAGTTGCAGTGAGGAAACCACTTCTTAGACAAGTGAATAAACGAAAACAATTAGAATGTGCCCGAGAACATGAAAATTGGACATCAGAACAATGGATTTCCATCCTTTGGAGCGACGAATATGTTGGAAACCTGTCAGTTGCCTACAATAAAACATGGTGGAAATTCAGTAATGGTTTGGGGTTGTTTTGGCAACGGTAAAGTTGGAAAAATCTTTAGGATAGAAGAAAATCATGCGAAAAGGGGACAGAGAGAGAATCAAGAAATTTTGCTAACTCAAATGCTTCCTTCTGGAATAGATATTTTTCAAGGGAAATTTATTTTTCAGCATGACAACCACTAGGGTCACATTCTGCTAAACAAATTAGAGAACTTTTGGACTAGTGGAAATCCGATGACGTCCTGGAAGTGATGACTTGGCGTACACAATCACAAGTGTGTTCAAAAACTCAATCCAATATCAGAAAATCTCTTTTATAAGCAGAATGGGTTAAAATTACCAAAGAAACTACTGGAGAGAATGCCGAAACTCTGTAAAGCGGCAATTAAAAACAAAGGAGGTCACATAGATGAGAAAAATTTTGGTACATCATGAATATTTTTCTGATTTTCTAGACTGTAAATTATGTGAAAATAAATAATAATTCATTAAAAGTAAAAAAAAAAAAAAATATTATGTGGGTTTTTGTTGTCTTGGAAATGAAATAACTAGGTGGGCAAATACTTTCTGACGGTAGTGTATATCTCCTACCAGGACTTCAAGATAAGGATTACTCTTTATCTGACGTTTAATAATATTTTTTATCAATATGGAAACCAAATACCTAAAGAGTGGCCGTAAAATTAGCCCGTTTTTGTAACAAGGTCTAAAATTTAAGCTAGGCCATACTTTTCATTTTTTTTTTATTTAGGGGTAACTACTCTCTATTTTAAGGATTAAAAGGGTAAAAATAAATATGTTTTTTAACAAAAAATAAAAAAATATTCATGAAAATAGGTCACTTTAATTATTTACATATTCTTTACCCAATACCGTGTAACCAATCAAAAACCATCCTCTAAAAGGGAGTCACAATTAATAGGGGATTCTGCCATACTCACAAATGTGACTCCCAAGACTAGAAAAAAGAATACAAAGAAATAATCCAAATACTGAAAATATAGCGCTGGACTTATACGTCTCCCAAACTTATCGCTAAGCGATAACCACACCCTAAAAGGGGATTGAAATTCATGTTGGTGCTATTTTAACCTAAAAAAAAGCTTTTAATTTTAGGAAAAAATCTTTTTATTTTCACACATTTAACTTTTAACCCCCAAAATAGATGGCAGTTACCCCTAAATAAAAAAAATCGAAAAATATGTCCCACTAAAATTTTAATTAGCTTTAATTTAACTCCTTTTACGTTCAGTTTGCTTTTTTGTCTCCAAGTTAAGAAAGTTGCAAAAACGGGCTAAAATTACACTTTTTTGGGGTTACTCTTTAGCAAATGTAGCAAAACAACAATGTATTCTGTTAATTTTTAATTAAATCTGAAATTTTTAATTGCCAAACACATTTATGTAGTTTTCGAAATTAATTAGGCAAATAAAAAACCTCATCCACGTCAATTTATATTTTATTAATGAATAAAAGATAAATATCGTGCCATAAACGTGTGAGAGACGCGTGCTGTGCCGGAAGTGTCCTGAAATCGTGTGGATTTACCCTCATGTCGGTAGGAGCGTCAGCCGCTTACTAGGACTTCCGTTCGTGTGCATTTTCATTAACGTTATTATTATCATCGTTGTTCATATTACACTTGCAGTCGGTAAAGCATGAAGAGTTTTTATATTATCACCTTCGTATTATTTTACTTTAACTGGTAATTTATTTTATGTTAACTACGGTTTCTTACTATTTTCTACACCTTATTAACGTAATATGAGAACTCGTCACATTGTCTTTTATTAAACATGAAGTAAAATTAAACTTATATAATTTATATAAGTACGCTATAGAATAATAGACTTCTAAATGGTACTAACACAACAACTTACCATCTAGGACATTTGTAAAATTAACAGAAACAAAATAATAATACACAAAAAATAACACAAATTTACAGTCTGTCCTTTAACGAAGGAACATACAAGTTAGAAATTTCACAGTTTGAATAAAAATTATTTGACTTCCGTATCATGCATTCCACAGAACTGCTTAAACCATAATACGCTTCTTGGGTGAGTCGAAGGACAGCTGTTTTTGTCTTGTAAGACTTAATGGTACTAACAATAAAATCAGACATAACAAGACCCCACAGTTAATAATACCATTGATTAAAATAAATATAAAAAGAGTCCATCAAACAGTCCAGACTTTTAAAATCACATACAGAAAGTCTCGTTTCATGCGATAAATTAACATAGAAAATTTATTTTGAATTTTTTTAGTCTAGCTAAACAACTAAGCACTATTCTAATATACGAGTACTAAGTACTAAACTAAACAGAAGAGTAAACGCCTTTTATAAATCCACCTATTTTAAATACCTTTAAAATAATAATATCATTGTGCAAATTAAAAGAAAATTTATTTATCAAAGATAACGTCAAGATAATTAATAAATCTTACTCTGTCATGATTTACAGAACCTTTGGCTCTACTCTAGCCTTAGTGGATATTTATAAAAACTGGTAATTTTACACATGAAACTATTAGTCTTTAAATTTATGACTACACTTCTCCTTCTTATACTTTTTATAGATCTGATGATCTATTAATTCCGAAGTTGTGCGATTTCTTGAAAGGTAGCTTGCCAAGTCCTAAACCTTGAAAAAGGTCTGCCTCATGGATTCTGGGGGAGGCAAAAACTCGTTAAATTTACCACCAAACAACAAAAGATCTGACAATCGCATATTCCAGCCACTTTATATAGCAACATATAATATAAGAACTCTGTCAACAGATGAAGAGCTAATAGAATTGGAAGAGGAATTTAAAAACATTAAAGGGGATATAATAGGTGCAAACGAAGTCCGTAGAACTGGAGAGGACCAAATCATATTGAACTCCGGAAACTTTCTGTATTAGAGGAGTCAACTTCTTGATAAATAAGAAATATGTTAACCAAATTATTCAAATCAGGAGTTCGTCCGAGAGTCATATATCTGATAATCCAACTGATCGGCGACTTCAATGCCAAGATTGGAAGCAGTGAGGACGAAGAGGAAACTGCTAGGAGATCGAAACGAAAGAGAGATGACACTAATAGATTTTCTACATCAAAATAATTTATATGTAAGAAACACCTTCTTCGAAAAGAACAAGAACAGAAAATGGACATGATGGCAAAACAAAAAATGCAGTAAATTTCATAATCAGTGACAGGAAAGACATTATCCAAGACATAAGTGTCCTAAATAGATGTTCAGTTGGGAGTGACCATCGCATTGTGAGAGCAAAAGTGTTTATTAACATTAAGCAGGAAAGAAACATGATTCTTAAAAGAAACCATAAAAAAGATCGCAAGTTTCTTGGAATACAATGAAGATACAGCAGTTGATGACATATTTGAAAACTTCAAAAATAGTATAGAAAATACCATTGACAAAACTTGCTCAAAAACAACAAAAAGGACAGAAATTAAATCAAAAAGTAAAACAGCTAATGAAGCAAAAGAGAGAAATTTTAGATAAGACTACAGATGAATACGGAACTATAAATAGAGAGATATGGAGGGAAATTAGAAAAGTCAAAAGACAAAAAATGCAGAGGAAATTAAAAACGTTGTAGAACAGACTAAAAGCTTAAAAGTCTTGAGAAGGAAGAACACAATGGGAAGGAAAGACAAATGCAAGATTAAAGACATGCATGGTAATGTAATAACAAACAAAAGAGATATTTTACAAATCATCGAATTATTTTATCAACAATTATATACCTTATAAGATAAAAGAACAAAATCAACATATCAAAAATCCTAAATCAGGGGTCGGAGGATATCCCAAACATCACAGAAGAAGAAATCACATCAGCCTTTAAGGACATGAAAAATAACAAAGCTCAGAGTGAAGACAATATTGTAACAGAGGCAATTAAACAAGGAGGACAACAAATTACCAAATTACCTACCTATTAGCCTCCTGAGCCATGTATACAAGTTATTCACGAAAATACTTACCAAACGTCTAGCAAATAAATTCGAGTTCTTCCTTTTTAAAGAATACGCAAGTTTTCGCTCGGGATATGGAACAAACGACCATCTGCTAACAGTTAAAATCCTCATTGAAAAATGTATAAAATATAATAAGCCACTTGTACTCATATTTGTGGAGTTCGAAAAAGCTCTCGATTCTGTAAATCAGCGGAAACTTTTAGAAGCGCTTGCTGAGTGTCGTGTTTATCATCGATATTCCAGTGTAATTAAATACATATATGAAAATGCCACCGCTCATTTTAAAACACAAACTAATCAATCCACCAGCAAATTTCGAAAGAGGCGTGCGGCAGGCTGATATGCTCTCATCCAAGCTTTTCGTAACACTTCTAGAAAGTATTAAAAAATCAATAAACTGGGAAAGAATGGGACCTAACATTGACGGTGAAAAAGTTAAATTACCTCTGTTTCGGTGACGACATTGTCTTAATAACAGACAAAATACAAGAAGCACAAACTATGCTACACATGCTTCAGGAAGCTTCAGGAAACGTTGGTCTAAAAATCAATATATCCAAAACCCAGTTTATGACAAATAACAATGACAATATAAATACCTGGGACATGAGATCAGCATAGGACGAGATAACCAAACACATGAAATTCAGCGGCGAGTAGGTCTCTCCTGGGCTGCATATGGCAAACTGGCCTACGTATTCAAATCTAACCTTCCTATGTGTTTAAAAAGAAAAGTATTTGACAGATGCATACTCCCCGTTTTTACGTACGGAGCCGTACTCTCACAATGACGAAGAAAAACATCAATAAAATCATGTCATGCAACGAGAGATGGAGAGTCAATATTAGGCGTTACTCTTAGCGATCACATCCCAAAATCACATTTCAGGAGGAGAACGGGGGTATAAGACAAATTCATTCTACATCTTAAATGGAACTGGGCTGGGCATGTTGCTAGATTTAAGGATGGGCGATAGACAAAAACAATCATAGAATGGCGACCAAGATCCGAAGCCTATCGGAGTAGAGGTATACTACCAAGTCGATGGACTGATGATTTGAAAAGAGTGGCTGGAAATTGGATACGAGCGGCCCAGAACAAAGAAGAATGGAAAGACTTGAAGGAAGCTTTCGTCCAGCAGTGGAGAGTATAAGCTGATGACGATAATAAGATTGCCAACTACCTCTCCATCTTTTTCGTGGTCTCCACGATGAACGTTTGCCTGCTGATTTTCCTTCCAGAGCGATCCTTGGTAGTCGTCTTCTTTATCTTCTCCATCTTTCTACGTCTTGCACGCCACATTGTTTCCTGATATCAGTATTTCGTATCTTATCCCTCCTTGTTTTACCAACTGTCACTCTTAGGGTTTTCACTCCGGTGGTACGTAGCATACGTTTTGTTTTATTGATGTCTGCTCATGATTCTATACCGTAGAGTGTTATGATTTTGATACAAGTCTTGTATACTTTAACGTATTCGCATGTATTGATTAGTCCATATAACATTTCTTAAGCAGCCTAAGATAACTGCTACTTTATTAATTAATCCTTTAAGGTCTTTAACTGCATCGTGATAGCTTGAAAGGTACACACCAAGGTATTTGAACTGGATTAACTGTTCTATGGGTTTATCTTCAACCAGTTTGCACCTGATGGGGTATTTGGCAATAATGATACGTTTGGTCTTTTCAATAGACATGCTAATATTAAGCTGTCGACAAACTTGATAAAACTTAAAAAGCTGCCTCTGTAGATCGTTTTCACTTTCGGCGATCAGAGCTGCATCGTCTGCGTAACAAACTATACCATTTCTGTTATTAGTCATTCTGTATCCCATTCCTAGTGACCCGACGTCTTGTTATTTTGTCCATTACTAGACTGAACAAAAACGGACTGAGACTGTCTCCTTGTCTAATTCCTCCTGGGGTTGGCATATGCCCTGGAGTGTTTTCGCTTGTTTTAATTGTCGTCATATTCAAGTTCTTTATGACTTCACAAGGTTTGTAGGTGTTTTTTCTGTAACAACGTCTGTAATACGTCATTGAGTCGGACTTTATCGAAGGCTTTAGTTAAGTATATGATGCATACTTACGCTGACGTATTGTACTCTATTGTCCAATCCCTGGTGCCCTTGTATTCTTTAATGTCTTTGTTCTTATTGTTACTTTTATTGTCTCAAAGCTCGCTTTAGATTCTGTTCTATATTCCTCCATGTCGTTAGTTTCTTCGGAACTATTAGTTTTTAAATAGTTATGATTACTACTCCATTTGATAAATTTGTCAGGATCAGATTGTGGACAATTGAGTTTATCATTGACAATATCATGAAATTGAGGGTCCTCAAAGCCAGATATGACATCATTAAGAAAGAGTAAAAAAGTATAGGTCTATATATGAGCCCTGTGATACTCTCGACGTCACAAAGACTTCCGGAGAAACAGAACCTCACACGACCGCACCAGTTCCCAAAACCCCAGTTTTGAACTGTAATATGGAATAGTATATGCTGTCAAACTTTCTGAGATCTATGTAAATGAAGTCTATTGACTTTCCGGCGTCCGTCAGTTGAGAAAATGAAAGTTCTGGTAAACCGCATTTTTTCAGGAAAAATCTTCTACTGATTTCTATACTACTGGTTTCTTTAAATTTTTTCAGTAAGCTCGTAACGGCAGCACAATGTGGAGTTTCATCAGGACCTTTCAATGAACACTGCGACTGTCTTTCAAACTTTCTTGTTATTATTCACACAAATTTTAATAATTTCAATTTTTTTCTGTGAGGGCATTCAAAAATCGCTGTCCCCCTACCTTATCTTGAAAAGCACTGATCAAAAAATTTTGAAAAAAGTCTGGAATATTCTCCATGGGGTATAGATTGAACGAAAATTATCACGAGTGCATTACCTTTAATAATTTATCTGGTATATAAAAAAAAGCAAAAATTTCAAGGTCATCGGTTTTCAGTAAAGATTGGAAACAAACTTTGTTCAAAACTCATTTAGGGTGTGTTTTGTGAAGTCACTGATCATTTTATACCACCGAATTGTTTTTTTTTTTAAAGCAATTAACGTACGGAACACTAATTGTGCAAGTTCAACTTGCACTTGCCGGTTTTTTATATTGCAATATACATTGTATTGCATAATACTATTCCATATTAGTGAAGAAACAGTTCAAAACTGGGGTTTTGGGAACTGGTGTGGTCGTGTGAGGTTCTGTTTCTCCGGAAGTCTTTGTGACGTCGAGAGTATCACAGGGCTCATATATAGACCTATACTTTTTTACTCTTTCTTAATAATGTCATATCTGGCTTTAAGGACCCTCAATTTCATGATATTGTCAATGATAAACTTAATTGTCCACAATCTGATCCTGACAAATTTATCAAATGGAGTAGTGATCATAACTATTTAAAAACTAATAGTTCCGAAGAAACTAACGACATGGAGAAATATAAAACAGAATCTAAAGCGAGCTTTGAGAGAATAAAAGTAACAATAAGAACGAAGAAATTAAAGAATGCAAGGGCGCCAGGGATTGGACAATAGAGTACGATACGTCAGCGTAAGTATGCTTCATATACTTAACTAAAGCCTTCGATAAAGTCCGACTCATTGACGTATTACAGACGTTGTTACAGAAAAAACACCTGCAAACCTTGTGAAGTCATAATATTATGCAAAAAATGTAAATTTCCTGACAGGGAAACACAAAAACAGTAAGTAATGAACGTGAGTTTTAATTTACATTGTTGTATTGGCTAGCTAACCCAATAAATATTAGATTGAAGTAAAAAAAGAACAATCAATTGATAATTACTTTTGAAGTTTATTTGCAACTTAAAAAACTTATTTTTACCCTTAAGTAAAACTTGACAAGGCCAGTAAACTGACACATTTTAAAACACTTGAGGACGTTTTTTCTTGTAAAACATCGCATTTGGATGCAAATTATTAAATTATTTCTCCTAGTTATCAAAAAAAAAACAAAAAAATGGTCCTAATTAACATCAAAGCAAGAGAAAAAGTTCGACAAAAAAATTGAAAGTTTTTAGCTAGATAAAGGATTTTTTTATTTAGTTGATCAAAACAAATATAGTTCTAAATGATATATACATACATACATATATATATATATATATATATATATATATATATATATATATATATATATATATATATATGTATATATATATTATATATATATATATATATATATATATATATATATATATATATATATATATATATATATATATAT
>CM032447.1:78369226-78639620 GCA_019049505.1 Pachyrhynchus sulphureomaculatus | reverse complement strand
ATATATATATATATATATATATTATATATATATATATATATATATATATTATATATATATATATATATATATATATATATATATATATATATATATATATATATATATGTATATATATATATATATATATATATATATATATATATATATATATATATATATATAATATATATATATATATATATATATATATATATATATATATATATAATATATATATATATATATATATATATATATATATATATATATATATATATATATATATATATATATATATATATATATATATATATATATATATATATATATATATATATATATATATATATTGTGTTGTTTCTCTTTCTCGACCGTAATAAAGATTATGAGGTGAAAAGTATCAGGTCAGAGGTCTATGTAGTAAAATTATTCTTTCTTACCCGTTACGCAATCGCTTGTATGTTGAGTTAATCTTTGTTTAAGCCAATATGATCTTCGTCCAATATAACTGCCCTCGCAGTCCAAGCAAGACATTTTATATATTACATTGTTTGCTATACATAAATGGTGTCTTTTGTTTTACACGACTAAATAAATTCCTATTACATATTGATTATATCTAGCTGTTTTTATGTCAGCGTAGTCTTTAAAGGTCGAGATTATCTTGTCCGTCAGACCACGTATGTAGGATAGTTTTTTGTATTGGATTTCATGTCTTACTTCTTCCGTGCGACCATCAAAGATGTTGGAATTGAAAATCAATCTATTTGAAATATGCCTAGGATAACCATTATTGCGAAAATATGGCACAGTTTTTTTCAATTGTTTTGTAAAAAAGTCTCGTCACTAATGTGAATAACTCTACGCCTCATTGCCACCACCGGATTATACTTTTGACAAACTGGATCATTTAAAAAGAAATTTATAAATCTTTTAGAAGCTGTAGTTTTCTGATACCAATCCAATATGATATGAAAACGTCTAACGTGAGCTGCACATACTCCGCCGGCATCCAACAGACAATATCATCCACATATTTATAAATGAATGGAAGATGAAATGGCACACCTGACCACTGTACACACACCGATAATAATAAAAAAAATAAATAAATAAATAAAAGAAATAAAATAATATTTAATATTAATTCTAAAGAAACACCCTAGGTCGAAGTGTGTATAGTTGGTCTAGTTGTGTGATGTTTTGTTTTCCTTTTGTGTCTATTTAATTCTAGTTGGTAAGTTCATGTTGTATGTTTTTAGCGATCTATGTGTGTTTGACGGTTTTAATTTTAGTAATACTCCTGATGAAGCCGAGAAGTATTGGCGAAATATACAGTTTTAACCAACAAAAGAATAATTTTTCTACATAGAGATATATACCTTTTTACCTCATACATATATTATATATATAAATATATATATATATATATATATATATATATATATATATATCTATATATATATATATATATATATATATATATATATATATATATATATATATATATATATATATATATATATATATATATATATATATATATATATAATATTCTTCTTCTTCAAGTGCCCTATCCATTTCGTACGTTGGCTACTGACCTGATCCTATTGGCGGCGCTTCAAAACAGTTAAACAGACGTAAGTCCGAACCATTGTCTTAAGTTATATAGCTAAGAATGTCTTCTCCCTGGACCTGGTTTTTGTATCTATCTTTCCATGTATTACTAACTGTTAGAATCGGTATTTACTACCATATGTCCCATGCGTGACCAAAATATTCAAGCTTTCGCCCTTTAATTGTGAGTGCGATTTCTTTGTCATTGCCTATTCGGCGCAGAACTGATAAGTTGGTGATATGTATTTGGTCTTCGAAATCATCAGCATACGACAGTACACCCTCATCTCAAAGGCTTCAACTTTTTGCATTAGGGTTTCCGTCATTGTCCACGATTCTACACCGTATAACAAAACAGGGAATATCTCGCATTTAGTTAATGTAACTTTTAGTGTTAGTGACATATATATATATATATATATATATATATATATATATATATATATATATATATATATATATATATATATATATATATATATATATTTCCAAGCACACCTTTTTTATGATCTTTAACCTGCTGACTTCGAATTTTTATGTTCCTTGTTGATATTGGGATATCGTTTCAAAGTTATGGTCAGATTTTAGCCACTTTTTGGTCCGAAATGGCCGTAAATTAAAAATGGTGTATTTAAAGATATTACTCTTACAACCAATGTACCATATATATAATTTTTAATAATTAAAATGTCTAAAAACTTATCTAATTTTCTTATTATAAATTTGGAATTACCAATTCAGTACACTGAAATTTCATTAGAGAAAAGTTATAATAATATACCATTACATGTTATTGTTGTTACACTAAAGCCTGTATACCTAATTTTAAATTGCAGTGCTTTTTAAATACACCTATTAGGTAGACATCGATTTGGAAAATTTTATTTGTAAAACTGATAATTTACCAACCTATTTACATATGTACGATGGCTTCCTGATATACACATATATATTAAATTAAATAACCCTGGAACCCGCTTTTAAACAGACAAAATGTAATCCGGCCAAATGACATTCTTTCTGACTTAATTATTATTTTAAATTGATTATCTGGAGGTCAATGCTTGATTTTTTTAAATAAACAAGGTTAAAATCATCAACATTATGTTCAAAACATGCGGGCATTATCTTCGTGAAGTTCATTTTGATTTAAATATCCTAAAAAGCATTTGTACTTGCCACGTATTTGCGACGACAATTAGGGTTAAAATCGAAATATGGCTGCCCACTATTTGCGAAAATCGCATTTTTTTTTATCTTCATAGCTATCTCTGCGCCGTTATTTTGTAGGAAAGCAAACATATTTCCAACAATACCTTTCAAAACAGATAATTGATCCCACCAAATTCTATTGCCTCTTTTGATTGATGTTAATCCAGCCAAATTACGGTTAGTTATAAACATTTTCTCCACGCTCTTTTGTTTACAGTATTGTAAAATGACATTTTTTCTTAATTACAAATACCCATATAGGTTACATTTTTAAACTTATACATATATATAATGTCGCAAAAGTAGGTAATTTTTTTATGAGACAGATTTGATAGATAGATAACTTTTACTATTTTGCAAGAAGGTTTTGTTATTATTGTACGGTTATTTCATGGATATGGAGACGTTAAATAAAGTTGCGGCAACTTGTTGCTGCAACCGATCGCATCGAGTTGTATTAATATCAAAAAATTTTTTTAATGAATATAAAAACAAAGCTGAATATATTTTTAAAGAACTAAATGACCATAAAATATGTCTTTGAAAAAATATACAGATATTTTTATAATGCCGACAAGCAATTACGTTCCGCAAAAAACTGAATATTTTTCACCAAAAGATTCTTGATCTCGTTAGAAAATAAGTCTGTAAACGCCGATGGCTACATAAATCTTAAAAAAAAAACAGCTTCATTTTTTCCTACAACTTAACAACCGATAATATAAACTTAAATAAAAAAAAAATAATATGAAAGGGAGACATTAACGCATGTTAGTGAGTAATCAATGAATTTTGACATCAACAAGAAAATGATTAATTGTATATACATATACTTCTTATGTATGATGGCAGTTTCCAGTGAAATAAATAAATAATTCCGTTGTAGTTGTAATAAATATTTTTATCCTCTTGTCACAGTATTCCAATATTAGGCATTAATTTGTTGTCACGAGATGTAGGATCATTTATCACAGCAGTTGAGTAAAATATAGTATTATGTCTCTGGAAATTCTCAAGTATGTAATTTTTAAGAGTAGTGGCCCAAGTAAATTAAAAAAAAAAAAGAAGAAAACAGTACATTTTTCTTAACTTTACTTAAAAAAGCGGGAAATAAGGAGTAAAATAACTTAGTTTGTTGACTTGTTAAAAATTCAGACTTTCACACATTTCAAAGTAATATGAAGTAATACAACTATACACAGGATGTATCGCCACTACCCCAAACACTTTATTTTTGCACTCGATGCGCATTTCGCTGACCATGTTAGCTTCCTCATGGGCGATGATACTCAATCATCGCTCCTGATGAAGCTAACATATTAGAGAAACGCGTGTCGAGCGCAAAAATAAAGTATTTAATGTAGTGCTGATATATACTGAGTAGTGTCAAATAATTCAAGATATAAAGGTTATCATGACTCACTTTAAAAGGTAAGAAAGTATCGACTATTTTGGCCCTTAAATTCACCAAAAATATTACTGGATAATATAACATATATATAGTATGTCCTATTATTATCTAGTCAAATTAAGGACTGCAGTATTCATTATTATTTCGATTTTAGAAACCAAACTTAAAAAAATATTGTTATATGTAAAAGCACTAAGATTAATTAATATGTGAGTTACTTCAAGAATTTAAGTATTAATAATAAATATTTCCCGATTTGTTCATTTCGGGAACATTTAAAAATCGTTGAACCAATCTTAAATAGATCCTGGGTGAGGGTTATAGGCTACATTTTATCTCAAATATTTAGAAGGGGGTTAGGCCCCAAACTAGAGAACCGCTTTTATGAAACAGATTTCAAAGATAGAATCATATGGGTATCAAAATTATTACTTGCATTATCTGGGGGTTAACAGTAAGCTATACAAGAACTCAATATCTGTGTATCGGTGGAGAACAGGGAAGCCTTATTTTAAATGATGGTCAAGTGAGTGGTGCGTGTGATCATTATATCTATCTAGGAACAAGAATAGATACGGAAAGCAGAACAAAACAAGAAATAAAAGATAGAATCAATAAAGGATAAGCGTCATACAACACCTGAACTGGTCAAAAAACACTTCAAAAGAAAAGAAGCACTACATCTCAATGTGATTTTTAAAAGTGCTATATTCTACCGCTACGAAGCGTGGCAGTTATCCCAGAGTTTAGAAGAGAAATTTCTTGTTCTCGGCGAAGATCTACTGGAGTATCAAGAGTGGATAGAATCAGAAATGAAAGAATAACAAAGATCATGAAGGTAACAAGAACGATAATAGATGATATTCAACAAAAACAATTAGTCTGGTACGGGCACATAGAAAAAATGACAAAATGGCACATTCCAAAACTAGTTCTAAAACGGATACCTCTAGAAAGAAGAAAAATGAGAAGACCGAAAAGAACCTGGATTGGCGGAATCCAGAAAGCCATGTCGGAGAGAAAGTTAAGACCAGGAGATTGGGAACATAGAAGAGGATGGCGACTGGGAACCGGAAGACGTAGAACGCTATGAAACTTACATTATCTATAAAGAGTGTGCATCATAATAACTTTCCATGGATTTGAGAACCACCAACAGCAAACTACTACTTATACGAGTGATATTAGGTAATATAAGTACTAAAGTCACTAGAGGTAATATGGGTACTAAAACTATTACTCATAAAACTCATTTACAGGATGGTGACACACCACAACTTTTTGTTACATTTCTACAAATTATCTTAAAAATGAATTTTTACTTTAGATCACACTCTACTACTTCTATATATGAAATTAAGTTTCATACGTTATGACATTTAAAGATAAACAACACATTAACAGGGCGCTACTTATCAGTGTCTACTAAATATTCTGTTAAAGAAGATCCAATCTCCTTTATAATTCTATCTTTTAAGGGTTTATTTGATAAAGTAATTTATTAAATCATAGTAAATACTATAATCTAATAAAAATAATGCTCCGACTCACGGTATATATGTATGTATGTATGTGTATATATATATATATATATATATATATATATATATATATATATATATATATATATATATATATACATTCATGGAATTAAAAAATGGAAACAAACATCTCATTATCTCAGAAACTGTTGCTCGAAGCTGCATTTGCCAACAAAGCTTTTTTAGACAGGAGAAAGCAGAAAATACAAATATTTAATTAAAAATATCATACAAAGTGGTATAAAAAAGTTATGACAATTTAAAAGTATACACAGTGCAATAAGTGACGCCCCATAAAATTTACAACAAAACTGTGACCTGTGTAATTTCTCATCTCAGAAAACCCCTAAGCACCGAATCTTGTGCAAATACTACAGTTATTAAGAAAGCTTCTTAAGAAAAACTAAAATAAAAGTTTTTTTTTTTGTGGGTCTAGCACACGTGTTACAGGGAAGTCCCTAAAGCGCTACAGGAGCGACACGTGTGCGGAGAAAGCGATTCACGTTGTTCTTGAATCGCTGTAAATTGTATTCGGTGGGAAACACAGTCCTGGGCAAATTATTCCAAAGGAATGATGTTCTTCATATAAATGACGAAAATGTACGAGGAGTAACAAGCTGAACCTCATACGGATGTGAAGTATTAGCGTGACGTTCACTTCTAACATGCACCGCTCTGGGAGGAATTAAGCGGGCCACATCCTTAGAACACTTTCCATGAAAATACTTGTAGAATAGGCTCAAGTCGCCAACCGCCAAGCGAATCAAGGCCGCCTGTCAGTTCCGAGTCTCCAATCAGACGAACAGCTCGTCTCTGAATGGAATCCAACAAATGCAGTGCTTGTTTGGGAGCGAAGCCCCAAACATGGGAGCAGTATTCCATAGTTGGTCGAATTTGAGCTTTGTAAAGAGTTAACAGTTGTTGTGGAGCGTAAAGCTTTCTGGTTCGAAATAATATTCCCATCTTTTGAGAAGCTCTCCTTGCTATGCCTGCAACATGTTCATGCCAGGACATATTTGCTTCCAAATTAACGCCCAACAAATTGAGTGACAATGTTAGAGGAATGGAGTGCCCCGACATAACTAGGTCGGGTTCAGCAACGTTAACTTTTTTAGAAAAAACTGCCGCCTGGATTTTTGTAGTGTTATATTCCACTTGGTTACTGTCACCCCAAGATAGAATTTCGTCCAGGCCTTTGTTAAGTTGAATGACTTCCTACTGTCTGCGGATATTCGTCCGAGTAGCAGATGTCCGAGCGTTCAAAGTGAATGAAGAGATAAGTGTACTGTCATGTGCAAAGCTGTAGATTGGATTCTCGGTCTCTTCCAGCAGATCGTTAAAATAAATGAGAAAGAGAGTAGGAGACAGTATGGAGCCTTGGGGTACATCGGCGTTGATAGTGAAGGTGTTAGAAAGAAATCCGTCGACTGCCACTCGTAAAGAACGCTCTCCGAGGAAACATGAGAGCCACAAACAGAACTTTTCAGACATACCATAAGAACGTAGCTTAGCCAACAGCCCATCGTGCCAAACACGGTCGAATGCCTTGGATATGTCAAGAGCAACCGCTCGAGATTCTCCAAAGTGTTCAATTGCGTTGTTCCAAACATGTGTTACTTAAGTCAGAAGATCTCCTGTTAATCTATTTTTACGAAAGCCATTTTGGTGATCGCTAATAATGTTGAATCCTTCAAGATATTTTAGAAGATGCTGATTGATAGCCTTTCGATATTATTGAAAGCAGTGCGATTGGTCGGTAGTTACTTGGCAAGGTCTTCTTGCCTTTTTTAGGTATCGGCTGAACTGTGGCATATTTCCAGCAGGAAGGAAATATTCCCTTTCTGTAGGATAGGTTGAAAAGTCTACAGAAAACTAGTGTTAGTTCCCTCGCACAGTTTTTGAGAACTATAGCAGGTATTCCGTCAGTGCCAGAAGCCTTTTTGGTGTCTAGCTTCATCCAAATACGTTTTATGATACGCTGTCTGAAGACAATATCAGGCATCCTTCACTGCACTATGAGAATAGTAGGTGGTGTTTTTCCTTGGAAATCGACAGTAGAATGTGAAGCAAAGAGTTCAGCCAATAAGTTCGCTTTCTCAACAGGTGTCGTTGCAATAGAATTATCTGGCCGTGTGAGTGGTGGAATGGTGGATTTGGTGAAATTTTGACTAACTGCCTTAGCGACTGACCAAAAGGACTTGGAATTGTTGGGACAAGCGAGAAGTTTGTTTCTAATCCGTTGATTGTGTGCCTTCTTGGTTTCGTCGATAATTTCTTTGCATTTGTCCCTGGCACGAGCAAAGGAGTTACGATTTATGGTGTTAGGATTTTCACGCCATTGTCGATATGCAAGACGTTTAGAAGCAACAGCTTCTTTGCATTTTCGGTCAACTTTGGTATATCGGTATAACTTTGAACCCCTATATCTCAAAAATTACCAATTTTTGGACTAAGGTAAGTTTTTAACTAAACTGGTCATATTTTCATCCCAGAAATCCACAATAACTCTACGGAATACTAGGACAACCTATATATATATATATATATATATATATATATATATATATATATATATATATATATATATATATATATATATGTATATATAACATCTATCTCGTTAAAATGATTTACCCACTTCTTACAAACGATACCGACTTTTTAATATCTTTAGCGGCCGCGGAATATGTCATGTTAGGCCCCTTTGGGTGGGATCAAAGAAAGACTGCCTCGAACCGACGTACAAGTGACTTATTTTGGATTTTAGGTGATTTTGACGAAAATTCAGAATCCACTGATACTTTTCCTAAAATGCGTCGTAGGCAAAGGTTCCCTCTACCGATTTTTTGTTGAATCGCTTGACTCGCATCTACCAAAAATAAATTATCGCGGACATGTTCTTACTTTACTAACTGTAAAACCCGTTTCAAGAACTCGTTTTTGAGGAGAACCTTATCCCTTTGAAATCATTTGCCAGTATGGGTTTCCATTAAGCACGCTTGCTACACCCGTAAAGAAAAATCCAAATTTCCATCAAATGCTTTTAATTTAATGAAAAGCAATATAAACGAGTTTATTTGTTCCGTTTTTTTTTGTAAATATAATAATAAATACGTTTTCTGACCAATCGTCGAAAGCACAAAATCTTGTAAAAATCTTCATTGGTCACGAACGAACTTCCACTTCATTACAATTATCTTTAACCCAATCTTTATCTATATGTTTGTATTGTTAAGAGGAATCGCCAACTAGATTAATATTTATAATGAGACTCTGATTAATGAATACAGATATGTAAAAGTCCAACTGTACAAAAACGATTGTCTCATGGGACATCAAAATAAAACACGTCCTTACGGGAAAATATTATGCCATTTGCTAGCATGATGCATCAACATGTATCAGATAAAAATAATAACTTATCAAATATCTAATTTAGTAATTGCTGCTTTTTATATTTTCAATGCATTAACATAATTTGTTAACGATTTTCAATCTATCATAAACAATAACTGGTCATCGCTTTTATTTATATTTAGTATTGTAATGGACTGTTATTGTTGCAATTGACCAGTATTTTTTATACATCATTATCATACATAAATGGTCATTTAAACAGCAATAATTAGAAAAAGGTTGAGTTTTTATTAATAGATGTTGTTCAATTGAATCATTAAACTTATTTGGATTTTTTTGAGGTTGACTAGCACAATCATGCCAAATTATTCCCGTAATAACATAGCATAAGCTTGTTAAAGCAATTAGATCTTTGTGTTGTCAATAATCGAATTGTCTTCCTCTTTAAGTATAGTGTAGGAAATTGAATTAGTTGCAACATAGTAACACAAACAATTATTACTACGAAGTGTTCATCTTATTTTACATTTTTACATGCTTAATTATCTTCATAAAATTAAAATATTTTCTAAAAAACATTCCATTAAATATGTTGTTTCATTTGCAACTATTACTTTTTTGATAAATTGGTTAAAAGCATAGCTTAATTACCGTTGGGACTTTCCGAACGTCAAACGATTTTTTTTTTTTTAATTCTGGTTGCGCAAAACCAATAAAAATTTGTGTATTTAACGAAACCATTTACTGTGTTTGCAATAGTCCAGAATTTTTTTTAGTGGAAGGCTCTTTTAGCGGGTTTTGATGTGTGTTCAGGGACTTTTTTAAAATATTCACTTAATTCACTATTTTTTGTGTTCCGTACGGAACACTTATAAGATCACTTCGGTGTCTGTCCGTCCGTCTGTCACACCCGATTTCCTCCGAAATTATTTGACATAGAAAGTTGAAATTTGGTACTAATATAGAATCAGAGCCGTGTAGTTATGAAAGTTAAATTTTGACTTAAGGGGTTAGTTTTGGGGGATGAAATCTGAAGTTAAAATTTTTTTTAGTGGGTCATTGAGTGTGGTGTCAAATGAAAGCTTGTAAAAACACAAGTTTAAAAATATATGTAATGTAATACTTGCGCACACTTTTCTTTGTATTATTTTTAAAAAATTGCGAAAAATCGCTGTCTCCCCCCCTTTTCTCGAAAAGTACTGATCAAAAAATTTTGAAAAAATTCTGGAATATTCTCCACGGGATGTAGATTGAACGAAAATTATCACGAGTGCATTACCTTTAATAATTTATCTGGTATATAAAAAAAAAATTTCAAAGTCATCAGTTTTCAGTAAAGATCGGAAACAAACTTCATTGAAAACTCATTTGGAGTGTATTTTGTGAAGTCATTGATCATTTTATACCTCCGGAACAAAAATTTTATTTTAAAAGCAATCAACGTACGGAACACTAATTGCGTAAGTTCAACTTGCACTTGAGCGGTTATTCTATTTAACTTATCAAGGAAATTCTTTTAGTACTAAACTTAGTTTTCCATGAAGACGCTAAATATGATAACAGAACCTTCTTCATTTGTCAAATTTGACAGTTTAAAAAACCAACTAGATCTTTTTTAAATGGTCTTCTCTACATATAAGCACATCAGTAAATAGCATTTTTAGTCCATTTTTAAAAATTTATAACACTTGATATTTATTTCTTGTTGTTTCCAATATATAGAGCATTCGGGCTAGTGAACTGAATTTTAACTTTTAAGTGACTCACTCGATTTACTCTCTGTCTATTTAGGGTATTAAAAAAAATTCTTTTACTAATAAACTTGCATTTTTCGAAAAAAAAAAATGCAATCGAAAAAAAGTTTAATGTCCCGGTTCATTTAGCATTTATTGATTACAACAAAGCTTTCGATTGTGTGGAGCTATGGGACGTACAAGCTATGAAGAATGCTAGAATAGATTCAAAATACCAAGAACTTCTTAAGTACGTATACGAAAAGGCTACACTACAAGTTAAAATCAATGATGATATAATAACCGATGAAATAGCTCTACAACGCGGAATAAGACAAGGCGACATTATCTCGCCGAAACTTTCGAGGACATCTTTAAACAACTGGATTGGGAGGGGAGAGGAATAAATATTGATGGAAGGTACTTGAACCACCACCGTTTTGCTGACGATGTAGTTTTGGTCGGCAACGACTTACAAGAGTTACAGGAGATGGTCCAAGATCTGAAGGCAGCTTCAGAAAAGATTGGGTTAACTATGAATTTGACAAAAACTAAAATCCTGACTCTAGACGAAACATCAGTCTATATTGGAGGCAGCAAGATAGAAAAAGTAAAAGAATATATTTACCTAGGTCATGAAATAAGACTAATAAAGAGAACCAAAAAGCCGAATTGAGTAGGAGAATTAGAATAACGTGGGCAACGACTGAAAAACTGGAAGCGGATAAGAAGTGAACGAAACACTTGATATAGTGGAGACCTAGAAGACGTAGAGAAGTGTGGGTAGACCACCAAAAAGATGGATCGATGATGTGGCACAACAGGTCGGCAGGAACTGGCAGCATATAGCTAAGGATAAAGTGGAGTAGAAAAGACAGGAGGAAGCCTACGTTCAGGAGTGGACGGCGAAAGGCTGCTAAAAGAAGAAGAAGAAGAAGAAGAAGAAGAAGAAGAAGAAGAAGAAGAAGAAGAATAAACTTAGTTTTTTATAACGAAGACAAACACACAAACAGCACAGCACAAACTATGTCACTTGTCAAATCTGAGAATTTACAAAGCCAACTAGGATTTTTTTTAAATGGCGTCCTCCACATATAAGCATACCATTACCAAAAATATATAACACCTGATATTTGTTTTCAGCCGTTGCCGATATCTTGTGTTATCTTATTTGGCTTCCTCAAAAAAAACTAAGTTTACACGTAACATAAGTTTTTGAATACCTCAAATAGGAAAAGAGTAAATTGAGTGAGCCACTTAAAAGATAAAATTCAGTTCAATAACGTGAATGTCCTAAAATGCTATTTAATGGTGTACTTATATGTAGAGGGTGCCATTTAAAAATCCTAGTTGAGTTTGTAAACTGTCAAATTTGACAAATGACAACTTTTTTGTTATCATATTTGGTTTTCTCATAAAAAACTAAATTTAGTACTAGAAACTTGGTATGTTGAATAAGAAAATGGCGAATTAGGTGAGGCATTTAAAAAATTGCCCTGTACAATTTAATAAAGTGCGAAATTTCATCTAATTCTGACGCTATATGTCTGATAAATTGTCCATGAAAAGTAAAAGGTTGATGATTTTTGTTGTTTACTTTTTTTTTTTAACTAGGTTGTGCCTACAGGGATGTAACAAGGACATACAAAAGTGCCAAAACTTTCGGTAAAATAATAAAAGACACAATAATTTGGGGACTTTTGGGAATGCAGAGTGAATTCAAATAGATTTTAAATGATAAAGTATGTTATTTTTACATTTATTTTTTTATTTTTCGTAAATAATTTTTGTTTTGCGAATGCAAATGAGAATGAGAAAATTCTGTTTAAATAATTTTTTATTTTCATTACATTATTAGCTCATCGATATTCATAGCTCCATTCTTAAATAAATTTACAGAAAAAGTTACTTACCTAAATGTATCAACAAACTTAATTTAGCCTACTCTTATCCAGCCTAAAATTTACCCTGAACTAATTCATATTAAACGGATTTCATTTAATGTCTACAACTTGAAATATTGAACGATATAATATATACAAATATTCTTTTCCCAGATATATTAATTTATTAATTCCAGCGTTGGTTGCTTAATCCGATAAGGTACTGTCCAGTTCTTTTAAAAGGTTAATTGCTCCCCTAGAGAAGTTTTTTTACCTTTACTATTAAGCTTTTCTGAAAATAATATTAATGAATCTGACGGACAAATAACCTATTCAACAAGAAAGAAAATAAAAAATTTAAAAATTTGATGTGACGAATAATCAAAAATAATATTTTGGCCCATTGGCAATCTTCACAATGTCCGTAATAAAATGAAAACAACTAATTCCAAAATTTAAGCTTAAAAAAGCTTCTTAAATTGTTATAAAAAATAAATAAATAATTGTAATGTTATTAGTAAAATTCAACTCTTTAAAGCTTAATTAAAAAAAACTGCTCAACTACGATTTGAGATATCTTGATTGAAATAACAGGGGACTCTAACCGTTTCTGCTTGGCGCCCCGTCCGGAAAAGTCAGACTTCGTTCTCAAATCGATTGTCTATCTATATTCTACAAACTATTCCATAGATTCTAACAATTTTTTTTTGCGTGAATATATTTTAAGCTCCAGTAACCATCCACAAATTTCAATTTTCAAGCTTGTGGTAACCTAAGTTGGGAATGTGGAATCTTTGGCACAGTGACACTACTCAGAATATATCACCACTACACCAAACACTTTATTTTTGCACTCGACGCGCGTTTCGCTAACCATGTTAGCTTCATCAGGAGCGCTGATTAACTTTGATGTTTGAGTCAATCATCGCTCCTGATGAACCTCACATGGCTAGCGAAACGCGCATCGAGTGCAAAAATAAAGTGTTTGGTGTAGTGGTGATATATACTGAGTTGTGGTAACCTAGAAAATATGACTATAAAAGGAATGTAAAAATCTCTGTTTTTTTTTCATATAATGTTTCCTTTTCTACAGTTCTACTTCTCCGATTTCCAACTCCTTTTTTTCTAGCCGTACGAAATAGTCTAATCTTGGTAGATTTTTAAAATTTTACTTTGTCTACTTACAGCTTCAAAAAAACTGAAGTACGATTTTTTTTTTTTTGCCTACGGGAAAATCTGTACCGTTCAAAATATTTTACATCTATTACGATGGATGAGAAAAAGAACATCGTGTCTCAAAAAACTTTTCAGGACAAGCGATTTTTCAAAAACTCCCAGTATCATGCTCGTTTCTTAGTTCTCTGTTCTCGTAGTGTTCCAGATCCAGATCCACGAATCTCGTTCTTCGACTCGGTCAAAGTATCTCTGGGACTTGACTATTATGCTAGTTATCTCTGATCCAATAAAAATGATTTCGTGGATTATTAACTAATAAACAATATCGTGGACAAGCACGTTTTAGCAAAACTCTTCAAATCCAGTCTTATAAAACGAATGGGATGCGTGATTGAACCGAGTGAGAAAAACGACCACGGCTAGCCAACTTCAAAAAATTATTTTATCCAGTTCTAGCGGTCGGATCGATTAAAATTTACACCATATGATGCAAATCGCATCAACCCAAAATGGTTGGAGTCTCCTTAACCAACAAAAAGTGTGCGCTGACATATTTAATAAATACATGACGCCAAACATGTACAAACTACCACTACCACTACTACAAACCATGTGGCGGCCCGTATTTTCAATTTTAGTCACTAAAAATTGTTAAATTTTTCCTCCAATCCTCCAACTTTTTTTTATGTAGAGTAAAAAAAATTGTAATTTCTTTCTTTTTTGTTAATATTTCTTTAAAATTATCTGTTTATTATTGTAAAAAAGGAAAAGTTAAATTGACCCTTCCTAAATTATTTTCTCACTTTAAACAACTATTTATTAAAAAATTAATTCAATCAAATAGTAATCAAATTTAGAAAAATGGTTCAGATGAACTTATTTAACAAAGGTGAACTTCCTCGTGGTGTAATGCTTTCATGGAGACCCTTTTCACTTGCATGCATACAGTGTTTTCTACTTTTCTGTCAAATTTCGCCCCTCAAATATTTGTTACTACTGTTGTGATATAAAATGGCATGCGTTATTTTTCAGACATTTCTGATGTTACCTCAGAAATTTTAATCAAATAGAGTGCGAAATTTGACAAAATTATGTATCTACACTTGACAGAAAATGGGGAGAACATTTTATTATTCGTTTTTCAGTTATAGCCGGACATACATTTATACACATATACAGATAGAGGTTATATTTCATATTTAAAAAGATAATTTACTATCGCTAATTCTTGACACCTACAGGATCATCTACAACTCATTTTGTCGTCAAGAATTGGTGGTATCTTCTTGTTACAGTATAATTTTCCATTGTGCTCTTAGAAGTTATTTGTTAAAATACTGCCTTCTTGCTTTACAATATTTTATATATATTATCATACCTCAAAATATCGTATAAACAAAAATAACACCCTGCATATTACCACGTTACTTCCTTATCCCTATGAGGCAATTCAATTCCAGTCTCCACCCTTTTGAAACCTCTGAAAAATCTAATTAATCCGTTTTGTTACAGGAGAGAAACCCCACAAATGCGTCGTCTGTTCGAAAGCATTCAGCCAATCCTCGAATTTAATCACACACATGCGTAAACACACCGGATACAAACCATTTTCATGTGGATTATGCGAGAAGGCGTTCCAAAGAAAAGTCGATTTAAGAAGACACCGAGAATCACAACATCCTTCTGTGCCCGAATCGGTTATCAGTACAATTTATCGAACTACTGAGGTAGATATGACGAAAATAAATAAGGTCATTAATAATAATAATAGTTAAGATGGCTTCTATGGTTTACAAAATAAATAAAAACAGGGTATATTCACCATTAGAAGACAAGATGCGTGGGGCTATTTTTTTGCCATATATTGCCGCAATCAGTGATCATTCCAATTTATTAGTAAAGAATTATAGATTAAAAAATTAGAATACCAGGTCTATTTACCTACAGTCGGTCAAATAAGAACGTGTCATTGTTCATTAAAAAATGTATTTATTTAAAAGTTTTTTACATCATTCGACAATAAAGAATTGCCGTTCTACCATCTTCGGAGCATATTTTCGACGAGATTTTCCGCGTATTCTTGAGGCAATGATATCGAAATTGCCCTAATTTGCCGTGACAGCTGCTTTACTGTGTACACCTTTTTACTACGAAGCTTCTGTTTGATGTATAACCAAACGTTCTCGATTATGTTTGGTTCGGGCGACTGGGATGGGCAATCCAGTATGACTACTCATGTTACTACAATGTTTGAGATCGTTATCCTCTTGAAGACTCCACTCTCTATTTTTATCGGCAAACCACCGTTTGACAGTCCGTACTAATGCCTTCTTGTAAATCTAAAGCATTTTTTCAGCGTTCAAATTGTAGGGAAAGATGAACAGTCTCCCACAACCTTTCTCTGAAAGATATCCCCAAACATGGATCTTCATAGGGTGTTTTAGGGTGCATTAAACCAATCGGTTAGTGGAAATTGACCAGGCTCATGGGGTGATAACATAACCCCAAAATGAAACTTCATCGGAAAAAATTACATTGCTCCCGTCTCGATCTATGTTTTTCTCGGCCCACGCTAGTCGTTTCTCTTTGTGTTTTTCGCTCAGCAATGGTTTCTCTATCGAACTTCGCCACTTCAAATCGTTAACCCGCAGATGAGCGCGAATAGTTTTCATACGATATATCCAAACCACATTAAACGTAAAACACAATAGCGACAGTCGGACTCAGCACCTTTAATCTCAAGGGATTCGAGTTTGTAATGATCACATGACCTGTCGCTATATTGCTGGTAAGGTGCCCGCGAGTTTTTTAAATATTCGAATTCCTTCTATCAAAAAAAATCCTACTCTGTGCAATCAAGATGAATTTTGCTTATTGAAAGTAAGAAAAAAACGAGAAAAGTTTTTTAGAGACTTTTTTTATCAAGTTCTTATTACAACAGATATACAGAAAATAAGGAAAAAGGCAAAAAATACAAGGAAAAAATACATTTGGCTTCAACGCTTTTTGCACGTTATTGATTTAAAAATGCTTGAGGTATACAAAATAAAAAAAGTATGTAAAGCATTTGATATGTAATAGAAACATACAAAAATGCTCGACATATAAAAAATAAAAAAAAATGTATTTAAAGCCTTCGGTATGTCAAGTTAGAACATTCAAAAAAGCTCGAGGCACACAAGGTAAAAAAAAATTTTAAATCAATCGGTATATTTTAGAAACACACAGAAACGCTCGAGGCATACAAAGTAAAAAAAGTATGTAAAACCTTTGGTATGTCGAGATGGGACAAACAAAAATACTCAAAGCATACAACTTAAAAAATTGTGTATAGATTTCAGTATGAAATAAAAATATACAAAAATGCTCGAGGAGTACAAAATAAAAATAACCGGTCAAGTGCAAGTTGGACTTGCGCAATTAGTGTTCCGTACGTTGATTGCTTTTAAAATAATTTTTTTTTATGGAAGTATAAAATGATCAGTGACTTCACAAAAACATCACAAATGAGTTTTTAACAAAGTTTTTTTTCGATCCTTTGTATTTTTTTTAATTACAAGGCAAATTATTAAAGTTAATGCACTCGTGATAATTTTCCTTCAATCTACACCCTGTAGAGAATATACCAGAATTTTTTCACAATTTTTCTAGAAAAGGGGGGGAGGCAGCGATTTTTCGCGATTCAAAGAGAATTGTGCTCAAGCTTTCATTTGACACCCCACTCGATGACCAAGTAATTTTTTTTTCAGTTCCGATTTCACCCCCCCCCCCCAGAACTAACCCCTTAAGTCAAAATTTAACTTTCAAAACTACACGACTCTGGTGAGGCCATCAATTCCTATATTAGTGCCAAATTTCAACTTTCTACGTCAAATAGTTTCGGGGAAAATCGGGTGTGACCGACGGACAGACAGATACCGAAGTGACTTTATAAGTGTTCCGTACGGAACACCAAAAAAGCAGGATATTTCATGTTAGGACATATCAAAATGCTAGAGACTTACAAGGTAAAGAAGTGCGTAAAGCTTTCGTTATGTAATAGAAACACACAAAAATGCGCGAGGCATACAAAGTAAAAAACAGTGTGTACAACCTTTGGTATGTCAAGTTGACACATACAAAAATGCTCGAGGCATGACATCTACATGGAGAGAATGTTTTTTAGTTTTGCCAATTAACGTTCCTTTATTTTTATGACAACTTAAACAATTTCTTGTAGTGTTATCAAAATGGATTTATTAATATATAAATAAGTTTTATGTCAATAATTTTTTATGAACAATTGATTATAAATTTTCTCTAGATATAACACAAGTTCTGCCTTCATTCATTGTTGAATTTATATTTCTTAACTATTAGAGATATTGTCCGGGAGGGAAAATGTTTATTTCGAGAATATATCTCTGCACACCTTCAGCTTCGCACGTATAATGTCAACAATTATGCTCCCTATAATTCAGCGAATCCCAATAATCTGGAGAAATTGAAAATAATTATAATTGTCATTTTAAGATGACATCGTCCTTTTTCTGAACTTAAAAACGAAGTGAACACCCTTTTTGCTCCATTTTATCATTAGTTAAATCTAATATAATAATTTTCATACAACTAATGACTTTTCGTGCCTATATACTGCTTATATAAAAAAATTAAATCCATACACTGGTTTATTCAAACTCATTCGTACTGGAAAATTACTACTTTTGCACGCCCAGATTGAGTTTGATTAGCGAATTTTAGCAGATAATATAACTTAACTCTAGCAAACATTCTGGATATAATTCAGAAAAGAAAGTACAAGTGGAAAAACATAAACCAATGCAATAACAAAACATCAACTGTTTTACAAATAAAATGTATCTAATATGAAAACACAATTCTCATAATCCTTGTATAATATATTGCATAATAGAAATAAAGAATTATGAATAAATTACCTTCTAGGATCTTTGGGAAATCTAAAAAAACTTACTCCTTTGGAGATACCACGTATATTTTTACAAGCACTAACCGCACAACAAAAACTTCCTCTTAACATCTTTTTAGTGTTCCGTACGGAACACTTATAAGATCACTTCGGTGTCGTTTGTGTGTCACACCCGATTTTCTCCGAAACTATTTGACATAGAAAGTTGAAATTTGGGACTAATATAGGAATTGATGGCCTCATCAGAGCCGTGTAGTTTTGAAAGTTAAATTTTAATTTAAGGGGTTAGTTTTTGAGGGGTGAAATCGGAAGTGAAAAAAAAAATTTTTACTAGGTCATCGAGTAGGTGTCAAATGAAAGCTTGTGAAAACACGAGTAAATATATATATATATATATATATATATATATATATATATATATATATATATATATATATATATATATATAATGTAATACTTTCGCCCACTTTTCTTTGTATTATTTTTAAATAATCGCGAAAAATCGCTGTCTCCCTACCTTATCTCGAAAAGTACTGATCAAAAAATTTTGAAAAAATTCTGGAATATTCTCCACGGGGTATGGATTGAACCAAAATTATCACACATCACCTTTAATAATTTATCTGGAACATAAAAAAAAAATTCAAGGTCATCAGTTTTCAGTAAAGATTGGAAATAAACTTTGTTGAAAACTTGTTTGGGGTGTCTTTTGTGAAGCCACTGATCATTTTATACCACCGTAACAAAATTTTTTATTTTAAAAACAATTAACGTACGGAACACTAATTATGCAAGTTCAACTTGCACTTGACGGGTTTTTTTATAATTATTTTCAATTATAACGTCCAACGAGTCATTTACTTATTGGAAAATTATTAATAATGTATTTTGGAGCACGTTATCGAAAGATTTTCCTTGAAATCCAGATGTAAACACAATCCGCAACCGCTCTGGAAGCCATGTTGTTAATATGACAGGGTACGTATGCGTGACAAAAAAGAGGACCTAAAATTTTCTTAAGCGTCGCTACTATGTTCAAACCTTTCTGCTTTATTTTTTGCGCCCCTTGGCAGATTAAATGTTAATAATGATTTTCTCGTCCTTGTCCTCCACTTTTCCTCTCGAATGACGTTCTAATAGATTAATAACCTTTTTTAACTGAAAGTATCGTTTTACTCACTTGCTAACGAATGTCCTCAACTTGTTCACATACTTAGCAGCCGCTGGAGGTCTCAATTTTGGACCTTTTGGATGATAGATAGATAGAAACACACCCTCGAAGCACGAAGCATATGCACCACTTATATTCGATAATTTACTATTTAATCATAAATAAGGTTAGAAATGAAACTCTTTCCTTAAAGCATTGTTTGCAAGGATCATAACCTCAAAAAAAAAAACAAAGGAATTTCTTTTACCGACTACAAATTATAGGCGACAAGTCCTTACTTGACCGACTATATTGTATATGTGTGAGAAAGAAACACAATGTATTGGAAATAACGATATAACTTCGCTAAATAAAACAAGTTTAAGAATTTACTAAAAGTTCATTATGCTCCCTTAATTAAATTATAGTCGTTATAAAATACTAGAACAGTTTTGTTCGGTTATTTAAACAGTTTAAGTACCCAGTCTAACAGTTTAAAACCCACATATAATCTTTTATAAGAATTTTATTTTACCTACATTTATTACAAATAATTACACATTTATGAACGTACCAAATGAAATATGATGCACGTGTTTCTTAAGTTTTTTTTTAGTCTAAATCCAAAATATCAAAAAAAACATCCACCGTGAGGTGTTTTCAGAAAACACACTTTTGCCAGAAAGCTATTATATTGAAAAATATACATTTTAATAAACAGTCTAAAACTGTATCATCATTAAAATTATGGAATAAAACTATTATTTCGGACATCTTTAAATGTTCTGAATCTACATTTATAATAAAAACTTAAAAATATTAGGTTTTAGTGTTCTTGTTTAACCGAAAACACGCATACACCACCTTTAACTAAGCTACGTAACAAGACGCTGTTTAAACAAATATGTGCAACCGTTAAATTAAAAAATTGTTTTCAATTTTTATTAATATTGAACAAAACTGTTATTTCTAATGTTTTTTTTAAAGTTCTTAATCCTGACTTGACATCAAAAAATAAAGTTTTATGTTCAGTTTCAACAAAAAACTCACTCTTAACACTTACAATACTTTCTTAAGTAAATAAATGCAATAAAATAATAGTTTTGTTTAATACCAATAAGAATTAAAAACAATTTTTGAATTTAGCGGTTGTACATATTTATTTTAAACAGCATTTTGCTACGTCGCTTAGTTAAAGGTGGTGTATGCGTGTTTCTTGTTAAATATGAAGTTTTTATGATAAATGTAGATTCAGAACATTAAAAAACATTCAAAATAATAGTTGTATTCCATAATTTTAATGATTATACAGTTTTACAATATTTATTAAAATTTATTTTTTTCACTTTAATAGTTTTCTGGCAACTTGGCCACCTACTGTTTTCTGAAAAAAACCTCACGGTGGAGGTATTTTTTTTATGATTTTTTGAATTCAGCATTAAAAAATACTAAGAAAACACGTATCTCACTTAAAAGACAGAATTTTTTTGTATACCTGTGTTATTTGTTATTCTCTCTGACAGATTAATCAATTGTTCAACAAAAAAAATTTTCTGTAAATTACGTTTTTTTTAACATTATGTTCAAAACGAGAAATATAGGTTTATTTTATTTTGGAAAATAATAAACCATAACAAATTTTACGGCTCTGTCAAATGGAATTTAAAAAATATTGTGCCATTATATTGCTAACACTGTGCTCAACTGAAATATTGTGCTTAAATTGCTCCATATAATGTGTAAACTGTATATTAATTTATGTAAGAATTCTTTTCAAAATGATTTAAATTTAATCAAAATCAGTTTAGTTAAACTGAAATCAAATTTTATTAGGTTAAACAATGAAGACTTAAATTTAGTCATTAATCAGCTGCTATATGCTACAAGTAAAGAAAGTTTTTGAATATATCGATTTTTAGACAATTTTATGGGCCAAACCGTGATTAAACAAGCTATTGCAACTTGAAAAAAAAATTACCCATAGCGTTCCACTAAGAGAAAGTGTTAACCGTTGCCTTAGGCATTATTTGGTGTTGAATTTTACTTGATTTAGATTTCTTTGTTCTCTCGAAACAAATTTTATCTTTTGCTGTTCGCTATTTTAAGGCGTTGAAAAACACCTTATTCTTAACCTAGTGATTTGAAGGATATTGCTTTACTTATCCCCCTATATTGTGAAATACTTAATTATATTATTATTTTTGGATATTTTCATTTTACAGATTCGAATTAAATGGACATAAAAAAAATTAAAAATTAACACAAAAATAACATAATTTTTACCTCTCATCATCATATCCGGTTTTATAGCGTTCTACGCCTTCCGGTTACCAGTCGCCAACCTCTTCTATCTCCTCAATTTTCTGGTCTTAAGTTTCTCTCCGACATGGCCTTTTGAATTCCGCCAATCCAGATTGTTTTCGGCTTCCTTTTTTTTCTTCTTTCTAGAGGTGTTCATTTTAGAACTGGTTTTGGGATGCGATGTTTTCTCATTCTTCCTATGTGCCCGTACCAGAGTAATTATTTTTGTAAGATATCATCTATTATCGTTCTTGTTACCTTCATGATCTTTGTTATTCTTTCATTTTTGATTCTATCCATTGTGATATTCCAGCCGATCATCGCCAGTAGTCCATTTCAAGAACAAGAAGTTTTTGTTCTAAACCCTTGGTTAACTGCCACGCTTCGTGGCCGTAGATACAATGCTTTTAAAAATCGCATTGTAGATGTAATGCTTCTTTTCTTTTAAAGTGTTTACTGACCAAAGAACTGAGCTGAGGTGCTTTATGATGGTTTTTTCTTTACTAATTCTATCTTCTATTTCTTGTTTTGTTCTGCCTTCCCTCTCTGTTCTTGTTCCTAGATAGATATAATGAACACACACACCAATCACCTGACCATCATTTAAAGTAAGGCTTCCTTGTTCTCCACTGATACCCCCCTTTCATAATTTTCGAATAGCTTTCTTATCATAAGTTTTAGGTCTTCTTTGTCCTGGGCAATTACTACCTGGTCGTCTGCAAAGTAAAGAGTATAAAGCGTTGTTGGATCATTAAACTGTACTACCATTCCACTACATGCTCTTCTCTAACTCTTTAACGCTTCATTCAAGTAAATTTTAAACACAGTGAAACCTTGCCAAAGTCCCTTCGTTACGAGAAATACATCATATCATGTATTTCGTAGTTTTATTCTTGAATACGGCTGATCGTATAATTGTCTATTGCTGCAATTGCTGTGCTATTTATAGGTGATAGTTCCAGAGTTTGCAAGAGTTTCTTATGTGTCATATGCTTTCGTTAGGTCTACAAAAAATAAGTGAACTTCCCTGTTTGTCGCTGGTTTTTTTCTCGTTGAGTTGGGCTATGCTCAATATATTATCTAGACAGAACCTACTAGCTCTAAATCCTCATTGGTGTTCAATTTCGTGGGAGCTGTATTAGTCTTCGATAATATTATGGAGGATCTTCCCATTAATTCTGTTTAGGATACTAGTTACCGATACACATCTGTAATTTTGACAATCAAATTTGTGTCCTTTTTTATGTAAGGGTGTTATCCAGGCTTCCTTCCAGATTTGCGGTATTGGATCTCCATTAATGTAGTATTCGAATTATCAAATCGACGACCAGCGAATTGAACTAACAGCATAAATGGTGCGGAAGGTAATTAGATCAATGAAAAATGGAAAAGGTACCGGACCTAAAGATATTCCCGCCTAAATATTAGAGAGTGGTACCCCAAAACTGATGAAATGCGTTTTGGAAAAGTGGCTGATCAAACGTGACAGAACATGACTGTAAATTAATTGTTTTACTTTCATTTGCAGCATGATTGAGAACTGTATAAATATTATTTCTATCACTAGGCGATTCATTAACAAAAGGACAGCAAATAATCTGAGACATACATAATCAATTCTCCCATAAACTCATTGAAATCTGGCAACTTTATCCTCTGATTTTTCCCAAAAATCCATACGAAATCAGAATTACTTATATTGATGATACCAAAACCTTTTATTGTTATTCTTTAATATTTCGACGGTAATACCTTTAGGTGGATTTTGATAATTCATAAGATAAGATTATCTCATATATTCTCCGAAAGTTCTTGAACGTAACGCTGCTGCTCTACCGTACCAAATAAAGATGTTTAATAGTTTTAATAGGCTTTATATGTAGTATTAACATGACTTTGACAGTAGTATTACCACAATCTAATGTGTTATTTGAAATCGTGGATGTATGTTTGCCACTAGACCGTCCTAGTTTTTTTTTTTAAATTAAAATAAGAATCTGATTGATATTTATAACAGTCCCACAGTTTTTTAACCACAGAACCATAACTTTAAAATTGACAAAAGTAGACCAAAGAACCAAACTTATTTCAAGGAAACAATAGTAAGTCATTAAATCAAGTAGATGTTAAATCCCAAATCACCTTGCCAGAAAACTAAGGGGCTCAAATTTTTTATGTTTGGTAAAACTGTTATTTATTGAGTTATATACCCTAAAGTGAAAATTGCCTGTTATTTCATATATTAAAGCTGTGTCCCAACCAAGGAGAGCTAGGGAAGCGTATACCTCCAGCCTCTATGAATGTAGAAAATACGCCGCTTAGAAACGAAACTTATATTCAAAATATAACATTAAACCATATTTGTGCTTGATCAACTCGATAAAAATTGCCTTAATTCAGATGACGTCAAATACGCTTTCTGTGCATTAACTATTAATATAATATTAAAAAGAGTATATAACTTCGTGATCAGTGAAGTATAAGCTTCTATTAAGTATGCTTTGATAAAAAAAAAACTACCCAAAATTAGGTTGGGAATGTAAAATCTTTGGCACAATGACACTACTGAGTATATAGCACCAGTACACCAATCATTTTATTTTGGCACTCGACTCGCGTTTCGCTAACCATGTTAGCTTCATCTCTCTCTCAATCCTTTCACTCCAATAGAAGTATCGGTGACACTATGCAGTTGCTGCCTCAACAGTTAGTCTCCAGCCATCTCAATCCTGCGCGACGTAACTTGACTCGTGCATCCCGAGGAGAGATCTTACTTGGTCGGACCATTTTGTCGGAGACCGTCTTTTACCTTCTACCGTCCCCGTTACTACAAGCTTTTTCGTAGCATCCACTTTCCTCATAATATGACCAAAATATTTCACGTACTATCTATTAATTCTATTTGAAAGTCGGACATTTATACCAAGCTCTTCAAGAATAGATACATTAGTGCGGTGCTCGGTACTCTGAGGATTCTCCGATATGCCCACATCTCAAACACATCGATTCGTCTTTTGTCAGCTTGTTTAATAGCCCATGTTTCCGATGCATAAGTTGTTATGGGGAATATAAGGCTCGATAGCAAACTTAATTTTACATTTTTTTGATAGCTGGATCTCTCCAGACCTTAGTTAGTTTGATGGCAGAGTTTCTAGCCATTGCCAAACGTCGTTTTACTTCCGCTTCACAACCACCATTGTTAGTTATGAGGGATCCCAAATAGTTGAAATGGTCGACAACAGTAAAACCAGCAATTTTATTTATGTGTGACAGTTCTTCATTACCACTAACAATCATTACTTTGGTCTTCCCTCTATTAACTGTCAATCCATAGTTTTTGCTAGTGATTTCTAAGTCTTATGTTGAAGTTGCAAATATAACAGTATCATCTGCATATCTAAGGTTACTTAGCTTTTTTCCACCGATTGTCACACCCCCACTCCAGCCATCCAAAACAGAACTCATTAATACGTTCACTATATATGTTAAAAAGTAAAGGTAACAGAATACAGCCCTGTCTGACACCGGCTTCTACGATAAAGGGATCGGAAAAAGAATTATTCAGTTTAATTGTGCCATTTGTGGTCTCATACAATTATCGGATAAGGTTTACAAGAGGTGTAGGTGTTCCCATGTTGATTAAAATCGACCAGAGTTTATTCCATTGTATGCAGTCGAAAGCCTTAGAGTAGTCTCTAAAACAATTATAGGTTGTTATTTGGAATTCCCTGATTTTTTTCTATAATCTGGCGTATATTGAGAATTTGTTCTCTAGTCCCTCTTCCTGGAATGAAGCCTGTTTGTTCGGTAGATATTCCCGACAGCAAAAAGTTTTGAGTCTTTCATTTAGGATCCAAAGAAACATCTTAGCAACGTGTGGCACTAGAGCGATTGTTCTATAGTTGCTGCAATCCAAAGAGGATCCTTTCTTATGCAAATGTATAAATGCAACTTCGCACCAGTTTTTCGGCCATCTTCCAGTATTCCATACCTCATTACACAGTTGATGTAACATAGTCACGGCGTTTTCTCCCATCATCTTTATTATTTCCGTAGTGATCTCGTCAGTACATGCTGTTTTTATTTTCTTTAACCTTTGAATAGCCCTCCTGACTTCAGACTTAAAAATACATGGCTCTTGTTCTTCTGCTGCTTCTTTGTCGACACTACAGTCACTTACTAATTGAGCCACAAAAAGTTCTTTACAGTAATCCTTCCAAACGTCAATGATTCCAGGCATGTCGGTGACTGTTCTACCTTCCTTATCTATGATTATTTGTGTTTTAGGTTTGATTTCTTTCGATAGGTATTTTACCTTTTCATAAAGTTCTTGTGGTCGATTGTTCGTTGCATGTTGTTCTAGCTTCTCACATATATTCTTCAAGTATGCATTTTTATTCTTTTTACAAGCCACCTTGATTTCTTTATTGATTGAGCTGATTGTCTTCCGTGTTCGATGAGTTGCTTATTAAGCTTAATCAGAAGCAATGATTGACTAAAGCTAACCTACAAATCTACCTTGTTTATACTTAGTCTAACATCTGAATTATTTCAGCGAAATTAATTACATGGGCGAGGCCATCAGTTCTGGTCAAGTAACCAGGCCTATTCCTTATAGTCCCCTCTACTGATTACTTGACTAGAACTGATGGCCTCATCCATGTAATTAGTTCCGCTTGAGAAATTCAGATGTTAGGCTAAATATAAATAAGGTAGATTTGTAGTTTAGCTTTAGTCAGTCATCGCTCCTAATGAATGTTTGGGGTAGTGGTGATATATACTGAGTAGTACCCAAAGTTAGACACCGAAATACACAAAAAATAAAATTTTGAAGTTGATAGATCACTATTAAATAAGCTTGTTTAGGAGGAACTACGCACTTAGGATTAAAAAGGAATACCAAAATGTATCACATCTGAGACATACCCATTTTTTTTTATTATTATTTATAATTTACCTTTCTCGGCAGACATCAATATATGATGCTCTAATATGTATATTTACTTTTCTCCCTTTTCATATTTTTAATTATACCTTTATCAATTCAGGACGCATATTGCAATTACTATAACTATTAACTACAGAGTTTAGTATCAGAGAAGCCTAACCAACAATTAAAAAAAGGTTAAAATTATTTTTAAAAAACTTGTAAAATTCTTTACCCATTAATTTGGGAAGACAAATTTTAAAATCGGTTTTTCTGGTCATTCCGCAATCACATCTGAATCTTTTCTGAATATTAGTTCTGTTAGGATTGCAAAGATGAATAAATAACATGATTTTTCAATCTTCCAATTCCAAGAACCTTGAAAAGGAACCAAAACCAGATATATTCGGGACTACTTCCTCTAAACGCTTCCCCGACCATTATATAATTGCCAATAAATATAAGGGGGTTCAATCTGTTCATTTTAGCAACCAAAAATCAGGAAATATTTCCATAATAATATCTACAACATTTATCGGCCAACACCCTTTACTTTCCCTTCTTTTACAGCAATATGGCTCAAAAACTATAGGTTTCTTTCTCTTTAGATACTACATGTGGGCCAACTTTAAAATCGATATCTAACTTCATTCACACAGTTACACCGATAGACAGACAGACAGACCGACCCAAATTGAAGGTGTATTTTTCGTGATACGGGGAGCCTAAAGCATAAAGAAATGCAGAAAATTTGAAATACGGGGTTGTTAGAAAAAATGTGGATAGGCTACTCTGGCACAGAACTGTTAAATATTATCATATGATGCATATTTTCTTAACCTAATGAAGTTTAACACAAAATTAGTATTTTAATTTCATAAAATTTGTAACATTAATGAAACATTGGTAACAATGAACCAAAAAGAAAAGCCAGATTAATACTGTATTTTCTTTACGAATTGTGATTACAGTAAGTAAAAAAAAAAAAATTATCACAGTGAAATAAGATTTTAATTACAAGTTACTCTTGTTTTTTGATGCATATAATTGTTATTACAAATTTAGCCTTCCTAATTTTATATTTGCAATCTGTCATGTCAAATCTTTGTGAGCCTTTTTTGAAATAAACGGCCTTTCTTAAAGCAATCAAGTATTTACAGTACATATTCTATAACGTAAATTTGTATTTAAATGTGTGTAGACAGTTTGTCAATAACACAGGTCAACATATTTCAAACCCTGCGACCAGACTATACTTTTTCGAAGGTTTTTGGTGCACCGAATCCAAATCCCTCAGAATTACTTCTAACCAAAAAATGCAAAAACACAGATTACACCGCGAATTAATTTTTCTCCGCAAAACTCGTTGCGGCATCTGAAAGTACTAGTTTTCCTCTTCAAAATGCATTTTGAATTTTTAAGATATTTTATTTCTTCTCGGAGAAATCGTCCGTTGAAATTAATTAATTTAGCGTTTTCGTTACATCCATTCCAAAAAAAAAAGTTGATACGGCAAGCAAGAGTAGTTTAATTACATGATTTTTGGGACGCTGAATCCGAATTCGATGTCGGTTTAACCCTATCGAACCATGGTTTGTCCCTAACCTTGGGGTTGGAATCTGAAGGGTCTAAATTCCTATAAAACTTACGTTTTCCTTTCTGTTATATTAAATTTTGATTCTTTTAGGATTTGAGAATGTAATATTTTTTATCAATTTTCACTCGACGCCTGTTAAGTTCATTTTCCTTTTTGCTTGCTTAGGGGTTAAGAGAGTAATGTCATTTATCAATGAAGTATTGAAGAACGGAATGTTACCGAGAAAAATTTTTCGAACAAAAGTTATGTATTTTTGCTACAGAAACATGATGCCGTCATAAAAAAATATGGTTTCCCATTTAAAAAATCAAACTTGACCTTGAAATGACCTGCGAAATGATCTTTCAAGGTCATTACAGTTATATCATTTTATTGCCCCTTCAAAACCCTTCAACTTTTGTCTGAAACTTTTTTTACTAAAAGTAGACATAAAAAAACTAAGAAGCTTGGTATATTAAAATGGGACACCACGTATGATAACAAATAAACAATGTTGCTACTAGAAAGATGATTTCTGCGAGAAGAAATAAGATATCTGAAAAATTCAAAATGCATTTTGTTGGGAAAGAATAGTACTTTCATATGCCGCACCAAAAATCTTTGGGAAAGTAATACTCTGGTCTCAGGGTCTGGAGTTTCGTCCAATTTTGTCGGTCTGTGTAATATCAAAATAGGTCAATTGAATAGAAGTCCTGCTTAGCTGCCCAATATAAATTTGCATTATTATCTCTAGAATAATATAATTTAAGGTAAAAACGAAATGACTTATCTAAAATATACTGGGTATATTTTTACGTTAGTTTACTGTTTTTACCTGGTTATAGTGCTAAATAAAGTAATTTCACTAAATACAATCTTTATAAATTTAAAAAAAAAAGAACTGTTCTAATAAACCACCTCCATAAAAGTGCAAAATTTTACTTAGTCCGGTCGAGGTTAAAACGACAATTTGAAAGTTCGATGGCCTATTGAAATTGATCGCATATTATAATTTTTGATAGCTGAACTTATTATTTCAAATAACTACATCTTTTTTCCTAATTAATTATTATGTAGACTCTATTAAAGGAAAAAAAAAAAATATTGTAGGAGGTACAACAACTGATTTTGAAAAGAGACCCAAGGTATTTTCTAATACTTCCTGGACATCATATCCTATTAAATTTCAAAAATTCAAACTTTTTTTTACTACTTTGTAATACGTAGTTACTTTGAAATGCTCCTAACTGTGCCATTCATAATCCCGTGACTGTGGTGCCATCTTTGTAGAGTAAATGAAGTGGCCATAAGTGATATTTTACTTATCTCTCACTAATCCGTCCAAATATATCCAAAGTCAAAATTTGAAATTTGTATTTTTGATTTAGATGTAATTTTTAAAAATGTATTTTATTATGTATAGTTTTTAGCATGTTTATTATTATTTTTTTTTTTAAATAAATTATATGTAGAATAATGAATCATTCTAGTCTAGGTAGAATTTCTATTTAATATAAAACGAAAAACATTTTTATACTGTTACCACATTGTAAAGAGTGCAAATACATTTTTTTTTTAAATATATGTATAGATATATCAGAAACATTTATTTTGGATTTCTAGTTTTTAATGTTTTGTTTAATTTAACTAAAAATACACGTTTGCTTTTTATTTGCACTTTCTCAGATTTTACTAACGAGCGTTCATCAAGAATCTTTTTAGTAAAATCTCATACAGCTGAAATACCAAAGAATTTGTAAAAATGTAGCTATAATGTAAATAAATACGATGAAATTGTTTTGTATGTACTGGATGTTGGGACCCATTTTATTAAATTTTTCGTAAAAAATAATTTAAAAACAATTTTAATATTCATACACAATGAAAGTTGTATTTTTTAATAAATTATTTTTAAAAGTTTTCATTTCTCGTTGTTTTATTTAATTTATTTACAAATCGTTAATCTAGTTTTTTTGTCACCGTGCATTATCAGATTTTTTCATAAAAAAAAATTGAAAACAGAGTAGTCAAGGAACTCTAAAATGAAAGGATTTTAAGATAATGGGAGAATACAGTTTTGCCTTAATTTGCACAGAGGGTGCAGTCGCCCACAAAAACGGTATTTCAAGTATTAACATTTTTCAAAACACTTTATTAAAGACGAATTTGTTCGCTATGAAGTTTGTCGTATCAGAGTCAAAATAAATACTTATAGTTTTGTCGTTTTTAGTATTCCGTATGGAACATTCATGGGATCACTTCGGTGTCCGTCTGTCTGTCCCGATTTTCTCCGAAACTATTTGACACAAAAAGTCAAAATTTGGCATAAATATAAGAATTGATGATCCAATCAGAGCCGTACAGTTTTAGAAGTTAAATTCTGACTTAAGGGGTTAGTTTTGGGGGGTGAAATAGGAAGTAATTTTTTTATCAGATCATCATGTTGGGTGTCAAATGAAAACTTGTGATAATACGAGTTCAAAAATATATATATATGATGTAATACTTTCGCACACTGTTCTTTGTAATATTTTTTAAAAATTGTCAAAAATCGATGTCCTCAAAAGTGCTGATCAAAACATTTTGAAAAATATCTGGAATAGTCTTCATAAAGTGTAGATTAAGCGAAAATAGTCTTCATAAAGTGCAGATTAAGCGTGCATTATGTCTGATAATTTATCTGGTATAAAAACAAAATATATCAAAACTATGTTTCTTCGCTTATGGCGGAGGTTATTGTAATATACTTTGATGTACATTACTGTAATCGAGTAGCGAGCCGCTTTTTTACCGAGATATAATTTTATTTTATTTGTTTATAATTAAACAATAATTTAGGTAGTAAATATTTGTGTTTTACACTTTTATTACTACATACTAGATTGAGCTAGACTAATTTATTGGCTCTTAGGTAGCTAAGATGCCATAACTATTATACATTATTGACAAAACCGTGAAAATGGATGCAAATTAAATGCCAGGGACCTAATTAACTTAGCCTAGGTAGGGATTTTATTTTATTTTAAAAGCAATCACGGTACTGAACACTAATTGCGCCAGTCCAACTTGCACTTGACCGATTTTTTTAGTACTTGATTTTCATTATATAGAAATAAAAGAACATTTAAAATAAAGCTAAAATATTTGCAATCTAACAAAAAAAGAGCCATCGAGAGATAACAACGAGGAACGTCAAGAGGATATCAATATAAAACGTAAAATATAGATTTACTGATTGAAACACAAGTTAAATATTTACTTTATGTTGCTTCCTTTTAAACTTTGTTTAATTTCACAATTTATTGAACATTTACTATGGTTTGACGACAGCCTTTCTTAACTGGAAGGTTATACTTATGACAACTCAAATAAGGAAGCAGCCATATTATTTTGAACCGACTCATTTACCTGCTTCCCCTGCCCTTAATAATACAGTTTACTTATAAAATTATGGATGTTCTCAAGAAAGAAATTCACAAGTTAACTATTAGTACCTTATGGTTTCGATTTCAATTTTTTCAACAAAGTTTAATTTTAACTTTCCACATTATTATCTTGACGTTTCCTGTAATTAGTGCGATATTTCTTATTTCTGATATGTAAGTATAGCAATAAATATGTTTATATTTTAAAAAAATGAACCCTAAATTTACCTTTTCCGCACTAAGGAATAAATTAATCCAAGCATTATAGTTCAATATTTTAAAAATAATAAAAAACGAATCAATTTAAAAAAAAAAGGAAGGACATTATCTAATAATACCTTCTAAAAACCAGCCAAGTGCAAGTCGGACTTGCCGTGATTACTTTTAAAATAAAAACCTTACCCAGGCTAAGTTAATTAAGTCCCTAACATGTATATATCTTAAGATGCAATACGTATTTTCACTTTTTTGTTAGTCAACAATGTATAATAGTTATGCATCTTAGCTACCTAATAGTCAATCTACCTCAATCTAGAATCTAGTAATAAAATATTTACTACCTAAATATTTCTTTATTTACAAACAAATAAAATAAAATTACTTTGTCTCGGTACCTATCCGTTAGCCACCATAGTTTTTTTTATACAGGATAAATTATCAAGCGTAAGATAATGTAATAATTTTCACTCAACCTGTACTTTGGAGAATATTTCAAAATTTTTTCTAAATGATCAGTACTTTTTGAGATAGGGAAAGACTGCGATTTTTGACAATTTTTTAAAAATAATTCAAAGAAAAGTGTGCGCAAGTATTACATCATATATATTTTTGAACTCATATGGTCACAAGCTTTTATTTAACAACCCGTTCGATGACCTTATAAAAACTTTTTTATTTCACTTCCAAATTTCAACTTTCTGTATTAGGCAGTTTCGGAGAAAATCGGGTGTGACAGACAAACAGATACTGAAATAGTCCTATAAGTGTTCCGTACGGAACACTAAAAAATATTAAAAAAATTCCTCAAATCTTGCCACTTTTTTCTGTTCTGGGCCACTTGTACCCAATTTCCAGTCACTCTTTTCAAATCATCAGTCCACCGACTTGGTGGTCTACCTCTACTCCGATAGGCTTCGGATCTTGGTCGCCACTCTCTAATTCTCTTTGTCCATCGTCCATCCAGCAAAATGCCCAGCCCAATTCGTTTTAAGACGTAGAATGAAATTTGACTGCGTCTTGTACCCCGGCTCTCTTCCTGATAATGTAATTTGGGATGTGATCTCTAAGAGTAACGCCCAGCATCGATCTCTTCATCTTTCGTTGCATAACACATATTTTATTGATGTTTTTTTCGTCATTGTGAGAGTATCGGCTCCGTACGTAAGGATGGGGAGTATGCACCTATCAAATTCTTTTCTTTTTAAACAGATAAGAAGGTTCGACTGAAATACATAGATCAGTTTGCCCTATGCAGCCCAGGGGAGACCTATTCTCCGCTGAATTTCATGTGTTTGGTTATCTCGTCCTATGCTAATTTCATGTAATGAATACTTCATTTAAAAAACACACAAAATGAAGCGAAACTTTGAGGTAAGCGAGAATCGCCAATGCATGTTAACGCACGATCACCACGGACGGTTGTTGAGAGGCAATAACCCAATTCGACTGTCGCAAGGCTACACGCGCACCTTACTCATCGCCCATCTCTGTGGTCCGGAAAAGTTTACTTAAGCAGCTGCTTTTTGCGGTTGATGCGATCTCTCTACAATAGGTTTTTTTTTTAAATTCTTCTTCTTCTTCTTCTTCCTACGTTAGGACCATGTCCTGTGTTCACTTCAAAGGTTTCCCAGAAACAATTGCGATTATGAAGACCAGCTCTCATACCATCTTCTTGGTGGTCTTCCAAGCGGTCGAGGTGTGTTTGGTCGCTTCTCTTTTGCAACCTTAGCCAACCAGTCATTTGGCATTCTGTCCACATGGTCTCTCCATTCTCTTCTCCTATTCCTTGCCCATCTCACCACATCCTGTATTTCGCGCATTTCCCTTATTTCTTCACATCTCTTCCGGTCAAATAAGGTATATCCTGTTATCGATCAAAGTGTTATTGTGTTCTCCGCTCTGGTTTCTATCGCGTACGTCATGATCGGTCTTACGCATGTTCTGTATATTCTTACTTTGCTCCTGGTACTCATACATTTGTTTCTCCAAATTATATCTCTTAAGTATCCTGATAATAATGATGCCTTTGTTGTTTGAGTTTTTACTTCCTCCTTAAGGTTCCTGGTACTTGTTATGTTTGCCCCTAGATATTTGAAAGACATCACTTGTTCTACACTCTCATCATAAATCGCGAGATTGCATCTTTTCGGTTCTTTAGATATTGTAAGGGATTTTGTTTTCTTTACAGATATTTGCATATTAAACACTTTTGCTGTTTGTTGGAACTTATGTAGGAGTCTCTGTAAGTTATCTTCATCTTCTGATATGTTTACTGCATCATCGGAGTAGCATATTATTTTTATTTCTTTGTCTCCCAATCGGTATCCTCTCCCAGTTTTCTTTACTTCGTTTATAATTTCATCCATTATGATGTTAAATAAGATTGGGCTTAGGCTATCTCCTTGTCTGATTCCGGTTGTCATAGGTATTTTATTGCTTAATTTATTTGCCACTCTTACATATGTGTGGTTGTTGATGTTCAACTCTTCGATAGTTTTTATTATATTCGGGTGAATTTTCCTTTTTTTAGTAGGGTTATGACATCAGTTAACCGTACTCTATGGAATGCCTGGGTAAGATCAATGAAACACATAAAAGCTATCTTATTAAACTCTATGGCTTTTTCAGTAATTTGGCGGATTATAAATATGGCGTCTATAGTAGACCTGTTCTTTCTGAACCCTTGCTGTTCTTCACAGATTCCTGTTAACATTATTTCTTCTGCTAAAATTTTAGTGAACAATTTTAGTACCGCATTCATTAAGCTGATACCTCGATAATTTTTGGGATCTGTCCTTTCTCCTTTTTTGAAAATTGGTATCAAGATGCTTTCTTTCCATTCGGATGGTATAATCTTGGCTGTGAGTATTTTGTTAAAGAAAATCTGTAATTCTTATAGTAATTTATCACCTCCATATTTGATCATGTCGTTCTTAATTTCGTCCATGCCCGAGGCTTTTCTGTTTTTTAGTTTCGCTGCCATGTGCTGTATTTGATTCAAGGAAATGGTCCTCTTTGGTTGGGCAACATTTTCATCTTCATGCTGTATTTCCTGTGTTAATGAATTGGTTTCTGATGGACTATAGAGTTTTTCGAAATATCATTCCCATTCTTCCACCGTAATTTTTGTATTTTGTATATACTCATTTATTGGTTTTTTTCTATGTCTCAGTAGATTCCTCCGTACAGATCATGTTCTATATCGTTCGAAAATTTCTCCCAATGCTCTCTTTTGATTCTCTGGATGTTCTCGTTGACCCTGTCCTTCTTCCAAATGCTTCTTCTGCTGCTTCTAGCATATTAGTTTTTTAGTTTTGTCCATGCCGTTTCTATGTCATCGGATTCTCGAATATCATTTGTGGCTATTTTTTCTGTTAACCTTCGTTGATATAGATATTTGGTTGAGTCGTCGGATAGAGATTCTATATTTATTTTGCGTATTTGCTCGACGGGTTCGCTACGAAGTCGTTGCGTGGTTGTTCGTATTTTTGCTATTACAAGATGGTGATTCGTTCCAGCATTGGCGGAAGCTAAAGTTCTCACGTCCTGTATTCTTGTTGGATGAATATTTCTGTTTGTGATTACGTAATCAATTGTTGATCTTTGTCCACGTATATTTTCGAAGGTGTATTTGTGTTGTGGTTTATGTGGATAAAAGGTGTTGTTAATTCTAAGTTCATTTTGTATGCATAGTTGTATCATTTGTTCACCACTATCGTTTATAGTTTCTTCGTTGAATCGATTTTTGATGCCAGGTATAACTTCATCACCAATTCTCGCATTAAAATCCCCTAGACTATTTTTTCATCATCAATAGGTATCTCGTCTAAAACTGTTTGTAGGTTCTGGTAAAATAGGTCTATCTCCGTTTGAGGTTTGCTGGTATCGGGTGCATATATACTTATTATGTGTATTGATCTTGATTTTTGTAGTTCGATCGTCACTTGTAGTAGTCTGTCGTTAATATATTTCATTTTGCTGACTTGGTCTTCAAATCTTTCATGTAGCAGTATGCCAACCCCTGATGCAGCTCTTTCATTTTTTTCTTTACCACTGTATATCAGTAAGTAGTTTTCATATTTGTTGTTTCCTTTGCCTTTTTTTTGGTCTCCGAGAGTGCACATATGTCTAATTTATGTCTTTTTATTTCAAGTATGATTTCTTAGTCTTTGTTGTTAAATGATGTTATGTTCCAACATCCAATTCTTAGTGAAGTCCGTTCCGAGGCTATAGCTTTGGTTCTAGGAGCACTTTGTTTTTTTACCCAAGCAGGTCGCTGGCCTCACTTGGCACCCTCCTCTTTTATCCGGGCTTGGGACCGGCTATGGGATGCTAAGCTTCTCGATCCACCCATCATCCATAGGCAGAGTTTTTTTTTTTAAATTAGTTTCTTTAATTGAAAAATTTTCGTCTGCTCAATCATAACTAAAAACGATTTTTTTTAAATGACTTATTAGTGTTTTTGTCAATGTATACCCCTACTTGTCAAATGATTAGATTTAAGCTTTTATAATGAATCAAACAGTAAACATTTTAAAATGTGTCTTACGACTATCAAATACATTTTTTGTCAGAATGATTTTAAAATGCAGAGTTATCAAGATTTGTTAAATATAGAGGAAGATCGCGGTAGACCGTGATTTTCATGTAAAGAGGTAATTTACTACATATTTCTCTGTTATGCGTAGGGATACATTTCGACGTGCCTGCTTTCAGGGCCAGTATTAAAATCCCTATTTCTTCAAAAATAATGTTTACGTTGTTTAACGAATATGACAACGCTATAAAAACATAAACTACAAGCAGTTATAACATGAAATTTCGTTTATTTTTAGTGTTCCGTACAGAACACTTATAAGATGACTTCGGTGTCTGCCCGTTTGTCCGTGTGTCTGTCTGTCTGTCACTCCCGATTTTGGTATCAATTGAAAGATTGTGAAAACACGAGTAAAGAATATATATATAATGTAATACTTGCGCGCACTGTTCTTTGTATTATTTTTAAAAAATCGCGAAAAATCCCTGTCCACCCGCCTTATCTCAAAAAGTAATTAACAAAAAATTTTGAAAGAATTCTGGAATATTCTCCACGGGGTGTAGATTGAACGAAAATTATCACGAGTCAATTACCTTTAATAATTTATCTGGTATATAAAAAAAAAAAATTTAGTCATCAGTTTTCAGTAAAGATTGGAAGCAAACTTTGTTGAAAACTCATTTGGTGTGTGTTTTGTGAAGTCACTGATCATTTTATACCTCCGTAACAATTTTTTTTTATTTTGAAAGCAATCCGTACGGAACAATAGTTGCGCAAGTTCAACTTGCACTTGACCAGTTTATTTATATGGTAAATTAGATATAGCAAACTGGTTCCCTCTAACCCTGACAAAGTTTGTTATTAAAAATATGTGCATGGCTTTTCACATATTTAGTTACAAGATCAAACAGAAATTTTTGCATTAGCGTATATTTACGAACAAAAAAATACTAATGCATTTGTTTCTAAAACGGGGCTATAGAGTAAACACGGACTAGTATCAGGGTGTCCCACGAAATATAGATGAAATAAAACAGGGACATAGCCGAGGTTATTTTCACCCAATTTAATCCTATAAATGCCGGTCCGATTTTTGAAGGTTCGAAAGTTATAAAAAAATTTCGGATTTTTCCATAAAGTCACATAGTGATCAAGCAAAAAAAAAGATCATAAAACAAAATTAAAAAGCTATCAGCTTAATTTTCTCTTCAATAGACTGCTAAGGAATGTACCTAGTACTTTTATTCAACCGGTGAGCACGTGTCAAATTAGAAAGAAGATTGAGTACAGAGGTTGTAGTCTGACAAGAATCTTACACGATTTTTAGACGATTTTTACGAGAAAATATAATATATATAAAATATATTTTTATTTCTAACAAGGTATGAACGTCATTCACTTCACATGAAAAATTATGATTTTTTGTAGAAAGAGGTCGGGGTTTCATAACTTTTCATTTTTGAATTACCGTTAGCATAAGTAACCATTAACATACCTTCAGTACTCGGTTATTCATTGGTTACGCCAACACATACACAGATCCTAGAATTTAGTGTCCAAATATTTTTACGGATTTTAGTATCATTTGAAAGCCCATTCTATTCTCTTTCTGATACCAAATTCCATAGCATACCTAATGCTTTTTACTAATTAATATGATTGAAAGGAGAAACAGGAGAACAAGAATTGAAATTAGGGTTAAGAGAAAGGAAAAATTAAACAAATTTTTAATTTAACATTTAAATTTATGATAAAAACCAAAATCAATATTTTGCCGGTTTTTCATGGAGCTTTTTCACCATTGTCTGTGGGATTCTTCCCCATTCTCCCACCATCGCAACCTTTAGGTTCCTCAGCGATGCAGCAGCTAGATTTCTGGCTCGAACCCTTCGTTTGAACTCATCTCACATGTGCTCGATTAGATTGATGTCAGGACTCCGCGCAAGCTAGTCTAACGTGGGTATTCCCACTTCCGCCAGGCATTGCCGCACCGTTGCCGTAGCATGTGGCCTCGCATTGTAATGAATTAGCACGAAGCTATCGCCAACAAATCCAGCGTAAGAAGCGAAGTATTCCTGCAGGATCTCCTTGAGTACTGGTGAGCAGTTAATCCACCACTACGAGTCTCATCACTCACGAAAACCAAACCGGTTTTCATACAGTGAGATGCCTCCCCACACCATAACAGAATCTCCTGCATAGGCGACCGTTTCAGTAATGCAGCACTTCGCATAGCGCTCGTCTTCTTCCATCATTGCCATGTAGGCACATTCGGAACTCGTCGGAGAATAAAACGGAGCACCATTGCTTTAAGGTCCAGTCGACATATTCTCGGGCAAATCTGAGTCGAGCTTGTCGATGATTGCTATTAATTTGGGTCCGTTAGCTGTTCGGAGTTAGGCTAGCTTTTTTAAGTCTTTTTCTGACTGTCCAATGACTAACAGCTCGACCACGAACTTGTCAGAGGTCCTGCTGCACCTCAACGCCGGTCAAGTGACGATTTCTTAGAGTTGTGTTGACAAAGAAGCTCCGAGGTACAACTTCTTCTTCCTGTTACTGATTCTTGGTAACGTCTTGGGTATGCCCTTCTTGCATTAGGGCAATGACTTGTGCCGTTTCTTCCAGGGTAGTATCCATTTTCCGATGACGTAATTAGTGAGCAGGTATAGCAGATATGTTGACGGTTTCAGTGCCGATAAAAGAATGATAGGAAAATGGAGTTTCGTGTGTTTTTGTAGGGATGAATAGTGTGCAACGAGTACATTGCTGAGCGAGCAAAAACGGTTCTAATGAGTAAAACCGTTTTGAAAATTTAAATGTTTTTGGTATTATTGGAAAGAAAAGAAAATCTGCATTCTAACGATACCAAAACTAATACCACTATTTGAAAATTCAATTTAAGGATCAGTGTTAAATGAGGTCGTGTGAGTCGATTTTTTTGCTCACCAATGTATATACTTATATATATATATATATATATATATATATATATATATATATATATATATATATATATATATATATATGTATATATATATATATATATATATATATATATATATATATATATATATATATATATATATATATATGTATGTATATAAATAATTTAGAAAATAAGTCATTAAACTGGTGCAGCAACATCGCGAGTGTAAGTAAACCAGATATAAGAAGATTGCAGGGTTCATTGAAAAGTTTTTACCAAAACTACTAGAAAGAACGAAAGAACTACGCGAAAGCATATAAACCACCACAAGGACAATTAGTGATCCACATTGAATCTTGAATACAGCAAGTGAGATTTTCTAAAGAACGGATCGAAAACAATTTACTTTAAATCGAACTTCTTCGTCTTCTTCAGCAGCCTTTGACAGTCCACTCCTCAACATAAGTCTCTCCAAGTTCCTTCCATTCATCTCGAATACTTGCCCTCAGATACCAATTTTGCCCACCGCGTCTTTGATATCGTCTATCTATCGTTTTGGAGGTCGCCCCACGCCCCCCCCCCCCCCCCCCCCCCCCCCCCCCCCCCCCCCCCCCCCCCCCCCTTTTTTTCTGTAATCTTGGCCGTCATTGTACGATAGGTCTTGTCTATCTTGTATCATCTCTTAAGCCCTAAATCAAACTAATTATATAAAATTAATAAGTTAAACTAAGTAAGTTTTTAAAAGAGCACTTTTTAAAACACCATTTGCTAAAATTATTGTCCTTAATAAAGACTAGACCCAGCTAAAAATATTGAGCCAAGTTAAAAAACAACAAACAAAAAATAATTTACTTACTTTAAAGGTGGCATTTCAACAAGCTATCGTTTTACTTCTAACGTGAACCTGAATTATTTACGACATAATGGAAACCTAGGAGGCTATTAGCCCATACCCTTCATAGAAAGCACCTGCTTTGATTACAGGGATAGAACTTCGCGTTTTCTTTCACATTTCTTTTACACAAACGGAATCGTAACGAACATGTGGATGTCTACTCATGCACCACGTATGCGATTCAATAGTTCGGAAAATAGAGGATTTATTAAGTTTCTATGAACAAAATAAAGTATTGCAAAGAAGTGGAAATTAAAATGCATTTATGTTTTATCAGTTAGGAACTTGGTTGGGAGAAAATATTCATTATAGTTAGAGCACAGACTTTAAAATAAACGGAGAAATATAAAAATGTTAAAACTATTCTCCAGGAACAACAAGGTTTAACTACTGTGGGATAAAATGTAATGAAAAGGCGGAGGAATTAGCAAGATTCGGAGCTACAAAACTATACAAGGATCCAGAACCAGCCGTTGGTATACCAACACAGATGATAAAAATGACAATCAGCAAATTATCATATCAGCAACATCTAGATCGTTGGCTCGCAACGTCTGGCTAAAGACATGCAAGGGACGTAGTTGGTGGCCCCTCGAAGAAACTAACAACTGACGTCCTTTGTTTAACAAGGGCTCAGACCAAACCAATAGTGCCACTGATCACCGGCCACCGTCACCTTAGGAAACAGTAAAAAGGGGTATCCACAATGGTCTCACGATATGCAAACTATATGGTGAAAAGAAAGAAATCTCGATGCACATCCTATATGAATCTTCTTCTTCTTCAAGTGCCATCTTCTCGTCGATGGTTGGCAATCATCATCGCGATTGTCACTTTAGAAGTCGCCGCTCTGAAAAGCTCACTCGATGTACATTCGAACCATTATCTCAGGTTCCACAGTCATGATATTCTTCTCCTTCCCGCACTGCATTTTTTCCCGCATTATTAGACGTAACATGGCATATTTTCTCCTCGTGTTACGTGTCGGACGTATTGCAATTTCCTGTTCTTGATTGTGTCCATTATTTCCTGTTTGTTTCCCATTCTTCTTAAGACTTCTATATTAGGGCAACGTAGAGAAGATGTAACATCTCACCAGTGTCGAATTCTCAGATTAAATATTAAGTCTCTGGCGCACTTTTCATTTTTATGAAGTTTACACGGGCACACGTATTTTGATTTATTTGATATAATTATTTGTGTTACTTATCAATATTTCCGGACTTGTTCGATGTTACTGCCGTTAACTACCAAGCCTCCGTTGTTTCCTATAATTTTTGAGACCCTCATAAATATGGTTTTCTTGGCGTTAAGTGTCAGCCCATAATCTTAACTGCATTTATCAATTTTATCATCAGTCTTTGCAGATCTTGGATGTTTTCCACTATGATTTTGGTGTCATCTGCGTATCTCAGGTTTTTAATCGGAGTTCCATTTATTTTAATTCCAGCGGCTTCATCTTCAAGAGCTTTTTTGATAATTTCCTCACAGTACGCGTTGAACATATTGGCGACAACACGTACCCCTGTCGAACGCCTCTCTTTATTTCGATTTCTTCTGATAGTTGTCTTTCAATGGATATTTGTACTTTTTGATTATATACAAAACGAAAAAATAACATTTTTTTTTTGTTTCTGTAGAGTATATATTAGATTATTAGATAAACAATATTTATTATACTTAGATTGCCCGCATAAGGATCATCAGATTATTTACTAGAGATGAACGATATTATTATATCTGTAACTGTTACCTGTGACTGATAATGAGAGTCACAGGTAATACCTGCGACCCAATTATTCGCGAAGAAGCGACTCTAGTCGCTGTTACGCTGCATACGAAGATGTCGCAGATCTGCCCGACCTGAATTTAATGATCGGCGACGGCGCCTATCGTCTCGTGCCGGGCTTACGTATGCCTGTCAGGCCTGGTGCCAGATGTCTAAAACCCATCGGGCCAAGGTCCAGACAGTTCAGAATAAAGCCCTTCGTATCATAGCAGGAGCCCCCTGGTTTGTACGCAACAATCAGTTGCATAGGAAATTCGACATGTCCACAATTAAAGAGTTCACGCGTAATGTTTAGCTTCGCTTCCTTGAGAAAGCAGTGGTCCATTCTAACCCCGAGATAGCTAACACTTTCAGAGGCAACGTAAATGTCGGCAACAGATACTTACGACCAACAGACATTCTACCACAAGACTAACATTAGACACAGATAAAGACTACCCTAGACTTAGTTTAAGGTTAAGGCCGTAGGTTTAGTTGAGCTACTCCTTCAGGTTAAAAGTGTAACAAAGCACACCAAACATAATTATAACAGGACACCCCCGGGGAATGGGGGGGCTTAGGTATAGGTTAGCGTTAAGTTAGATTAAGTTAGGTTAGATCTACTCATAGAAAATTAACTTAGGGTTAAAACACATCGAAAAGATCTAGTCATTAAGAAGTTCAGAAATTGTAAAAGGAATAAAGGGTTTTCCCAGCTCACAAGGAGTTTTAGTGGGTATGCCAACCCTTCTGGTTGGAGAGCCCCACATATCTGAAGCATTTTGGGGCACTCTTATGGTGACGCAAACTGCTTCAGAATCCACAAGGTGGGTCTCTCCCTGTAAAAAAAAAGCCTATCGTCTCGTTACAGACAACGGGCACAGTCAGCCGACGACCGACGACTCATCGATACACGCTGTTGGACTGTCGCGTCGCCGTTGGAAGGCAAAACGCTGTTAGCTCAAATAACTACTTCCAACGGCGACGTGACATCGGGTACCGGTTCCTTGAAATATCGTGGTGTACTAGTGACCTAAGTCGCTATTAAAAGATGCTATAACTTATCATCGTCGCAGGTATACCTGTGACCTAAAAGTCGCTGTTAAGCTCATCGCTATTATTTACAGTAATTCAAAGTATACTATGTTCATCTTAAATAAAAAGTGCGTAACCCTTTTTAAACTGTCACGGAGACATTCGCTGTAAATATGGGTATTAATATTCCTAGAACGATTTGGTTCACCATATAGTCCTACAAGTAAGGTTCTACTCAGTATATATCACCACTACACCAAACACTTTAATTTTGCACTCGACGCGCGTTTCGCTAACTCTGTTAACTTCATCAGGAGCGATGATTGAAAGTGTTTGGTGTAGTGGTGATATATACTAACTAGTGTCATTGTGCCAAAGATTCCACATTCCCAACTTAAACAAGTAAGGATTGTAAAAGTTAAAAAATCATTACGTTCTCGTCACTCTTCTAAGTAAGCAGTAAATTCACGTAACATTCACTACCATTTCTTGCCATATATCTTCTTTAAACTGTTTCTGAGAGCGATAGTTGTTACCGTAACTTATAGTTACAGACAAGTTTTCAATCACATCCACATATCACTCCAAATTGAGAGTTGTTGTGCAACCCATGTCATTTTCAAAGGTTCTCTTAGTCGATTATCCCCCTGTCGGTACTACGATGCGTGCTATAAAAGAATATAATGGCATTTAATGATTTAGCTCTGAATTTATCCGATTGAAATAAGGACATTTCTGTATATCGACGAGACCGTTCACATTAAAATAAGAATGTCGGTATTTATTAAAAAGCGGGCAAACATTTTATCAACGATATTGAGCCTCTGGAACAGTATAGACTAGCTTTAATTTTGTACATCAGCTTTATCTTGTAAAATTGTATGCAAGAAATGCGAATCCTAGACATATTTATTTCACCGAATCGTTTGCGTATTTGCTACTCTAACGTACGCTAGGTTTACAGCCCTTCCTGATGTTCTTAATCGTCCTGTTCGAGGTTTACTTAAGCCCCTATCCATGGTCGCTCCTTGAGTAGCTTCTAGACCTTCAATTCATCTTGAGTGATGTTTTTTGTCTCAGGATTGAAAAATCACACCTCAAACTATACCTCAGAGTGGCCTCTAAATGTGCTCCAAAGTTTTTCGTTTCATAGTCACTTCAGGGGTATTTTTAAGTTATGTTTTTAATTGTTGTCCGTCTTCAGGTTGAAACTATATATTATAGATATTAGATAAAATTTATTTCTTCGCATACATAAATAAGATAAAAATAAAATCATATAATTTCAACTTCCAAAAAGATAAATTTCATAGTAAGCTGAGATCCAATTAAATCGCAGTTGCATTTTCAGTCGCACCGTAAGAAACACTAGCAGTTTCTGCGTTAGTCCTACTCGGTCCTACTAAAATTCTAACAATAAATTCCTCGGTATACATAATGGAAACTGACCCGAATCCCTTGTCCATTATATACCCATAGCATTGTAATTTGTAAAAGTACAATTATAAGGAAACAATAACTCTTAGGTTGCTTAAGAGTCATATTTCTTTTTTAGAAAATTCTACCAAAACTAATAATCACATCAGACACGTGTTTTCTTAAGAATTTTTATGCTGAATCCAAAAAAATCATAAAAAAAGACATCCACCGTGAGGTTTTTTCAGAAAACACACTTAAAATTGCCAGAAACCCATTAAATTGAAAAAAATACATAATATTTTTTTTTATGAGTCTAGAACACGTGCTGCAGGAAAGTCCCTAAAGCGCTCCAGGAGCGGCACGTGTGCGAAAAAAGTGATTCACGTTATTCTTGAATCGCTGTAAATTGTACTCTGTGGGAAACACAGCGCTGGCAAATGATTCCAAAGGGATGATGTTCTCCATATAAAAATAATATGCATAATCATTAAAATTATGGCATAAAATTATTATTTCGGACATCTTTAAACGTTCTAAAAATTTTACAAGACTTAAAAATATTAGGTTTTTAGTGTTCATGTTTAACAAAAAATCACGCATAACCACCTTTAACTAAGCTATGTAGTAAAATGCTGTTTAAAATAAATATGTGTGATAAGTTAAAAAATTGTTTTTAATTTTTATTAATATTAAACAAACCTATTATTTCATTGCATTTATTTACTTAAAAAAACATTTTATCAACCACATAACACCCTTGTAAGTGTAAAAAGCGAGTTTTTTGTTGAAACTAAACATAAAACTTTATTTTTTGATGTCAAGTCAGGATTAAGAACTTCAAAAAACACTGTAGATAATAGTTTTGTTCAATATTAATAAAAATTAAAAACAATTTTTAAGTTAGCGGGTTGCACATATTTATTTTAAACAGCATTTTTCTACGTAGCTTAGTTAAAGGTGGGGTATGCGTATTATTTGTTAGACATGAACACTAAAACCTAATATTTTAAAGTTTTTATAACCATTTTTTGGATTCAGCATAAAAAATACTTAACGACAGAGAAAACACTTGTCTCATAACCTAAAAGACGAATTTTTTTTTTTTGTATAGCTGTGTGATTAATTTAATCTTATTCAATAGTGGAAGTATAACAAATTACCTTGGGGTTATCTTAATAAGCACTGTATGCATAACAAGCCCAAAATTTTGCCTTTGTTAATAGCTATCACTACATAATAAAGCCTGAAGATAGACTGTACTCTATATGAGATTCATGTGTAAAAAAATTGTGTGAGTTTTGAATAGTATGGTATTCAAAGGGAAAAATTAATTCGGACTTGGACATTCCAGTTCAAAAACCTAAAATTTTATACATAACTATTTTTAATTAAATATTGAGAAGTTGAAGCATATTATAAAATAGGAGATAAATACAGAGGATCAGTTTAAAAAATTACGAATTCAGATACAAATCAAAAATATCGCTAATATTTGAAAGAAAATACGATGTTGCCATTTTCTTCAGTCACTTCAGAATTCCTTACTCAAAGAGAGTGATGAAGTGGAGACCCGATAGACGGGTCGGAAAAACCTGGAATAAGGGAGGTACGAACATAGTTGTGACGTCAAGAGACGATAGACCAAGAAAGAAAGGGAATTCTAGTAAATATTTAGTTTAAATACATTTAAAATAAAATTGTCTCAGATTGAATTCGAATATCAAAAAGAGTTCCGAGTGATAAGCGCACTAATGGACAGACAGACAGAGAGACGTTGCATTATATATATATATATATATATATATATATATATATATATATATATATATGCATATATAATATATATATATATATATATATATATATATATATATATATATATATATATATATATATATATATATATATATATATATAATATATATATATATATTATATATATATATATATATATATATATATATATATATATATATATATATATATATATATATATATATATATATATATATATTATACAAGATTATAGATAACCTGGCCAGAAAACAAATGTAAGAATTAAAAAAAAAAACACGTAAATCGGATAAGTGGTTCTCAAGTCATAAGCGCACTAACGGACAGACAGACAGAGAGACGTTGCATTATATATATTTTATATTCTTTGCGTCATGATATTGTTCCATATTTAATGGTTTAGGCAGTATATTGCAAAAGAACGCACTAGCGGCAAACTTTTTTCCGGCTTGATTCACTATTATCGTCACTGTTTATTCCTTATGTTACCTAACGTAATAAAATATATATGCTATAATCTGGCCAGAGAACATATATATGTAAAAAAAAAATCGGTAAATCGGTTAAGTGGTTCTCGAGTGATAAGCGCAACGTTAAATTTTTATTTATTTTTTTAATTTGATAAAGGCCCGCAACATGAAAAATAATAATAATATTACCTTTTAACACCCACAAAATAAATTTAGAAATCAACAATTTAGCTGAAAATTAAAAATACCGCTGACATTTGACAGAAAATACAACGTTGTCATTTACTCCACAAGGAGACTGCTAAATTGACTATGAAATGGAAACGTGAAAGCAGAGGTCTGTGTAGCCTTAACCAAGTCGCACTTGCGTGTTATTTGAAAAAACGACTATGAATACGCCCTAAAGTCAAACCAGTTTTTTCAATCTCATTTTTTAATCAGTTGAGCAATTGGAATTTCGTTAGTGTTATATAAATGCTAAGCTGAACTAATTTGAACACGAAATTTCTCAGTACTATAGTTGGAGAACACTTAATTTTTTAAAACTCTTGCTCGCAAAAGGCTACCTACGCTCCGGTAGAAAGTTCCATGGTAATGTTTCAAAAACGAGTGTGTCTCCACCCCTTGCCTTGCTTGCCAGTAAAACTTACTAAATAAGCCAAACAAATTTGAATTTATTTGAGACACACAGTCCGACATCAAATGAGAAAGTGTTATGTCCTTCTACCTCTAAATTCTCATCCTGAAGCTGAGATTTAAAAGGCGATGTGATTAGCTCTGAATGCTTGAAAAGCGTTAAACACGGCTCTTTATTCAATAACATCCGAAATAAACTCAAAAATTCAAAAGAACTTTATACATATTTGCAAATATTTTGCAAAATCTTTAGATATGATTACACAAATACGTTAATATCACTAAGTAACGCTTAGAATAACCGTTAAGATTGCACCCTTCTGATGGTACCAGCGGATATATTATTACTCTACCCACCTACAGCTGCAATAAAGGAATCGATAAAAAATCGCCGTGTTTTTTTTTCTTCCTTTCATTAAATCGCTTGTGAAACGACAACTCGCTGAATATGCCGAACAAGAAGAATTGGTAGCCGCCAGGCAAAGAACGACATCTGCATACATAAAACTGCAAGTGCACCACGCGATACCCTAAAACTCAAAACGTAACTTTTTACGTCCCAATAATCATACAATTAGGCTTGAAATAGCTGGACTTGTCGCATAATATCCATGATTATTGCATAGCTTTTGTACAGGGGGTATTACTTTTTTCATAATCTGCACGATAAACGAAATGGATCTTTTTTAATGTTCCGAACGGAATACTTATGGGATCACTTCCGTGTCTGTCCGTCTGGCCGTCTGTCCGTCTATCCATCTGTCACATCCGATTTTCTCCGAAACTACTTGACATAGAAAGTTGAAATTTGGCACAAATATAGGAATTGATGGCCCAATCAGAGTCGTGTGGTTTTGAAAGTTAAATTTTAACTTAAAGGGTTGGTTTTAGAGGGTGAAATCGCAAGGGAAAAAAAATTTACCAGGTCATCGAATGGGGTGTCAAATAAAAACTCACAAAAACACGAGTTCAAAAATATATATGATGTAATAATTGCGCACACTTTCTTTGTAGTATTTTTAAAAAATTTCCAAAAATGGATATCTCCCTCTTATCTCAAAAAGTACCGATAAGAAAATTTTTAAAAAATTCTGGAATATTCTCCATAAAGTGTAGATTGAGCGAAAATTATCACGAGTGCATTACATTTGATAACACAGAACCACAAAAATGTTTTTTGATATGCCGAAGAGTAGAGCCTCTTATATGTTTTCGAGGTCACTGAAGATGAATTCTGTTTCAGTTTTGCTCATTTTTTCCCTAGCCTCAGAAAACACTATTTTAGACGTTTGGAAGACATATATAACCACAATTCTCGGGTGAAACGTAAATTTTATGTATCAGATTACCGAGGCTATACGCCTGTGGGTTACTAGGCTTCTATAAACCCAAAACCATCGAACCCCATTAACCCCATAAGTCCAAAACACCATGAACCCACGTATGAAGGCGTGTATAATTATGGAACTCGAGGGAAATGTGGATCTTATGAATCAGACGACAAGACAAATGACCCCATACCCTTGAACCCAATAACCTAATAGCCCTACAACCCCATACCCTTGAACCAAATAACCCATAACCCTGGGCGTGTAGACTTCCACTAAGCAAATGAGCAGACCTCTAATAACTACGTAATACCCTACAACCCCATACCATATATATATATATATATATATATATATATATATATATATATATATATATATATATATATATATATATATATATATATATATATATATATACCAGGTGTACAAGTATGAAATGTGATTTCAAAAAAAAAAAAAACATGTTAAATTTGGAAGAATGATAAAAAATGCTTTAGTCAAAGTATGCTCCATCGCTTGTGATACATTTTTTCCATCTTTCGGGCAATTTGTGAATACCACGCCAGTAAAAATCGTTCCCCTTTTGCTACAAACCATTCATTGAGCCATTTTTTCACATCTTCGTACGAACCAAAGCACTGCTCAGCAAGTGCGTGATCCATCGATGCAAACAAGTGGTAATCGGAAGGAGCCAAGTCTGGTGAGTAAGCCGCATGGGGTAGAACTTCCCAGCTGAGTGCTTCCAACGTGTCGCGAACTAGTTTTGCCGTATGTGATGGAGCATTGTCATGAAGAAAAATGACTTCGTGTTGGCCTTTTTTCAAGCAGCGAACGGTTCAAATCGGTCAATTGTTGTTGGTAACGTTTAGTATTAACCCAGGTTTTAACAGCTCATAATAGACCACGGCCCTCTGGTTATACGGAAGTCTGCACGCCCAGGGTATTGTGGTTACTGGATTATTCAGTTCAAGATAATGGGGTTAGGGGGTTTTGAAGTTATCAAGTTCTATGACTCTGCATGCCTGGGGTTATGAGATTATAGGGGTCTATACGCCGAGGGTTTTGTGGTTATAGGGCTATTTGGTTCAAGGGTATGGGGTTAGGGGGCTATGGTGTTAGGGGGTTATACGAGTCTGCTGGTTTGGCTCACTTGTCTTGTCATTTGATTCATAAAGTCCATATTTCCCTCGAGTTCCATGGTTATACATGCCTTCATACCTGGGTTCATGGTGTTTTGGACTTATGGCGTTATGGGATTGGTGTTTTTTTGGATTTATGGAAGCCTACTAACCCACAGGCATATAGTCTTGGTTATCTGATACACAAAATCCAGGTTTCCCCTAGTATTGTGGTTATAGATGCCTTCAAAACTTCTAAAATAGTGTTTTTTCAGGTTAGGAGAAAAATGAGAGGTGCCAGAGCAAAACTAAAACAAAGCATTTTCAGTGACCTCGAAAACATATAAGAAACCTGGTCTAGTCTTCAGCACATTAAAAAACATTTTTGTGGTCCTGTGTAATTTATCTATTATAAAAAAAAATATGAAAACTATGTTTCTTATTTTATTTCTTATTTATTACTTGTTGCCCCAGTCCAACTTGCCCTTGACCGGTTTTTTTATGTACATAAATTACGATGATCTTTTTATGCTGCCTCTATCGGCCACCAAGTGATATTTATTAACTTTAATACTTTTTCCCTTTTCTGCAGACATCACCGATTATTTACAAATTAATCATTCAAAAACCACCGACGAACAAGGCCGTGAAACTGCATCAGCTGAATTCCTGTCCGTGATAAGGCGTTCGTCTTCATGACCTCTTTTTAGTGTGCCGTAGGGAACACTTATAAGATCCTTCAGTGAATATCTGCCCGTCGGTCACACTCGATTTTATCCGAAACTATTTGACATAGAAAGTTGAAATTTGGCACTAATATATTGATGGTCTTATCAGAGCCGTGTAATTTTGAAAGTTAAATTTTGACTTGAGGGGGTTTTAGGGGGTCAAATCGGAAGTAAAAAATATTTGTTTACCAGGTCATCGAGTGGGGTAAAAACACGAGTTCAAAAATATATATGATGTTATGCGCACACTTTTCTCTGTAATTTTTTTGAAATCTGAAAAAAATACTGGAATATTCTCCAAAGGGTTTTGACGAAAATTTTCACGAGTGCATTACCTTTGATAATTTATCTATATAAAAAAAAAAATAATGGGGTTTTCAGTACAGATCAGAAAAAATGTTTGTTGAAAACTCATTTGGGGGGTTTTGTGAAGTCATTAATCATTTTATAGCTCTGTAACAAAAATTTTTAAAAGCAATCAACGTACGGAACTTTAACTGCGCAAGTCCCACTTGCCGGTCATTAACCACTTAAACATCTAAAAAAATATATTTAAAATATATCTAAGTGAAAAAATTTACTTAATACTTTCCTTGCAAACACGCCATTGTGAAATAAATACTAAAATTGAGTTTTGCGTGATACAGAATGGTTTAATTCAATCAGGACAACACACTTCGGTGTTTGTCTGTCTGTCCGTCTGTCTGTCTGTCACACCCGATTTTCTCCGAAACTATTTGTCATAGAAAGTTAAAATTTGGTAATAATATAGGAATTGATGGCCTTATCAGAGCCGTGTAGTTTTGAAAGTTAAATTTTGGGGGGTGAAATCGGAAGTGAAAAAAAATTTTTTTTTTCGAGTGTTATAAGTTGTGACTTCGGTATATTTGTCTGTCTGTCCGTCTGTCTGTCTATCACACCCGATTTTCTCCGAAAAAAAATATTTGTCATAGATGTGAAAGCCTTGGTTTTCAGTAAAACTTGGTAATAATATAGGAATTGATGGCCCATTTCATCAGGAGTAGCCGTGTAGTTTTGAAAGTTAAATTTTGACTTAAGGGGTTTTGGGGGTCTATATAAATCTAAAATGGTTTTTTTTCCCACTAAAAAACTATAAACTACCATAGCTTGTACTGAAAACCAAGGCTAAAAACATCGACTGCAGCCCCACTAAAATATATATATATATATATATATATATATATATATATATATATATATATATATATATATATAATGTAATACTTGCGCACACTTTCCTTTGTATTATTTTTAAAGAATGACGAAAAATCGTTGTTCTCCACCTTATCTCAAAAAGTACTGATCAAAAAATTTTGAAAAAACTGGAATATTCTCCACGGGGTGTAGATTGAACGAAAATTATCACGAGTGCATTACCTTTAATAATTTATCTGTTATATAAAAAAACAAGTTTTCAGTAAAGATTGGAAACAAACTTTGTTCAAAACTCATTTGGGGTGTGTTTTGTTCACTGATCATTTTATAACGTAACAATTTTTTTTTTTATTTTAAAAGCAATTTGACTTAAGGGGTACGGAAGTTCAACTTGCACTTGACCGGTTATTAATTGACACTGTACGTATTGGTGAGATATTAGGCACAAAATAAAGTCGTTCAAAGCAGAAGCTTAAGAGCTATTTACAAATGAAATTGCACTCATGTCGTTCTTAGAATTGCTAACAAGGAAAAATAATTTCAAGCGCCCTAAAAATGGTATAGAACCTGACACATTCGTATAGTATAAATAATTATACTCACACTTTGTACATTATTTAACCAAAAATCGAAAAAATATCTCATAATAACCATAAAAACTGTAAAAAAATTGTCTGCTCCCATATCTTTCCTTGAAGCTGTAGGTTCTTTTCCGGCATTTGCCTGACAAAATTGATTTAGAACAAAGCTCTGTGTATTTAAATTAAAACGCGATCACAGATCTAACTTGGCATGAAAACTAACTGACTGGACAGCATGCGAACGAATCAGTCCAATATATACTGTTGTCAGACTTGAATTGAAAAAATTCCCTGGCTTTTTCAATGTTATTAAAAGTCCAATTTAATGTAGTGACTGTCGATGAAACATGGTGCCACCATTGCACTCCAGAGACAAAACAGCAGTCAAAACAGTGAGTTGGCGAAATTTTTTTTTCTGAGGAGATAAAAAAACTGAAATTTCGCTGGACCAAATGTATTAAGCTCAGTGGGGATTACGTTAAGAAATAAATTTTCGTTTTTGCGAGAAAATGTTATTCACCTTGTTTTTTACAAGGCTTTTTAATTTTATTTATTTATACAATGAATACTTACAGAACAATAACTCCAAATAATAAAACAGTAATTATAGTATAATAGTTTACAAAAAGAAATAATAACAAAGATAACAGATAAATTGTTACTGTCGTTGCCGTAGAGTTGCTATATTAATACGTCTATACTTTACACCCTCGTATAGACTGCTTTTAAAATTAACAAATGTAAGTGATTTGGAAACAGTCAGTTTGGTTTTCGAAACGTATTACGGAGTAGAGAGGCAATGTTTGACATCCATATGTTGATCCAGAGATGTCGCGGTGTCAACCAAAATGTGTTCCTTTGTTCAATCGACATTGAAAAAAACCTTTGACAAAGTACACCACAAAAAAACTAGAGATTTTAAAAACGACTGGTACAGAGAACAAAGAAATTCGTATCATCATCAATTTGTACTGGCAATAGACAGCTGAAGTACAGTTGGAACATCAACTATCGGATGAAATTAAAATCAAGCGGTGAATGCGTCAAGGTTGTATTCTATCGCCTTTGTTGTTCAACCTGTATTCGAAGGTGATATTCAATGAAGCACTTACTGGTACCAGTGGCACCACTGAAGGAATCAACGGCGTTAACATAAATAACATCAGATAAACCGATGATACATTAATTATCACTAATAACGGAAAAGATCTACAAAAACTTATGGAAAAAATAACTGATACTTGTACACAGTTTAGTTTAAGACTCAATGAAAATAAAACAAAATATATGATTATAAGCAAAGAATCTAATATTGAGGATGGTGGTATTACAGTCAGTGACACAAAATAGAGAGAGTTGATAAATTGATGTATCTCGGTAGCAATATGAACGACCACTGGGACTCGAATAGAAAAGGCCCGAGCCGTATTTATGAAGAACAAAAAAATCTTAACTAGTCAAAACCTATCATTGAAACTACGTTTGAAAATGGTAGGCTGTTATCCGGTTCTCTTGTACGGCATGGAAGCATGGACGTTAACTAAAGCAATGCTTAAACGTCTGAAGGCATTGAGATATGTGTGTAACGACGACTGCTGAAAATCAGTTGGATGGGCAGAATTAGTAACAACAGCGTTCTCATTCGCATGGATAAGGACTTGGAGGTGGTCACGACCATCAAGCGACGCAAATTAGAAAATTTGCGCCACATTATGAGATATCCAGAAAAATACGAAATCTTGTATCTGATTACAAACGGAAAGATTCCGGGCAGATGAAGTCCATGGAGAAGGAAAACATCGTGGTTGAAAAATTTGAGGCAGTGTTACGAAAAGTTTACGGTTTAACTATTCCGAGCGGCTGTCAATAAGATGATCATCATCAACATAGTATCCGAAGAAGAAGAAGAAGAAGTAATAACACCAGTACATATCCACAGCCGGTTGGAAATCTTGCATCTGATTATAGAGGGAAAGATTCCGGGCAGACGTGGTCCATAGAGAAGGAAAACATCGTGGTTGAAAAATTTGAGGCAGTGTTACGAAAAGTTTATGGTTCAACTATTCCAAGCGGCTGTCAATAAGATGATCATTATCAACATGGTATCCGAAGAAGAAAAAGAAGTGACAACACCAGTACATGTCTACAGCCGGTTTTACGACCACACCAAGTGCGATCCTGAATGATCCAGTGTTTTTTGCTGACCCTGACAGTACTCGTTGCGCTTTCGCGGATCATTGATTTGGCGGGAAATGATTTTGTGAATGACATACTTTGTCTACTAATGCATCACTCCACTTGCATGTTCTGTCAACATGTAAGTGGAGTGATAAAATTGGGATCTCTTGTTACTTTTTGGATTCACTTTCTTGTTAAAAGAAAATAGGAACTTTATCACATTTGTTCAAGTAAACTCCTCAGTGTCGTTCGAAATATTTTATTTTAAGCAGACTCTTTTTTCTCTTTTAACTATATACTTCGGCATATCTTCTATTTGAGCCAGAAATATGTGACAGAAAGAACTTTATTCACTCTGTAGGAATAATCATTTTGTTCTTCTGTATGTCTTTCCGCATTGCATGTCGTCTGTATTTATTAATCAACAATTATTCAAGAGCAATTTTCGACCACCGTATATGGAATGAAGACGCGTGCTTCTCTTGATGTAGGTCAAGCTCGACTCAGCTGTAAAGGTGTTCACAGTATAATAATTACTAACGAAATGATAATAATCCAGATTACTATCGATGCAAGCCGGAAGTGATCCGAGTTATTTTGTGCAGTTTGCGTTTAAAATCTTTAATAACCAATTGCCACGACCCATCGTCAGACGAAAAATGTCGTTTTCAAAGAAAAAGCGATTACATGAAAGTGAACACGAGAATTATACATGATTAAAAAATATTTTCTTGTAATTTTAGTTTATAATTGACTTCTTCCCCTAATTATTTATTTCATGTTTGCACTCTTTATTAGCTTTTCACAACGAAAACCTTGCCAATAATTTCTCTGAATTCTAAGCATACTCAAAGATAAAATCCTATGTAAACAACGTGACATGCCCTAAGAGCAAGTTAAGAGTCAAGTATTCTCCGGCAGATGGCACATAGCTCCTATTGCTTCATCGATTTTAACCTATATGCATCTAACAGCATAGCCCAATCCAACATTATTCTCGTACATTTATTCAAAATACGTGTATAATCTTCAGTAATTAGTAGCACTTTTATAAACTACAGGAAACAAAATAAAGCCTTATGCCCCTCCAACGGCAATTTGTTGGGCGTTAATTTGGGAGCAAATATGTCCTGGCATGAACATGTTGCAGGCATAGCAAGGAGAGCTTCTCAAAAGTTGGGAATATTATTTCGAACCAGAAAGCTTTATACTCCACAACAACTGTTAATTCTTTACAAAGCTCAACTTCGACCAACTATGGAATACTGCTCCCATGTTTGGGCTCCGCTCCTAAACATACACCGCATTTGTTGGATTTTGTTCAGAGAAGGGCTGTTCGTCTGATTGGAGACCCAGAACTGACCGGCGGCCTTGATTAGCTGGAACATCGAAGAACGGTTGGCGACTTGAGTCTATTCTACAAGTATTTTTATGGAGAGTGTTCGAAGGATGTAGCCGGCTTAATTCCTCCTAGAGCGGTGCATGTTAGAAGTACACGTCGCGGTGATACTTCACATCCATATGAGGTTCAGCTTGTTACTCCTCGTACAACGCTTTTCAAGCAGTCTTTAATATGGAGAACATCATCCCTTTGGAATGGCTTACCCAGGACTGTGTTCCCCACCGAGTACAATTTACAGCGATTCAAGAACAACGTGAATCGCTTTTTTCGCACACGTGTCGCTCTTGTAGCGCTTTAGGGACTTCCCTGCAGCACGTGTGTTATACCCATAAAAAAAATATATTGTCGATTTCCAACGAAAAACACCATCCACTATTCCCATAGTACAGTTAAGGATACCCGATATTGTCTTGAGATAGCATATCATAAAAACTACTTTGAGTGAGTCTAGACCTCAAAACAATGTTCTAGCGCTAATGGAATATACTCAAAAAATGCGAACTAACACCAGTTTTCTGTAGTCTTTTCAACTTATCCTACAAAAGGGGAATATTTCCTTCCTGCTTGGAAATGCGCTTCAGTTCAGCCGATACCTAAAAAAGGCAAGAAGCCCTTCCCAAATAACTACCGACCAATCGCCTTCAATAATATCGACAGTTATGGAAAAGGCTATCCATCAGCATTTTCTACAATATCTTAAATGATTATTATTAGCGACCATCAATATAGCTATCATAAGCAGATCAACAGGAGATCCGTTAACTTGTAATATATGTTTGGAACAACGCAATTGACCATTTTGGAAAATCTCGAGGGGTTGCACTTGATATATATATTAGAAGGTATTTGGCAACTCATTAAAAAAGGACTCCGGTATTCCCACTACCATGAAGTTAAATAAGAACATCAAACAAACACCGAAAGATATTGCAAACGCTTTCGCAGATCACTTTGAGAGCTGCTATTCGTCGGATAGGGGGATTGACTTGTCTGCTGTCACCGAAGATGAGTGTATGAGTCTTGCACGACATTCCTTTGGCCGAGATGATGTATGGAAAAAACTCGATAACTTGGACACTACCAAGAGTACAGGACCAGATGGATTACCAGCATCGTTCCTTAAGAAGTGTTGTGATTCCTTGGCACTTCCTCTGAGCCTTATTCCCAAGGCTGTTTATCAATCTTCGTTTGTTCATGGTTCATTCCCAAGGCTGTGAAGAAGCATTCATTTCAGGACTACGTTGTTCGAGATATTCAAGTCTGATGTTCAAAGAGGGGAGAGAACTATAGAGGGATTTCGTCCTATTTACTGCAACAGTGTGTTAAAGTTGGTATTATCCCGTGAAATAAATGTGTTGTCGGGTGTCTAATAATATTTATTAATTTTGCTGCTTGAAGCTTTCTTAAAACTATTCTGTGCGGTTCAACTGATTTGAACAAAAGCTAGCTAGTCAAATGGTGTTCCTTAAATAACTTAGAAATTAATACCTCAAAATGTAGGATTCTTAATTTTTAATAAAGCAAAGATCTTATTAATTTTAATTATTGTTTAGATAGCAAACCTTTACAAGCTGTTGATAGTTTTAATGATTTGGATGTGATTTTTAGCAGTGACTTGAGTTTTAATAGTCACATTGATAATATATTACTGAAAGCATCTCGTATGTTAGATTTTCTACGCCGCACAATGGGGCGAATGCGTTATTTTTCGGTCATTTGCTTATAACTTCCACATTTGTTATTGGAATGACTTCAAACTTAATACACATAATGTGCGATTAATATATGTTCAGTATATGAAATAAAAATCATACTATATACTGTTATCGCGTGCGCGATAAAGCGTAAAGATGATTATTTCAAAATACTAGACAACAGATTGAAAAAATTTTTCGATTACATGAGTGTGAATAGTCATTTTCAATGTATTTTTGCCTGCTAAACACGAATCCGTTGTCCAAATTTGGCTGCCGCGTCGTAATTTTGAGAAAAATGACGGAAATTTACAAAAAACGACGGTTTCAAGGATTTTCATGACATAACACAGGCACAAATATTTTTCTCATAAATTTCGTTAATACTACGCGTAAGTATCAACATTTAGCTTTAAAATGCCTTTTGCCGATGCATCGTTTATAATCTGCTGAATAGTTTTGATTCTGTGAATAATTATCTTTACATGAATTATCTTTACGCTTTATCGTGCTCGTCATAATAAATTGTATGATTTTGATTTCATATTTCTGAAAATATATAAATCGTACATTATGTATATTAAAATAAAAACGAAATAATAATAAACGAAGTAAAGAAAACTGGGAGAGGATATCGATTGGGAGACAAAGAAATAAAAATAATATGCTACGCCGATGAAGCAGTAATCATATCAGAAGACGAAGATAACTTACAGAGACTCCTACATAAGTTCCAACAAACAGCAAAAGTGTTTAATACGCAAATATCTGTAAAGAAAACAAAATCCCTTACAATATCTAAAGAACCGAAAAGATGCAAACTCGCGATTTATGATCAGAGTGTAGAACAAGTGATGTCCTTCAGATATCTAGGGGCAAACATAACAAGTACCAGGAACCTTAAGGAGGAAGTAAAAACTCAAACAACAAAGGCATCATTAATATCAGGATACTTAAGAGATATAATTTGGAGAAACAATTATATGAGCACCAGGAGCAAAGTAAGAATATACAAAACATGCGTAAGACCGATCATGACGTACGCGATAGAAATCAGAGCGGAGAACACAATAACAAAACGACTCCTAAGAACAACAGAAATGCGAACACTTAGATCGATAACAGGACATACCTTATTTGACCGGAAGAGATGTGAAGAAATAAGGGAAATGTGTGAAATACAGGATGTGGTGAGATGGGCAAGGAATAGGAGAAGAGAATGGAGAGACCATGTAGACAGAATGCCAAATGACCGGTTGGCTAAGGTTGCAAAAGAGAAGCGACCAAACACACCTCGACCGCTTGGAAGACCACCAATAAGATGGTATGAGAGCTGGTCTTCATCATCGCAATTGTTTCTGGGAAACCTTTGAAGTGAACACAGGACATGGTCCTAACGTAGGAAGAAGAAGAAGAAGAAGAAGAAATTGAAGTCATTCCATTGATAAATGTCGAAGTTATGAGCAAATGACCGAAAAATGTCGCATTTGTCTCACTATGGCGCGCGATGTAAGCAAACACTCGCATTGAGATCGAAATTTCAAAGTAATCAAGCCGCGTTGCCGAAAAGAGGCAACAAGTGTTTAATTGCCCTTTTTTTAGAAGTGTATACTTCATAAGAAATGAGGAGTATATCGTCATTTTTTCATTTCACTGGAATATTGCCCGAGAGAACGGCTGAGTGGAGAACGTTAGATCAAGTCGGGGGAACTTTAATGTCCATTTTTTTACCAAAGGGGGACGAAGGGGGATAAAAATAGGATATCCCCGGAAACTAGAGACTTTGCCCTATCAGCCATCTCATTCCACCTCATTCCAAAAACTTTATACATCTTTGAATATTGAAGTAAGAATAATTTTTTGTGTCGAATATGTTTATTAATATATTGCAGCACTCTAATGACGTTACACTAAGATTAATTTGTTGTTTCAAACCTGTTAAACAAGTTCTAGTAAGCGTTTAACTCATATTCATAGTTATGTTGTCCACAGAGAATTTAGAATGTAATTTCTGGAATTACAGAAATTCCAACATTGACGAAAATGTCACACTTCAATGGATAATTTTAAGGAAGGCAGAAGGAATAAATTAGTTATAAACATATTTATGTATGGTTTATGATATATATTAAAGGAAAAAATCGTCAATATTCGAAAAATACATCTTTAATTTTTTTATCCAATATCCGATTTTTTACGCCGTCGCGTCGCCCCAATGTGCGCCGTACCTGTCTATGTATAATTGTCTTATTAGGAGTGTTTTGGAGTATAATAGTGTCATATGGGGTCCTGTTTATAACTGTCATATTAATCGTCTGGAGTCTGTCCAAAATAAGTTTGTAAAATTCATTTTATACAAACTAAAGTTTCCCTACAGCGATATACCGTACTTGACTCGTACTCAGTTAGTAGGTATAGAAACACTTGAAACACGAAAACGCAATGCTTTAGTTTTATTTTTGTACAAATTACTTAACGGTCAGATAAACTGTCATACGTTGCTGTCCCATGTTGATTTTCGGATTCCAAACAAGACCATTAGATCTCAACAACTGTTTCATATCACTTTTCATCGTACTACATACGGAACACAAAGTTTTTCTAATAGACTGTTAAGTAATTATAATGCAAATTTTAGTGATTTAGATCTGTTTAGATATAGTATGACAAAAATAAAGTATAGACGTATTAATATAGTAACTCTAAGGCACTGCCAGTAACAATTTATCTGTTATCTTTGTTTTTACTTCTTTTTGTAAAATATTATATGTGCATCCTTTTTTTTTGTAACTATAATTACTGTTTTACTATTTGGAGTTGTTGCTCTGTAAGTATTCATTGTATAAATAAATAAATGACGAATTGTTGCTTAAGCTATGCCCTTATGGTATGTTTGAAAGGTTTTGTTTATGGGTCTCGTGGCAGTCGGCAGATTTCTTTCTAATACCTTCACTATCAACGCCGGTAAGCGCCAATACTGTCTCCTACTTTCTTTCTAATATACATTGAACGATCTGCTTGAAAGGACCAGGAATTCAGTCTACAGCTTTGCAGATAACAGTACCCTTATTTCTTCATTCACTTTGAACGCTCAATCATCGACTACTCTTGGAACTATCCGCATACAGCAGGAAGTCGTTCAACTTATCAAAGACCTGGAAAAAATTCTATGTTGGGATGACAGTAACCATCTAGAATTTAACACTACATATGATAATTTTTTCTAAAAAAGTCAATGTTGCTGAACCCATTATGGCTATGCGGGACACTCTATTCCTCTAGCATCTTCACTCAATTTGCTGGGTGACATGACATGAACATGTCGCATGTATGGCCAGGAAAAATTTTCAAAAGTTGGAAATATCGTTTCGAACTCAAAAGCTTTACACTCCACAACAACGTCAATTCTGTACAAAGTTCAAATTCGAGCTGGAATACTGCTCCCATGTTCGGTGCTGGGCTTCAAAACATATACTGCATTTGTTGGATTCTATTCAAAAAATAGCTGTTGGCCTGGTTGGAGACCCAGAACTCATCAGAGACCTTGATAACTTTAACCATCGAAGAACAGTTGGCGACTTAGGCCTATTATACAAGTATTTTTGTGGAAAGTGCTCGATGGATGTAGCCCCCCTTATTTCCTCCCAGAGAGATGCATGCTAGGAATAGACTTCGCGCTAACACATGACATCCGTGTGAGGTTCATCTTGTCGTTCCTCGTACAACCCTTTTATATGGAGAACATCATCGCTTCGGAATACTATACCCAGGACTGTGTTTCCCACCGAATACAATTTACAGCGATTCAAGACCAAAGTGAATCGTGTGCTATACCCATAAAAAAATGTACTACTAAATTAAATAATCCAAGAAAGGGTGTTGTCGCATCAAATCAAGGCCAAGGATAAAACTAATGCAACGAAAGGAACCTTCTTCTTCTTCTTGTTTCTTCTCAAACTGTTCAGATACTCACGTAATTCCAAATAAGATCTGACTGATTTGAAAACTTAATATAACAGTTTCAATATGAATAATAAGAGAAATGATCCTAAAATCATCAAAATTTTCGATTAAATTAACACCATCACCAATTAGGTTACTAAAAACAAACGAAACGCTATGAGTGAACCGAAGGTTTAAAAAATCGCTCAATTCTAGTACAGTACATACGTAGAATTTCCAAATTTAATATATATATATATATATATATATATATATATATATATATATATATATATATATATACATGTGTGTGTGTTACAATAGACGTTTTCACGGATGGTGGAATGTAATACATTAAAATTCCGGGTATTAACCCGTTCGTCTAACGATGGATTTGTAGACGTTTCGCCAAAATCTCATTTGGTATTTTCAAGTGCTCTTACTACTGCTACTAATCGATACTGTGATCTTGCTGCTAGTGTCACTGCCGCTGGAAGCTAAGCAGTTAGCTCCGAGCATTTTCATGAGGTCGACGAATAGATAATAGTCGTTGGGGGCCAAATCTGGAGAATACGAGAATTCGCTATTGATGGTTTTCCATTTCTCAGCATAGTCGACGAAAATTATTCCACGAGCATCCCAAAATACAGAGGCCAAAACCTCTCCAGCCGACTGTTGTGTCTTTGGTCGCTTCGGGTGGCTTTCACCGGCTGCTGTACACTCAGCTGACTGCTGCTTTGATTCCGGTGTATAGTGGTGGATCCATGTTTCATCCATTGTCAGATATCACATGAAAAAATCCTTTTTATTGCGCGTAAACAGGTCCAAACAGCGCTCAGAATCATTAACACGTTGTTGTTTTTGGTCCACTGTGAACAAACGCGGTACCCATTTTGAACAGAGCTTTCTCATGCCCAAATGTTCATGCCCAAATGTTCATGCAAAATATGACCAATACGTTATTTTGACATCTTTAGGATGTCAGCCATCTCACGCAATTTCACTTCACGGTCATCCAAAACAATTTTGTGGATTTTTTTATGTTTTCCGGTGTAACCACCTATATATATATATATATATATATATATATATATATATATATATATATATATATATATATATATATATATATATATATATATATTGGTAGATTTCCAGCCCAGAGTTAGTCATATATCTGTATATATGTATATATATATATATATATATATATATATATATATATATATATATATATATATATATATATATATATACATATATATATATATATATATATATATATATATATATATATATATATATATATATATATATATATATATATATATATATATATATATATATATATATATATGTATATATAACACGTAGGATGAAAAGTTTTTGGTCTGGCACATAGATGTCGCTCTTTTCAAAAAACCCAAGTTTTAGGAAGTACCAACCTTCAAACGATACGTGTCAAAATTTCATGACATTTCGACGATTGGTTTACGAGTTACAGTGGTTTTAGAGACGCTACTTTTGATATTTTTAAAACAATGGAAAAAATCGAATTTCATATGTTGATTAAACACTGCTTTTTGAAGGGAAAAATGCCGTTCAAGCAAAGCGATGGCTTGATAAGTGTTACGAGGACTCTGCCCCTGGAAAATCACTTATTATTTACTGGTATGCTGAATTTAAACGCGGTCGTAGAGACACAAATAATGTTGAACGCTCTGGGCGCCTTAATGAGACCGTAAAGTCAAAATTGGGTGAGATAGCTGACACCCTATAGATATTAAAAGAACCTGTTGGTCATATTTTGCATGAACATTTGGGTATAAGAGGAAGTTTTTGTTGTGCGGTTAGTGCTTGTAAAAATATATGTTGTAGCTCAAAAGGTTTTTTTAGATTTCTCTAAGATCCTAAAAGGAAATTGATTAATAATTCTTTATTTCTATTATGCAATATATTATATAAAGATTATGATAATTGTGTCTTCATATTAGAGATGAATTTTATTTTTAAAACAACTGATGTTTTATTATTGTTAAGTATTGATTTAGGTTATTCCACTGGACAATAACGTGCAAAAAGTGTTGAAGCCTTGTATTTTTTGCCTTTTTCCCTATTTCTTTTATATCTATTTGTGTTAAACTTGATAAATAGAAGAGTTTTCTCGTTTTTCTTCCTTTCAATCAGCAAAATTCATTTTTATTCTACAGAATAGAATTTTTCTTGAAAGAAGGAATTTGAACATTTGAAAAACTCACAAGCATCATACCAGCAATGTGGCGACAGGTCATGTGATCATTACGAACTCGAACCTCTTGAAATCAAAGATGCCGAGTCGGACTGTCGCTACTGTGTTTTATGACGTAATTAGTTGCAACAACTATTTTTCACTAGTGCACAACGAGAAGACAATAAAAATACCTTTCAATGTACGATTTTATCACAGCTATAAATGGTACCTCTAGTGTTTTGTAGGTGCATATGGGTAAAAAATCGCACATAACCACACTGCACGCCGTTCAGAACACTAAGTGCGATTAAACGGGCGCAACGTATCGCATAATGCCCGAAGATCATTTAACAAACATTATTTTTAGCAAAAAAATTTACATTCAATAAGTTTCGTTTTTAAGTTGCATTCTAACTCCACGCACCTTGTCGGCTAAACTACCTAAAACCTAAAATAAGATATTAAAAGATGTTACTTTTGATCAAGATTTGAAACATACAATTGGTGTTTGTTACGAAGTTTACGTAAACATATTCTATGTTAAATATCTTATTTATAGAATACTTAAAAATCTCTCTGGAACAATTATGAAACTATTTTCAAACAAATTAAGTCAGAAGAGAACATTACATCCAACGATTTCTTCTGGGAACAATTTTAACTGATTGCGGTGTTACTTTTAGCCAGCGAGCACTTAAATATTTTTAACGTATTTTTATGGGATTTGAACACTTTTTCAAGAGCAATTGCCATTTTGATTTCTTAGTAATTTGACCACCAAAAGTCATCGAAAATGTCCAAGTACCACGTCCGCTGACAGTCCGTCGGATACGAAGAGGAATGAGTTACTGTTCCTATAGTACGTTCCATGTGTTCTTAACAGCGGATAAACTTACTTCATAAATAAAATAATGGCGGCAGAGTTTTTTCTACCATCGTACATGAAATAGTAACTTCGCACACACTGTACGTTTGTTCATCTACATTTTTTTCATAATCTTCGCAGCAAAACATATTTTAATGTAACTTCTTTCTTTTAAATGCACCAAAAAACGTACTGCCCACTTTAGCTTCATTAAGTCAATCCTACAACCTAAACGAGGTTCTCAGCAGTGATCGATAATAAAACAGCAAAATAACTACATAGATACAAGACTTTTAAAAGATCCTAACATAACATATGTGAAATAGTACAACAAACAACAAATCAACAAATTAAAACCTTAAGCGTACAATCGAAAGTCAATGTGGATAAAGGATGACAGCGAATCTAGGAGGTATTATTAACTATAGCTAACGGTCAACTAAAAGTAAAAACTATGTTGGGAACGTGGAATCTTTGGCACAATGACACTACTCAGTATATATCACCACTACACCAAACACTTTATTTTTGACCTCGATGCGTGTTTCGCTAACCATGTTAGCTTCATCAGGAGCAATGATTGACTAAAGCTAAACTACAAATCTACCATATTTATACTTAGCGAGGCCATCAGTTCCGGTCAAGTAACCAGTAGAGGAAAATATAAGGACTAGGCCTTCTGTCTTTACTTAAACTTCTTTTACATTTTATATCCATACTTTCGTATGCGTTCAACAATCTTCTCTCAGATCCATTTTTAATTAATCTTAGATTATCTAATGTTACAGTATGATCAGCTTCGAGCGCATGTTCAGCAATGCTCGACTTTTCTGTTCTACTGTATTTTAAATGTGCTAAATGTTCTTTAAATCATGTTTTAATGGGCCTTTTTGTTTACCCAACATACTTTTTGTCGCAATCATTACAACTAATTTCATAAATTCCACTTTTCTCACAGTTAGGAATCTTATCTTTGGGATTTCCTAAGATTGTCTAATGACTTATAGACTAAGGTGAGGCCTACCTTATTAAATACCTTATTGAGCCCCCTGCTATATTTCAGATTATATGGTATGGAGACATACTTGGTCATATTTTCTTCGCGTGTAAAAAAAGTGGAATTCTGAATATTTATCCTGAACTTATGTCTATTTATTAACTTGTTTACTAAGTGAAGAAAACACACTGAATGACCAAGGAGATTTTAGAACTAAAGAACAAAAAGATCGTCGAAAAATATAAGAAACTGCATAAATTAATACGGAGAAAAATTAAAATAGCAAAAGACATATATTAGTCTACGCATTATAAAAAAATGGAGCAACTGGACAGAAAATATGATAGCTTTCATAAGCACAAGAAAACAAAGGAAGTAACAGGACATAAAAAGAACAGAAATTATCGTAACAACATAAGAAATAAAAATAGTGACGAATTAGTAGAATTGAAAGATGAGATGAATAGATGGATTACTTATATCCAAGAACTTTTCAGTGATGAAAGAACATGCAAGGAAGCAAGGGAAATTAATGCTGATAGCATAGGAGTCTTAAAACCATGCATACTTTAAATACTATTAAAACTAGTCCTACATACTTGTAGGGATGTTCAATCTTTTCGCTGAGGAAGCGATTGGTATCCTCCTGTATCTTTTTAACACTATCACGAAACTGGTATAATCCCAAAAAAATGGTTGACATCTACATTCGTACGTGTTGATACCAAAGAAGGCTAGTGCAAGAAAATGCTCCAACTATAGAGCTATTGCACTTATGAATCGTGTGTTAAAGATGTTCTTAAGAATTATTCATAAAAGAATATACAGAGTTTGAAAAGAATTTAAGTTCCACTCACCTCCACCCGATCAGGTCTTGGAACATGACTCTGGGGTCTGTGTCCTTAATCAGCACTGGCTAAATATGTATCAAGACATGTATGCCTGTTTCACTGACTTTGAAAAAACATTTAACAGAGTTAAACATGATAAATTACTGGAAATCCTTCAAACGAAAAACTTGGGCTCGAGGGATATTAGAATTATCAACAACTGATACTGGAGACAAAGAGCCAACATAAAAGTAGAAAATACATTAACCGAGGACATCAAAATACGTCGAGGAGTAAGACGAGATTGCATCCTCTCTACACTCCTGTTTAATATGTACGGTGAAGTTATCTTTAACGAAGCCCTGGAAGAGGAGGAAGCCGATGTTATCATAAAGGGAGAGATAATAAATAAAATTCGATATGTAGACGATACAGTTTTACTAACAAGTAATCTTTCAGAATTAGAGCATCTATTGAAAAAAGTAAATGATAGCTGTACTGGGTATGGATTAAAGATCAATCTTAATAAAATTAAATGGATATTAATTACCAAATTCCCACAAAGTAATATAAGTTGAACTATCACAAACACCGTGATAGAAAGAGTTCAAACTTACAAATACCTTGACGTCTGGCTGGAACAAATGGTGGCTCACACTTTGTAAATACAAATAAGAATAGAACATCGTTTTTGGCGCTAAAGAAATTGTTATGTTGTACAGATCTTAGCATTGGACTTCCAATGGCAAACCACCCGTAGTATAATGCTTAGTAAAGCTCTCTCATTTTGTCCTGTCGGGAACCGACTTTAAACTGTAGTTCTCATTTATCTATGGAAACAGTTCAAAAGACATCAACCACAAGCGAGAGGGTCGCCTACGTCCGTATCGAAGATGGCACCTCAACAAGAAAAGGTTTTGAGGACTCCCTTCCATGGAAATTAGGCGAATGAATGAAACTTAGTTTGGACCCTTCTTTGGGCCTCTTGAAAAAAGGCCTTTCTAATAGTGAAACTTTCGAAACTTGAATTTTCATTTTATAAAAGGACTTATAATATAACTTTTAACTTAGACATATACGACCGGAGGGCTTTATAATGGAAAAAATCCTCTCTGACTCTTCCACTATGACCAAAGGGGAGGGTTTTTCCCAAAAGAAAATTCCACTTTTAAAATAAAAAATCATTATCACCTTCAACAATTTATGACCGAGGAAGCTTTCCAAAGAAAAAAACACTCTTCAATATTTGGATTGATTCAGCCGATACTTGGTGGAAATCCATAACTAGAAGTTTTGCAAGAAGTAAAAACTACTTAAATTTCCACTAAATTAATAATTTAGTGGAAATTTAAGTAGTGTTTTCGGTGCAAAACCGATGAAAAGGAGTTCTACAAAAGTCGGTGACCGACGGAAAAGCCCCCTTACCTAACTTTAAAACCCTAAGCTCTTTCTACACATCACATCCAAACAAATATCGATGACTTAGAACGGGGGTGCAGTTTTACCAAAAGTCTGTACTATGAAACTTCCAATATTCAAATCCTTTATCAGAACCATAACCAAGGACATGACAACGAACAATCAAGAGCCCTTCTCCGAAAAACCGACCCCCTAACGAACTTGAAAAACACAGCTACTCCCGGAAAAACTGGACACCCTCCTCCCGTCAGCCCCGTTTAAAAAATTCATAATTTTACTACTGGGTTTGGCGTGCGTATAACTTAGACTCTCAAATGAGCCTAAATTTGCTTGCTAAAGGGAAATTAGGGACAATTAGGTCCCGATTAAGTTAAGATTTTATATAAAAACATATGTTTTGTAAAGAAGTGTAATTAACCATTAAAAGCAGCTTTATACTTAAAGTTACAATGTATGCTCAGTCTTATTTGGAAATACACCTTTTAATTATTTTTATGGTAAATTACTTCGAGGCATTAAAGAAAGATAATCTCTGGGAGTACATACATACGAAGGTGGATTGAAACGTTTTGTGAAAAACAAGGTTAATAGCATTTTATTGCAAAAACAAAAAATTATTTCTCAACATATTATTGGGCTTAACACACTTGGTCCAGCAAAATCCCAATTTTCTTATTCCCCCAAAAAAATAATGTTTCGAGCTGTGCATAATACTCATTTACAGCACAAATAACTTTTTCATTTAGATGAAAATTTCTTCCCTCAAACCAATTTTTGAGCTTAAGAAACAAAAAAAAATCACTTGGGACGAAATCTGGGAAAGTAACTGGGGTGGGAAACCATTTCAAAGCCTAGTCCTTTTGCCGCTGCAGCGGTCGATGTGAAAGCAGGCGCACTGTCCTGGTGAAGGAGCACTTTTTTGCCGTTAATTTTGGTCACTGTTGCTTCAGCTCACCATTTAAACGGTCCAATAATGTTGCATAATAAGAGCCAGTCACCATTTCTCTCTTTTCCAAATAGTCAGTTACGATGATACCCTGTGAGTCTGCACAAACAGTTGCCATCATTTTTCCCACTGATAAAACTGTTTCATTTTTTTCGGTGCATTTCCACCTTCCCTGACCCACTATTTTGATTGCCGATTTGTCTCCAGGGTCTAGTGGTGTATCCACGTTTCCTCTATAGTCACAAAACCATGTACCAGAAGTCCTGCGAAATACGCTGCATCTGCACAATTTTTAAATGTCCTTCCTTGTGGGTTTTTAGTCTGGAGTCAACAAACACGGCATCCATTAGGCGCTTTGTTTTTTTCTTCTTTAGAGCTGTACGCAGGATGTTATATACTCATTCATGTGAAATGCCTACCATCTCAGCAATTTCATGAAGCTTAATACGACGATCTTCCATCAGGGTACCATGAATTTTATCGATCATTTCTTCAGAAGAAACCTCAATTAGGCGCTGACATTCAGTATCTGCAGTGTCGGTATGCCTATGTCTAAATTAATTCATCCAGTAATAAATAGTCTGGAGTGCTGGTACAGAGCCCCCATGAACCTCCTTCAGTTCAGTTTCTATCTGGACCGCAATCTACTTTTTTAAATAATTTTATTTATCAGTGCATGATACTTGGCTTTATTCAATTCTACGAAACGTGTAACACCGATCACTTACGATAGCTCCCAACAAACAACTGCGCATTAGCATCTATTTGCACCTTCGAACACAACTGTTACAAGCTTCACTCTTACCAAGAATCAGGCCGCCTGACAAAATTTCCCGCGATTTCGTAGAAATTTACTAGAATTATCAATTCGCCCTTGTAAAACCCCCCATATTCGCCATGTCGTTTTATTGTTGTACGCATACTCTAGACTTTTTTATTTATTTACTGGCACACTTGATTAACTACAAAAGAAAATGAGCTAGTATCCAGTCAGATGAAATCGTGTTTGGTAGATACGATTCTAGCGATTCAAACAAAAAAAATCGGTAGAGGGAACTTTTGTCTACGACACATTTTAGTAAAAGTATCAATCGATTCCGAACTTTCGTCGAAATCACTTAGAATCCAAAATAAGTCACTTGTTTGCGCATCGGTTCGAGGCAGCCTTCCTTTGTTCCCATCCAAAGAGGCATAAAATGACACATTCCGCAGCCGCTAAGTATATTAAAAAGTCAGTATTGTTTGTAAAGAAGTGGGTAAATTATTTTAACGAGACAAGAAACGTGCCAAGACGTGACCCGTAGGCAAAGTCACTCCGAAAGTCAAAAAACGAATCGCGTCTTTGTTTTCACTGGACCTGAAATTGACACTGCCTTAATGAGCGGCAAAATTAAAAAAATCGGGTTCGAATGTGTTCCATGAGACCATTTGATAACATCTTCGTGCTTATGATGTCAAATTCCGAAACACGTTGAAGAAACCCTTGCTGGTCGAGAATTACGTTGAAAAGCGGCTCGTGTGGGCCCACAACATCGACCGTGACTGGAACAACGTGATATTTACGAACGAAGCTTCCTTTTGGGGATATGCGACGGCTCCTCAGGCCTGGACAACTGCCACCAATCATCTCGTTCAGCGAACCGTCAAACAAACAATCGAAGTGCATGTTTGGGGATGCTTTTCCAAACAAGGGTTCGGCAATTTGTATTCCTTCACGTACAATTTAAATGCGAAAAATATATGTAATATTTACGACAAAGCCTTGTTACCAACTACCAAATGCTGGTTTAAAAGAAAGAACGAGGATTGAGCTAACCTGCAAGAATATAATGACCCAAAACACAGCAGCAAGTTGTGCAGGGACTGGAAGGTGCAAGCGAAAGTTAAGATACTGGAGTGGCCCTCACAATCGCCGGACACCAACCCTATTGAGAACGTTTGGTCCGTTGTAAAGAGAAAGCTCAGAGGAAAGACTCTGAGGACTTTGACTCAGTTGTCTTGCGAGATTCAAAAAATTTGGAGATTATTGCCGCTCCAGTATGCAAAAAATCTCGTCGACAGTATACCTCGAAGATGGCAGACGATTATTGATGCAGAAGGCGATTGGACAACTTACTACGATAATTGCGCCGATGTTAGCACACCAAAGAATATATCGATGGAAAAAAATTTTCTCGAAACACATTTTTTCAAGAATATAAGCGTTCACGTTCTTACTTGACAGACTGTAGTTTCCACACCATTTTACTGTTTTACCATTAACCAAACTATTAGTCAGTTATTACTAGTTGTGGGACAATAGGGAGACATAACATAAATATCACGAGAGGATTTCTTTGTTTACCATATTTCTTCACAAAAGTTGCTAACATAAATTTTTTCAGTGAGGTATAATGCAATGATATCAGATAGACAAAGGTACATAGGAACTAATTGCATGCTGTTTGAAACGGGTCGAAAAGTTGGTAAGTAGATAAAATAAATAAACCTTTATGGGGTTCTAGAACAAATTCATTGCATGTTTTTACCCAATTCAGGATTATTCAGCTGACAAATCACATGAGATCAACACATTTTTACCATGTTCTAGAACATTGAACTTAAAAATCAAGAAATTAATAATTGTAGAACGATGCGTAAGGAAATCAGTCGAAATACACGATTCGTACAAAGTGCTAGGATGAAACGAAATACTTGATTTCTACAAAACCGTAAATAAAACACAGAAATATTAAACACTGTTTGTTTTAAGTTATAGCACCTCTGGAAGGTACTCGAAATACAATATTTTCCTACATTTCAAAATATTATATTTCGAAATTAATTAAAATATTTCATTTTTACGAAGCTCCACAACATTCAACATTAAAATTGAATACAATTTTTGCAAATTTTAAACATTCAATTCAGTACAAATTGTTTATAAACATACCAAGATTTAGAATATTCTTGATCACCAAAAACTGTGCTTTAATGTTAATAAAGAAAAATAGCTAAATTCAGCATAATTAATATTTACTTAATTTATTCTTAAAAATAAAATGAATCCTAAAGGGTGCATGTGGTAGATCACTAATTCCACTGTCCGACTAGAGCATCACCTCGAAATCGCAGGCATCTCATCATCAGTGGATCACAAAATTTACTTTTAAATATTAAATTTTATGTAAAGCAACAAATTAGAAAGTTTTTTAAACAGATAACTGGGTCATTTATGCTGATTAACAAGCGGCTTACTACAGTTTTTCCTTCCACAGAGCTTCATCCGAATAAAAAGTTATGTGGCTTCCTCGTCGCTCATGTTCCGCAAAAAGATTCCAGCCATCTGAGCAAGTGATTTCATTTCTTGCAACAGTTTTCCAGTTAATACGCGGGCTGTATGATAAGTACGTGGCCTTGACAAGAAAAAACATTTTTATGTGTAAAATTTATTTTATTTTTCAACATAGTCTCCTTTTAGGTCGATACACTTAGTTCAACGTTTTTCTATCTTTTGTTTCCCATCTAAAAAATAAAATTTCTCCAACACTTCAAAATAGGCGTGTGTTTCAGCAATCATCTTATCGTTTGAGCCAAATTTTTTTCCGCCGAGCCATTTTTTCATATTCGGAAATAGAAAATAATCGTTGGGGGCTAAATCTGGCGAATATGGTGGATGCCGAAGTAATTCGTATCCTAACTCATGAAATTTTACCATGGCAATGACACAAGTGTGCACGCATGCATTGTCTTGTTGAAAGAGAATTTTTTTCTTCGCCAAATGCGGATGTTTTTATTTCACGGCATGGTTGAAACGATCCAATAAGTTGACATAATAATCTCCATTAATCGTTTTGCCCTTTTCAAGGTAATCGACGTGGATCATGCTGCGTGCATCCCTAAATACTATGGCCATGACTGTGTTGGCCGATAAAGTCGCCTCGGACTTCTTTGGCACCGTTTTTCCACGGAATACCCACTGTTTGGACTGTTCTTTGGTCTCTGGTGTACTGTGATGAATCCACGTGTCGTTAATAGTTACGAATAGACAGCAAAAATCATTCCGATTGCGCTGTAACATCGCCAAACATTCTTTTAAGGTTGACACACGTGTATGTTTATTGTCAATTGTGAGCAATCGCGGCGCCCATCTTGCGGAAAAGATTTCTCATATTCAAATGAGTTTTTAAAATGTTCTGCAGTCGTTCAGTTGAGATGCCCACAGCCTCAGCAATCTCACGCACTTTTACTCTCCGATCATTTATCACTATATGGTGGATTTTTTCAATCATTTCGGATGTGGTGACCTGATTTGGACGACCTGGACGTTCTTCATCAAAAATACTTGTACGACTGTCCAATATTTTATGGTCGATAACGAAGGTGCGGAGTCCCTATAAACTTTGCAGAGTTCCGTTTTTATCTCATCATTTTTCCATTGTTGCAAAATTACAAAAGTTGTTCTATTTAAATGGTTGCCACTCACAAACTAAATCACGCAGCGACTTGAAAATTTAACATGATCCTTGTGAAAGGTTATGTTTGCGAAAAATATATTTTTTTTAATAGTAGTACCACCATCTCTGGTTGAAGCCAGGTACTTACTATACAACCCTCGTACTGTCGGTCAAAATACTTCAGTGAAATTTTATAGCACAAGAGCCACTGGTCCAAAAGACCGAGACAAATATTTAACTTGTCACATTTGAAGTACTCACATTTAAACTCAAATGCAGCAGGAATGATCGGCATTGTAAAGTTTTTGTAATAAGACCTTTTTAAAGTTTCTCAGTGGTTTTTAATTGTAGCACCAGAGACAGAAGGTTTACGTGGATGAATCTCGATTATTGTTTAAGAATGATAACTTTATTAAATTTTACAAAATTGTCGATATCTGTTCTATTAAGAGAATCGATCTAGGTGATGAGAGCTTCTTAGTTGTATTTTCTCAGATAGTTTCCAATGCCATTTTATGTTCTATTTTTTTTCTCAAGATTAAAATTATATTACACAAAAGGGGACAAAGAGACAAAATATAGCCGTGGAGCAAACTACAATAGGTGTCGAAAAGAAAGAAACAGTAAAAAAAAATGAGTGTGCAGATGAATAAAAAATGAATAACAAATACCATAAAAAAAACATAAATAAAAACTGTAAAAAAAAGGTGGGGACGTTTCTTTCGAAAAAAAAAACTGAATCTAAACAAATTATATAAAGTAGTAAAAAAGCTGAAGCAAAAATACTGTGATCTGCTGATTACATCTAATGATATAGTAATCAATCTTGCAAGAAAAAAATCCCAGTTGCAATGTAGAAATAATCTACAGAATCCTTTCTGCTATGTAACTATGTAATAACTAATCCAGAGGAGACAGAGAAAAATATAAGTAAAATATATAAAGTTGTGCCATGTTCTATATTGCGAAAAGCAATTTTCTGCTAAATGAAAGTTAGGATTGCTGGCCAAACAAAAACAGAAACAAAAACAAGGGCAGGCAGCAGCAGGCAGGCAGGCAGGCAGGCAGGCAGGGCAGGCAGGCAGACAGGCAGGCAGAAAAAAAAGGCAGACAGGCAGGCAGGCAGACAGGCAGACAGGCAGACAGGCAGACAGACAGACAGACAGACAGACAGACAGACAGACAGACAGGCAAAAACAAGCAAGAACACTAAAAAATACAAAACAAGCAAGATGTAAAGTACAAGTCGGCAGATTATTAACATAAGGAAAAGTTTACCAGTAATACTTAACAAACAAGTACTTAATAAAATTGTTATAAAACAAAAAATTAAAAAGCAAAACATTAAATTGCTGACTTCAGTGATTCCTCCTTATGTGGGATGCACCTTTTAGTAAAATCGTTTATTAAATCCTTTTTAGGTATACCGCGTAATAAACTCAATCTGGAAGATTATTACCTCGAAGATTGATTTTATGTTTTAATTCAAAATTTGGGGTTTTTTTTTTTTTACAGTTATCGTTGTAATTATTTTAAATACACCTGCCTTTTGGCATACCGAATCTCATACATTTGCGAATTTCAGTTATGTTTATATTGCTTCATTAACCATTAAGGAAAAATATTACGTTAAGTACAAAATGGTGTGATAAAATTAAACAACAATATTGTATACGATTTGCTAATTAATAATAATGTATAGTTAATTTGTTAAACTAGCAAAAGTGGTAACCTTTTGTAAGATACTTAGCTAGTAAGAAGCTGTTACAGCATTTATTATTTACAACATAAAAAAATTACATACTTTCAGTTGTACCCATTGGTTATTGTGTAATTGAACTAAAACTAGTTTAAACATATTAAAGGTAAGCTATATTTTCTTGAAACCTTGGTACTTGGTACTCGGGACAAAAGAAGAACTCAAGGCTCTAGAAAAATCATCCATATGAATCTTCGATCATCTATCCCTCAAATCAAAAATCCCTCATGATGAAAGTGATAAGAAACTCTTGAACTTGTAGTATTATGTGTGTGTGTGTGTGTACCGAATTGTTATACTCGTAGTATTAGCGTTCGGATCCGTTGCGGGAGATAGTCTGCAGCATCATGAACAAGGAGGTCTGGAACGTGTCTCTTTAGGTCAACAGAAAGCACATCAGAAGACCTTATCTTGTTCAACTTTGTACATGACTATGTAAATATTCTAGGATTCAATAACAGTTGGACTTAATTCAGTTATAAAAATGGTGGAAAAATAACATGCTCACAAAGAATATAATGAAAAACTTCAACTTGGAATTCAATAAAAACAACGAATAAGCATGCAGTTCTCATAAGAACTAAAGTTTCGATTCTTACAGTCATCAGGTCTTAAGTCTGAGACCCACGGATTTCTTGCATTTATTGATATCTCATTGTAATGTAGCTCCTTTAATGAACTAGTAGTAATTAAATGTATGAGATCAAGCACAAAGCCAGAATCACTAAAGAATCTGCCTGCCTTGTGCACGCTACATCATCATATAACCATCGTCACAACCTTTATGAGCAACACATTTGTACCGTACTGATGAATTCTCTATCCCTATTTTCCACGATAGACGAGTGAGTGAACTTTATAGGAAAAGCTATAAATTAACATCTTTTAAAATATCAGGAAACATTAGTGACCATCGATATGACTTTTTATACAAGAACGTAACATATAACACATGTATTTTATAACAAAAAACACGTAAATCGGATAAGTGGTTCTTGAGTGCTAAGCGCACTAGCGGACATACAGACAGAGAGACGTTGCATTTTATATACATTATAGATTTTTTTTGATAAATATTAAATTAGGATTTAAAAAAAAAACACGTAAATCGGATAAGTGGTTTTCAAATGATAAGTGCACTAACGGACATACAGAGACATTGCATTTTATATATATTCTATTCTTTGTTACATGATATTGTTCCATATTTGACAGTTTAGGCAGCGTATTGCAAGAGAGTGCTAACGGCAAACTTTTTTCCGACTTGATTCACTATTAACGTCACTGCTTATTTCTTATATAACGTATAAAATATATTCTATAACCTGGCCAGAGAACATAAGTATAAATCTAAAAAAAAACACGTAAATCGGATAAGTGGTTCTCGAGTGATAAGCGCACTAATGGACAGACAGACAGAAAAAGAAACGTTGCATTTTATATATTATAGATTATAGATTATTATTATTATTATTATTACTATTACAAAAAGTTCTTTCTCACATTTGATCAATGTGGTTCCATGTTTGGCTGACGGGCCAAGACCAAGTCAGCACAAAGCTATTACCATTCCGTATCAAGGAATGACCTGACAATGTTACATGTTTTCAAAATCACTGACTTCTGAATGTTTTTGTGTATGTTTGTGTTGAGTCCTAATTGTACTAAATGTGGTGTAAATGTCATTGGTGTAAGGCCTGTGGCTGATATAATGAGGGGGACAATGATGACTTTTTCTTGTCTCCATAGCCTTTTTATTTCCGTTGCAAGGTCTGTGTATTTGGAAATTTTTTCTGTGTATTTCGTTTGGATGTTTATGTGGTTGGGGACAGCTATGTCAATTAGATAGGTGACTTTTCCTTTTTTGCACTGAAAAGTAATATCGGGTCTATTGGCGGAGACTGTTTTATCTGTATGGATACCGATGTCCCAGTAGAGCTTGTAATCTTCATTTTCAAGTATGTGTATTTGTAGTAGGGATCTGTGTTTTCTATGAGTTTGTATTTTGTGGCCAGTGCTTGGTGAACTACTTTGGCAGCTGAATCATGCCTGGCTGTGTACTCTGTTCCGGCCAATATTTTACATCCGCTCGTTATGTGTTCGATCGTTTCTTTCTGCTGGTGGTATTTCCTACATCTGTCCTCTGCAATAGTCGGGTCTTTGAAGATATGCTTTTGGTAGTTTCTGGTTAATATGACTTTATCCTGGATGGCAAGTAAGAAGCCTTCAGTCTCAGGGAATAGCTGCCCATCCTGTAACCAGGTGTATGATTGTTTTTTATTTACGTGGTCTTGTTCTATGTGGTATCTGTGTTTTCCGTGGAGTGTTTTCTCTGACCACGTTTTCATCTTTTCCTGTTGTAATTGGGTGTGACTGTGTGTGTCTGCTGAGTGGTCTGCCCGGGCTAAGTCGAGAGGTGTGTAGTTTTTGTCTGCTTTCACTGTCGCTGTGTGGAGGCTGGTTTGCTTGCTGTGAAAGAATTTCCTAAGTGTTTGTATTTGTTTTGTGTGTAATGATCTGATGTCTATAATTCCTCTTCCTCCTGCCTTCCGCTCGATGGTAAGTCTTTCTTTGTATGCGTTGGGGTGTAATTTCCTGTATTTGGTGAATTGAGATCGTATAAGGATGTGTATTATTATTATTATTATTATATAACCTGGAAAGAGAACATATGTATGAATACAAAAAAGCCCGTAAATCGGATAAGTGGTTTTCGAGTGATAAGCGCACTAACGAACAGACAGACAGAGATACATTGCATTTTATATATTATATTCTTTGCTGCATAATACGAGAACGCGCTAGCGGCAAACTTTTTTCTGACTTGATTCACTATTATCGTCACTGCTTATTACCTAACCTAATAAAATATATCCTATGTTACCTAACGTAATAAAATATATCCTATAACCTGGCCAGGAAACATACGTATGTTAAAAAAAAGTACGTAAATCGGATAAGTGGTTCTCGAGTGGTAAGCTCACTAACGGACAGACAAAGAGACGTTGCGTTATATATATATATATATATAATATATATATATATATATATATATATATATATATATATATAAAGGGTCTTCCATTTGGGACTTGACAACTTTGAAATTTCACTGTCAACGCACCCTTAAGCCAATCACCGAACTGTCAACGTCAAAACATTCAGTAAAGTCAACATTTTCATCATGGTGAAGTACACGAACGAACAACGTTTACAAATAATTAAAATTTACTACCAAAATTTGGAGTCGGTGACTGCAACTTTAAGAGCGTTAACGCCAATTTTTGGTCGTAATTTTCGTCCCAGTAGATAAGCAATTCATAGTCTAGTGAGTTAACATATTCGCTGCTGGATGTTCCCGTGCCAATGAGACAACGGGTTGGTCGAAGTGGCCAGAATATTGCTGCCGTTCAAGCGTCCATCTCAAACGAACCAAAACAGTCGATTTCACGGCGTTTTTAAGAATTGGGCATCGCTCAGACCACACTATGGCGAATTTTGCGAAAAAATCTTGGCCTGCACCCTTATAAGTTAAAGTTAACTCAAGAACTAAAGCCACTCGATCATATGAAGCGACGTACGTTCTCGAATTGGGCTCTAGAAATGTTGGAAGAAGATGACCAATTTCATCGCAAAATCATCTCTAGTGATGAAGCGCATTTTTGGATAAACGGCTTCGTCAACAAACAGAATATGCGTTATTGGTCAGGTGAAAACCCTCATGTGCTTGAAAAAAACATCACTTCATCCACAAAAAATTACTGTTTGGTGCGGTTTTCATGCCGGTGGTGTCATTGGGCCGTTCTTTTTCGTTGATGAAAATAACCGTCACGTTACAGTCAATGGAGATCGCTACAGAGGCATGTTGCTTATTTCTTTGATCAAGTGCATGGGCTAGACATTAATGATATGTGGTTTCAATAAGACGGCGCCACAAGCCACACAGCGGGTGTAACAATCGACTTACTGCAATCTAAATTCGGTGAACGTGTTATATCGAGAAATGGTCCGTCGAATGGCCGCCTAGATCGTGTGATTTAACACCTCTAGACTTCTTTTTATGGGGGTACGTTAAATCATTGGTCTATGCTAACAAGCCTGCGTCGTTAGAGGAGCTCAGAGCCAATATTGAAAAGAGAGATAGCGGCCGTTTCCGTCGAAATGTGTGGCCGAGTCATCGAAAATTGGGTTCAACGAATCGACCGCTGCAAACGTGCCCGTGGTGGACATACGAATGAAGTCGAATTCCATACATAAATGTTTTGATTGTACTTGAAGGCGATAGTTAAATTTTCGAAATGTCTCAAATGGGTTGCGTTTTATTTCAAAAAAAAGTTGTCAAGTCCTTAATGGAAGACCCGATATATATATATATATATATATATATATATATATATATATATATATATATATATATATATATATATATATATATATATAATATATATATATATATATATATATATATATATATATATATATATATATATATATATATATATGTATATATATATATATATATATATATATATATATATATATATATATATATATATATATATATATTTATATATATTTATATATGTATATATATATATATATATATATAAATATATATATATATATATATATATATATTATATATATATATATATTATATATATATATATATATATTATATATTAAATATATATGATAGTTAAATTTTTATATATTTATATATATATATATATATATATATATATATATATATATATATATATATAAATATTATAGAAGATTATAGATAACCTGGACAGAGAACAAACGAATGAATTAAAAAAAAAAAAAACGTAAAAAAGTGGTTCTCGAGTGATAGGCACACTAACGAATAGACAGATACACAGAGAGATGTTGTATTTTATATACATTATAGAAGATTATAGATAACCTGGCCAGAGAACAAATGTATGAATTAAAAAAAAACACATAAATCGGATAAGTGGTTCTCGAGTGATAAGCGCAACAGTCAGACAGACAGAGAGACGTTGCATTTTATATATATTATAGAAGATTACAGATAACCTGGCCATAAAACAAATGTATGAATTAAAAAAAAAAAATGTAAATCGGATAAGTGGTTCTAAAGTCATAAGCGCACTAATGGACAGACAGAGAGACGTTGCATTTTATATATATTATATTCTTTGCTACATGATATTGTTCCATATTTAATGGTTTAGGCAGTGAACTGCAAGAGAACGAGCTAGCGGCAAACTTTTTTCCGACTTGATTCACTATTGTCGTCACTGCTTATTCCTCATGTTACCTAACGTAATAAAATATAGCCTATAACCTGGCCAAAGAACATATATATGTATTAAAAAAAAAGCACGTAAATCGGATAAGTGGTTCTCTATTGATAAGTGCATTAACGGACAGATAGACAGACAGACCAGACAGACGGAGAGACGTTGCATTTTATATATATTATAGAAGATTATAGATAACCTGGCCAGAGAACAAATGTATGAATTAAAAAAAAAAAAAAAACACGTAAATCCGATAAATGTTTCTCGAGTGAAAAGCGCACTAACGGACAAACAGACAGACAGATAGAAAGACGGTGCATTTTTTATATATTATAGAGGATTATAGATAATCTGGCCAGAGAACAAATGTATGAATTAACAAAAACATGTAAATCGGATAAGTGATTCTTAAGTCATAAGCGCACTAACAGACAGATAGACAGACCAGACAGACAAAGAGACGTTGCATTTATATATATTATATTCTGTGCTACATGATATTGTTTCATATTTAATGGTTTAGGCGGTGGATTGCAAGAGAACGCGCTAGCGGCAAACTTTTTTCCGACTTGATTCACTATTGTCGTTACTGCTTATTCCTTATATTACCTATCGTAATAAAATATAGCCTATAACCTGGCCAGAGAACATATGTATGTTTAAAAAAAAAAGCACATCAATCGGATAAGTGATTCGCGAGTGATAAAAGGACTAATGGACAGACAGACAGACAGACAAACAGAGAGACGTTACATTTTATAGATTATAGATACACAGGAAAGCTTCTACCTTATGTGGTTGCGCTTAATATATCTAACGCATTCGACAGTATTTGGCATGAAGGATTGTTGATTCAACTGCACTGTTATGGTATGCCTAAAATGTTTTGTCTTTGATTGACTAGTTTTATCAAAATGAGTTCTCTACCAGTAACAGTTGATACATTTCCTTCTGACACTTTCATTATCAACGCCGTGTATCTCAGGGATCCATAACGTTTTCCACTCTTCCTTTCTTCTTTATACTAACTGCTTGCTGTCGAAAACCAAACTCCAATCTATAACTTTTCTGATTATAGCATGATTGTTTCTTTATTTAGCTCGAACACCATCTGCTCATGCAAATATCCACATGCAGCAGAAAGCAAAGTATTCGTAGAAATTCTGTCTCAGACAGTACCCGATTAGAACTTAACGATGAAAAAACTCAAATAATAGTTTTTTCTAAAAAATTGATGTTACAAACCGCACATAGTTGCTCTGTTCCATCAGCATAGTCAGTAAACTTGAAAGGTGTCAACGTCACAGCAAATATGTCTTAGCACGATCATGGTGCATGCCAGTAAATAAAACTTATCAAAAGTTCAGAATATTAATTCACACAATAGGTGGTCATCCTATACAAGCTCAAATTGCATTGCATGCTGCTCCCACGTTTAAGTGTGTGCCCCCAAATATATTCTGCTCCTGCTAAATTCTACCTAAAAGAGAGACCTGCAACTGACCAGAAACGTCGATTTAGAATATCGAACAAAAATTGGTACTGAATTATTATTAGCATTACAAATACATACATAAGACGTGTTTTTGGACATGGCCCACATCAGTATATGATTTAACTTGTCCCCCATTGTACCACCCTCTTCAGTAACTATTTTATATGAAGAGTCTTATCCCTACAAAATTCAACGTGCAGCTCAACCCAATCACTGAAAATGAAGATATAGAGAATGGTTATTGAGAATTAGATGACGATCGTTAACCAAACGAGTGTTAAAACTCGCTCAAATTCTTTGTTTTGAAACCTCTATACTGAAATTTTTTGTATTTCATTGGTGAGTTTTTTTTCAAACTAAAAGCACAGAAAATGTAACTATCGCTGCAAAAGACAAACAAGTGAAACAAAATGTCGCCGCAAAACGAAGCCGGCTGTCTACTGACGGAGCGTTAAATTGCGCCTCGTCGAGTTTCTCAGAGATGCCGCGTAAGTATAAGTTGTATTACATATAATAATAATAGGGAAAATTATGGGCGGTATCTTTAAGATAGAGAAACAGAATGTGTAGAAAAAGTACAAATATTTAGGTACCTATATCACATCCGACATTGACCAAGACACGGAAATTAAAACCAGACGAGAGGTTGAAAAAAAATCATTTTTAAAATTCCGGACAATGTTCTGCAACAGAACCTTATCCCCCCTTAAGATTGCGTTTCCTGGAATGCTACGTGTGATCCCAACATTTGTATGGACTCGAGACATGGACGTTGAAGCATTAAGAAACTAGAGGCATTTGAAATGTGGCTCTATCGGAGAATATTTAAAATTCCATGGACAGCCAGGATCCCTAATGAGGCAGTTCTATGAAGGATAGGCCAAGGCAGAAAACTCTTGACAATTATAAAAGTACGAAAAACATCCTACTTAGCTCATGTACTCAGAAACGACAAATATTCACTATTGCAAACTATCATGCAGTGAAGAGTTGACGGTAGAAAGGATGTCAGAAGAAAGAAAGTCTTGGTTGAGAAACATCACAAAATGGACAGGCATGAACGTAGTGCAGTTGTTTCATGTTGCGAGGGATAGAGAAACGTTTTTTTTATGGGTCTAGCACACGTGCTGCAGGGAAGTCTCTAAAGCGCTACAGGAGCGACACGTGTGCGGAAAAAGCGATTCACGTTGCTCTTGAATCGCTGTAAATTATACTCGGTGGGAAACACAGTCCTGGGCAAATTATTCCAAAGGGATGATGTTCTCCATATAAAAGACTGCTTGAAAAGCGTTGTACGAGGAGTAACAAGCTGAACCTCATATGCACGAATAGCTCTTCTCTGAATAGAATCCAACAAATGCAATGTATGTTTGGGAGAGGAGACCCAAACGTGGGAGCCGTATTCCATAGTTGATCGAATTTGAGCTTTGTAAAGAATTAACAGTTTTTGTGGAGTGTAAAGTTTTCTGGTTCGAAATAATATTCCCAACTTTTGAGAAGCTCTCCTTGCGATGCCTGCGACATGTTCATGCCAGGACATATTTGCTCTCCAATTAACGCATAAACAAATTGAAAAAACTTCCGCCTGGGTTTTTGTAGCATTAAATTCCACTTGGTTACTGTCACCCCAAGATAGAATTTCTTCCAGGTCTTTGTTAAGTTGAACGACTTCCCGCTGTCTGCGGATATTCGTCTGAGTAGCCGATGTCCAAGAGTTCAAAGTCAATGAAGAGATAAGCGTACTGTCATCTGCAAAGCTGTATATTGGGTTTCCGGTCTTTTCCAACAGATTGTTAATGTAAATGAGAAAGAGAGTAGGAGATAGTAAGGAGCCTTGGGACACACCGGCGTTAATAGTGAAGGTGTTAGAAAAAAATCCGTCGACTGCCACTCGTAAAGAACGCTCTCTGCGAAAACATGAGAGCTACAAACAGAACTTTTCAGACATACCATAAGAGCGTAGCTTAGCCAACAGTCCATCGTGCCACACACCGTCGAATGCCTTGGATATGTCGAGAGCAACCGCTCGAGATTCTCTAAAGTGTTCAATTGCGTTGTTCCAAACATGTGTTACATAAGTCAGAAGATCTCCGGTTGATCCATGTTTACGAAAGCCATATTGGTGATCGCTAATAATGTTGAATCGTTCAAGATATTTTAGAAGGTGCTGATTGATAGCCTTTTCCTTGACTTTCAATATTATTGAAAGCAGTCCGACTGGTCGGTAGTTATTTGGCAAGGTCTTCTTGCCTTTTTTAGGTATCGGCTGAACTGTAGCACATTTCCAACAAGAAGGAAATATTCGCTTTCTGTAGGATAGGTTGAAAAGTCTACAGAAAACTGGTGTTAGTTCCCTTACACAGTTTTTGAGAACTATGGCGGGTATTCTGTCAGCACCAGAAGCTTTTTTGGTGTCTACCTTTATTAAAATACGTTTAATGATACGCTGTCTGAAGACAATATCGGGTATCCTAGACTGCACTATGGGAATAGTAGGTGGTGTTTTTTCTTGGAAATCGACAGTAGAATGTGAAGCAAAGAGTTCAGCCAACAAGTTCGCCTTTTCAACAGGTGTCGTTGCAATAGAATTATCTGGCCGTGTGAGTGGTGGTATGGTGGATTTGGTGAAATTTTGACTCACTGCCTTAGCCACTAACCAAAAGGACCTGGAATTGTTGGGACAAGCGAGAAGTTTGTTTCTACTTCATTGATTGTGTGCCTCCTTGGTTTCATGATAATTTCTTTGCATCCGTTCCGGGCACGAACAAAGATGTTACGATTTATGGTGTTAGATTTTCACGCCAATGTCGGTATGCAAGATGTTTAGAAGCAACAGCTTCTTTGCATTTTCGGTCAAACCAAGGCTTGCCGTTGGAAGGGCATTTTTTCGAAAAAGGAATATAAGCTTCCATAGCAGCCAAAATAACATCGGAAACCTCCCTAGCGCAGTCAGATGGGTAGTCAGATCGAAAACAAACGTCTAACCAAGGGAAAGTTCGAAAATGTTCCATGAGATCTTCCCATTTAGCAGATCAGTAGTGACAAATCTTACGCGATTTAGGCACCTCTCTGTCACTGATTGGTAGGATACTCGATGTCGAAAGCAGTTTATGGTCGAAAGAACCCAACGGCGGATTTACGGTGACCTTGTAAATTTCCGGATTGGTGGTTAAAAACAGATCACGAAGACTGGCCAGCTCCCCGTCTCGATCAGGGATCCGTGTTGGTTCATCAATAAGCTGAGTTAAGCCACAACTGATTGCGAATGATTCAGCTTCACGACCTTGTTCGTCGGTAGTATTTGAATATTTAAGCCAGTTGATGTTGTGGACAGTCGCCCAGGATGTCAATTTCGGCATTTGGGTAGTTAATTTGTAAATGATCGATGGTGTCTGCAAGAGAAGCGAAAAGTGTTCTAAAGTCAGTATCACTTGGTGGTGGATAGAGGATACAGGAACCTCGTGGTTTGTTGAGTCGTTATTTTTACCCACCTAACATCAAAGTTTGGGGGCTCCAGAGCCTCTTCTCGTTGGCAAGAGAGGTCGCTTCTGACAAAAAGATAGATTCCAAAGTTTCCTAAAAATTCCTAAATCGGGAATAGAAGTCGTACCCAGGATAAAGATAGGTGACTGTGCTGGTCGATGAACTGACCTTTTTTTCACAGAGAACGAGTACATGAGGTTTATTTAATTGCAGGTGTTGGTGCATTAAATTTATGTTCGAGTTTAAATCTCGTATGTTACCAAAATCTATTTTAAAATTATGATCTGTGCATGTCGACGCCCCTGAACCAGCCCCCACCCAGAGATCCGAACAAGCATTGTCCGGCTCACTGCATTTGAGCATTTGGGCCGGGGTTGTCGTTCCGCCTTTCACCTCTTTGCTGCAGGAGTGCGCAGGTTGTTTAGTTCCCTCGCCCTTCCGCAGCCTTTTAAAACGGCGTCTGGCCGCACCGCTGTAACGAACGCGGGGTTTAGGGCCTGTTGGTGCCCCCGCGTTAGATGTCGCTTCGCCCTCCTGTGTTCGCTACCCAAGGCAGCCACCCCCTAGAGAATTTCAGCGACAGTTGTTATTTTGTTTTTATTTTGTTGTGTGTCCATAGATAGTCTCACGAGTACCGCGGATTTGCGATTTCACCCAACCAGCGCCGCGTATGGTTAAGGCTTGGCTCGTTACTCCCGAAGGTCGCCCGGTATCCAGGAGATAATGAATTTTGAGAAGTGGTCACCAACCTCCATTGTGAAAAGGCATGAAAAGAAGAAGATCTTTGAGAAACTCGATGGAGCACATTTTAACGATCCAGTGGTAGCCAGCTGACTTCGTTCTGCGGCGACATTTTATTCCACATGTTTGTCCTTCTCTAGCGATAGCTATATGTTCTGTGCTAATAGACAAAAATTTTATGAAATAACCTAATATAACATCTCAATAACTGTTTTAACGATTTTAATAGTACTTCCAAAATTCGTTGAAATGAGTCCAATTCTAAAATACTGACATTAAGATTCAAGTTAAATTCTAATTAAATTTGACCAACTCTGTAGTTGAGGCTAAATTTAAATTTTCATAGGTCATAGACCCATCAGCACCGGATATGAAATTTATTATTTACAAATGATTTTTATTAAAATTATTGACATCATTGTGTCCAAGCGAAGTAAAATTTTAATAAAATACAAACCAGAATATGTTTTGTCGAGGAATCTTTGAATTAGCCATAAATCATAAGGGTACTGAATATGATTGGGACATGTAAATGCGCCATTGTTATTACGTAAGTTTATGTTAATACAGGATATTAAATGCAATACACAATTGAAACGGCATTCAAAGGATCCATTTGTCATTTTAGAATATTTTTTTTCCTATTTTGCTTTTTCTATATTACAATCTATTCCTCATTTAGAAAGCTTATTATTAATAGTAGCTGATATTTCCAAACGCAGATATATTTGATAAATAGTTATTTTATTAATAGATGTACCTGTTTGCATGTGTAATGTAGGAGCCAGTTCGGACTCATCGCTCCTGAAAAATGTTTTATAACAATAAATAATTATTAATTAATGCAAATCATTTTGGTGTCCATGTATATATAAGTGGCTAGTTTTTTCTTTATTCGTTGCAAAAGCTATTAATTTTAGGTTTCTGTTCAATATGGTACGTATATCTCTTATGTTTTTACTGCGAGCTCATGAATAAATTAATAATAGGTTATAATATTAACCAATCAACTATACATAGCTATTAAAAAATTTAAATTTTAAATTTCTTCGATATTTTACAATTTAAGATCACCAAATAAAGAATTATTGAATTAACAGTTCATTTGGAGGGGGAAAAAGACGTCAGAATGTGTTTTTATGAATGTTTTGTTTAAAATTAACTATTTTTTGTTCTTCATTTGCCAAACATACATTAATTTTTGTATAACTCATTGTTTGGACTGGTGCTGAATATTACAAACTAGGGACACAAAAAATACAACTGTCGCTACAGAAAGACAAACACATGGAACAAAAACTCGCCGCAAAACGATCCGGCAGGCTACCACCGGATTGTTAAAATGTACCTCGTCGAGTTTCTGAGAGAAGCCGCATTTATTTTTCCCTATAATTGTTATATATAATACGTGCGCGGCATCTCTGAGAAAGTGGACGGAGCACATTTTAGCGTGCCGGTAGTAGCCAGCCGGCTCACCTAGGGGTACTTCAGCGTTTTAGGCCGCCATAAATCGATTTCCTAAAACTTGTCCAGGTAGAAAAAATTTGCTACCTGCTTGCTAATATTGAATAGGCATAGAACAATAGGAGACCCCTCCCGTTACCCATTTGACAGTGAGCGCGCCGAATTTGATCGTCGCTCTGAGTGTTCGTTTCTCTTCTCGACATTCATTACAAAACAGTTATTTAAAAAAGTGATTTTTCTTTTTTGGAGTTTATCTTGAAGAAAATTGTGATGGATTTGAATATTATAAGTAAAAGCGCACACATATTGATCATCTTTATGTTTTTTTTTTAAAAAAATAACTAGTAATGTTTTGAAGGTAGAAAATGTTACTCGAAATTGTTGTACGAAAACCCGTTTTTTCGGTATTTAAAATGGTATTTATTGGTTTTAACAGAAAAAAAGAGTATTTGCACTAATTAAATATATCAATACTAACCGTGATTTCCCGTGAAATTGAGGTTTTCATGATCTTTAAATCAGATTGTGGAAATCACGTGGTATTTTGTATTTATTTATTTTTTTAATTTAAACAGTTTTTATTTTATTCTAGAATCCGAGGGTACTTCAGGTGCTCCAGTAATAAAGCATAAACTACTTTTTGATAAAATGCACGAAGAAAACTTGCCAAATTAAAAAAAAAGAATTATATATCTTGAGAGATGTTTTATCGCAAGATGAATATTGTGATAAGTAAAGGAAGGAAGTGAAGCATAAGTTCTCCTATTTGAAGTCACAATTCAAGAAAAAGTGGACAGAAGCGCATAAAAAAGCAGAAGTTTTTCTTAAAAAGAATAACGAATGTTTACAAGGAACATTTGAAATACCTAGGGTAGAACGCCGTTCTTCTGGTCGACCAATATTTGAAGAATCAAGTAAGAGGAGCAAACGTTGAAAAACAGAGGAAGTACGCAGTGCTGTAGATAAAGAAGTAATAATGCGTGGTGCTCAAACATCCTTTCAAAGTTCTGGAGAGAGAATTGCATCCAGTATTCTAAAAAACATAACTAACTAACAAGCATACAAAATGTCAAAGCAGCATGATAAACTGTCACAACTAAATCCAATAGCCATCCTCTCAATGTCTGTAGAAACTGACCTCTCAAGGAGAGAGTATGAAATAATAAGTAACAAGTTACACCGTGTTACAGCAGGCAAAAAGGACTTGTTAGCGGGTGAAAGAGGCTTATCGGGTAACTGAAACATGTGCTAAAATTAACTTACGGCATTTATTGGATCCCACGGCTAAACGTTTGGGTACATATTTGAAGGATGTACTAAAAGAATTGAATCTAGAAAATCCTCAATCATTGACACTCATTTCAAAATGGGAATGTGATGGATAGTAACAAGCACAATTTAAAAATGCAAGACGAAGATGCAATTAACAGCAACATTTTTCAAAGGTGCTCTGTGACACAACTGATTTGTGAGACAAACCCGAAAGTTATTTGGAGGAATCCAATCCAATCGCCACAATACTGTCGGCCAATGAGGATTAGATTTGCTAAAGAAACAGTGGATATTACAAATTTTAAAATTTCTCGTCTAGAAAATGCAATAAACACTTTGGTAAACAGCGAATTCGTACAAGGAGATATCTCTTTTTCCATGAAACATATAATGACGCTAACTATGACAACTACATGCAAAAGTGTGCAATGCTGCCACTTCAACAATAAGATGCTACATTTATGGTGCTATTTTAAAGCAGTTTAATGACCTCAATATAAAAAATAACGTCGACACAGATGTATTACAGTTTGACCTGTCTATATTCACGCTAGGATTCGATTATTCGAAAGTATTCTGCATTTGTCATATAAGCTTCCTGGCCAAAAGTAGCAGCTAAGGTCGGACAGTGACAAAGAAATTGTCAAGCAAAAAAAGGCAGAAATACAGGCAAAATTCAGAGAGCAAACGGTCTTAATCATAGAGGTGCCAAATGCTGGATTTGGTAACACCAATGATGGCAATACAAGTAGGAAATTTTTTGCCGACCCAGAGGTGGCCGCTGAAATTACCGATGTCGATTTCAACTTCACGAATCGCTTGAAAGTGATTTTGGATGTAATATCGAGTCAACTTGAAAAAATTTGAAGACTATGCATATGAGACCGCCAAAATTTCTGTGGAGTTGTATCTCTGGCATTCCATGACGTCTACGATGCTCAAAATATTAATTCACAGTGCAACAGTAATGGAAAAGGCAGTTTGCACATTGGATTACTCTCCGCAAAATTCTCTAGAGAAGAATGCAATTTAGATGTTTTCCACAGACCACAGATTGCTCAGCGTAGATCCCTTAATATCTAGTATAAGGTCAAAACACAAAAAAAGATCTATGTCGTTTAGTAAAGAGTTAATACAAATACTTGTTTCAGTTAAACCCAATATTAACGACGAAAGTTCCGAAGAAGAAGAGAATTCTGCGGAGGAATCTGCAGAGGAAGCGGAGAAATTTTTGTATAAGTCAACAAGTTTTTTTTCTCAATATACCATTTTTTTGTATATTAAAATGTATTTTTCTTCAAAATATGCTTTCACTATTATTAGAAATAAAACCCGATTTAGAATACCTAAAAAAAAAAAATTTTGGCCGCATAAAACGCTGAAGTATCCCTATGTGCGGCTTCGTTTTGCGCCGACATTTTTTTCCTCGTGGTTATCTTTCTATAGCGACAACTATACCTTATGTGCTTATGGCGTCATATAGAAGTTTAATATTTAATTTTGTCTCTGTACCCTTTGCTTACTTTAAATTTTAGGGCAAAATATTCTCAAATGTGTGAAATACGAAATATTATTTAACAGTCAAAAAATTTCATTGAAGGATAAAAATCTGTAATTAAATTAAAGGAAAAACTTGGCTTACATGTTACAGAAATATTCAAATTATTGAAAAATATATGGCAATGACTGCTTATCAATAAAATAAGTTTTTGAATGACATAAATGATTTTTTGGACGCAAGAGAACAGCTTGAGGATGACAAGAACACGGAAAGAATAGTATCAATTTAAACACCAGAAACGATTCAAAGACTTCATAAAGTTGTAACGGATGATCGCATTGTATCATTAAAAATAGTAGAAGAGGCAATAATCAGCGGCAAAGAAAACAACTCGAAGATCTAGATAAAACAAGAATGTGCCTAAAATTTATTCCACACACTTTTAATGAAAGTTAAAACTTTCAAAGGAAATAATACAAGGCTATAAAAACAATCCCAACTTCCTAAATGAAATTGCTAGTGACGAGACCTGGTGTTTTTAATATGACCCACAAACAAAAATAAGTTCTATCAAAAATCACAATGGTGATTGTTTTCTAAGAAAACAAAGATTTTATTTCTTCCAGGTCTTCGTTAAGTTCTTCCTGCTATCTGCAGATATTTGCATTAGTAGTTGATGTTCAAGCGTTCAAAGCAAATGAAGAAATATTTATCATCGGTAAGACTGTAGACTGGATTCCTGTACTTTTTCAGCAGATCATTAATGTACAAAAGAAAGAGAATAGGGGACAATCTTAGGGCACACTGGCGTTGACATTGAAAGAATTAGAAAGAACGCCGTCTACTGCCACTAGTAAAGAACGCTGTCTGAGGAACATGAAAGCCATAAACAAAATCTTTCAGACTGAGCGTAGCCTCTAGCAACGTCTGTCAGACACGGTGGAATGTCTTGGAAATATCAAGTGAAACCGCTCGAGATTCTCCAAAATTTTCAATTTTGTTTTTCCAGACATGTGTGACATAAGTTAGAACATCTCTTGTTGATCTTTGCTTAAGAAAGCCATATTGAAGGTCGCTAATAATATTGAATCTTTTCCAGATATTTTAAAAGATGCCGATTTATAGCTTTTTCCAACTCTTTCGATATTACTGAAAGCAATACGGCCGGTAGCATCGACCTTTCTACGAGGGCTACCTTTTAATTTTTGAGAAAAATCGTTTTATTATTTTTCAAGATATTCGCTTTTAAGATTTATACATTTTTGCATGCATTCTCGAAACATTTTTTCCACTCTAAAGTTGGTACCCCAAAAATATGATTTTGGAAGGATTCAACAGCTTCTTCAAATGATGAAAATTGCTGTCCACGCATTTTTTTGACATTCGAGAACAAAAAGAAGTCGTTAGGCGATAAATTAGGTGAATACAGGCAATGTTACATTAATTAGATGTTTTTCTCCGTCAAACAATCAATTGACCTGGTGTGTGAGAAAAGGCATTGTCATGATGAAGAATGATGCGAAGTTTTCGGTTGTTTTTTCTGATTCCATCGATAACTTCTGGCAAACAAATTGCTATATACCATTCAGCATTAACTGTTCTTCGATCCTCTAAAGCAACGATTGCAACATGTTCAGTTTAACCAAAGAAACAAACGATCACTTTCTTGGAAATGTTCCGGTAACGAAGCACTTTTGTTGGATTCGGTTCATTTTGGTACAAAAACCGATTTTTGTCGACCTTCACGAAATTCATCGCTGACGGAAGCATGACCATGACGAAATTCGTCAAACCAATTGTAAACAGGCATTGTTGTTGAGTTAGGCCTACACTTAAATCATAAAATATCATCCAACGAAAACATTCACGTTAGATTTCCATTTGTTTACAAAATGCTCTCTGTAAACAACCTACTCGGCCAGTTTCTGAGCTGCCACTATTTTAACAATAACAAATATCAAATTTTACAACAATGGTAATGTCACATCTTACCAACGCAATCTAGTGGTCGTTTGTAAAAACTTAAAAGACGACCCTCAGATCCCAAGACAAGAGCAAATTCCGGGCCGGTTAAAGTAGGTACTAAAAGTAATAACTATCCCAAATGAAAAATTAAGATTATTGAGTCCACAACTCTTCATTACGAAAAAGAAAAAGTGTCATTTTTGTATATCTAGAGCCAAGTCCCCGACTTAATAAAAGACAAACTCTACATGTGAGATATTCCCTATAAGAGATGATAGATAATGTAACAATAATAATTTTATTTCACCACGTAAAATATTCTTAAATTCAACACTGGGAAAACTGAATTCTTGTAAGAGGAGAAAACAATGCAGTTGTTGTTACGAATTAATAAAAAACTGCAAGCTGTTGCTCTAATTTTACCCACAAAGATACTTTCTTAAAGAATCCAGCGTTAAAGTTTGTGATTAAAAAACAAGTCAATTAAATATATTTTTCTTAAAATTATAATAAATTTAGCACTGCTGGTTTATAATGACTTTAAAGAAGTAAAAACTAAACGAGATGTCGTCCCGCCGCAGGCACAGGTGTATTTTTTTTCCTACATACTGGGTGACAGAGGAAACCATACCTATTATTATATATTTTTTATAAAAATCTTTTCATTACTAGCTAATTGTAATATTAAAAAATAGTAATATACCCTAAATTTTTTTACACCTAACTTTTACTTAGTTTGGTAGTCGACATTTTCAATCCTATTTTTAATGCCACTTCTGAATTACCAGATTTTACAGGTAAATTACCAAAAACTAAAAAAGATATGGTAAATTTCTTTTCTTCTTAGAGTTTTTTTCTTTTCCTGGTAACTTCAGTGTAATACGAAGATTTACGAAACAGTGTTGACACCATCAGATGAGGAAATCGACATACTATACTTCCATTTTGTCTACTCTTGTTTAGTGAATCCTAAAGACAATAGATAGATATGTCGGTCTATAGCGTCTGTCGTCGCTGTCCGATCTCCAGACTTTTCCTCCAGTATGTTCTGTCTTGACACTGGTCCTCTGTTAGGTTTCTTTTACTCATAGCCTTCCTAACATTTTCACCCCATGTTCGTCTGAGTTTTCCTTTCTTTCTTTTTTTCGGAGGTATCCATGTCCATACCTTCTTTGGCAACCTTTTGTCCATCATTCTATTAACATGTCCAAACCAAACTAGTTGTCATTTCTCTATTTCATCTATTATTGTGTATTTGACATTAATAATTTCTCTGATTTCCTAATTTCTTCTTCTTTCCATTCTTGAAATTATGCAGGGTCTTCTTAGTGCATCCATTTCCACGGCTAGGATTTTCTTTTTATCGGCTTCTGTCAGTCTCAAACTTTCAGCGCCATACAACAGAATGTTCCTAACTATTGTTTCATATATTTGGACTTTTCGCCCTTTTGTAATCTGGTCACTCCATCATAGCCCATTTAATCGCTTTACAACTCTTCTCCCCATGCTCTCTCTCTCTCTCTAATCTCCTCTTTGTCTCTACCATCTTGGTTAATATGAACTCCCAGGTATTTATACATGTGGCATATTTCTATTTCTTGGTTATTGTCTATTTTTAAGTTAGTTCCAATGTCTCCTAGACATAGATATTTGGTCTTGTCTATGATTATCGATAGTCCCCAGCGTTCATATTCTTTTATTTTTCTAGTCATATATTCCAGGTGGTCCCTGTCCTGTGCTATTAATCTCGTCGTCCAATTGAAGTGTGAAAATATGTGTATCATTTACTGGTATTCCCATTACTCCACATTTTCTTTTCCATTGTTTTAATACAGCACCTACATATATTTTAAATAGTGTCGGAGAGACAGCATCCCTGCCGTAAGCCTTTCGACACCGAAAATCCTGTTGAGACCTTTTTGCTCACTTTAATTTTAATCTTTGAATCCTTATACTTTATATACTATATATTTCTTGCACTACTTTGATCAGTGTGTGGTTTTTGTTGGTACTTTTTAGTACTTCCCACAGTTTTATTACTGGAACATTGTCGTAAGCCTTAGAAAGATCTATAAAAAGAAGGTGGGCAATTCTTTTCTCGATTATTGGTTTAATACAGAATATATTGTCCATGCGTCTTCTAAATATTCTTGTCCTTTTAGGTCTCTTATAATTCTTCCATAGAGTCTACTTAGACTAGGTGTCACGGTGATGCCTCGATAATTTTGGCATTGTTGTCGGTTTACTTTCTTGAATAACAAGGACATAAATCCAACTTTCCGTTCAATTGGTGTTTGTTTCTTTTGAATACATTTGCTAATAAGTTCTGTTATAAGCGTTATAACGTATCCCGTGCCGTTCTTTATCAATTCTGCGTATATTCCTCCTGAACCAGGTGCTTTGTGACTAAAGACATTTTTGACAAACCATTTTCAAATCACAAACAGACTATCTACATCGTGGGGTTTCGGAGAGATGCAGCACATATTTTCCCTATTATTGTTATATAAAATACGTTCGCGGCATCTCTGAAAAACTGGACGAGGCATATTTTAACATGCCAGTTGTAGCCAGCCGGTTTCGTTTTGCGACGACGTTTTATTTCTCCCGTTTATCTTTCTGTAGCGATAACTATATTTTATTTGTTAACCTGGTCATATAAAAATTTAATACATAATTTTGGATCTTTTTGCCCACATTCACTTTAAATTTTAGCTCCAAATATTGATAAATATCTACGATAATACAATATTTTATTTAACAGTCAAAAAATTTCGTTGGAGGATAGAGTTGTAATTAAATTAAATGAAAAACTTAGCATATATGTCACAGAGATTTTTAAATTATTGGAAAGCGACTGCATACCAAGTTTTTGAATGGCATAAATGATTTTTTGGATGCAAGAGAACAGCTTGAAGACGACAGAAACACGGAAAGAACAGTATCAATTTGAACAGCAAAAATAATTTAAAGAGTTCATAAATTCCAGATAATCGCAATGCATCAATAAAAATGATCGGTACAGCTAGATAAAATAAGAATGTGCGCAAAATTTGTCCCACATACTTTCAATGAAGGTCAAAAGTTTCCAAGGAAATAAAACAAGGTTGTAATCGCAATACAAACTTCCTGAATGAAATTGCTAGTGACGGGGCCGGGTGTTTTCAATATGACCTACAAATCAAGCGTCAAAGCTCAGAATGGAAGTCAAAATTATTGCCTATCATAAATCAAAACAATGTTGATTGTTGTCTAAAAGGACAAAGATATTATTCAGCGTAAATTTGTTCCAACGACTTGAATTTTATCAATGATTAGTAGAATTCATCGTTCAGTCCTGAATATATCACTATTTCTAAAAATTAAAATAATTCAAATGATTTCTATACCTGCTTTCTCGACAATTCTACAAAATGAACTAGAACGTTCATTTGATTCACTGTTAAGTAGTTGTAAAAATTGAATTTAATTAGGATTTAAAAAAAATGGAAAACAGATTCCATCTAACTTTTACTTATTTTAGCGGACGACAGTTTCATTCCTGTTTTTAATGTCACTGCCAGGATTTAAAAATTACCGGTAATATTAAGATTTTACACGTTATTTGCCAAAAACTAGAAGAGATACGGTAAATACCAATTATTTTACCAATTCTGCTGTGATCTTGTTTTCCTCCTGCTAATTTCAGTGTAATCCGAAGATTTATGAAACTGTATTGCCACTATAAGATGAGAGTGTCTACATACTTCCACTTTATCTACTCTTGTTTGGTGCATTCTAAAGGAAATTGTGGCCTGCCACAATACTCGTAAATCACAAACCATTTTCATATCACAAACAGACTATACAGAGTTTAAGCTAAATTACAATAATTTTTTTGGCAAGCTGAAATTTATGCTATATTTGTGTTAGGTGTTCTTAACAATAAAATAAATTAAAGGAGAATATAATCAGCAACATTTTTTGTGAAAAAAAATTGTATTTTTTGTCACAAAAATACTTAATTTTTTTTTTTGATTTTCGCGAGTTCTTAGCTATAAATAGGTCTCTTTTAGGTATCCAACAAACACACATCAACAAACACTTGAAAGGGTAACAAAAATAACGTACTTGGGAAGTGTAATTAGTAAAGATTGGGACTACTCTATTGAAATACGCTCAAGAATTGAAAAAGCACGAAGCTCCTTTAATACTCGTAAAATGCGCATCATACTATGTAACTGCCAACTAAACTTAAGAACAAGAGTGCTAAGATGCTACGTTTTCTCGGTCATGTTATACGGTATAGAAACTGCAACAATTACAAAGACAACATAACAAAGAATAGAGTTATTCGAGATGTGGTGCTATCGCCGAATGCTGCGTGTTCCTTGGACAGCGCATACCATAAACACGGAAATACTTGATCGGATGGGAAAAAAAAGCTAGCTGTTAAAGAAAGAAAAAGCATTTACTTTGGCCATATGCGCTCCTGCAACTTATAATTGAAGGAAAAATAATCGGTAAGCGAGGACCAGGAAAGCGCCACAACTCCTGGTTGAAGAACTTACGACAGTTGAGAAAGATGACATCTACTGAACTGTTTGGAGCGGCAATAGATAAAATCAGATGGGCAAATGTGATCGCCAACGTCCTTAGAAGGTAAGGTACACTAAGTATCCAACAATATTCCGCCAACAATTTAGTGCTCAATTTCTAGTACGGCTTCTCCATGGTGGAAATGTCTTGGTAAAATTTGTCGCCATGATCACATTCCCAAGTTTTGTAAGATATTAAAAGTTCATTAATTAAATCTTTATAATTTCCTACCTTGTAGTTGCCTAAAACGTTTTCAGTGGCATTTCCGAATTAATTCCAGGCCACTTTCTGGAGAGGATTTATATTTTCCCCAAAGTTGTTATCTCTCCAAACTTTCCGTATTTAAGGACCACCTTTAATTTTTGCATCACTAGGTTTTGAAAATTTCCTTTCAGATATAAAAATACATTGCCGTTTCTGTCTATTGCTATTACAATTTCTTTTATAAGACTAAGTTTCACATGCAAGAACGTTTATCATCAGGTGCATATTTAAAATATTTTTTGTCCTGAGATGGTTATCAAAACACTTTGACCACTCCTTTTTCATATAATGTTTTTTTTTCTGTTTTGTGTAACCCAGCTATAATTCAAACAAAAGGCCGGTTTTCAAATCTCGTATTTTACAAGAATGTATAATATTTTTTCTAGAAGGTTTTATATTTTCGTGAGATTCTTTCATATCGGCAGCATGAGCTACTGGTACACAAGAAAACGTATTTCGATTCTGCAAAAGCACATCTTTTAAACATTATTACTGCTATCATTATTACACAAAACTAAATCGCCTGTAAACTATAGTATCCTCTTAACCCAATATCCAGCATTTAACAGAGATTCTAAAAACTCCACCTATTTTTGGGCAAATTTCTATCATGTGTCTAGTTATTAAAGTCTACCTGTGTTAATAAATGAATCAATAATTCATAAGTTGGATCGCACTCTGTTTCACCGTCTTGACCAGAAATGACAAACAATTCTTGTTTCTATATATTTAAAAAAAAAAAAGTGCAAGTTGGACTTGCGCAATTAGTGTCCCATACTGTGATTACTTTTAAAATAAAAGAAAATCCTTACCTAGGCTAGGTTAATTAGGTCCCTGACATGTATATATCTTAAAATCCAATATGTATTTTCATGTTTTTCTTAATCAACAATGTATAATATTTATGCTGTCTTAGCTACAAAATAGCCAATAATTCAATTTAGCTCAATCTAAATTCTAGTAATAAGATTGTAAAACAAATATTTACCACCTACATATTTGTTTAATTATAAACAAAAAAATAAAATTATTTTGTCTTGTTACAGTCGCGAGTCGCGAGCAATAATATACTTGAAAGTATATATAAAACATACACCATTGTGTCGAGGAATAGAGTTTTCATGGTTTTTATACCAGAAAAATTATCAAACGAAATGCACGATAATTTTTGGTCAATCTACACTATTATTTAGACTATTCCAGAATTTTCTCAAAATTTTTTGATCTGTACTCTTCGATGGAGTGAGGGGACAATGATTTTCGGCCATTTTTTAAAAATAATACAAAGAAAAGTGTGCACGAGTACTGCATCGTATATATTTTTGAACTCATATTTTCACAAGCTTTCATTTGACACCCCACACGTGGGGTGCGCGATGAACTGGTAAGTTTTTTTACCGTTCTCGATATCACCCCTCAAAACTAACCCCTTAAGTCAAAATTTAACTTTCAAAACTACACGGCTCTCACTGGGTCATCAATTTCTATATTTGTGCCAAATTTCAACTTTCTATATCAAACATTTTCGAAGAAAATCAGATGTGACAGATGGATGAACAAGACAGACAAACACCGTAGTGTTCTGTACGGAACACTAAAAAGGTTAATAGAGGTAGCAGAAGTAATTCAACTCTATGAGGGACTGGCTTTTTACAGTCCGTAGGTCTGAATATTTATTGGTGTATTTTGACTAGTAGTCTAGTTATGTATTTATGTTAATTGGGCAAAGGTAACGATCAAGAACGCGATCATTAAATTCCGTCCAAAACATTAGCACAGCCAGAGACATCTATCAAGATTTGTCCTGAGGCCAAACAGGAAAACCGAAATAGTGAAAACAGCTGTTGTTTATTAAAAGCGTAAAATTTTGGCGTCAATTTTAAAAAGCTAATTCTCTATATAGATAAAAATTATTCAAGTGATATAAATATATATGTTATATATATATATATATATATATATATATATATATATATATATATATATATATACAGACGACTCCAAACCTATATCTAGACTGTGAATAATATGTTAAAAATTATTTATTTATTCTCGTATTAAAGACTTTTATATAATATCAAATTTTTAATATTCAAGGATTATATCCATAAATATGACGCATATTGAATTTTTTATTTACAGAAAAAGGAGTGTTTTTGATTCACTCTGTATTCTAGATCCATCTGTTTAATTTTTAACAAAAGCCACTTAGTAAAAAGAAATTATTTATTTAATTAAATTTTTTAAAAATAAATAGCAATTGTCATAATTACGAGAAAGTGTACAAAGGATAGTGTTTAAATTATTTTTAGTGCTGATTTAATTATATTTTGTAATCCAAGACCAGCACAAATGTGCCATCATCTTCAAAAATTACAATATTTAAATTACCGGTTGCATTTTTTACATGTGTGGTCCGTAGTGAATTGTCAACTTTGCATGCTGTTTCCTTATGTAATTAATTTTCATATTTGAAATGTGGCCCTTTTAGCTTTCTCTCAATTTTACTTTTTTACCAATTTTAAAACCATTGATTAAAATTTACATATTAACGGCCAATCAAAAATAAATCATTAATAATCTGGTATAAATACTATTATCGCTAATGTTATAATTTATTTTTTCATATTACAGTACAATTGGCATTATTTAACTTCAACATCTTTTAAATGATCACCTCGATGAACATACGCATTATCTAACAATTGATAAAGGCGCAAACTACAATATCATATGATAATCATAAGAAAGCTAATATTGCACCCATATCACTAGTCAGACAAATTAAAAACGAGCATTCGGTGAAAAAGGACTTTTACGGGCTTCACCAATTACATAAAAAAAGAAACATTTGTAAAATACAGAACCTACCAAGACAGAAAAAAAAAAGACAAAAGTGATTGATTGATTGACACCCGAGGTCGTAATAAACGATAAAGTTTCGATAAACAAAAAAATGAGCTATCCAAATACGGTGGAAGAAAACTGACTCAACAACTAACAACTCTAAACTGAGGAGCTATAGAATGGGAGATAAAGAAATAAAAATACTATGCTATGCTATCGACGCCGTACCGATAACAGAAAACGAAGACAATCTCCAGATGTTACTTTATTAATTTAACAAAACAGCTTTATAATGGTAGTATCAGCAGCAGGAACGAAATGCCTAACAACATTTAAAATATGAAATAAGGGATAAGGTTGCTGTTGACAAATAAATTAAGAGATGAAGTTTTGGCACAGATATGTAGAGTTTTATTGATACCAACCCAGAAGTGAGAAACCGAGCCACAAAGGCAACATACTAATACCTTAATATTGAAGTGAAATCTCGAATTTACAAGTTCATAATTGGACCTACGTAGACGTACATAGTGGGAATCCGATCCGAAATGTCAAAAACAAATACCTGAAACAACAGAAATAAATATAAAGTGCAGAATGGCATGAAACCCCCTTATTGAATAGAGAGAAAAGTAATACTATTAGACACCCAAGCAAAATAAATAATAAAAAAGAATGAACGTTAAACAGAAAGACAGAATAGAACAAATATATAGATAGAATGTTAGAAGAAAGAATAATCGGACTCAGATAAGGTCACCAGTAAGAAAATGAGTTAACTCCGAAAATGTTGAGGCGACAACATTTCCGATGTAAGTTAGGCAAAGACGGTAATAATCAAGTAATCTTGTCTATACAAAGGAAAAAGAAGAACAGTGCATGGTTTGTTACTTCAGGCGAGAAACTTTATATATCTTTGTAAAGAATATACTAATGGCGTGTTATCACAAGATCCTGGTGACCCATTAAATATCATTATCAATAAATCAATTATTTTGAGGAATGTGTAACATAAAACGTTGTTATTTAGATGAAGATATTGAAAATTTGGGAACAAATCTGCATTAATCATGGCTCTATTTCTGCAATTCAATTGCTCTCTTACCTCATCAGGATGATACCAATAACATGCAATTCGGACCATTCTGTAACTTTTGTGGAATGTAATGGGCCTTAGTAAATCACTTTTGAATTCCACTAACACCAAATTCTACAAATCTGCTTGAATCCCAATTGTATATAGTTGTATAAAGTTAATCTATAGTTGATATCTCAGAGAGCATCAATTCCTAGAAATGTCATGAAATTGATAAAGTTAAATCATAAACAACATTTGTTTAACTCAGTTGCTTCAGTTTGAGCAGAAACTACTCTTCTGGTTATAGAGCGGTCGTGAGGACGTAACGAAAATCCTAAAAGATGCGATAAATTTGTTGCTTATTTAGCCGATAATGATGACTATAGATTGGTCGTTGCGCAAAACTTATTTTTCATGATAGTTCAATTGACCTTGATATTCGCATAAAGTCCGTTTGTTTAGAGCGGATAGCACGCAACATGGGCTATAAACATTAAATTATCATAAACTATAAGCGTCCGAAATTTCTCTACTAATTATTTGCATTTTTAGTTTTATTCATCTTTATTTTCTATCTCTATACAACAGTGCGACCTTTTTCTAAAAAATATTTTATTACGTGCCTTCTTAACTTTACAATAAACTATATAAGTCAACGCATTTCAAAGTTTATTTTAATGAGTAAATGATGAAACTAAAAATCTTATTTGTATAATAAAAGCCTAAACGAGTACAATTAAGAATTCTTAAGAAATCTACAGTGTTATAAAGCTTAATGATAATAGGTACAATAAAATTATTTGGAATTTTAGCAGTTATTGGAATATAATTAACCAATGTACTTATCGGTAGGTAGGTGTACCTAAGTACCTATACAATAATATTCTGTGTAAGTATAAAAATAAAGCAAAAACCAATAATATGCTTAGTTCAAATCAGAACAGCGATGGCTTCAACTTTCAGTTTTGTCCAGGGCAAATTTCGCGAAGGCTGCAAATCTGCATTTTCCTTGCGAGAAAAAACAATGATACTAAACGTCCCCGATGCCCTAGTGCAGGGGTCGGCAACCTTTGGCACGCGTGCCATCTCTGGCACGCCAAGCAATTTTAAATGGCACGCGTACCTATTGAAAGTTTACATATTAATTCTGTAATCTGTGACATGTTTCAAAATTAAGTAAATAATCGAAGACAGTATTACTTTAACGATACAAACAAAAACGATATATTATATAGGTCACTAGGTATTATTACCAAAAACTACAAAATATATATTTTGTAATTTATAATTTTACTGAATGCATTGGTTTGGCTTTAATTTCGGCAAGTAAGACGGCAAGCCTCAAAATATAACCCTAGGCAAAAACACAAATAAACGTCCTCAATTCAGATCAAAAGAGCCGCTATAAGGCGGTTTTTGTTTGACTTGACTTCAAACGTTCCGACGCGCGCCGCAACTTTTTTATGTTGCCGAACTTTAGTTTTTGTTAGAGTTAACTTCTAGGCGGCCCTTTGATTGCAATGGGCGCGTTGTAGATAATAATTTTTGTTCTAAGAAATTTAATAAAAGTAATTATTGGAATTTTCTGGAAACATTATTTTTCTATATATAGCAAGCGGCTAAACGTTTGGATCATTTAGTATAGAAGTGACATCCGTTCCAGTCAATAGTCGTCGAAAAGTTTAAAAATTAAAATTACGTTGCGTTATGGCTGCGAAGAAACAGAAGGTAGACGTTCGATCATTTCAAACTTCATGGACAACAGATTACGGTTTTGTACAGCAAAACGATCGGGCCATTTTTGTCCTATGTCGGGAAAGCGTAGTTTTCCGGACATCTAGTGTTCAACGACATTTCCAGATAAAACATGAATCGTCATTTAAAAATAACGCTGATAAAAGGGAGGCAATATAAAGAGCAAGTAAACAATGCGAGAAACAGTCAACATTCTTTAGCAAAGTTTTCCAAGGAAAAAATCAGGTAACTGAATGCAGTTTCAAAATTGCACAATCGTTGGCACAAAAGGGTAGGCCGTTCACTGACGGAGAATTTATGAAGCAAACCTTTTTGAGTACTGGCGAGATTTTATTCGACGACTTGCCCAATAAGGATACAATATTGGCCAGGATTAGGGATATACCGGCATCAGCGCGGACCATCGAGAGACGAATTACCGAAATGACACAAAATGTCCAGAAACACCAGAGAGATGCTATCAAACGGAGTTTTGTATTTAGTGTAGCATTGGATGAAAGTGTCGATATTAATGACATTGCCCGTCTGGCAATCGTTGCGCGATACTTCGATGATGGCAGTGTGTATGAAGAGCTGATTTGTCTGCTCCCATTGCAGGGAACTACAATATATTTTCAGAATTTGTTAAACATTTTGAAAAGCGGAACATTGATTTAAATAAAATTTTTTGCGTAACGACAGATGGCGCTCCTGCTATGATTGGGAGACATAAAGGATTTGTTTCCCTTCTTATTAAACGCATGGATCGATCAGTTTTGAGTTTTGATTGCATAATTCACCAAGAGAGTTTGTGCGCTAAAATCTCCGCTGGAAGTTTAAAATCCGTGATGGATAGGGTGGTTAAAATAGTTAACTACATTGTCGGTCGTTCTTCACTAATCGATAGATAATTTAAGGCGTTTCTGTAGGAATTAGAAAGTGCATATTCAGATATACCAATGCACGATAATGCGCGCTGGCCGTTGTAAAGTGCTCTCTAGATTTGTGCAATGTCTGGGCGAAATTAAATCTTTCTTGTTGGAAAAAAATCAAGTGGATGCTTATCCTGAACTAGAAGATAAGAACTGGATCTGTATGTTAATGTTTCTTACTGATATTACAAACCATCTCAGTGAACTCAACTTAAAGTTACAAAGTTCAGGCAAAACAGTTCTGGATTTATACGAATCCTGGAAATCATTCAAATTAAAAATAGATTTATTTATCAGCGATATTACTACAAACACATATAAATATTTTCCAAATTTAAAAACTTATATATCCAGTGTCAACGATGGTGACGACGAAATTCTTAAATATATGACTAATTTAAAAGAGGAGTTTATCGAGAGGGGTCAGGATTTTGATAAACATGGTCCTATGTTCGATTTTTTTAATCAAACCAGATTTAATGGATTTTTTCAGCAGTTGCTTTGACATATCTCTTTTCTCATGGATGTGCATTAATGATTTTGATCTTCAATACACTGAATTTAAAAGCTCCGAGTTATGGAACACGAAATTTGTAGAATTAAGAAGGGTATTAGAAGGTGACTGCCAGAACCATTCAAACGAGATACTCAGTTGTTGGATGAGTTTACCAGAGAAATTTATTTGTCTTAAGAAAGTAGCGTTTGCCATGCTTACAGCTTTCGGATCATCCTATATCTGTGATGGGAGTGATTTTAAACCGTACCGAAGCAGGCTGACAACAGACAACTCGGAAGCATGTGTGACACTGAAAATAACCAGATGTGAACCGGATATAAGAAAACTCTCTAAAGAACTTCAAGCACAGGATTCACACTAGGTCCTAGGACTAGTATAATAAAATTATTTGTTAAATGTTAAAAAATTTTTGTAATTAAACCTTCTAAAAGCAATATTTTAAGTTAATTTAAGTTAATTTTTGTTAATTTTAGATGTAGTAAGTCCCTATGTCGGCACGCAAAATGTTGTATGGATGAAAACTGGCACCCCTTAGTTAAAAGGTTGCCGATCCCTGCCCTAGTGCATCAACGGCCAACATGCCAAATCCGTGAAATTGTGGAAACCTGTGCCAACATGACGGAAGTTGAATCAGCAACTATTTATAGAGAGAAACGTGGTCCTTATAACGAACCTCAGAATCACAAAGGAAAGGAGCCCTTAGATGTCGATAAAGACTTTAAAAACGCACTAAGAAGACAAGTACACCATTTTCTATTAAGAAAGAAATACCTACACTACATAAAGTTTTGCAAGAAATCAGAGAAGACCAGGACTTACCAGATTTTAAAAAAAAATGGAAATTATGGAAAATCCTTCATAACATGAATTTTCGTTGGGAAAAACACAATAGAAAATCTGTTCTTATCGATAAAACAGAAATAATTTTTTGGAGAAGAGAATATCTACGTTCAAGAAATTTCAAGAAGAAGAAAGAAATATTTTTTATTTAGATGAGTTAATAAGGGACACACAGTGAAAAAATTCTGGATTGACAAAACCATTAAGAGTGACAAACAAGCTTTTATGGAAGGTTGGTCAACTGGATTACAACCCCCGTCAGGAAAAGGTAGCAGGATAATTATAGCACATATTGGTAGTGGAAACGGATGTCTCGACAGTGGCATGGTGAAATTTGAATCAAAGTCAACTAAAGATTACCATGAGGAGATGACGGCCGATGTTTTTGAGGAGTACTTCGAAAAAATGACTGAATGTATACCAGCAGAATCAGTTATAGTATTAAACAATGCCCCATACCATTCTCGATTATTAGAACGACTCTCGACAAATTCATGGAAGAAAGCGGATATTCTTCATTGGATAAGAGACAAAAATCTCAAACATAAAGATGTTATGTTAAAAGCGGAACTTCTCAAAATTGCGAAACAAAATAAGGCACAGTTCCAAAAATACGCAGTAGATGAGATGGCAAAGGAACGGAATATCACAGTGCTTAGATTACCTCCATATCATTGCGAATTGAATCCCATAGAGCTAATTTGGGCATAAATGAAAGGTTTCATTGTAAGGGAAAAGACCACGTTCAAACTTCAAGACGTAAGGCAATTATTACTAGCCGGAATAGAGAAGATCAAAGAGGATAATTGGAGAAATGCCATTCGACATGTTATAGACGAAGAAAATAAAAAATGGAAACTTGACGAATACATCGAAGAAATTGTGGAAATAGAACACTTACCAGGTGTACAAGTATGAAATACGGATTTCAGACAACAGATGGTGCACCAATGCAGTTTGTGCTATAAAGATTTGACACTGCGCCATTTTGTTGTGTCATCAACAAGAGTCAGACGCGCATGAGTAATAAATTGGAAAAGTGTGTGCATAGTGTTGTGAGGTTGTGTTCAATATGTCGAAATTTATACCGAACAAAGAGCATTCGCGGACAGCAGTAACTTTTTGTTTTCATTTGAAGAAAACTGCTGTTGAATCATACTGATTACTTCGAGAAGCTTATGGTGAACATGCTCCATCGGACGATACGTGTGAACGATGGTTTCGGCGTTTCAAAAGCGATGACTTCAAAGTTGCAGACAAGGAGCGTGGAAAACCGCCAAAAAAATACGAAGATGTAAGCATTGTTGGGACTAAGATGATTCGCAAAACACAAAAACAACTCGCCGAGCAATTGGGCGTTAGTCAACAAGCTGTTTCCAATCGGCTACGAGAGATGGGGAAGATTCAGAAGCCGGTAGATGGGTACCACATGAGTTGAACGACAAGCAAATGGAAAAGCGCAAAAACACGTGTGACATTTTGCTCGCAAGGTACAAAAGGAAGTCGTTTTTGCATCGTATAGTTACAGGGGATGAAAAGTGGATTTATTTTGAGAATCCCAAGCGCGAAAAATTATGGGTAGACCCAGGCGCACCATCCACATCGACCGCAAGACTGAATCGCTTTGGCAGAAAGACGATGCTCTGTGTCTGGTGGGACCAGAGGGGCGTGGTCTATTATGAGCTGTTAGAACCTGGGGAAACGGTTGATACTAAACGTTACCAACAACAATTCACCGATTTGAACCGTTCGCTGCTTGAAAAAAGACCAGAATACCGAAAGAGGCAACACAAAGTCATTTTTCTTCATGACAATGCTCCATCACATACGGCAAAACCAGTTCGCGACCCGTTGGAAGCACTCAGCTGGGAAGTTCTACCCCATGCGGCTTACTCACCAGACTTGGCTCCTTCCAATTACCACTTGTTCGCATCGATGGGTCACGCACTTGCTGAGCAGCGCTTTGGTTCGTACGAAGATGTGAAAAAATGGCTCGATGAATGGTTCGCAGCAAAAGGGGAAGATTTTTACTGGTGTGGTATTCACAAATTGCCAGTAAGATGGGAAAAATGTATAACAAGCGATGGAGCATACTTTGAATAAAGACTTTTTATCATTCCTCCGAATTTAACATGTTTTTTTAAAAAAAAAATTCGTATTTCATACTTGTACACCTGGTAATTACCAATTTAAGAGAAGTCCAGTCTTCAAATTTTGAAAATGATGATTGTTTTTGATTGTAATTAAAGTACTTTTATATCGTGAATTGTGAATTTGTATATATACATAGATCTATAGATTAAAAAATTTTTGGTAATAAATCTTATACTTCTATAATTTTATTTATTAAACACTAAAAGGAGGTTACGCTCAGACGGCTATGATTCCTCATTTACATTTTATAACTCTATTGTATAGTAGAGATTTTCTGCCTAAAATAGGGTGAACCCTTAAAAATAATTCAAAACAGATAGTAAAATCCAGTAAAATGCATAAGAAATCTCTTTTTTTTGGGCACACCCCAACATGTATTTGCATCTACAATGAGAGAATTCTGCTATCAACTCCAAACCAATACACTTTAAAAAAATATAATTTTTTTGGTTTGGCTTGCGTGGAATGATTCCGATAGCATTTTACTGTACAGAATATCTCCACCGTATACAACCAAAAATTGTGTTGTACCATGTAATCAACGATGGAAACCCGATTACGAATTTTGGTTCGTCTAACCCAGTGATTCCCAAAGTGGTTCAGGTGGACCTCCAGGGGTCCACGGGAGACTCGACGGGGTCCACGAAAATTTATCTGGTTTCGATAGTAAAGAACAAGAATGTTGGCTTGGCTTTACCTATCAATGTAGGCAGATAATACACTACTCAAAAAAATTAAGGAGCAAAAAAAAATTCCAAATTTTTCGGTGATTTTTGACAGGCTGGACGTGTTAGGTGAAAAATGGTCGTATTGAGACTTTAAAAAAAAGCATTTTGAAGCTTTAGGATTCTAATTTTCAGATTTTTTGGCTAAAATTTTTTAGGAGCTACGGTTCTCATGCAATCCTAACAGATAGCGCGAAAAAATAATATTGCAAATATTTTGCTTTTTTTTTGGTCCACGGGCTTGAAAAAAAAGGCCGGCATATGGATCAGATAGCCTGTTTATTTAGGATTAATTTCCTTGTTTTAAAACCTCCCTTCATTTTTTTGAGTAGTGTATTTTAAGAGGATCAGCGACTGTTACTTGTAAAAACTTGCATATTCGATATTCAGTACAACGTGCGTCGAGACTTGCAAAGCGCCGCCCGCCCGCCCGCAACGCAACCCGTTCAGACGTGCAAAGGGACGAAATACGACTTGTGCTGTGCTTGCAATCTTGCATGAACTTGTTTGATTCTTCACCAATATAAATACGAATGCCAAGGACAAACGTTTCTCATTTGTTTCCGGAATTTTGAAAAGAAAAGTGTGAGTGAATCGATGTCAGTGTTTGCCAGTGCCGAAACAAGTAAGTATCTGCCTATTTGTTATTCATACTTCTATTTTATATTGTAATAATATTATATTTGTTATGTTTGCGTGTAGTAGGTACGTAATAAAAATTAAATACTGAACAGGGCCATTATTCGATACTTCTATAAAAGAACAGAAAGCCGAGAAAGATTGAACTTTTAGTACTTTTTATTATAAAATTATTTATTTACACGACTGTGGTGATTCACTAAAGGAGAGATATATGATTGACCTGCATGTTTGTACATATTTTAGTGCCCTCGTAGTTGCTAATGCTAAATGACTAAAAAAAATATTTTCATAAATTGTACGTGTCTTTATGTACCACTCGTAACGTACATCAAAATAGTAAATAAATCATTAAAATCGCGGAGTTTTGATGTCAAAATATTCTTTAAAAGTATTTTCTCTCGAATTTACAGAAATGTATCAAAATATAATTAATCAAAAAATATTTTATATTACATTAAAATAGTTTCAGCCGTTTTGCGAAAACCTCTATGTGGGTCTTAGCAGTTTATTGCTTTTAATAATTAAAATCAGTTTTGCCGCCGGTATTTTGGTTTTTTCATTGCAATAATTAATTAATCCTATTTTATTCTGTTAAAATAGCCATATCCTGTTAAAGTCGCCTTTATTTAAAACAAACATTTTTTTCTTTACAGGTAGGTAACTGATACGAAACATGGCTGAATCTAAGAAGAAATGTCGACAGTACAGTGTTGATTATTTGAAATTTGGTTTTCTTCCATCAAAGGCAGACAAACGATTGCCCATATGCCTTTTATGCAACAAAGTTTTGAGCAATGACTCTATGAAACCATCGAAGCTCGAAGATCATCTAAGAAGGTGTCATCTTGATAAAATAGGTAAAGATTTAAAATATTTTTTTCAAACATGTTCGCTTCAACGTCTCAAAGTAACGATGATGGCTTGCGGGCATCTTACAATATCTCATTGCTCATAGCGAAATCTGGAAAACCGCACACCATCGGAGAACAGTTAATTTTACCCGCTGTTGAAGAGGTTTTAAAAACTGTTCTCCACAAACATCCATTTGACGTACTCAAAAGAATTCCTTTGAGTAACAACACTGTACAAAGACGTATTGATGAAATGAGCTCTGATATTGAAAGCTTCTTATGTAATTATCTGCAAACAACTCATTTTTCTATTCAACTGGACGAGTCAGTTTTACCTGGTAATGAAGCATTATTATTGGCATATGTTCGATTTGTTACGGACGAAGTAATCCATGAAGAGCTGCTATTCGCGAAAACTTTGGAGACGGACACTAAAGGCGAATCAATATGTTTAATGTCATTATTTCGGTGGCAGCAGATGGAGCTCCTGCCATCTTCGTGCGATATCGTGGGTTTATAAGCCATCTTAAAAGAATTATACCAGGGGTAACTGCAATTCACTGTGTCATCCACCGCAACACCTGGTAGCGAAAAATTTGAGTGATAGATTGCACCAATTCAAATTCAAAAATAGATTTAAAGATGGAAATACCACCATGGATCATAAATCTATTTGATGAAACGGAAGTGGCGAATGTGGTATTACAAGAAGAGCTACTCGAGCTTAGCACCAATGAGGAGCTGAAGGTGAAATTTAAAAGAGGCCATCAAACATTTTGGCTGCAGGCAGAAATACCCGAAAAATATCCTGGCTGTGGGAAATTGCGAGAAAACTTTTGATAGCGTTTCCCTCGTCATACCTTGTCGAAAAAAGTTTTAGTGTCGTTACAAACCTATTAACAAAAAAAAGGAGCAGATTGAACATCACAGAACGGGGAGATTTGCGGTTATTCCTTACAAAACTGAAGCCAAATATTGATAATTTGCTGTCAATCCATCAAGTACATCCCTCCCATTAAAATTATGACTATTTTTTTTTAATTGTTGATTTGCATTGTTGAAGTTAGGGTACATTATTAATGTTTAATTTGAATTCTATTAAGTCTGTAATCATATTATTTTAATAAATAGAACACAAGAAATATATATTTTTTTCTTTTTATTTTTACCACTCCTAATTTAGGGTTGGAACTCGTTAGATCTAATCTTCACATTTTTTGACGAGTTTTGAGAATATGGTAGAAATGTAGCAACCGAAACCAGTAAATTTTTGAAAGTGGTCTACGAGAAAAAAAGTTTGGAAACCTCTGGTCTAACCGTTTGTGTTTTAACACTAAGTAATAAATATGTTATCTTACTATTATTTGGAAATTATTAATATGTAGGTCAGACTTTTTTTATTTAATTTATTTTATTCATACAGCGTATAAAATACTAAAAACTTCAATTTAAATTTATTGGTTTTTCGAAAATAAATATGATATTGTAATTAAATGATTTTACGCTATTTTTTTTGAAAGTCTTGAACACATTTTCTTTATTTTTTTAAATTTAAAAAATAATATTAATTCAAATCTTTCATCGGAATTTTAAAAAATTATTACAGTAAATCGTTAGACTAGATACACATTATGCACGGTAGAAGTCAATGTGGCAATTTTAAATTTAATTTTCGTTTCTTCCTTTCATTTTCAAAAAAGGGTTAGTAATCTGTAGCTAACCAGGAAGTTAAATTAATTTCCCTTTTCAGTCATTTCTACCTTTTACCGTTATCTTTTCCTTAACTTTTTAATTGCATCAAACATCTGCACTTTTAAAAACCGTGATCCTAAAAAATGGTCAAAGAATCTATTAAAAGGCCTATTTTAATCACTATAATCACCCCGGAAGGTAGAGCAAATGTCCAAAATTGGACAAAAATTCATGCGTGTATTCTAAAGGGTTGTTCAACCTGATACACGATGGTCTAACGGTATCTAAATTTGCCAAAAAGAAAAGAGAGACTAAGTCAGTGTCTGGTTTTGCTGCTCAGGGGCGGGGAGAAATTTCTTTTTGCTCCCTTTAAAAAACGAAAGCCTTATACCATTCAAATAAAAGTATTTTAATCTAAACTAAAAAAGACTGATACGTAGCGTATGTTATGAAATTAGAATATAGTAGTGCAATCAATTTTTTAACAGAAAATACCGGTCCAAAAATAGTCATGAAATAACTATTTAATATACAGACTATATTTTAGAATAAAACACTAGTTCAAATCATATCAGTAGTTTTGCTAAAAATCACTGAAAAGGATATAAGCCATTTGATCCATCCATTCAAATCTAATCATCAATCTGAAAATCTACTCCCATAATAGTATCGAAACCAGCAAATTTTATTAAAGGCGGTTGTTTGAGCTATAATATCTGGATAATCAACCCATTCCTAGAGAATTTAATATGTTTGACCTAGATCCCTCAATGTATCTAGTCAAATGTATTTAAACTTCACTCGATATAACTTTTTTAACACGGGGAATAGCACCAAACCAAAGAACAGAGGAGATAGAGTACACGTCTGCCCTTGCGCGAAGGCCTACAAAATATAACTATCGCTACAGAAAAACAGAGACGTGGAACAAAACGTGGTCGTTGGATCGTTAAACTGTCTCTTGTCGAGTTTCTCAGAGGTACCAGGCATATTTTTCGTCTCCGATAGTTATATTTTCTATGGCGAAGGGTAATAATAAAAAAACACGGGATATACCGCCAAAATTAGATTTGGAATTTTTATTTAAATGGTTTTAAACCAGTACCTCCCATCTTTTTTTTTCTAGATTATTTAACAGACCTATTACCCCAAATTCGATTAAATCAACTAGCTCTTAAGCTTCTTCGCATATAGATGAGACGACGAAGATCGAAAGCTGAATCAGGGAACCTTTAGATTTTGGGAGAAAAATTTGACACCCTTAGATCCATTTTGCAAAGTGAAAATGGAAAAAACCAAAGTTCGGTCAAACATTCCCATCTTACACACACCTAACTTGGTTATCCAGAAAAGTACTTGTTATATTTCGACTTATGTTCATTTCTTCAGTCAGGGTCAATTCCCTGAGACCACTTCAAAGACAAAATGATTGATGTTGCTCCCTTTTCTGTCCTTGAATTTTGTGATTGCGATTTGTGTTCTTTCATCACACATCTGCAATGACATTACACATATTGCTTTAATTTTAGTCATCTTCTGAATAAAATCGGATGAGATAACTGCATAGAAAGTGCCCTCGCGTTACTTTTATTGTCATATTCACTAATAATGCGTTTTCTGGTGTTTCTCTAAGATCAACATAAACTACCAGTATGGCGTAGCCATATATGGAAATGTAAAACATACCACTATGCTTAACTTTAGTAAATATACTTCAATTTTATATTTATGTTGTGCAGAAAGCTTCTGCAACAGGAAAAATATTCTGTAAAAAAAGTTGCCTATTTTGAATTTTATACCCTTTTTAGTTTTCCATACGGAACACTTATAAGATCACTTCAATGTCTGTCTGTCTATCTGTCACACCCGATTTTCTCCGAAACTATTTGACATAGAAAGTCAAATTTTGGCACTAATATAGGAATTCAGCTATGTAAATTTGAAAATTAAATTTTAACTTAAGGGGTTAGTTTTGGGGGTGAGATCGGAAGTGAAAAAAAAATTTACCACGTCATCGTTTTCACGGTATTATTTTTAAAAATTTGCCAAAATCGCTGTCCCCTCCTTATCTCGAAAAGTACCTATCAAAAAATTTTGAAAAAATTCTGGAATATTCTCCACAGGACGTAAATTGAACGAAAATTATCAAGAGTGCTTTACCTTTAATAATTTATCTGATATATAAAAAAGAAAACAAAAATTTCAAAGGCATCAGTTTTCAACAAAGATCAGTGTTTTGTGAAGTCATTGTTCATTTTGTACCTCCATAACAAAAATTTTTATTTTAAAAGAACTCGACGTACGGAACACTAATTGCCCAGGTCCAATTTGCACGTGGCGGATTATTATCTTTGTTAAACCGTCTCAGTAGCATAATCTAAAAGTGAAATGCTACTGTAATAAAGTTAATACCCACTCCTCGTAAAAATGTTTTCTATCCCAATATCAATTGTAGGGAGCGCCACTTATTGCACTATATATACTTTTAAATTGTCATGACTTTTTATACCACTCTGTATGATAATTTTTAATTAAATATTCATATTCTCCGCCTTCTCCTGTGTAAAAAAGCTCTCTTGGTAAATGTTGCTTCGAGCAACAGTTTCTGAGATAGTAGAAATGTTTTTTTTTGAATTTATCAATTTATGGGTAATCTTTTATGTCCTTAGCCAGTTGGTTTTTCCATTCTTACTGTTGTTGGCTCGTTGCTCTTTAAATTTATTATTGTTGTTGGCCTGTTTGCCTTTAAGCATGCTCCAAATTTCAAAGACTGCTCTTTTGGATCTGGATGAAGTGTGAAGCGTTTGCGAATTTGGCAATGGAATTCAAAAATGGAAACAAACATCCCATTAGACAGGAGAAGGCGGAAAATACGAATGTTTAATTAAAAATATCATACAGAGTGGTATAAAAAAGTTATGACAATTTGAAAGTATATACAGTGCAATAAGTGGCGCCCCCCTACAATTTACAACAAAACTGCTGATTTCGATTTTTCATCTCAGGAAACCCCTTAGCACCGAATCTTGTACAAACAGTACAATTATTAAGAAAGCTACTTAAGAAAAATTAAAATAAAAGTATAACTTTGGCACCCTGTATCTTAAATATTACGAATTTTGGGACTAAGGTAAGTTGAGTTAAATGGTCATATTTTTATCTCAGAAATCCACAGTAACTCTATGTATCAGGGCTTTAAATAGACAAAATCACTAGTGCATATAATGATAAGCAGTGTAAGACTAGATAATTCGTTTTTATTTGGGCCTTCTTTTATAGCCCCAGGGATTTTTACTCTTTTTCTGACTATATCTGTAATGAGATATATTGACGGGGGTGTCATAATATCCGTCAACGTTGCTCAGGTGCCGAAACATACACATTTGGATTTCATAGTACTTTTAAGACCCCGCCGCAGTGCTACCCCGGACGTTACTGTATTTCTACCTTAACTGCTACCTACGAATACACACACACACACACACACCCAGCCGATTACCGGAATCGAACCGGCCACTGCTACCGAGGCCAGCCTAAACCGAGGATAATGAAATATTAAAAATTATAAAATCTATCTAATTTCTTACTTATTCCAAAATCCTCACTCTAAATTTTAAGTTTTCTTACAGAAACTTTAATTTCGTTTAAATTAAAAGAAATTGCATTGTCGAAAACAACAGACAATTAAAAATTAGAGATTACCATACGACCAGCTTTAGACATCTTTATTGAAGCTGAATGTTGATATCTAGAACCACTATATATTTGTAATCAATATACTATACCAAGAGGACGACCCGAAATTTTGACCTGTCGACTAACCGTCTACCTAGTTGTTCATTCTATCGGGCGAGTAGTATAAAAGCCTTTAACGTTGATTTTGCTGCCCCCGTGCCCTGGAACGCCTAGATAAGGCCCAAGATGCTACATCCAAAAATGAACTGTCGTTTAACCAATTGAATCAAGTACCAGACCCAGCTTTAAGGCCCAAAAAACGTCAATCCAAAAATGGTGTCATTTAACTATATAAAATTAATAAATTTTGTTTGTTCTTAATAAAATAAGAGGGAGCCTGGAAAAGGCTACATTACCGAAGGACTAAGCTAGACCCGCTTTTTCCAGCCAAAAATGGTCACGAATTCTTGAACAAGTTATTTTTGGAAAATTTAGGCCCTAATTAATAAAATAGCACGAGGGCAGAAGCCTCGCTTGTACTCGAACACCAAGGCATCAAAGTTAAAAAAAAAAACGAAATTCTAATAGTATAGACGATATTATACATAAAATTCGTACCGGATGACTGAAATTTTTATTTTTAGGCTAAACTACATCGAAATTTCAAACATTTACTTGATTTTTCCAGCATTGATTTACTCAATTTTTTGAATTTATACTAGAATTTAAGAGCATTTTATTTGAAATTTCTAGTAAACAGTCCAAAAATTTTATGTAGAACCTATAATAGCGTCTATACCAGGGATGTCAAAGATACGGCCCGCGGGCCGCATCCGGCCCCCGGGACGTATCAATAAGGCCCGCGATCGCAATGTGTCACAGAAAGAAGAATCATGTTTTTTAGAGCTTTTAGACTTGACTCGATTCCTCTACGGAAGTTTTAAAATGCGCACACTACATTTATAAATAATTTCAAGGGCAGCGCGTGCCTTGACAAGCGAGAGAGATAGACAGTAACGCCATCTCTTAGCAACAAACGGAAATACCCTATTATTTTTGTTGAGAACAATAGAATCTTCCACGCGCTTCGAGTCTAGACTAGAACCTTCCTTATCGATATTATAAAAGGAGTGCGTCGGCGCGACGTGAGTCAGTTGAGTGTGAGTCGAGTAATCGAAGCGATAGGTCGGAGAAGGATTTTAGTTGTACTGCGAAGTAGTGATTGTGAAGGTGTTGTGCATTTGTTTGTGTCGTGCGCGTGCGATATCCATAATTGTTGTGTCGAGTTTCATAATTGTTACGATTTTGGCATAATGTCACAAAAACGTAAAGTTGATAATGAGTGCAGAGTTTTTTCAGTCTAAATGGGAAATTGCATATTTTTTCATAGAATGAAAAGGTAAACCACTGTGTTTGATTTGCAATCAAACAGTTGCTGTTTGTAAGGAGTTTAACTTGAAGAGACACTATGATACGAATCATAAATCAAAATTCGATTGTTACACTGAAAAAATAAGAATGGACAGGTCATCTTTAAAATCTAAACTTCAAGGTCAACAATCGATGTTTACTAAAGCTAATACTGAGAGCAAAGATGCACTGAAATCAAGTTTTAGAAATCGCGAAGAGATCAAAACCTTTCACTGATGGTGATTTTATTAAAGACTGTATGTTGAAAGTTGCCGATGTTTCATTTCCATTTCAAAAGTCAATAATTCAAAATATTTCGCTGTCAAGAAACACTGTTGCTTCAAGAATAAATGATTTATCTCAAAATTTGGTTCTTCAACTGAAGGAGAAAATTAAGGAATTTACAAACTTTTCAATGGCTGTTGACGAGAGCACTGATACTGTTGATACAGCTCAACTTGCTGCGAGGTATTAACAGTAACTTTGAAATAACTGAAGAACTATTAAAGTGCGTTCCATTGACAGGTACTACAACAGCAAATGATATTTATTTTGCAATTGAGCATTTGATAGCAGAATATGAACTCGACTGGAATATACTTAGCAGCACAACTACGGATGGCGCTCCTGCCGTGGCTGGCAAACATTCGGGCGTTGTAAATAAATTAAAACAGAAAACATCAGGGAATTTTGTGGGATTTCACTGTATAATTCATCAGGAATCATTGGCATCCAAACATTTAAAAATGGACCATGTCATGCAACCTATAATTAAAATAGTAAATTTTATAAGGAGCAGAGGACTAAATCACCGACAGTTCAGGCAGTTTTTACAAGATTTGGACGAAAAGTTTTCTGATGTTCCTTACTTCACCGAAGTTCGTTGGCTCAGTCGAGGAGTAGTTTTAGAAATTTTTTTTGCATTACGTGACCCTATTCAAGCTTTCATGTTAGAAAAAGGCAACCCAATTGATTATGATAATGACTGGTGGGTTGATTGTGCCTTTTTGGTAGATATGAATAAACACTTGACTGATCTGAATGTAAAGCTACAGAGTAAAAATCTGATTGTCACTCAAATATATTCATGTATTCAAGCCTTTGAAACAAAGTTGAGGCTGTGGGAAAATCAGGTAAAAAATCAAACTTTGGATCATTTCCCTCATTTAAAATCATTTGGCACAGTGAACAAAAAAAAAATTGGATCAATATTCTCAACTTCTGCAAAATTTGATCACGGAATTCAACAATCGTTTTGAAGAGTTTCACAAAATGAATGAAATGGAATTCCCAATTTTCAACAATCCATTCAATTTTAAAGCTTCACAGGTACCAGTTCATTTGCAAATGAAGTTGATAGATCTTCAATCGGACAGTATTTTGAAAGAAAAATTTAAAGAGATTAACGCTTTTACATTTTATACACAATATTTCAAGAGTTTGGAGAACTACCTGGAATTAAAAAAGCATGCAGCACGCATTCTCTGCATGTTTGGTAGCACCTATTTATGTGAGCAGATGTTTTCCGTCATGAAAATAAATAAGAACAAACATCGCACAAGACTTTGGAATGAACATCTCCAATCAATTCTTAAAATAACTACAACGAATATGATACCTGACATCAATGGCTTGTCAAAAACAAGAGAAGTCAGGTATCTGGATCCTCGAGCTCAAAATAATTACCCTCTTTTATAACTTTGATATAATTTTTAACAACCGTATATTATATACTATATAATTAAATAAATAAAATGTTATAATTCAGTACATTTTTTTTATTTGAATCTGGCCCGCCTACACATTCTAAATTTAATATATGGCCCTCTGCAAAATTGAGTTTGGCACCTCTGGTCTATACTATATTATTAGAATTTCGATTTTCTTTTTGAACTTTGTAAATGCTTTGGATTGTGCGGGTATAAGCGAAGGTTCTGCATTCGCGATATTTTATTAACTAAAGACTAAATTTTCCAAAAATAACTTGGGCAGACGCGTAGGACCCAAAACTTGGAACTTACAGTCATATTTATTCAAAAATTCGAAAAACGGACCGTTTTTGGCTGGAAAAAGAGGGTCCAGCTTCGTCCTCCGGTATTGGCGGCGTCTGCCTCTTGCAGGTTCCCTGTTATTTTATTAAGAACAAACTAAATTTATTGATTTTATATGGGTAAATGACAGTCCATTTCTGGATCGACGTTTTCTGGGTCCTAAAGCTGGGTCCGGTCTCAGCGACATCTGCCTTTTGGGGCACTCGACTTTTTTAGTGTCAACAAATGTTATGGTACTTAATTCAAGTGGTTAAATGACAGTCCATTTTTAGATGTAGCATTTTGGGCATTATCTGAGCATTCCGGGACACGGGAGTCGCAAAATCAACGTCAAAGGTTTTTATTCGACTGGCCCGATAGAATGAACAACTAGACAGCAAGCAGCAAATGACAATCAGGCTAATAAATTGTCTTGTCTTGCCTATTCTCCTATAGGGCTATGAGTCCTGGACACTGAGAAAGTAGACAAGAATAAACCTAGATGCCACAGAAATGTATTGCTGACGAAGAATGCTGAGGATCCGGTGGACCAACGATTCAATTATATCAAAGCCCAATGTGCAACAACGTATTTCAACAAACAAAAATGATTAAATTTTTCGGCCATGTCATGAGAAAAGATCAGGAATATTTAGAAAAACTCATCGTTCAAGGAAAAGTTCCGGGTAGAAGACGCCGAGGACGTTCCCCGTTCCGTTGGATGGAAATTATCCATCTTACGAACAAATCCAATGTGGAGAAGAACAGCCCATAACGTAAGAAACAGACCACCACATTCCCTAGAAAGAATTACGACGGAAGAGAGATACTATAAACATTACCCTCACGCTTTTATATATATATATATATATATATATATATATATATATATATATATATATATATATATATATATATATATATATATATATATATATATATATATATATATATATATATATATATATATATATATATATATATATATATATATATATATATATATATATATATATAAGATACTCCTATGTTATCTCCTGATTAACTGATTACTAACACCCCCCACGCCACTGTGATACCAAGGGGCTGTGATTAAATTCACTGGATTTAAAAGTGAGCCTATAGTTAATATAGAACAGGCCAAATAAAGACAGGAATAGCCAGGTGGGACTGGCATTTTCTATCTCTTTCTCGACAGTTGGTTTATTTGTGCGGCACGCGTTAAAGATTCTCTTGTGTTAATTTACTCCCCAAACACGCAATGGCCTTATCACCTTTATGAAAAGCTTTTATACGATGATCTTTTAATACTATAGTAGCTTGTTTCTTTTGTTTTCGATCACTTGAATAATTAACTAGTATAAGTCATTATGCAAACGTGGTTGCGTAATTTATAGGAAGAAAAAATTCGTTATTACATGCAAGACAAAGACGAAACGAAATTATTATTATTTTTCTATTTTATTTATCTAGTTTAATTTCCATAAAATTAATATTAATTTCTTTTACAGTCAATAATAGCAATATATATTGATATCATTGCATTATCGGATATATATTTGCACTTAAATTTCTCGGACAATAACAATGTTATTGTCTATACTCTATTACTACCTAATCATTGCAGTTCTATCCTCGCATACAACACGACATACAATTTTTAGTGTTCCCTACGGAACACTTATAAGATCACTTCGGTGTCCGTCTGTCTGTCACACCCGATTTTCTTTGATGACTTAGAAAGTTAAAATTTGACACTAATATAAGAATTGACGGCCTCATCAGAGCCGTGTAGTTTTGAAAGTGAAATTTTGACTTAAAGGGCTAATTTTGGGGGGTGGAAAAAAAATTGACCAATCATCGAGTGGGATATCAAATGAAAGTTTAAAAATATATACATGATGCCCCATATGTTTGGAATTCCACAGCATTTATTAATCAGTGTATCAAAAAAATGTTTAAATAAAAATTATAGGGTGTTATACGGCGCACATGCTGACGTTGACAATAAAATGTTTTGAAGTTTGTTGTTCGAAGAAATTACGCCATCTTAAATTTTTTTAAATGGAAAGCCCTGTATATTATTTTGAGTCCTACAAAAAATTCTAGATATTATTTGTCTAACATACCATATACATATCTAAATTGAACTGTTTTGGAATTATTAATATTTGAAATTAAGGAGATCAAATTAATTTTTTTTAAGCTGACTTGTGTCAAACATTTACTGCCAATTAACGATTTAACGCTTCAAAAAAAGATTTAGTGACGAAAATGTTTATTGCTGCATTTTGTGACACTGCAATTTGAGATAATATCATAATGGTATATTTAACAGAAACTGAAAGAATCACTTTGTTAATGATGGTTGGTTACGAAGACCGTAGGAGAACACAACAGGAGGTGTATGATCATTTTGTCGCAGAATATCTGAGTCCAGAACCTATTACCCAATCCGTAGTTAGCAAAACATTGAAACAATTTAGACAATTAGGTCGTGTTAAGGATCGTTCTAAATCTGGACCTCCAAAAGTTAAAACAAGCAATGCTAAAAAGATGTTTTATTGGAAATTACAGAAAATCCCCATACAACCACTAGTCAACTTTGCCTAGACCACAACATTAGTAAAAGTATCTTATGTCGTAGACTAAATGAAGAACAATTGCATCCATACACACCCATTCTATTACAAGAATTATCTGAAGATGACTACGATAGACGCATTGAATTTTGCGAGGTCATGATGGAAAGAATCAATAATGATCCTAACTACGGATTAGATAATAGGTTCTCAATTCGGATATTCTGCGCTAAAAAGATCACACACCTCCTGTTGTGTTCTCCTACGATCTCCGTAACCAACCATCAACAAAGTGATTCTTTCAGTTTCTGTTAAATGTATCATTATGATATTTTGCTCAAATTGCAGTTTCAGAAAATGCAGGAATAAACGTGTTCGTCAATAAATCATTTTTTGATGCGTTAAGTCGTTACTTGACAGTAAATGTTTGACACAGGCCAGTTTATTTTTTTGCAAAACATTTTATTGTCAACGTCAGCATAAGCGCCGTGTAACACTCTACAATTTTTATTTAAACATTTTCTTGGTACACTGATTAATAAATGCTATGGAATCATTATTCCATACATATGGGGCACCCTATATATATTTTTGAACTCTGGTTTCTACAAACTTTCATTTGATACCTCACTCGATGACCTCGTAAAATTTTTTTTCCACTTCCGATTTCACCCCCCAAAACTAACCCTTTAAGTCAAAATTTAACTTTCAAAACTACACGGCTCTAATGAGCACCCTGTATAATGTAATACTTGCACACACTATTCTTTATATTATTTTTTAAAAAATGTGAAACACCGCTGTCCCCCCCCTGTTTTCTCGAAAAGTACGAATCAAAAAATTTTGAAAAAATTCTGGAATATTCTCCATGGATGTAGATTGAACGAAAATTATCATTTTTTAACCTTTTTACCTTTAATAATCTATCTGGTATATAAGAAAAACCAAAATATCAAGGTCATCAGTTTTCAGTAAAGATCGGGAAAAAAACAATCAACATACGGAACACTAATTGCGCAAGTCCAACTTGCACTTGACCGGTCATCTTTAGTCATTTGAATTTTAGGAGCTAAGTTACATGACGCAGATTTACCAGTCTATTAATCAAGATGACATAAAAAAAACTGTTGCCAATATTATGTTAAGTGTCATTCCCAAAATCTTCGAATATATAATACCTAGGTTCCTAACTTCTCTATTGCATCCTAACATTTTTACCTGCCAGATTAGATTCCGAACTGAAAAAAAATACTGACTTTAATTTGCTGGCTTATATTAACTTTACTTCGGAAGCTTTAGAAAGAGGCACCAGGTGCCGACATCTTAAAGGGATGGTTTAAGCCATACTATTCTATTTTTTTTTTATTGTCCACCTCCCCACCTGAGTAGGAATTGTACCCTTTTTTATATCTTACAGGATATCGGCGAGGATGTCGTAATACCCGTCAACGTTGTCCAAGTGCCAAAACATACATTTTTGTATTTCACGGCACCTTTTAGACAATGCGGTAGTGCTGCCACGGACACAAGTACTACCTACGTACGTGGCCAGGCCAGATATACTTAAATAAATTATACCGACCTGCCTGGATTGGCCCCCGAAACCTTCTGCACCGGAAGCAAGTTACGACGCCACGGAGCCACGGGGCCGCAACTCAATTTTTTCTTAGGTAAGGAAGGGAAAATTGGCGGAGGAATTATATCTTATTTTGACGAGAGTTTGACAGCGTGTTTTTTCCACCTATTATTTATTTAATAGTATACATGTCCCCTCTAGAATTTCTCCGGTTAGTATCAGAACATATTTAATTTATTATCGATGATTTAAAATTATCGTCTTCCGATGATTGGTATGAACATCAATTTGACTTAGATCACGTTGTAGTTTTGTAGAACAATCATGATATAGAACTAACTTCTTGTGTGTGGCATTCCGTTGTTTTTGCACAACCTTCTCAAATCAAAGATTTCTTCTAAGTTGCGAATGTGGAATCTTTGGCACAGTGATACTGAGTGACTAAGTCAAACATCGCTCCTGATGAAGCTAGCATAGTTAGCGAAACGCGCGTCGAGTGCAAAAATAAAGTGTTTGGTGTAGTGGTGATATATACTGAGTAGCAAAGATTTCTTGCTTATGATAGACTCAAAATTAAATGTTATACCTTAAGTAACTTCAAATTACAGTACATAAAGCGTATTACTCACGACTTTAACAGTAGCACCGTGGTCAAGCAGTTATATTGCAAATTAATCAAAACCCGTAAAATATTATATATACTTAATAGACCAAAACTGATCTACTCTTAAACAAAATTTCACCTCTCAAATAACGTAAAAATTTAATAGATCTTAGAGTGTTTTATAATTTTCTACTTGATAAATATCATTTACTTTTTCTATTAAATGGCACAGGCTTACATATGCCTTCTAAACAAACACGTCCTAAACTAACTGCAGGCATAATAATTTGATAACCAAGTCATGCTGGCATGGGAATGAGTATCTTGACTTCTTCAAATAAAGCAGTGTTTACGAAACTGATGAATGATTCGGGATCTCTACCTTTCTCTGTGTATTGTAGTATTATTGTTTGTGTATTGTAAATTCACAGGGAATATTAATAAATTATTATTTTAATACCACATTAAAATTTCCAAACAGGCGTTACGGTAACGATTAAGATAGCAAAGGTTGCTAAGTTATCTTTCACTTGAAATTTAATGAAAAGATCGATTCCGTTCGAAATAGTTCATTTTCTTTGTTAACTGTTTCTGTGTAACCACAACAAATATATCCGAACACCACGAGTTATGAAACCACAATATTACTTCTTCAGATGCATGGTGAATAAAGACGATAGAATCGTAAATAAATGGTACGAAGTATAAGAGAAACCCTCATACAGTTCCTCAGAAACTGAGAAGACGACAGAGCAAATTTCGGCAAGAGCTGACTTAACATCTCATTAGGCCTCGGGCGCTCAACATTTTCGAGTCCTGAATTCCCAAAATTGTTTACTGTCTTTCCACTACACAGAATAATATTAGACCAAGAGGGCGACTCGAAATTTTAACCTATGAATTAACCATCTGCCTAGTTGTACATTCTATCAGGCCTTTAACATTGATTTTGCGGCCCCCGTGCCCTGGAATGCCCAGATAAGGCCCAAAATGCTACATCCAAAAATGGACTATCGTTTAACCGCTTGAATCAAATACCATAACATTTGTTGACACTAAAAAAGCCGAGCGCCCCAAAGAGCAGACGCCGCCGAGTCCGGACCCAGCTTTAGGGCCAAAAGAACGCCGGAACGATGGACTGTCATTTAACCATATAAAAACAATAAATTTAATTTGTTCTTGATAAAATAAGAGGGAACCTCTAAAAGGTAGACGCCGCCAATACCGGAGGACAAAGCTGAACCCGCTTTTTCCAGCCAAAAACGGTCGTTTTTCGAGTTTAAAAACTTTTTTGGTGTCATTAAATATTATGGTACTTGATCCGAATTCGAATGACAGCCCATTTTTGGGTGTAGCATTTTGGTCCTTATCTGGGCATCCCAGGGCACGGGGGCCGTAAAATCAACGTTAAAAGCTTTTATTCGACTCGCCCGATAAAATGAACAGACGGTCAGTCGACAGGTTAAAATTTCGGATCTTGATCTATATAATCACACTAGTTCCATTTTTTTTATTTTATATATTTTAACCATCTTGTTTAGAAGCCTTTATTAACCTACTAATGTCGATTATCTTTGTAGTTCAGTTATTGTAATACAGTATTGGAACCTCCATTTTCGATGTTAAGAGAAGTATGATATTCGTGAAAAAATCACTCTTCGAGATTTTTGTATTTTCTGACTCTGTCAGGTCATTAGGTACTTCCAATTTACGAGTATTATTTCATAGATCTTTTTTAAAATGCTTGGAGACAAGGAATCTAAAAATGTAGCAGTATGTGAAAGCAAATGTTAATTTACAATTACAAATATGCCTGAAGCTCTTCCTCTGCTCATCTTTTACTGGATGGTATTATCTCACTATAAATTATCTATCATTTAAAATATTGTATTGTAATGCTTGGAATAGGTTATTCTTTAACGTGAAGTCAAATTCAGTATTTATTTTAGAACTGAATGCTTGTAAATTAAGTATTGGGTAAATCGCTTCACCCGTTTGTTCTATTTCATCATCAATCAAAAATGTTACCTCTGTGATGCTAATAAAATGATAAGTCTGTAATGTGATAAAATCATAATAATTTAAAATAATAGTCGCACTTTATTGTAGACTTTGTAATTTAGATATAACTGGCTATTTTTTGGACCATCTTGGAAAAATGCGGCCTAATTTTGTTAACAGATACCTTATAGAAAGTAAAATACCAACACCTCGGGTAAACGCCTTAATTGTACTTATTTTTAAAAAGAGGAATAAATTTAATTGGAGATTTACAGACCCATCAACCTGTTATCAGTACTATACAAGATTCTGACTAGAATCATAACATATAGATTAACAAACAAATTAGATAGTTATCAATCACAGGATTTAGACAGCACTTTGGACCTTCTCAAAACAATTAGATTATTAGTGAAAAAAGCAAATGAATATAAGGGCAGCTTATAGATAGCAATGGTTGACTAAAGAAAAGCATTTGATTCGATGGAGATATGGGCAATCCTTAACGCCTTAAGTAATACCAGAGTCGACGGAAGATACACAATTCTTCTTGAACATATACCATATATAAAAAATGCGACATCACAAATAATGCTTGAAGAAAAAAATAAAATCAAAATTAAAAGAGGAATTAGACAAGGCGACTCAATATCACCAAAACTGTTCACGTTGACTGTAGAAGACATATTCAAACAGCTGAGAAAATAAAGGAATATTAATGGACGGTGAACGATTAAATCACTTAAGGTGCGCAGATGATATCACTCTGATCGCCAACACAAAAGAAAAATTATAAGAAATGCTGATGGAACTAAATAACAAGTCTCGAGAAATCGGTCTAAAAATAAACTTCACCAAACCCAAATATTTGAACAACGAAACTGAAGAGAATATCCAGGAACGTGAAAGAATAGGAAAGGTACAAGTATTCATATATTTAGGACAAAAAACCGAAATATCAAAAACTAATTTGGAATAAGAGTCTCGTTAGCTTAATCCATGTTCGAAAGGTTACAATCCACATTTAAATTGGAAAAATGCGGTCCAGTTTTGTTTTTTATTTGCCTCATAATATCCAAGCCATTAGCAGAGATACACACCCTCTGTCCACCTTCTTTAATCCCAGCAATCTGAAAATTAGCACTAGTGTTTGATTCACGAAGTGAGTGAGTATAAAGTTAATTATAAGTATAATTATTTCTAACTAACCTAAACCTATTAATCAGAATGGATTTCCCAGCAATATTCATTAGCATATAATATTAATTTTATTACCTATCTACCTTAGGGTATTTTTATAAATGTAACAACATTAATATTCAAATATCATTTTGTATCAGACGAAGCTATAGTATAGCGAAACGCGTCATACAGTTTCAGTGAAACTAAATAAAGTGGAAATTTGACAAAATCAGTCTTTCATTACAATATCATTTAATATACTTTTCCGAAAAAACCTGGATTGGCGGAATCCAGAAAGCGATGACGGAGGGAAACCAGACCAAGACCAGGAGATTGGAAAGATAGAAGAGGTTTAGCGACTGTGAACCGGAAGACGTAGAACACTATGAAACCAGATATGATGATAATTTTCTTTGATGTTTTATATAGCATAGAATCTTCATATCTCCGAGTCCCTTTTAATGCTCTTACAATAGCGCATCATTTAATAATAAATATCTAATGGAAGTGTCTCGAATATGTACTGTTAATAGGTCTTTTTCACTTTCTTCGAGTTAATATAACAAATATCATCAATAAAACATACAACCCTTTGTAATGCTAAATATCCTCAATATGACGAACCTCATTATAAGGAAATCCTCGGTATAACGTAAGTTTTCTGGCATTTAATCCGCAACTTTCTTCTGGACAAAACAAGTGACATGTGAAATTCGTCCCACCTGTTAATTCGGATATTTATTACTATAATATAATCAGTGCAAAAAAGGTCCTGAGATATTGGGCTGTACTAGAGGATAGTAGATATTCTATATATTTCAGTTATATATATGAAATACAACACATTTAAATGAGCCATTTATAATTTATCAATAGCTTTAGAAAATACTAATAATGAGATAAATTAGAGAAAATTAAGATATCACTCATAAATTTGGAAAAGACGCCACTTTGAAATAAGTAAGAAAATATCACTCAGAAACGGCCCAACATATTACTGAAATGTGACCAATCACACGACCTTGTGTTGAGATTTAACTTAAATGAGGGATGCTAGGTGTACAAGGTATATTTCAAAGAGCAAGTACCATTACAGAAATTCAGAGCAGGCTTTTTTCTACAATTTTCCAAAAAATCGTCATTGTAACATAATCGTTCTCTAATTACAGAAGATTTATTATATCAAGAATAGGCGAGAATTACGGATAAATTAAGAAATTAAAATGTTTATATTGTGCTTTCTTATTTTAAAATGATATTTAAAGAACATAAATTCAGTTTTCTTGTCATAAATTCAATGAATTTATGACAAGAAAACTATTTGAAGATTATGAAAACTGGGGTTTACCAGTTAACTGCAAGAAAACCAAATATTTGTGTATAGGAGGATCTTGTGAAGAGTATATATATATATATATATATATATATATATATATATATATATATATATATATATAGTACAAGCCCGATTAACCGAGTCGCGATTATCCGAGCTCCAGATTAACCGAGCCAATCTTAGAACCTGATTATCCGAGGTACGCGCGTCTATGCTGCGTATTAACTAAGCTTCTAAAATATGTATGTACATATTTCCATTTAAAATCGTCGGGGAATTGCCCTGGCCCGTGTGAGGGGTTCCCCTATTTATGTTTTTGGACTCTTGCAGCATGTTAATTTGCGTGAATGCAGTACGTTACAGCGTTTACTACGGAGAAATACGAGTATACTCACATAATTTATTTGGTTGGAGTTCTGGTAGTTAAGTGTAATTAATACGAACTGCTTTGTTTGAATTTTTGTTTGTCGTATTATAATGGAGCAAAACAAACGTAAAAGAATCGTCGTTCCTATTGAAGAAAAATTAAAAGCCATCAGAAGTATTGAAGTAAGAGACAATTAAAGTTGTTGCACGAGATTATGGAGTAGGTGAGGTAACAGTTAGAGATTGGAAAAGAAACCGCACAAAAATAGAAGAGTGGTGTATAAATCGAGCCTCCTCGTCCTCAGGAAGGAAATCAATAAAAACCGGCGACCATGAAAAGGTTAACGAAGCTTTATTCATGTGGTTTAACCAACAGAGATCAAAAGGTGTGCCTCTGTCAGGTCCAATTTTACAACAGAAAGCAATAATGATTAGTAGGCAATTCCCAGAGATAGATTAGTTTACCGCCAGTTTTGGATGGCTTGACCGCTGGAAAAAAAAAAAAACGGTACGGTGTACGACAACTGACTGTATGTGGTGAAAAACTTTCTACTGATGTGGCATCAATTGAGAAGTTTAAGCAGAACTTTAAAAAGCAAATTGAAGATTGTGGATACACATGTGATCAAATTTACAACTGTGACGAAACTGAATTATAAAATGCTTCCATCAAAAACATTGGCATCTCGACAGGAAAAATCAGCTCCTGGGCACAAACGAAGTAAGGAAAGATTAACTAAAATGGTATGTTCCAATGCATCTGGCAAGCACAAAATCCCACTGATGGTTATTGGCAAGTCTGTACGTCCAAGAGCTTTAAAAGACATGTCACCCAAAGCCCTACCAGTCTATTACAAAAGTCAGAAGAGCGCATGGATGGATGCGACCTTATTTACTAACCGATTTGAAAAAGAGCTCGTGCCATCTGTGACTAAATTTTTGAACAGAAACCGTCTTCTCATTAAAGCAATTTTGTTAATGAATAATGCCCCCTCTCACCCTGGGAAAGGACTTCATGTGGGCGAAATTGTTGTAGAATTTTTTCCTCCAAATGTAACCAGCATAATGCAACCAATGGATCAAGGCATCCTCGAAAACGTTAAAAAAAAATTATAGGCGTTTATATCTTGAACATCTGTTAGAATACACAGAAAAGGAGGATATTATCAATGGGATGAGAAAGGTTACACTGAAAAATGTTATTTACTGGGTAAGTCAAGCTTGGGATTCTGTGCGTACTACCACTATTCAAAAATCTTGGTAAAAAGTTATTGATTTTGAGGACCATAATGACAGTGAAGATGATACTCCATTAAATGAATTAGCTTTGAAATTGAGAAGCCATGGAGAAATGTCCTGTTCAAATTTTGAAGAAAAAGAAAAAACGTTTATTTGAATTAATGCAAAAATTCAAAGGTTGCGAAAATGTGACAAGAGAAGATGTTGTTGAATGGATTACAGCAGATGATTTAGAAGAAGAAATGAGTATTGAAGAAATAACAAATGCCTCTCAGGAAACCGAAAAAATCAGATGACGACGATGACGATGACGAAGCGGCGGTGGATGAACAGTCTCCCACTAAGATCTCTCATCAAGAAGGTTTTGCTTCTTTGAAAGAAGCTTTGAGGTATATCGAACCACAACCAGAGGCAACCCCAGCGGATTTGCTTCTTCTTAATAGATGGAGAAACATTGCAGCGAGAAAAAGAAGATGCGATATGAAACAGAAGCGCATAGATACCTATTTCACTGTTTTATATGTATGTACTATTTATATGTTAAAAACGTGACTACGTCGGTTTAAAGTATTGGTGTTTATTTTTTGAATGAATAAAAAACAAATCCGGATTATCCCAGTTTTCAGTTATCCGAGGACGGTGCCCCCCCACGTTACCTCGGATAACCGGGGTTCTACTATATATATATATATATATATATATATATATATATATATATATATATATATATATATATGCATATATATATATATATATATATATATATATATATATATATATATATATATATATATATCGGAACTAATATAAGTAAAGACGGTAGAACCGAAAAAGCAATGGAGAGTAGAATAACGGTCATAAGACACCTAAACTCTGTTCTGTAGTCGAAGAACATAACATCACAGAGAAAGCACCTTATTTATAACACAGTACTTAAGAGCATACTGATGTGAAACTTGACAATTGACGAAACGATTGGAACAGAAACTAATGGCACCTTAAATGGATTACTGGCGAAGATCGGCTGGAAGGTCAAGAATGGATAGAGTTAGAAATAAAAGAATAAGGGATGTAATGAAAGTAAAAAGCCACGATTATTGAAGAAATTTAACAACGGCAACTTAAATGGTATGCACACGTGGAAAAAATGGAAGAACACCGAATACCTAAGATGGTTCTAAAGTGGGTACCAAGCAAAAGAAGGAGACCAAGAGCGACATGGTTTGGAGGTATTCGGAGGGCAATGTCGGAGAGAAATAATGATTTAAAGAACAATTAAAGGAAGTATACAGAGATCGATAACCGTATTTTAAACGAATTACATTGCAAAAATGAGGACGATTTGGGTTTTATATTTTTTGGACTTTGATGTGTTGATTTCTTCTGCAAAAAGCCGTCTCATTTACTTAAAAGTTTAACGTTAATTATGTACTCTGCGTGACACTCAAGTTAGCATTAAATATTTTTGATTTTAGGTCAATTATAATGTAAACGGAAAGATCCAATTTTATAACTGAAAAGTAAAAAAATGTAATAATTATAAATCTTTGTTCATTTTACGTTAATTGGATATTATATTGCCCTCAAAATGTTAATCAAAAATAATATTAATGAAAAATTGTGAAGAGAATAATCTGAAAAACCTGTCCATATCGGGAGCAATGACAACGACATCAGCGACTAAAGTTCCGCATTGAGCTCGGGACAGTACCTTTTACGGGGTCAGTTTTTCAAAAACCGTAGACACAGTTCCTGATATACAGAGTTGGATTCATTTTTATTGTATTACCGTAGGGTAGGTTTTGTACGGTTGTTTGCTTTCATCGCTCATAGCATTGCCATTATGGCTCTAAACATCAAATAAAACGTTGTAAATGAAAGAATACACTTTTGGCTTCACATTTAATTTAGAATAAAAAGCTTATGTGCAATAGTTATCGGGCAGCGAGACATTGTACAATTTGTATAAAACTATTACAACCGACTCCATGCCAGGATCGGTTGTAGCAGTGGTGGGGGACAGTCGTAACATACCCAATACAATGCACGCATTTCAACAAGTTTGATTACTAATGAATCACATTTAAGTACTTTTGATTACTCATTTAAGATTATGGCACCATTATAAACAGTCTTAAAGAAGGTCTCATTAAGAATCAGTCTATAAAAAATAATCATTTTCAAATTAACGAATAGGATCTACATCAAATCAAAGTAAATAAAATAAAATAAATGAAAAAAATAAATGGGAAACACAATTAATAAAAATAGGCGTTGTCAAGGTAACGTGACTAGAAGAAACGTGGTTCTTTGCTAGGGCTGATGATGCTTGATGCGCACAATTGTTACCTAGCCTGGGTGGTGTCATTGTCGCCAATTCATCGAGGATTTGAGAAATATGGATCTCGGAATTCTGTTTAGAGGCTCCAATTTCAGGCTCAGCTCGGTGTTCGGTGCTGGTTGAAACCTCGTTCAACAACGAAGGAGATATTGGTGGTGTTTCGTAGTCAGGAGCAAGAATGAAATTGCTCGGATTAGGAGCAAGTGGAGCAATCACATTTTCTGGACTATTTGGGTTGGGCCTGTTTGTTTCAAATGAAGGAGCAAAATCAATTTCTTGGAATATATCCCGTTTGAATGAGTAAATTCCCGCATTCTGTGAGTAAGAGCGAGCGGCATTGCACTTTTTATAATATTTAGTATATCATAAATAGTCATAGTTCGTCCTGGATGATTTCGCATCCAGGCACCGCAGGCTGTATTTACAGCTTTCTTCAATGGTCCGAAAACAGATCGATCCAAAGGCTGGAGGTTATGAGAGCAATGGGGCGGAAACGATAGCAAAACTATCCTGTTTTCCTTACAGAAATCTAGTGAATTTATGTGGACATGTGATAAATAGTTGTCCAGTACAAGTAACACTTTATGAGACAGAGAGGGGTTAGAGTGTCTTTTAAAATGTTTTAGAAAGACAAGAAATGTATTGTCTTGCATCCAGCTCGACGGATTGCCGGCTCAAATTGAACCCATTGGAAATACGAACATGGGAGGAATCGCATGGCCCAATGCGTTTGCTGTAAATGCTAGTGTGATCAGAAAGCGTCGTTCGGCTGAGGTAATGGCTCCTACTTACCTGATTCCACGTTTTGCTACTACTCTGTCCTGTTTTTGTGCAGTGGTCATGCCCGTCTCATCCATATTGTATATGTTTTGTGGTACAAAGCGGTCACGGTCCATAACAGTTTGCAAATTGTCATGAAAGGCATTGACATTCGTCCTGTTAAAACTGGTTGCTCTAGATAGGCTTGTAACCTGAGCTGCACGGACAGATAGTTCCGGATTTCTTTTCATAAAAGACCGAAACCATTCCTCTCCAGTCATTTCATTGTCAATCCAATATCTTCAAGTTATATTTAACAACCCGTTCAAATGACAACTTTCTTACCTCTTTAGGAAAAAGGCCAAAATATATGTCTGCACAACGAATGAGGCATTTGGCGAGTTGGTGTTGTCGATCTTCTGTAAAGACTCGGTTATGAGCTGCATATCTCATACTAACATTTTCTGCCACATCGCCTTCGTTCGCAGCATCTCTCTTTGGTATATACCTCAACAGAGAGACATAATTAATAGCATATGTCTCTGCTGCTCGTCTCAAAGAAGTCCCACTTTTAACTTCATCGTCCTTACAGCGTTCTATGTCGCTTACTCGTCTGGATGTCTTCCTGACACGTTGCCCGAGCATCTACAATGAAAAACAGGAATATTACTATTGTTACAACCGTACCCACAAAAATTGTTACAACCGTACCCAACCCCCAATCTGCCAAGAAAACGGTTCCACATTCGAGGCAAAATGACCTACACTAAAACTAACAAGTGTTTACTCACTTCTTAAATTCAACAAATATATAAAAAAACTCATAAAACGTAAACTGTATTATTAACGAAGACATTTTAAAAAGAAATCGATCAAAAATACTTACTTTTGATGGACAAAACACAATAGGCCCCTCTACAAACGTATTAAGCGCGCGCAACACTACCGATCGTGTTCTAACATGCAAGCCACGTGCCTTTCCCCTTGTACTCCTCACCGCTCCGTGGATAGTTTCGCGAATATCCGAGTTGTTACAATCGTACCCTGTTACAGCCTACCCTATTGCGGGTTCTTAAAAATGAGTATAGAAAAAGAATTTTTTAGTTCGTATACTGAAGTTCGTAATTAATAAAGAAAATAACCTCATACTTTAAGAGCATTAAGAAAACGTATATGTACCTCGATAGAGTTAAACAACCAGTAACTTAATAAAAAATATCACGCAATATTATTTGATATATCTTTGATAAAACGAGGTATAAACCAAGATGATTTAAAGAGTGATCAAACCGACAGACAAACAAAGGAGTCATTCCATAAGTTGACCCTTAAAGTAGGACATCCTAAAAAAACGGTGAGTATTCAAGCCTATGTTAACAAAGTGGAAACCCTAAACACAATACCAGTACCTGGCGAGTAGTTCCCATATTTCTGTATTTATTCGTTGTCAGAGAAGTATCTTTTCCCTTAGTTTTATTAGGCGAAGAGTATAACGATCTTACAAATACACATTTGTTATAAATGCATCTTCATTTGTTATTTTATGAAAAAAAAATGTTTGAAATTTAATGTGAAAAACCTAAGCGCCAAATTTTTATAGGTTCCTCGTAAAATCTGTTTGAGAATAGTGGTGAATTAAAATATTTAGAAGTCAATTTGGAACTATTACTACTTCCCTTCTTTACTTCTATTTAAATAAAATTTCGCTTTTTAAAAAAATGTATTTTATTAAACACGTGCCATGCTGAATCACTCCCTGATCGAGTGCATTCCCGGACCCACACCTGCCGTACACATCCACATTCATACTGGTACAGGTGTCGACCGGGGACCGGGCCAAGGTGCAATGCCTCGCGCTACCCTGCTGCGTTCAAACGACGCGTGCCCCTGATTTTCTTCTTACTTAGGGTCGCCGTCCCAGTCGCTCTTCTTCATTTTATATCCCAGTCTTTATGTATGTAAACTATAATAAAAACGCCTGTCGGCTTAAGTGTTTCGACTGCCGGTAAAAAATCAAGAAGTACCTAATAAAATATGTGGGTTATTGATTGTAAATTTTATTGCAATAATTCAACAAAAAATTGAGACGATCTTTACCTAGCAACTGCATAACTACAGTTGCTAGTGCCGCTATTCCTGAATTTTTAATCTTAAAAGTTTTTAAATCTGGTATACGTGCGAATATGGACTAAAATTATTATTTTTCCGCAGCTACCCGCACCCATATCGTTCACTATTAATTATAAATAACATAGCCTATGCCCATCTCTGCCTGGTCTATTCTCCGTCATTCTCACCACTATCAACTCTATGAAACTTTTATGTTCAGAACATATCCGATCATCTTATGATTGAAGATTGGCTGGTGAAACCCAGAAGTAATACCCTTACAAAATTCCTTTAAAAAGGAATGTAGAAGTGTAACTTGGACCATCTTTGGTAATTTAAAAGTCATTTTTTTGGTCAGATTTTCTTATTTATTTAAATTGCAAAGTGAGACTGTGACCTTAGTTAAAAAATTGCACACAAAATCGATGTTACACAGTGGACTATAAAATTGTAATACGATACCATTAAACGGTAATGTTAAATACCACTATAAACTGGTTTCGACATCGAGTGTTTTAACCATTAGGAGGTTACCGATGTCATTTTGGCTGGTATGGAAGGTTACATACCTTTTTTAAAGAAATAACCTTCCATCGGCAAGCCTTTGCTAGTGTCCTGCACACGTTCAAAGAAATAATCGCTAAAACATAATCATAGACATACTAAATCCACTATACCACCTCTTACACGTCAGACAACACTAATGAGAAAACAAACTTGTTAGCTGAAATCTTTGCTTCATACTCTAGTGTTAATTTGTAAGGAAAAACACTACCCACTGTTGTGTCCTTAGGACAAAAGGAATTGTTGTTACGTACCATAGTATTTAAGCCGTTTTCCAAAGATAACAATCTATTGCGAATAAAAAGCAATGTAAATAATTATTTTAATAAATGCATCTTTTTTCCAATTTCCTGGGCATCTTGCAGTTCTATGTATAGTTTTTAAAGCTTATAATGAAGCTATTAAAATTCTACCCGAGATCTATTTATAAGCGCTCCGTAATTTTATAAAATTCCACCGATGTGTTCAAGATTACAAAGTCCTGTCAGGAAATTAATCAAACAACTCTTGCTCGACAAACGGTTAAAAAAAAACACTTAAATTAATAATTTTTCATAGATCAACTAAAGGATTTATTTCTATAAATATAAAATCGACCACCGTAAGAGAACTTGACCGACAATAAAATAATAAGCCATAGAACGAAACGATCGCTGTGATATAAACTAGTGAAGAAAAAGTGGTCACAGCTAAATATTGTGATGCTCATGATGGCAAAGAATAATGATGAGCTGTAATCGAATTCAACGAGGAGAAAAACCGTAATTTATACAATGGTTTGAAAATTAAATACAGAAATAAATGTTTATACTGATTTATAGATTACAAATTATGATGTTTATGCTTCTTTAGGTTTAAGAAAATCGTATATTTTCAATGGAGTATAAACGGTACAGTTATTTTCTTTAATTTTTAATTTAGTAGAAATCGTTTAACCGCAAAAGTTTTTATTATTGCATTATTATTATGAAGTTATTACATTTTTTGCCTGGTCTGTACTAAAAAAGGTTAAAACCTCTACATGAAAAATAAACTTCTACTTAAACTACATGATCGACTTATTCTGCGAGTGAATAGGGAGATTTGGACAGAAATATTGTTATTGGAGGTTAGATTTCTAAAATCATCAGAAATAGGTTTGTTGACGTTTCTTGTGTTACTATTAGTAGCAACACCAAGCTGTCAATTTTCTGGGATATCCAGAACAACGCCGACCTCCGACAAAAGTCATATTTAATGCAAATATATATATATATATATATATATATATATATATATATATATATATATATATATATATATATATATATATATTATATAAGCGTATATCCCTTCTACCATATGGTGTAGGTAGTTATACATTCTCCTTTTTTTTCCCTCTCAATCTCCACATATAAACTTCTTCCATCTGTCTGTATTCTTTGCCATTTTCACTGCTTCTTTCCAGGATTTTCCCTTCTCCTTAAGTATACTTCCAATACTCCTATTCCAGGTCTCTCTAGGTCTTCTTCGCTTCTGTTTTCCCTGTATTCGGGCTTCATACACTTGTTTCACCTGTCTATCATCCTTCATTCCATTGTTCATTACTGTTTGTTTTATATTCCTATTGCTTGTACTCTTCCTTATTTTTATACCTTATTCTGTCTTTAAACTGCTCTTTATTTCAATTTCAACGGCTTGTATCTTGTTTTTCTGCCTGTCTGTTAGGTCCATGTTTTCCATATGTAGGATTGTCCTATAAATTGCTTTGAACACTTTTATTTTTGTTTCGTTACCTCTTTCTTCCTAATGAATTTTGCATAGTAAAGTTTGTTCGTTTTTTTGATTCTTTCATTAATTTCTTTGTCTTGTTTTCCAGTTTCATCATTATCACCAATAAGCCGCGTTTGTTGGTTTTCAGATTTGTCTATTCTTTTCAGCTTCCAGGTTTCCTTGTAATCCAATTGCCCAATATCATCACCAAAAGCCGCTTCAGATATGTCATTCTTTTCAGCTTCCAGTATCCAATTGTCATTCTTTTCACTTTTATTTCGCATTTCTTGATTATTTCATCCACGTATACAGTGACCAATGTTGGGTTCAAACTTCCTCCCTGCCTCAAACCTTCCTGTGTTGTAAATCGCTCCGACTTCATATTGTTTCTTATTACATACTGCACATTGTTGCTGTATACTCCCTTTATGATTCTTATTCTCTTTTTGTTTATTCCCTTGTTTTCTAGGCTTTTCCACACTTTCTTTCTCGGCACACTGTCAAATGCTTTTTCTAAGTCTATGAAAGCAAGGTCTAGACTTTTATTTTGTTTTAATCTTTTTTCGATAATCTGTTTCAGTGTAAATGTGTGGTCTTATATACTTCTTGCTGGTCTAAATCCACTTCGCGATTCCGATAGTTGTGGTTCTATTACTTTCTTTATCCTATTATTAATGATGCCCTCATAAATTTTGACAATTGTGTTCAGTATAGTAATTCCTCTGTAATTATTGCAATCCTTGTGATCTCCCTTTTTATAGATTGGTGTAATAAACGATATTCTCCATCGGAAGGAAATTTTTCTTCCTCCCATGCATTATTAATTATTTCTAACAATATTGTTTTTCCTCTCTTCCCCATATATTTAATCATTTCAGACGTTATCTTATTGCTGTCCGAGACTTTTCCATTTTTCAATTTTCTTATAACTTCCTCCAACTCTTTCCATTCTATTTGTTCCCTATTTTCTGTTTCTTCCATATTTGTTTGTTCCAATTCCATTGCTTCATATTTAATGCAATATCCACACTAAAATAGTAAGGCCGCTCTTATTCTAATAGCTGAGACATCAGTTCACCAGTAAACAGTAGCCATTACTAGTAAATAATATGATTTTTGTTATGAACATAGCACACGTGCTGCAGAGCAATCCTTAAAGGGCTACAGCAGCGACTCGTGTGCGATTCACGTTAATCTTGAATCGCTGTAAATTGTACTCGTTTGTAAACACAGTTGGGCAAATCATTTCCAACTGGGTTTTTGTAGCGTTAAATTTACGTGATTACTGTCACCCCAAGATAGAATTTCTTCCAGGTCTTGATTAAGGTGAAGTCGTTCAAGTGAATGCTGTCTGTTGATATTTGCATGAGTAGCCGATGTTCGAGCGTTCAAAGTGAATGAAGAAATAAGCGTACTGTCATCTACAAAGCTGTTGATTTACTAAAATTCTTATTGGAGATTTTTAAGACGATTAAATTTATTGAGCAAAATTTTAAAAACCAAATATCTTGTAGGGGTATGTTAGAAATGTAAGAAAAAATGCTAAGGTAATGAATTTTCAGCAAAATCAAAAATTTTTAAGTTTTTAATTATCAGCTATAGAATAAAAAACAAAATCAAGAATGTTGTAAATAACAACCGTCACTTAAGTATTAGAGACCTTGTAAACCTTAATAAAAAAATCAATACATTGAATTTCATTTTTCATGTGTTATCTCGTCTTTTTCCAAACCAACTTATTAAAACGCATCCTCATGTTGAAGTCGTTAAAGACATGCTTTCTTTGAGTAACTCCACCTTGAAATATATAATTACTGGTGATGAGACGTGGATTTATTCTTAAGATTCGGTAATAGCGGAACAATCAAGTGAATATCGTGCAAATGGTGAACCAGGCCAGAAAAACACCTCAAAAGCGGTCAAAAATCTAGGCCATGATAACTGTTTGCTTCGTCTACAGTATTGTTGTTCCTTTCAATTGGCCAAATAGTTTGTAAGAATTTACGAATTATTTTTTTTTGCGTAAATCAATTTGTTCAAAGTACCTGAAATGTGGCAGAACAGTTCATGGATTTTACGTTTCGATAACTCGTCATTGCACACACAACATAATAATTATTGGTAATTTTTTAAGTCAAAATGAAACAATGACCGGTCCACAAGCACCAAATATGATACCGAGCCAATGCGTGGAGACCGTTGTTAATCTATAAAAACTATAAAACATCATTCCCTTGCCGCTTTAAAAGCAATATTGGAAATCGAGTATAACAAATGTTTTGAAGATTGGAGAAAAACTGGCATGAATATGTTTAAGTGGGAGAGATTACTTTAAAGAGGATCAAATACAGTTGGACAAATGAATAACTTCTGTCCCCTTAATTTTTTAATATTGGGATAAGTAGGTTGGTCATTTTTTCGGGACGATGAGCAAGGACCATATTTGTTTTTGTATTGAAGTTTTGAGATTTTCATAAATTCTTAGTTCTTATCATTCTGCTTTCCTAATTTTCTTGAAAGTAATTATTTTAGCATATTTCTTCAAAATATCGTTTTGTATTTATTTTTAATTTGTGTGCTTCTATTTGTATCCTCTTTTTAGAACAACTTGGTAACTTTTCAGAAGAAAATAATTTTTTAGAAGGTAAATTTCTCCACAGCATCAAATCTATATTATTTATTCATTTGTTTTATGTTATATTTTATGTGATTAATATTGAATCATGACTCTCCTAGTATGTACAGTAGAGGTATTGATTGATTTATTTTATTTTTATTTATTGTTCCTAAGGATATCAGCGGGGATGTCATAATACCCGTCAACATTGGCCAAGTGCCGAAACATACATTTTTGTATTTCACAGCACCTTTTAGACAACTCGGTAATGCTGCCACTGACGTTACTGCATTTCTGCAAACAACTACTACCTATGTACGTGATTTGGCCAAATATACTTAAATAAATTAATAAAGTATGCCGACCTGCCGGGATTAGTACCCGAGACCTTCTGCACCCAATTAGTGTTCCGTGCGGTGATTAATTTTAAAATAATATAAAATCCCTACCTAGGCTAAGTTAATTAGGTCCCTGGCATATATATATCTTAAGATCCAATATATATTTTCAAGTTTTTTCTTATTTAATAACGTCTAGTTATAGCATCTTAGCTATCTAATAACCAATAAATCAACATAGCTCGATATAGAATCTAGTAATAAATAAATAAATAAATAAATAAATAAATAATATATATATATATATATATATATATATATATATAATATATATATATATATATATATATATATATATATATATATATATATATATATATATATATATATATAAATATATATATATATATATATATATATATATATATATATATATATATATATATATATATATATATAAATATATACCTATATATATATATATATATGTAACAAATATTCAGTACCTAAATATTTGTTAATTACAAACAAATGAAATAAAATTATTTTGTCTCGGTACAGCGACGCGCGTCGCATTAGCAGTAATGTACTGAAAAGTATATTAAAAAACCACCACCATATTATCAAGCAATACAGTTTTTTTTTTATAAAAGATAAATTATCAAACGTAATGCACTCGTGATAATTTACACTTTATGAAGATTATTCCAGGATTTTTTCAAAATTTTTTAATCAGTACTTTTTGAGATACGATGGGGAAATAATACAAAGAAAAGTGTGCGCAAGTATTACATCATATATATTTTTGAACTCAAGCTTTCATTTGACACCACACTCGATAACCTGGTAAAAAAAATTTTTCACTTCCAATTTCACCCCCCTCCCCAAAAAAAACTAATCCCTTAAGTCAAAATTTAACATTCAAAACTACACGGCTCTGATTGGGCCATTAATTTCTAAATTGTTGCGAAATTTCAACGTTATATGTCAAATAGTTTCGAAGAAAATCATGTGTGATAGACAGACAGACACCGAAGTGATCCCATAAGTGTCCCGTACGGAAACTAAAAAACTACTGTTTGTTTTTTAGCGCTAAAATTGACTTGGTTACTTTTACCCTAAATGATAATTTTTCCTGGTCTTTGTGAAGTTGAAAAACTTTGTACTGTCTGCGAACATGTTCATCGATAACCAATCTTCGAACACCTAAGGTAAAAGAAGGAACACTACTCTTATTTGCACAGCTGTAAATTGGAACCTTGAATCCTAGAAAATCGTTGATCTAAAGAAGGAAAAACCGGAAAATGATTATCCCAGTAGTCCTCTCGTAAACATGCAGTTCTAAAGTAAATAATAATTTGACTTTCTAATACCAAAAAAAAAGTTAATCCAAGCATTACATATCGTTGTTTATAATTACTTTTTGATAAGGATTAATTACAGACAAAAGTTGAGCAGGAATATCAGCAACTATAACCTGATGTTTCTACTACTCTACATACTATTTCTGATAGAATGACTACAAATGACTAAAATAAAAATTTGCACTTTCAATATTCCACAAATACCAGAAAGAATTCCCATATTATTATTAAAATTACTCAATATTAAACCACCTTTACCTCTTTCACCCCATTCTTATGAAGCGTTTCTTACCTACTTCAAATATTAATACCAAATTTTAAATAGATACCTCATTTCGTTAAAGACTTATCGTGTCAAGAGAAAGTCAGACTGACGAAAATTGGAAGGCATGTTTACCGTGATCCAGAAACTGGGAAGTAAAGAAATGCATAAACCTTGTGGGACCTATAAAATTAATTTGTACATAAAATGTCAGTTAAACTTATTTTTGGTTCTACCAGTCGGATATGAAAGAGATGTTGCAATACTTATTTTGGTAGGCCACTGTCTTTATCTCTATTTGAGCATGTGCCCACCATTTGGAGCCTGCGCAGTAGTAAAAGGAAGAAATTAAATGTAAGGACTCAGCTGTTATCTTTATTTGAAGCATGCGCCCACCATTTGAAGCTTTCGCAGTATTGAAACAAAATATTGTTATGTTATTAAGGGTAACGATTTCCCTTATTTACTTATTATATATAATGGTTTATATACTTATGTATACAAACCACTAAGAAAATACAGTTAGACTGAAATGAAAATCTTTTATTGCAAATAACACTGACAACAGTTAATTCTGTTCAGATTACGTTGGGATTTTGCAATCTTTGGTACAATCACATAACAGTGTGTGTAGTGCTAATTTCAAATGAAATTTGAACGTGCGGTAAATGCACGTTAGTATTACCTTGGAAATATTGAATGAAGTCATAGAAACCTGCTAACCATAATTTAGAAACTTGTGTTGACCCATCAAAAACTAATTGTGTGTTTTAACCATGAAATGAATGAAAAAAATCCCCTAAGTTTATAGAAGATGAATACTAACCTAGTCTTGCAATTCCTTCGCATTAATACTGCGCATGCTTAAGATAAGATAAAGATATGTGAAAAATAAGCGTTGCAAAATCTCTCTATTATGAGTATTGATAATTAGTTAGCCTGGACCACTTTATGGTGTCAAAAACAAATGATAGTAGTTTGCGATTTAGTAAATTTGTAATTAAGAAAAACCGCCATTTTACAACACTGTAAATAAAAGAGCACGGGGAAGATGTTTATAGCAACGTGAATTTGGAAGGATTAACAATACCAATCAAAACAGGTAATATAATTTGGCGAGACTATTTGTCTGTTTTGATTCGTACTGGTAATCCAACCAAATTCTAGTTGTTATAAATATCTTCCCCGCCCACTTTTATTCAATGTTGTAAAATGATATTTTTCATTAATTACAAACGGCCATACATGCACAAGGTTTGATGGTAGAGATGTTATTGTCCTATTTATAGGGAATTTTTGAAGAAGATTTAACCAACAAAATTAAAAATCGAATATCTGCTTAATACATTAAAGGAATAACGTCATTCCTATTTCACTATCGAAAATTGGTGTGCAGATTTTAAGAGAGGAGGAACCGATATCAGTAATGAACACCGTGGTGGAAGACCGGTTTCTATGTCTACCTGGGGAACGTTGAGGCTCGGAATGAAACGATTTTGAAGAATCGACGAATTGGGCTAAAACGTATGGCAAAAACATTGCATACGGATGTGTTTTTCATATTGTCCAATCTGGTTTGATTATGAGAAAATTATCAGCTTAATGGATTCCTAAATGTTTTTTAAACGACGCACTGTGGGCCAGGAATTTGATTTTTCGTTCAAAATTGTCGAGAGCCCTCAATTACTAACGAAATGAGACAATTTTTTTTTAATATTCGTAAGCGAATTCCGGACAAAAGTAAAGAAGCCGAATTGCAAAATATAACCTCAATTTTTTAAAAAAATTGCAAAAAGCAGCACGGAGCCGGGAGGTGAAATTTTGAAGTTTACATGATTTCAAGTTTACGCGTTCATATTTATCATATGCACCCTTTTGAGGTGTGAAAATGGGGGTTGGAGGAGGAGAAATTACGATATTCACGTGAATTAGAGTTTCGCGTTTAAAACTGGTTCTTCGTGGGTTTCTTGGGTCGCTGAATCTATTTTCGGGGTCATTTTGATCATATGCACCCTTTTGAGGGGTGAAAATGGAGGTTGGAAAATAGACTCAGCGACCCCAGAAACCCCCGACGGACCAGTTTTAAACGCGACACTCTAATTCAGAAGAATTTCTCCCCTCCAACACCCATTTTCACCACTCAAAAGGATGCATATGATCAAAATGACTCTGAAAATAGATTAAGTGACCCCAGGAACCCCTGAGGAACCAGTTTTGAACGCGAAACTCTAATTCAAATGAATATCGTAATTTCTTTCCCTCCAACCCCCATTTTCACCCATTAAAACGGCGCATACGATCAAAATAGATTCAGCGACCCCAGAAACCTCCGATGAACCAGTTTTGAACGCGTAAACTTTAAATTACATAAACTTCGAAATTTCATCTCCCGGTTCCCTGCTGCTTTTTACAATTTTAAAAAATGTTGAGGTTATTTTCGAAATCGGCTTTCTTACTTTTGTCCGAAATTCGCTTACGAGTATTTAAAAACTTTCAAGGTCATAAGTTTTCAACAAAGATCAAAGATTCAAAGACAAACTTTGTTGAAAACTCATTTAGGGTAAGAAAATTATTTATTTTAAAAGCCGTCACCGTACAGAACACTAATTACGCAAGTCCGACTGGCAGTTAGCCAGTCTAGAGTTATTTTGTAACCGTTGTAGTATATAATGTTGAAAAGTGATTACGTTAAGTATACAATTTTGTTTGAGATTTGTTCGTTCTTTCTATGCTAGGCTAGAAATTTATCAAGTTCAGTATCAGTTTAATCTTAAAACATTTACATAAAAAAAAACTAGTGAAGGGAAGGAAACCTGAACTACAATCTTTGTTATTCCACAAGTATTTTTAAAGATATTATATTTTAAATAAAAAGTTTTCTAATTATAATCATTAAAGTTTTGTAAAATGAGTGTACTAAAAAGTTCTTAATTCATCTACCACATCTCCACATACAAGAAGTCGATTTTCACTCTGAGTAAATCTTATTTAGTTACACAAAATAAAGTATTTTTAATTATACAGTATGTCAAGTAAGAACGTCTCCGCGATGATTCATTTTTGGTAGATACGATTAGCGATTCAACAGAAAATCGATAGATGGACCTTTGTCTACGACACATTTTAGTAGGATCAAATTTTCGGGGGGCCCCTTTTGGAAATTAATTTACTCGAGAAATTTTTCGGGGGACTGGCAAAACGCGATGAGTTTCTAATTATATTTTAAAGTTTTGTAGATACGATTCTAGCGATTTTTCAACAGAAAATCGATAGATGGAAACCTTTGTCTACGACACATTGGAACCTTTTTCTACGACACATTTTAGTAAAAAGTATCAGTGGATTCCGAACTCCGAATCACGTAAAATCCAAAATGAGTCACCGATTGCGGTTTCAGTCTTTCTTTGTTCCCATCCAAAGGGGCCTAAAATGACACATTCGCGGTCGATAAATGTATTAAAAAGCTGGTATCGTTTGTGAAAAAGTAGGTAAATCATTTTCACGAAAAATGTCGACGACTTGCCAAAACATGGCTCGGTAGGAAAAGTCACACCGAAAGTCTAAAAACGAATTGTCTCTTTGTTTTCACGGGACCCGTGCTGCGTCAGGGGGTGGCAAAAGTAAGAAAATCGGGTTTGAATGTGTCCCATTCGACATCTTCGTGCTCATGTTGTCAACTTCCAAAGCATGTTAGAAAAACCTTTGCTGGGCGAAAATTACGTCGTGAAGCGGGTCGCTTGGGCCCACGATAAGATGCTAGAGTGGCCCTCACAATCGCCGGACTCCAACCATATTGAAAACGTTTAGTCTCTTGTAAAGAGAACATTCAGAGGAAAGACTCTGAGGACTTTAACTCAGTTGTCTCGCGATATGCAGCAAATCTCGTCGACAGCATGTGCCTGGCGATTATTGATACAGGAAGCGATTGGAAAACTTACTAAGGTAACTGCGTCCTTGTTAGCACACCAAAGAATACACTGATGGTAAAAAATGATCTCAAAATACATTTTTGCAAGAATACGAGCAGTCACGTTCCTACTTGAGAGACTATAAGTAGCACTAAAACATATTTATCCAAAATTCCCCGTTCTTAGTACCAGTTTTTCGTCGTTTACTATTTTCAGCGAGTGTTTCACGTCACAACTATTTTAATCGATTATATCTTAAATATTTTTAATAGCCCTAAATCACATTTCTGTTAAATAAAATCCTCCTGCCGAAATTGTATTTCGGAAATGTTAATTGTTTTGGCATCTGCCAAACGCTCATTGGCAATTCTCATTAGATATACTTTATGAGTTATTTATGGCATAAAGCAGGTTTTTAATGACGAACCAACAATTATGTTGACGTAAAACTAGATTGGAAAAGAGCACATCAATGGAAAATTTATGATTTAATTTATTTGAGACGAGCTCACTCTTTAATCAAAAACGCTAATATGAAACATCAGCTGTGGCACGTGGACGTACATCCTTAAAGGATTAAGGAAGTTTAATTATTAATTATTTTCTGCTCAAAAGGTGCAAACGTTCTTATAATTAAATTCCAGCATCAAAAATGAATAAGAAAACGTGATTATTTTATTAAAATTTCCTAAAAAAAATTTTGTACGTGGGCATTGAGCCATGTAAAAATATCTATTTCAAATTATGTCGGTCCTGCAAGAGGATTGGCCTAGGTTTATTTATATAATGCTATGCTACAATTTGTAAATTTTAGGTTTTATCATCATGCTATAACCTCTATTGTATATATTGTAATCGACAGACAGTCCGGAATGCGATAAGCATTTGCAGTGACCATTGCATGCTAAGAACAAAAATAAGAATAAATCCGGAACAGGAGAGACGTAGATTGATAACGCATACAAAGAGAAAGACACTAACAGAAACAATAAAACAAAACACAGACGAATATCGACTGAAAAATCATATAGAACATATAAACTACCAAGCAGCTTACTTATAACTACATACAAAACAAATAGCAACATCGAAAAAAGAAAACACAAAAATTAAGTAGAGACACAAAATCTAATGAAACGTAGAAGACTATTAACAAATGATCTTACAAATGGTAGATTAGAATTAGCAGAAATAGACAAAAAATAAAGAAAAAGATCAGAGAAGACATCAAACAATACGAAAACTCGAAAATAGAAGAAACTCTGAAAGAGGAAAAAAGTTTGAAACACTAAACAAACAAATGAATGAAGCGAGACATCAAATAATAAAACTTATAAACAACGATAAATAAGAGATCGCACAAATCCAAGAGGTACAAAAAATATTCGAAAAAAAATATCGAAAGTCATGAAAAAGGCTATCAATCAGCATCTTCTAAAATATCTTGAAGGATTCAACATTATTAGTGATCACCAATATGGCTTTCGTAAAAAAAAATAGATCTTCTGACTTATGTAACACATGTTTGGAGCAATGCAATTGAAGCACTTTGGAGAATCTCGAGCGGTTGCTCTTGACATATCCAAGGCATTCGACCGTGTTTGGCACGATGGGCTGTTGGCTAAGCTACGTTCTTATGGTATGTCGGAAAAGTTCTGTTTGTGGCTCTCATGTTTCCTCAGAGAGCGTTCTTTACGAGTGGCAGTCGACGAATTTCTTTCTAACACCTTCACTATCAACGCCGGTGTACCCCAAGGCTCCATACTGTCTCCTACTCTCTTTCTCAATCCAATCTACAGCTTTGCAGATGACAGTACACTTATCTCTTCATTCACTTTGAACGCTCGGACATTGGCTACTCAGACGAATATCCGCAGACAGCAGGAAGTCATTCAACTTAACAAAGACCTGGAAGAAATTCTATCTTGGGGTGACAGTAACCAAGTGGAATTTAACGCTACAAAAACCCAGGCGGCAGTTTTTTTCTAAAAGAGTTAACGTTGCTGAACCCGAAATAGTTATGTCGGGGCACTCCATTCCTCTAACATCGTCACTCAATTTGTTGGGCGTTAATTTGGGAGCAAATATGTCCTGGCATGAACATGTTGCAGGCATAGCAAGGAGAGCTTCTTAAAAGTTGGGAATATTATTTCGAACCAGAAAGCTTTACACTCCACAACAACTGTTAATTCTTTACAAAGCTCAAATTCGACCAACTATGGAATACTGCTCCCATGTTTGGTGCTCCGCTCCCAAACATACACTGCATTTGTTAGATTCTATTCAGAGAAGAGCTGTTCGTCTGATTGGAGACCCGGAACTGACCGTCGGCCTTGATTCGCTGGAACATCGAAGAACGGTTGGCGACTTCAGCCTATTCTACAAGTACTTTCATGGAAAGTATTCGAAGGATGTGGCCCGCCTAATTCCTCCCAGAGCAGTGCATGTTAGAAGTACACGTCGCGCTAATTCTTCACATCCGTATGAGGTTCAGCTTGTTACTCCTCGTACAATGATTTTCAAGCAGTCTTTTATATGAAGAATATCATCCCTTTGGAATAATTTGCCCAGGACTGTGTTTCCTACCGAGTACAATCTACAGCGATTCAAGAACAACGTGAATCGCTTTCTCCGCACACGTATCGCTTCTGTAGCGCTTTAGGGACTTCCCTGTAGCACGCGTGCTAGACCCATAAGAAAAAAAATATATATACATATATATATATATATATATATATATATATATATATATATATATATATATATATATATATATATTATCAAACACTATATGACACGAAAAAATCGCCACCGCCCTGGGAAAGAAGAAGGAAATAGAGTGCCAGTAAGAAATGCGGGATCTGAAGAAATTCCCGATATAACAAGAATGAAATAATGAACGCCATACAACATATTCACAACAAAGAACCAGGAGCGACGAAATAACTATAGAAATGATAAGGTATGGAGGGGTATCGATAATACAATCTCTTCAAGCTCTATTTAGCAGGTGCCTTATAGAAAGTAAAATATTAACACCTTAGGGAAACTCCTTGATTATGCTGATTTTTAAAAACTGGAGAACTACGGGCCCATCAACCTGTTATAGATAATATATAAAATCCTCACTAGAATCATAATATACAGACTAACAAACAAATTAGACAGTTATCACCACGTGAACAAATGGAATTTAGACAGGGATACAGCACTTTGGACCATCTTCAAACAATTAGATTACTACTGGAAAGCAAATGAATATAAGGTCACCTTGTGGATAGCAATGGTTGACTACGAAAAAGCATTTGATTCGATAAAGGTATAGACAGTCCTTAACGTACCTTTCTTAATTATCAGCAAAGTCGACGAAAGATACACAAATCTCCTCTGGCACATATGTATATAAAAATGACACATCACAAATAATGCTTGAACAAAAAACAAATAAAATCAAAATTAAAAGAGAAATTAGACAAGGCTACTCAATATCCCCAAAGCTGTTCACGTTAACTCCAAAACAAGTGTTCCAATCGCTAAAGTGGAAAAATAAAGGAGTACTAATAGACGGTGAACGATTGAACCACTTAAGGTTCTCAGATGGTGTCACTCTGATCGCCAACACAAAAGAAGAATTACAAGAAATGCTGATAGGATTAAATCACAACGCTCGAGAAATAGGTCTAAAAATAAACTTCACCAAAACCACATATTTGAACAACGAAATTGAAGATAACAGCCAGGAACTGTTAATAGAAAGTAAAAGAACAGGAAAGGTACAAACATTCATATATTTAGGACGAAAAATCGAAATATCAAAAAATAATTTAACTTGGATAGAAGAGTCTCGATAAAAGCCAGAATGTTTGATCTATATGTACTGCCCGTATTAACATATGGCACTAAAACGGGGAATTTAAATAAAAGTATAATATATAAACTCCAGGTAACCCAAAGAGCAATAGATAGGAGAATGCTAAATATTAGACTCCAACATCGGGATTCAAAGAAGATCAAAAGTGACAGATGTATATTAATACAACGAATATGTATATTAAGGTGTAATTGGGCTGGGCATATCGCAAAGGATAAATGACACGCCATATAATTGCATAGAGGTCTAGAGAATATAAAAGATGCAGAGGTAGACCACAGACAATAGACGGACAACATAAAAAGATTAGCGGGACACGATTGAATGCTAAAGGCAAACAACAGAGCTGAGTGAAGACCACTTGGGGAGGCTTACATCCGACTATGGATGGAATAAGCTAATGACAATAATGATAATGATAACCTCTACAATGAAAATGAAATACGATAATCTTCTTATAAAAAGACAAAGAAATATAATTAAAAATTTCGGTAAAATATTATACAAATTAGTAGTGTTTTTCCAGTACTTTTTCGCAAATGGGGCGTATAAAAATAATTACAAAAATAATCGGACAACTGACGAATATGGTGGATCTGGAAGCACTTCGAAGCAAAGGTCGTGCAGTTTTACAGTAACAATCTGGTCTGAAGGCGCATGATCATGATGAAAAAGCGAGATGTAGACGTTTCGCCTGAATAGCACCTCTCAATTGGTCTAGTAGTGAAACATACTTCTCCCCGATAATGGTTCTACAGTCTTACAGGTAATCTAAAAACCCCATAAGAATCCCAAGAAAAACCGCAGCAATCACTTTAACTTCAGAAGAAAATTTTGCATTACTGAGCGCACTTTCACTTGCTCCCACCCACTGTTTCGACTGTTCCTTCGTCTCTGGGCGTATAATGACACATCTATGGTTTATCTACTGTTACGGAACATCGTAGAAATTCACTGAAATTATGTCTAAATAAGTCTAAATACTCTTGGAAAATAGCCTATCGAGAGGTACAATATCAGCGAGTTCGCGTACCTTCAGTGGGCGATCATTTAGTACGCTATGGTGAATCTTTGTCACAATCTCGTCGATCGTAGAGGTTTTCGGGTGTCTTGAGCGTTTATTATAGTGAAAGGATGTACGACCACGTTTAGATTCAGCAGCCCACTTTTAATCGTCGCAAACGAAGGAGAAGAATCGTTTAATATGACATTTGACGAAGTATTTTATAACATCTCGCATTTTTTTTTTCCATTTTTATCCATTTTTCGGCAAATGTTAAAAATTGCTTGTTTCACGATCGCAATTAAGACAATTAAACATTCGTGACTGAAACTTCATAGCACGCTATCTAGTAGATCTGTATAAGGCCGAGAAATTTTGGAATAACCCTTGTTTAATATTTGCGCCAAATTTTAAATCGATATCTTATTTCGTTTAAGACTTATCGTGCCAACACACAGACAGACAGATAAACAGACTGTTGAATTTTTTTATACACAATAACTCCCTTAAAGAAGGGAACAAACTACACAGCAATTATCACACTTTATTTTTACCCTCGACGTGCATTTTGCTAACCATGTTAACATCAACAGGAGCGATGATTGACTGAAGTCAATCGTCGCTCCTAATAACTGAGGTGTAATGTAATTGTGCCAAAGATTCCAAAGGCCCAATGTAGGAGAACAAACAGAAGGAATATTTTTTATCAAATTTAATTTAATTGAATCGGGGATTAATAGCTACTGATTTAAGCATAAAGTTACCAGACAAAATAATTTTATTTTATTTGTTTATAATTAAACAAATATTTAGGTAATAAATAACTGTTTTAAACTTTTACTACCAAATTCTAGATTAAGTTAGATTGATTTATTGGCTATTAGGTAGCTAAGATGCTATAACTATTATACATTACTGACTAAGAAAAAACGTGAAAATACATATTGGGTCTTAAGATGTCAGGAACTTTTTGTCTTATTCTGATTGATATAATTAACCTATAATTACCTGCTGAGTCACTATCTGAGTAGATATGTTTGTAATCTGAGCTCTTAATTATCAATAATAAGTGGGAAAATTTTTTAAACGACTAATAATGGTGAATGTGTTTTCTGCTTTTTCCCTCTAACACCCCCGTCCAGAATATAATTATATTCTGGATGGGAGTCCAGCCGAAATTGCAGGAGAGTATATCTAGTATGAAGTTAGACAAAAATGTAATATCATTGACTAAATTTACAATTTTTGAAAAGTCGTCATAATATCACTAATATATATTTGTTGCAGTGACGTAGCCAGGCTTAAAGGACGGGGATCATATGGATACAAATGGTGTTTCTTTAAAGGAAAAAGAGAACACTAAAGCCGGAGTTAATTAACACACAGGGGAGCGTCAAACGACAATAGGGGGCGAAACTCCTTGATGAAAAACAGACCCGCCTATACTCGAACTCTAAAAATGCATGACCATTTTTTCACAAAAAGAGCCTCTATGTACAGTGCAACTTCATCCAGTTTAAAAATCGATGGCCGGAGAGTGAACATTTTTCACAAACGGGGCCCCCCATAATAATAAAAAAACGTTCCTTTTTGTAATAGGCCTATTGTCTACTTCATATTGGAGGGGGGCATATGCCGCCCTACCCTGCTACGATAGAATTATTTGTTGTAATTTGTTAATTACTTTAAAAATTCATTTTTTGAACTATAATATTCATTTCCTTACGGAAAAAAGAAAACATTATTGGGCTATAATAATGTGCAACAACTTAGAGCCTTGCGCCACACAGTCACGGGTCGACTTATTTTCATCTAAAACTGCTATTTCTTGGAGAATATCATCAAACGACCTACAGAGTTAAGCGACTCGCATTGAGTGGCTTATCCCGGCTTCATGTCACGTCGACTTTGTGGCGTATACTCTGCCAGACAAGCTACTTTTGATTTCAATAGTTTTTATCATCGAACTTTACGCAGTAGTTACGAAGTAATGGAATTTAATTCGATAAAGTTTCCATCTAGAACCGGAAGTCGACCAAACACTTTTAATTTAAGATGTAACTAGTATGCAACAAAACATTAAAACGAAAAGTATGAAAATCAAAAAGGAGGCTTTCTTTGTCAAATCCCATTAAATTTTGAGCCTTCAATAAATTACTGAAAATGGCTGTCAGTTTGACCAAATCCTTTCACACTCAGTTGTGGCGTATTCGAGTGGCCCTATTGGTTGTTAAATATACATGTCAACGTTTTCTAAAAGATTTGAGAAGAGCTATAGTCCCTAGCCACCTACCCATTTGGATCTGCCTAATGCCCACTGATATTATTTTATTACATTATCAAAATCTTGTATCAGCAATTTATATGCGTGCTCGTGTTATTTATGTCATACTTATTTAGGTCATTCAGCTGCACTCAGCTACTTAGTCATTAACTTATGGATGAATGGACTACTCGCAACAGTTCGGTATTGTACTAAGCGCGAAACGTTTTCGCCGTTTAAACTAGACGTGAAAAAATTAAATTATGTTAATTTGTATATATATATATATATATATATATATTATATATATATATATATATATATATATATATATATATATATATATATATATATATATATATATATATATATATATATATATATATATATATATAACAAGGATTTTCTACAGCTAACGCTGTCTTCCTTCTCTCAGCCTTTGATTCCATCCGTTTCTATCTTCCCAGTCTCCATTTGTTAGACCCCTGTCCTCCATAGCCTCGTCCACATCGTCTCTCCATGATCGTCTGGGTCTTCCTCTTTTTCTTCTCCCTATAGGGCTCCACTCCGTTATTTTCTTTATCCACCTATTATCTTCTTCGCTTCGTCTTATGTGTCCATCCCATTTTAATCGTTTTTCTTCAATAGTGTTTATTGCGTTCTATTTGATGTTCATTGTGCTTCTTATTTCTTCATTTGTTATTCTGTCCATATGTGTCACTCTACAACATCTTCTCCAATACTCCATCTCTACCGCGTTAATTTTAGATTTATTTCTTTTGTTGATCGTCCATGTTTCTGACCCGTATGTCATTATGCTTTGTACTATTGATTTGTATAGGCGTGTTTTGTTTCTCTTTGTAATGTGCTTGTCCCACAGGATCGAATTTAATTGTCTTATACATGTTCGCGTTTGTCTTAATCTAGCTTTAATCTTTTCTTCTGATGTTGCGTTTTTTGAAATGATGGTTCCTAGATATTTAAATCTATCGATTCCTTTGATTATTGTTTCGTTATCTACTTCTAGATTCTCCACGTTTCCCTCCTTTGTTGTTAGATATTCCGTTTTATCAAAGTTTATTGCTAATCCTGCTTAGTGTATTCTTCTTTCAGTTTTCTTACCATATAACTGAGGTTTTCCTCATCTTGCGCTATGATTACTTGGTCGTCTGCGAAACTTAGAATATATAAGTAATCTTCTCGTATTGGGACTCCCATTCCACTACATTTTTGCTTTCATTTTTTTAATGTTTGTTCGAGGTATATTTTGAATAGTGTTGGGGATGTAGAGCATCCTTGTAATAGGCCTTTTGATGTTTGGAGTCTCTTCCCTATTTTATGTCTTATTTTTATGTTCACTGTGTTGTTTTCGTAGAGAGCTTTTACTGCGTATATTAGTTCTTTGTCAATGCCTATTTCTTTCATTGCGTTCCATAATCTTTCTCTTGGTACTGAGTCATAGCCCTTTCTTATGTCTATGAAGGCTAGATAAACTTCTCTATTCTTTGTCAGTTTTTTTTTTCCATTGCTTGTTTTATAGTGTATATGTGGTATATACATGATTTTCCGGCCGTAAAGCCTGCTTGGTCTTCTCCAATTTTTCCTTTTATATTTTCCTCCATGATATTTTTAATAATTTTTCCATACAAACGTCCTATACTCGATATTATGCTTAGGCCGCTATAGTTTGTGCATTTTCTGCGGTCTCCCTTTTTAAATATAGATACTATATAAGCTTTTGACCATTCCTCTGGTATTTTTTCTCCATTTATCGCTCTGTGGAACATGTTTCTCAGCATTCGATGTAATTTATTAGTCTAATGCCTAATAAATTACATGTTAATTTGTTTCCTTGAAAAAAATTTTAAGATATAACTTCTTCTTCTTCTCATGCCTTTTCCTAATGCAGGTTGGCGACCACTTCTCTGAATGTTTCTCTGCCCCTCGCAACATGAAACAACTTAGCCAAGACTTTTCCTTTCCGACACCCTTTCTACCGTCAACTCTTCCCTGCATGATAGTTTGCAATAGTGAATATTTGTCATTTCTGAGTACATGACCTAAGTAGGATTTTTTCACATTTTTATAATTGTAAAGAATTTTCTGCCTTGGCCTATCCTTCGTGATCCTAGCTGTCCATGGGATTTTTAATATTCTTCGATACAGCCACAATTCAAATACTTCTAGCTTCTTAGTAGTGTATTGCTTCAACACCCATGTCTCGACTCCATACAAAAGTTGGGACCATACGTAGCATTCCAGGAAACGTAATCTTAGAGCGAGGGATAAGTTTCTGTTGTAGAACATTGTCCGGGATTTCAAAATTGATTTTCTTGCAACCTCTATTCTGGTTTTAATTTCAGTGTTTTGGTCAATATCGCATGTAATATAGGTACCTAAATATTTATACTTTTTTACACGTTCTATTTGTTTTCCTTCGAGAAATAATCGGCAATTATTAGTTTGATGTTTAGAACCGATCATAAACTTTGTTTTATTGTCAGACTCATTTAGACACTTTCTCTATTCACGTTGTCAACCAATGTTGGCAGGTCCTCTAATGTTTCTGCTGAGATCACGGTATCGTCGGCAAAGCGAATAGTGTTTATCACTTCACCCCTTGTCTTGATTCCTTCACTTCGTTCCCATAATGCTTTCTTGAAGATGACTTGAGACTCTAAGTTAAACAATACAGGTGACAGTACGTAGCCTTGCCTGACTCCTGGCTGAATTGGTATATTAGTAATTTTAGATCCAGGGAGAACGTTAAGTAATTTGATTGCACAAATTCGGGTCAGAGAAAAGAAATTATACTGATTAATTTTATGTAACTTAACGCTCCATTCAACAAATTCGTAAGCGATAAGAAAATCGAACTCAGTATGTTGGCTGACATACTCGTAACTAAACCGCTTAGAGCTGCTGAATGTAGTCAATTATTTACAATTAACTATACAAATATCACAAAAGTAATAAACAAAAATTAAAACCATAACGCATTCACTCTTCCTCCTGATTACAAAGTATAATAATCTGTGGTTACGTTATTAAACGAGGAAAGTCAATAATAAATTAAATTTCGATGGAGGAATCGTTGCAGTTAGCAATTTAAATTTAGAGTAATGTATAATAGGACCGGTGCTTCACGCAGATGCTCAACAAGTGGGCACGAGGCATTTTGTTAGCAGATTGCCTGTTGATCGTTTTTATCTTTTTTCTCATACTTGCCTTATTTCTACACGACCCCGTTAATCCATTGAAATTGCCAATAAATTTTTGATTGAAAAATCGAAAAATAATAGGATGGATATACGAAACAAATTATACACGGTGTTTTTTATGTCGGGGCATTATTTTTTTACCTGGTTAAAATATCCGCTCAATAAAATCATTTCGGCAAATATAACATTATTAAAAAAAATCTCTTAAAAATCCAAAATAAAACGTAAGGCGAATTCTTATATTTAACACCGAAATCGATCATTAGTGGAATTGGAGAATTAATAGTCAACCACTGATGTAATGCCATTATTAGCAGTGAACTAACCATCCCTGAAAAATAAGAAAACTATGATGGAAAAGTATTTCAATAAACATAACCTCTCTTTATCTTTTTGTCCCCTGACGCTAAATGAACTTCGGATAATTCTTCTAGATTAATTTTAAAAGTAATTTAAAAATCGCGTTACAATAAATAATGTTGTTTTCTCCATTACAAGTTTCTAATTTGAGGTTATGTTTTATCATGTTTTTGGTTTTTTCCCCAAAGTATGATGGGAAGTGATGGCCGTCAAAAGTGATCAGATGGAGGCAACAATCAATTTAAAAACCTGTTACCATGTTCCATCAGATACTTTGGAAACGAAGGCGATACCAGCGAAGTAATCATTGGATCCATCAGTAAAAATATGGACACGTCTGTACTTTCCAATCCTTGAATACACTCTATCCAAAATAAAAAAAAAACAGTAACGCCACCTATTGTATATTTTTATTTGTAAAACTGACAACCTTCAATAGTGTTATTAAATTAGATGCCTGGTTACTGTAGTAATAGTCATAGTATGTTTTAGCACCTTGTAACTTTTGCGAGTTTATTTGCATATGAAAGGATAGTGATACCATTGAAAATGTTCATGCAGCAATGAACAAGACCACTGGCGTAACCATGAGAGCATGACCCTACTCGCCACTGTGAGTTCAAAAAAAACACCTCTCCTCTTATCAGCACCAAAAAATACTACCATTGGCCTACTTACCCCTCTCCTGCAAAACATTTTCCCAAAAACAAATATAAAAAACTCATTTAGCAAATTAATTGACCATATGAATCGCTGTATCGAAGCTGAAATAGATGTATAAGATACAAATTACACTGTAAATAAGTCTATTAAATACACACAAAAGTTTAAAAAAAGTAATTGCGAGATAAAGAAAAATATAAACCTCAAAAAAGTTTCATAAGTAAATAATGTAACTAAACATAAAATGATAAGACTTTACCAAAGTAATCTACCATATTGAAAATACATTCAAGGAACTCTTGGATATGGTTTGACTTTTTGTGGATAATTCACACAAAGCTTGCCCTAACGCATTATACAATTGCGACTATTCTGCCATCCTATTAGACATTCTCTCATTTTTATACCTCTTGATTAATTACATAATAAGAATGTTTATGTCATTGTCATAATTATAAACAGGTAAATAAATGAAAAAATGAAACCATTTTTTTCCGTATCTTTTTTGTATTCACTATATATCTCCTCCTAATTTCAGTAATTTTTACAACCATTTACAGTTATCCAAATTTGATAGATGCAAATTTCCTCCACACAATAAACACAAAAACAAGTTCTTCTTGAACATATTAAAAATACATCCTTTAACAATACTTTTTTTGCTGAGACATTTTCAAGCCTGTTGATTTTTCAGCTACGTAAAACACTGTCCAAATGCTTGCGTCGCTCACATCTGCCGCGTCGCCCGCGCCATCCGCGTTGTTCGCACCGCCCGCATTTCACTCCTCGCTAGCGGCAAGATACTCACGCAGAAGTCAGAGTAACACTCATCTAGGTATCAATAAGAAATAAGTTAGGCTTCTTTTCATTCAAACAGTTCAAGATAAAAAAAAAAAAAAAAAATGCAATTCGGACCTGCGCAATTAGTGTTCAGTACGGTGATGAGAAATAAAACAAAATCCTTACATAGGCTAAGTTGATTAGGTCCCTGACATGTATATATCTTAAAATCCAATATGGATTTTCAAGTTTTTTCTTAGTCAATAATGTATAATAGTTACAACATCTGAGCGACCTAATAACCAATAAATCAATCTAGAATCTAGTAATAAAAGTGTAAAACAAATATCTACCACCCAAATATTTGTTTAATTATAAACAAATAAAATAAAATTATTTTGTCTCGGTACCTTTCCGTTGTTCACCAGTTTGTGTGCTGAAAAGCATATTAAGAAAACCTTTACCATATTTTCAAGCCAAATAGTTTTTTTTATACCAGATAAATTATCAAACATAATGGATAATTTTCGCTCAATCTACACTTTATTTTTATAATTTTTACAAAATGTTTTGATCAGTACGTTTCGAGATAGAGGGCAGCGATTGTTGGCCGTTTTTTAAAAATAATACAAAGAAAAGTATGCGCTAATAAAATATATATATATATATATATATATATATATATATATATATATATATATATATTTGAACTAGTGGTTTCACAACTTTTTATTTGATACCGTACGCGATAGCCTAGTAATTTTTTTTTCACTTCCGATTTCACCCTCCAAAACTAACCCTTTACGTGAAAATTTAACTTTCAAAACTACACGGCTCTGATTGGACCATCATCATTCCTATATTTATGTCAAATTTCAACTTTCTATCTCATATAATTTCCGATAAAATTGGGTGTGACAGACAGACAGACGGACACCGAAGTGATCCCCATAAGTGTTCCGTACAGAGCACTAAAAAAGTATATTGCTATTTTATCTATGCTTGCTTAGTACGTTATAAACTTTAAACCAAAATATGTGCGGTTTGATCGAGATTATAGATTTTTATTTGCAGTGTAAGATTTTTTTGTTGTTACTTAACCAAAATTTTATATGATATGTTTATCAAAATTGTTACTCAACATAATTCTAACATATTACAATATATAAGTGAAATTCGAAATATATTTTGATTTTCATTTATCGTAAATACATTTTTAAAAATAATTTTGATTTAAAATTATTACAGGAGCGACAAGCCTACCTGGCATATCGGATATCGGGAACAACGAAATCGTATCCGGAATATCGCAATTTTAGAAGTGAAACAGTAACCTTGGTAAGACAAGTCAAAAATCAATATTAAGAAGCCTTCTCGAAAAAAAAGCAAAGTGACTTCTACGGTCTTCAAAAAAACAAATATGAAGGCTTTTAAGATCACAAAGGAAAGGGATCAACGAGTTGGTTGAAACGATGAATCTTGTACCCAGGGAAGATTGGATCAGATACCTGGAGGCTTTGTATAAAGCAGAGGATGCAGAGTTGACGTTGGACGCGCTGGAAATAGTGGTCGGCGAGAATCCGAAGTTGGGGTGTCGGACGTGCAGCAGGTATAACAGAAGTTAAAGAATCGGAAAAGTCCTGGACAAGACAGTATCTAGAATGAACTTTTGAAATATGGGGGGAGAAAGTTTAGTGCAACAATTGACAAATTTAATTCCGAAGATCTTATATAGCCATAGCATCTCAAATGAATGGTGGATTAGTACGTAGTTATGTTTAAAACGGAAGATAAGAAAATACCTTAGAATTATAGAGGAATAAATTTGTTGAGTACTACACTAAAACTCGTAACAAAGATCAAAACGAACAACAATAATAGTCTTACCTCCTTAGAAGATGAGCAACAAGGATTCAGGTCAGGCAGATTTTGTACCGACACCGTTTTTGTCCTCAGAAATCTATTGAATACAACAAGCCCGCCTCTATGTGTTTTATTAACCTGCATAAGGCCTTTGAAGGATGTTATATATCCCTTCTACAAAAGGCAAATCCCATATAATATAATTAGGACTATAGAGAATGTACACACAGCGAACCAAATCCAGACAAAGATAAACAGAGAACTTACCAAACCGATACCAGCTGGGAACGGTATTCGACAGGGAGACTCACTGAGCCCCCTTCTCATCGCCATTATCATGGACGAAATAATAAGAAAAGTGCAGACCATGAGAGGATACAAAATGGGAGACAAGGAGATTAATATTTTATGTTATGCCGATGACACAGTACTATTTCCGGAAAATGAAAGCGAACTACAGCGACTCCTAAACCAATTTAATTGCACAGCTAAATCCTTTAATACAGTAATCTATGCCACCAAAGACAAAACTTATAACAACGTCAAAAGGCACCCTTAAGATGTAAACTTGAGGTGGACCGAGAAGTTATTAAAGCAAATGAAGTTTAAATATCTAGGCATAGAAATATCTGTTTATAGTGATATTGAAGCGGACGTAAGGGAACAAACGATAAAGAGCCACAAAAATAGAAGGGTGCCTAAACAATACAACATGGTGTAACAAAAACATAGAAATTGAAGTCAAATCGAGAATTTATAAAACAGTTTTAAGACCTGTTATGACATATACTACGGAAACCAGGCCAGAAACATCGAAAACCAAAAGACTACTGGAATCAACAGAAATAAAAGTACTTCGCAGACTAGCTGGAAAGACACTTTTGGATGGGGAGAGAAGTGAAGATATAAGAAACAGGGTGGGTAGAGGATATCAAAAATTGGGTGATGAGACGGAGAAAAGAGTGGAATGAACACATTAGTAGGATGGAAGACTAGTGAGAATTGCTCGTGATAGGTCACCACTAGAACATAGGAGTGTGGGCCACCCCCGAAAGAGGTGGTGTGATGGTCTAAGGGTGGCGGAATAGTAGCGGGCAGGTGGATGAGATTGAACAGGCGATAAGCCTAAGTTAGAGAAAGAAGAAAAAGGAGCGACGCGTGACTCGGTAGCAGTAATGTACTGAAAAGTATATTAAAAACTTCCACCATATTGTCAAGGTACATATTTTTTTTATACCAGATAAATTATCAAACATAATGCACTAGTGATGATTTTCTCAAAATTTTTTTGAACAGTACTTTTCGAGATAGGATGGAGGAATAGCGATTTTTGGCCATTGTTTAAAAATAATACAAAGAAAAGTGTGCGCAAGTATTAAATTATACATAATTTTTGAAGTCGTGTTGTCACAAGCTTTCATTTGATACCCCACTCGATGACCTGGTAGTTTTTTTTTTCACTACCGATTTCACCCCCCGAAATTAACTCCCTAAGTCAAAATTTATATATATATGTATGTATATTCAACGTTAGATGTCAAATAGTTTAGGAGAAAATCTGGTACGACAGACAGACAACCAGACGGACACCGAAGTGACCCCATAAATGTTCCGTCCAGAATACTAAAAAGAAAGAAATGAATATAATTATACTGTACAGGGTGGTCCATCAGTTTTCGTCTATCTCCTTTAGATAAAGGGGTTTACCTTTAAAAGTGTCCAATTTGGACCACCCTGTACACCTTGGCGTTCAGAAAAATAGGTACAAAAATAAAAAGAAATTTTGATGCAGCTATTGAATATATAAAATAGTTTTTCTTTTACACATATATGTACATATATGTAGTTTTATGAATATTTTGAAATAACAACGAATGAAAAAAATTAAAAAATGACGGAGATATGATCCATCAAGTAGGACCCTCTTTTGAAAATCCTTGCTGACAGTGTACTTATTTTCTCTGTTAGGCATCGTCTGAAAAATAAAAAATATTTTTTTTCTGATTTAGAAAGGTAAGCATAGGAACAACATTTTTAAAATTTATTTTGTAGAAATGACAGTTATTTGAAAAAAAAACTCTGATTTTTATCGAAAATTTGGGTTTAAAAAATTTATAACTTATGAACGTGGCAACAACCAAAAAAATCCTATGCTGCATCTTAGATAATATTATAAAGAATATGTGTTGTAAATTTTAACAAAATTGGTTAAGTAGATCTTAAGATATCTTGTACACCAGTTTAAAAAAATTAGTTTCGAAAAAAACGCAAAAGAAAAAACAGTACCGTGTCAGTGTCTTAAAACCAAATATTTTTTTTTAAATTACTATCAATCTGCGATTCCTGCACGGTACATGAGGTCTTCCATTGTTGCCGCGATGTCCTCCGACTCCTTTTGAGCAGCTCTTTTCAATTTCCTGGCCTCTTTAATCTCCTGTTGAGCTCTCATGTTGGCTATAGACATTCGTTGCATCATTTGTAATACACTAGTATTTCCAACATTAAATACACTAGCTGCTATCTCAACAATGTTTATGCCACTGTAATGCACTTTTGGAACCATAGACCAAATTACAGCGTTTAGACTTTCGTAGTTATTCGGAGTGTATCCTTCTAAACAGCGTTCTAACAAATCGGTATCAGTTAATTTATCGTATACCGGTTCAATTAATTTTTGGACAACTACAGGAATAGAATTTTTATGCTTATAAGAATCCAAAGTTCCAGAAGCCTTCGCTTCCTGATCTTCGCCGGACGGGCACTTGTCAAGCTGTCGCTTTTCATAAGTGAATATTTTATAGTAATAAGTTGCCCGTATCGCATTTTTCATTGTTTCAACTGATGTATTTATACTCCTTCTAATTGCAAGACCATAATAAACTGTTAACTCATCAATAAGCTTGGTTGTCAACTTCCATCTGCCACCTATACCAGGATTATCTTTTTAGTGTTCCGTACGGAACACTTATAAGATCACTTCGGTGTCTGTCCGTCTGTCACACCCGATTTTCTCCGAAACTATTTGTCGTAGAAAGTTGCAATTTGGTAATAATATAGGAATTGATGGCCTCATCAGAGCCATGTACTTTTGAAAGTTAAATTTTGACTTAAGGGGTTAGTTTTGGGGGGTGAAATCGGAAGTGAAAAAAAAATTTTTTTACTAGGTAATCGAGTGTGGTGTCAAATGAAAGCTTGTGAAAACACGAGTAAAAAATATATATATAACGTAATACTTGCGCGCACTTTTATTTGTATTATTTTTAAAAAATCGCGAAAAATCGCTGTCCACCCGCCTTATCTCGAAAAGTGCATATCAAAAAATTTTGAAAAAATTCTGGAATATTCTCCACGGGGTGTAGATTGAACGAAAATTATCACGAGTGCATTACCTTTAATAATTTATCTGGTATATAAAAAAAACAAAAATTTCAAGGTCATCAGATTTCAATAAAAATTGGAAACAAACTTTGTTGAAAACTCATTTGGGGTATGTTTTGTGAAGTCACTGTAACATTTTTTATTTTAAAAGCAATCAACGTACGGAACACTAATTGTGCAAGTTCAACTTGCACTTGACCGGTTATTTTACTTGGCGTAATTGCGTACCCATTCGCCTTCTCACGTGACCTATACATTCCTTTTTTTTAACAACTAAATTTTCATATGGATTTGAGTCCACAATTCCCTTATAAGTCTTACTGTCTCCATCGCCTACGTAATTACCACATCGTACGTTATAAAGTCTTTCGGATCTTTCTACAATACTATCCACTTCCATTTTTCTAGCTGGCCCTTCGTGATTGGCAGAACATTTACCACTCATCATACTTCTCAATACTGAAATAAGAATAGAAACGCCTTAAAGGGATAAGAAACCACGTTATGTTCCATCCCCTGAAACGGTGAGTTCTGCGGTATTCAATTCTTTTGTCTCTTGAACAGCAGATTTATGGACAATTCACAAATACGTTTTTTGTAGCAGTGTTAACGTCATTCACAACTTTATCGTAGAACGATTGGAAAATTAGTTTAGGTAAGTCCATGATTCCACAGAATTTCTCTATTCCTACTAAACCAATACCAAGACGTCTGAACGCAAAAACTAATCGTCTATTCACATCATATACTCTACCACTGATAAGAAGACATGAGTTTATTAGAACTGGTTCACATTCAGCACAATTCACTTTTAGTTTAAAACCGAGACCACGAAGAGAAGTTTCGGTAAATTTTATATCACCGCCGCACTCTTTACACTTTACCACTTCACTTATAGCAGGAAAAACAGATACAAAATTAATTAATCGGTACCCGAAAGATGCATCCACCTCAAAATCAACGGTTTCACTGCTCTTTAATTTTTTAGCTGATGTACTGGTGCTAGCTTCCTCTCTTTCCATTAAATAACGATTTATCGGGTGATGTCATTTCTTCCTGCTCCGACAAGAACGTCCAACTACTTGTCGGCTACCCTTTTTATCAACATATACTTGTTTCGACATTTCAATAATGATTTTCTATTAAAAATAATAAAAAAAAAAATAGAATTCTTGTAATGCAAGTGGCGATATGTACACTACTGCGTCACAAAGCAAATTGATTCTGTGACGTTGAATGTTCAGCGAGTCTAAACTAGTTCCAACTTTGTGTACCTGAGTTACTTTTAGATTTTAAAATTCCCCAAAGGAATTATTGTTATAAAGGAAGGACTAAAAGAACAATATCCTTTGTCAAGGCTTTGACTGCTCCTGCCGGTCCGATCGCTACCTGAGTTTTGGACCGACTCTCTGCCGCGCTCACTTCTAATTGCTATCATTTCGGAAATAATTTGAATTTTGAAATGGTTAAGCCAAAAAAAAAATTGATTTTTTAAAATCTCAAGGTGTTGTAACCCCTTAACTTTCAAAACGACACGGCCCTAATTGGGCCGTGTCGTTTTGAAAATTAAATTGTGACAACGTTAGATGTCAAATAGTTTAGGAGGAAATCTGCTATGACAGATAAACAGACGGGCACCAAAGTGATCCCATAAATGTTCCGTCCGGAACACTAAAAGGAAACAAATGAATATAATTATACTGTACATAACTGTATAATGCAAGGGTTCGGCGACAAAGTAAAAATTAATAAATATTTGGATCTGATTAACATAGGGTGAAACAAAAGATAATGGTAAACAAAAACCAAAAGAGCCATCTGCGTGCATCGGCAATTGAACCGATTATATCTTTGCTCGCATTAAAAAAATTATCAGAAGGTGTCCGTAAGCGATCTGCCAAAGACCATCGTGCCACAATTAAACGGAAATGGCGATGAACATATGCACACATATGCACATAACTCTGGTTTAACTTCCTATTATGTTACATAATCTGGCTGGCACGCAGGACCGTATGTAATTGGTTTGCATTAATATTCATGTCCGGATTAAGTTATTCTTGTTATAAAGTATACATTAATAGGTCTCAGTTTATTATTGGTTCCTCGTATATATTTACCCAAAACTAAAAATTAGCTCTTTCTGCCAATCAAAAGCAAAGAAAAAGTAAAGAAAAAATGAAATGACTTCCCTTGCTAAAGGGACTCTCCGAGATTTTTGCGTTTCTTCATTTTTCAGGGTTTTTACGTCAGGAAAAACATAGTTTCCCATTTCCGTTGGTTGATCTTCACAATAAGTCTCGAATAAAATTAGATGCTGATTTCAAATTTGGTACAATTTGAAATAAGAATGGAACCTATGTTTTTGGGCGACGTCGATTAAGGGAATATAGTGCAAGGGGTGAAGGCCGATGAATTTTGTTTATCTTTAATATCATTCTAAAACTGATTCTCGGTTTTTGGTTAAGATTATTAACAAATTTTAACTATAATTATTTATAGTCAAACGTATAAGGGGTTGTGGAGAGTGTTAAAAGGGTTACTTCATATATATATATATATATATATATATATATATATATATATATATATATATATATATATATATACGAGGCTGGTTTGAAAAGTCCGTGCAAAGTCCGAGAAATGGCACCACCGGCGCGTATCGAGGTCATGTTTAGTTAGTAGCATCTCTTGAATGAACGCACACCAAGTTTCAGCCATATTGGTCTATTTCTTTGTGTTTAGCATTCGTGTGAACCAAGGAAGTCGAGTGATTTTCAAGAAATGGACGAAAAAGAATTTCGTGTGGTGATTAAACATTACTTGATGAAAGGCAAAACGCCTCAGGAGACTAAAGAGAAGCTTGATAAACATTATGGTGACTCGATTAGAACAGTTTATAAGTGGTTTCAAAATTTTCGGACTGGCCATATGGGCACAAGTGACGCTGAACGTTCTGGACGGCCTGTGGAGGTTACGACTCCAGAAATCATTGATCAAATCCATGATATGGTGATGGATGACAGAAGAGTTAAGGTGCGTGAGATTGCTAGTGCTGTGGGCATCTCAACTGAACGGGTACATAATATTTTGCATAAACATTTGAACATGAGAAAGCTATCCGCAAGATGGGTGCCGCGATTGCTCACGCTTGCCCAAAAACGGAATCGTGTGAAGTGTTGCAAGGATGGTTTGCAGGTGTTCCAGAAGAATCCGGAGAACTTTAAGCGTCGTTTCGTCACTGTGGATGAAACATGGATACATTACTATACTCCTGAGACCAAACAACAATCTAAACAATGGGTTACCAAGGGGGAATCTGCACCAAAAAGGCGAAGACCGTTCCTTCGGCCGGAAAGGTTATGGCGACTGTGTTTTGGGATTCGCAAGGGATAATCCTCATCGACTATCTGGAAAAGGGTAAAACTATTATAGGTGACTATTATTCATCGTTATTGGACCGTTTAAAAACCGAGCTGCAAGAAAAACGCCCGTGATTTTCCCACAAGAAAGTCCTTTTCCATCACGACAACGCACCAGCACACACCTCAGCAGTTGTGGTCGCAAAATTAATGGAAATAGGACTCCAACTCGTTTCACATCCCCCCTATTCTCCAGACTTGGCTCCCTCGGACTACTATTTGTTCCCCAATTTGAAGAAATGGCTGGCAGAACAAGGATTTTATTCAAACGAGGAGGTGATTGCAGACACTAATGGATATTTTGCAGACTTGGACAAATCCTATTATTCGGAAGGGATCAACAAACTAGAACATCGTTGGACGAAGTATATAAACCTAAAAGGAGACTATGTCGAAAAAATAAAAAAGGTTTACCCCTAACACATAAGCAGTTTTCATTTTTGCACGGACTTTTCAAACCAGCCTCGTATATATATATATATATATATATATATATATTATATGTACTTTACAGGATTCCTCGAGTCGATGAATTTGAAAATTGTGGTAGTTTTTAATATTTTCAATTAATTATGATTGAATGTACAGGGTGAATCAACGATAGAGTAAAGTTCATTATCTCATTTGTGTCGGGAATGACGAAAAAATGTTAAATACAATAGTTTTTAGGAAATGTTAAGGTGCACAGTTTAAAATTATTTTTGAGTATACAAGGTACTTCAAAAAAGTGTGGCAGATATAACATATGTTTTTTTAAATGGAACATCCTATTTTCTAATTTATTTTTAAATTCTGCGTAAAATTGTTTAACTTTTTTATTAATAATGTTATATACCTAAACCTAGTAGTTTTTCTAATTTTTCAATTAAAAAAAAAAATACTAGTTTTCAGTTTTGTAAAAAATTTCCAGTAACGCCATTGTTTCTGAAGGTGGAATATTCATAATTGGTACGAGCGTTCTGTAGAGATGAAAAAAGATATATGTAAAGAAATTTGAGTTAGATGCTACAGGGTGTTCAAAATAAATTTATGCATTTCGACTATTTTTAGTTGAAAAAATCTCAAATTTTTTAAATGGCACACCCTGTATATTATTATTTTTTCTGGTAGATTTTACAAAACCGTCCAACCTTTATCAAGTATGACATATACCTATTTCTAAGAGTTTTCGATTTATTTTGAATTTTTCAATTTTTACCCTTGTTTTTAATACACGCTATTGTGAAAATATAAACAAATAGTTAATAATAATTATTTTAATATAGTTTAACTTATCTAATGATTAATTATTATGACGTAATAAATGTTCAAAAATATGTCCGTCTACTTGAATACACATGTTTAATCGTTTTACTATATTTTCCTTCATTTTCCTTAGCATAAGGGCATCCCGTATCCTATTTTCCATATCTACTGGTGTTGTAGGGGGATTCACATAAACACGAACTTTAATGTAGCCCCACAAAAAGAAGTCTAAAGGTGTTAAGTCATATGATCGAGGGGGCCACTGAATGAATTCATCCCTACCGACCCATTTTTGTGGGTAACGATCGTTTAAAAATTCCCGAACTTCCCGGTGGTAATGAGCAGGGGCTCCGTCTCGTTGAATCCACATTTGTTCCCTTTCAAAGTTATCAACTTCTTCAAGAAGCTGGGGTAATTCGTTTTGCAAAAAATTTAGATATCTAGGCCCGTTAAGCGGTTCGCGGAAAAAATATGGACCAATAATTCGAAAATTTAATATTCCACACCATACATTAAGCGACCAATGGTTTTGGTTTTGAACTTCCCGGACCCAAAATGGATTAACTGTTAAATAATAATGCATGTTGTGGCTGTTAACTGCTCCATTACTGCGAAAAGTAGCTTCATCAAAAAACATTATTCTGGATAAAAAATTTGCATCGACCGTTGTTCAAAATCACTTTCTTGAAGTCTTGAAGTTCTTGGTGTAGTTCCATATGAAAGTGATGATACTTGTATTTTCTCGTGGCGCGATTAGCCGTAGATGTGTCAGATGAGTCAGCTAGTTGACGGCCTCCGACCTGGGAATTATCTTCAACATGAAGTAAAATCTCCATTTCTTTTTCCTCATTGGCAGCATTCTAGTTTACTACTTTCCGTTTCGTTTACTCAACACTACCACTACCATCAAACCGTTCCATTTAGCACTGAAAAGTTTTTTTAGATGGTATACGTCTATTAGGGTACTTCGCTCCGTAAAACCTTACTGCCAAAAGACAATTTTTTTCCGCCTCGCCCAGTATATAAACCATATCAATTAATTCATTTTTAGGAAAATCCATAACTATTACCTTTATACGTCACTTACTACAACAAAATAAACTATTTTTACTTGCTTAATAGACATGTCAAAATTTAACAATGGCTACATTTTTGCTTTGTCTTGGCAGTATGATGTTATAGCGTAAATGTATTGAAAACAAGGGTAAAAATTAAAAAATTCAAAATAAATCAAAAACTATTAGAAATAGGTATATGATGTACTTAATAAAAGTTGGAGGGTTTTGTAAAATCTATCAGAAAAATAATAATATACAGGGTGTATCATTTAAAAAAATATGAGATTTTTCAATTTAAAATAGTAGAAATGCATACAATTTATTTTGAACAACCTGTACCATCTAACTCAATTTTTTTACATTTATCTTTTTTTTCATCTCTATAGAATGCTCGTATCAATTATGAGTATTCCACCTTCAGAAACAATGGCGCTACTGACAATTTTTTACAAAACTGAAAAGTAGTATTTTTTTTAAAAAAAATTGAAATATTAGGAAAACTACTAGGTTTAGGTATATAACATTATTAATAAAAAAGTTATAAAATCTTACGCAGAATTTAAAAATAAATTAGAAAACAAGATGTTCCATTTTAAAAAACATATGCAACACTTTTTTGAAGTACCCTGTATACTCAAAAATAATTTTAAACTGTGCACCTTAACATTCCCTAAAACAAATGTATTTAACATTTTTTCGTCATTCCCGAAACAAATGAGATAATGAACTTTACTCTATCGTTGACTCATCCTGTACAAAGGGTTAATTATATGTGGACGAGGGAGTAGAGGGGTTGCTTAGTATATATCATATTATGCGTTCTATCTAGAGTTCTTGAAGTTGAAAAAGCTGAAAATTGTTATTCTTTCATTAAAGATAATTTTGACAGAAACAGTCTATGGAGGTAAATATCAGGTTTCCGTTCTAAGTTTCTCTGAGGCCTCTTTCCCTGCTCAACTTTTTTATGATTAATATCTTACCATAAAGTACCTATCATATAAAACACCGACATGTGATACGTAGGTTAATTAATTTTTTTCGTGTGAGCAAGTAAAGTGCAGTACCTATTATAGAACTACGTGTTTGCAAGATACCATAAGTACAGGGAACCGATTTTTGTTTAAAACTTTCTCTAGTAAGGAAAATAAAAAAAAAACTCATTCCGTGGCTCACTTGGTTAATTACATCCCAGTCGCTTCTATGTAGTCTAATATGATTGATTAAAACTAGTTAAGTGCACGTAAAACTAACCCATCGCACAACCAAAAATAGAAGAGTCAAATAATGCTACTGAATTTTTTTTAGATCAATATGTTAAACACATTCGAGCCTCCCCTTTTTGTTATTTCAACTGATTAAAAATAATTAAGAAAATAACGTGATTCAAGAACCCTCAAACGGATATAGACCACATTTGAAGCTGTCTCCTTTAACACCTCCCTCACCTCTACATACCTGAGGTATATATTTTATTCAAAATATTTACAGTTAAAAGAAAGAAAGAAAATTTAATTAGGTTATTGAATATTTTTTAAGACTAATCTGTTAATCTCATCTGAGTTTCCTCTACATACTGTTTCACAACAGATTGAATAAGTAATGAAAAAAAAACATGCGTTTCCGATTTCTGAACTCTAAAAGCCTTGAAAAGGGCACATATAACATTCGAAGCTACCTTTACCAAGCTACCGTTAATTTGGGAGCAAATATGTCCTGACATGAACATGTTGCAGGCATAGCAAGGAGAGCTTCCCAAAAGTTGGGAATATTATTTCGAACCAGAAAGCTTTACACTCCACAACAATTGTTAATTCTTTACAAAGCTCAAATTCGACCAACTATGGAATACTGCTCCAATGTTTGGGACTCCGCTCCCAAACACACACTGCATTTGTTGGATTCTGTTCAGAGAAGAGCTGTTCGTCTGATTGGAGACCCGGTGTCTCATTTTGTTCGCGAGATATTACACTAAGAGACAGATAGACAGACCAACGGAAACTGAAAATGATGTTTTTCTTGATATAGGGAGCCTGAAACGTGAAAAAGCGCAATAAACTCTGCCCTTTTAAAATACATTTTTTTTTTAAATGTCAGGATTGTAGTTTTATATTTCATGGTAGAAGGCGCACACGAGGCTTTCTGACACAAAGTTTCAAGATAGCCGGATCACTCTAGCCTATCTTTAATTATAATAGAAAGGTCACAACTTTTATAACGTTATTACTAAGTGAGCCAATTCAACCTAAAGGGTTTCTGTTGATTTAATAGGTAATTGACAGACGAACAGTACTGTGTCCGCTTCTCCACATTAGAGCTTAAGCGTTGTCGTTTTAAAAGGGAAAACTGCGAACAAATTAATTATATGTCATCTGCAAAATCGATGCACATTTATTAGGAGAAAGTAAATCCGAAAAATCATTAACATAAATAATAAAGAAAAGCAAAGAAGTTTTGGTGGTTTAAAAAGTGACGTTAATTTTTAAAATATGAAATTAAACTGAATGGACAAGAAAACCTTGTTAACGGTATATTCTGTGTTATGGGGTCAAACGGTAAATATCATTAGAGTTTATATGATGAGACATACATAATTAGACTTACATACGAACCTGAACCACACGAAACATACAGAACTATCTTCATGAACAACAAAAAAATAATGTTAATATCAATGTATATCTTGGACTGGGCCAGAGAAAAGAAATGAATCGCAATTATTTCACAAGAAGCACTAATGATCTCAACACCGTACAATATATCAAAAGTCTCCAAAATATGTATTTTGGTTTTCAATAAGTTCTGCAATAAGACAAACAAAAAGAAGAAAACGTTCCTAATAGTAGTTATAGTAGTACGGATAAGAATGCTTGGAGCTAACTAAACAGACCAGAGATATCATTTTTGTTAACCCCAATTAACGTATGAGTAATGTAAACCAGATGAGATGTACAATTTAACGTGGGATCCGAACTACCTGATCGACAAATCGTACCGCCTCAGCCCACTGTTTTTACGGTATTATTTTTTTTACTCCCCACTAACCACAAAACTTGACGGACTGCCTCACCCTAACACTTTTATAATCATCTCCATGATATTGTGTGAAGTATGTTTGATGACAACAGTGTCTGATCCTTCGATCTCGACTTCAAACCTGTGTCTTATTCAAGAGAGCGCTAACTACTTCTTCCGCCTTACGGTTCAAGAGACCATACATCAACAACATGTCATCGCCAACTTTTTCTAGCGGAAATTCCCAGTCCTCGAAGGTCGATTTCAGGTATCCGTCTCAACCATACGGAGGCGCTGTACCTTCATTAACCTTTCATGGACCTAGTAGTCCCCCACCAACAGCGAGCCCGGAAATTATTCCCATCAGGGTCAGTACTCAGTCCTCGAAGGCTGTCTTCAGGTATCAGCTTCATTCGTGGAAGGCGAAACCTTCATCGTCAGCATTTTATAGTCCGAGCGGCTTCCCATCAAAAACCGCCCTTTTGGAAGTTTGCCGATACCTGCTAGCAATCAACATGACGTAGAATGTGGCTTAGTCAAATACACTTTTAGCAAATAAAGTATATCGGGAGCTGAACCCGTGACTTTGGGCATGGTAAGCAGAAAGTAGGGTAAGAGCGGATAATGGGAGTCAGCGGGCAATAGTGATCACCCACATATCTATAAAACTACACGTCTGAGAGTGATGTCGATGATCTTCCCGCCCCGCGCTGCACTTCCCACCACTTTTACGAACGATTCGCACTAGTTGCCGCCGCGCGTTTCTGAGTGATAGTTGTGTTTTGTTTTGGCGCCTCGCCAATGTAAATTTTCGTTTTAATAAAATTAACGGTAAGTGTCGGAATTTCTTATCGCACCTAAATAAGTATTTATCTGTAGTTAGTCTTGACATTCAAAATTATGATGTGCATCTTAAATTTCGATTAAAATAAATATGTTTTTTTAAATTTTTGTTTTCTCATTAGTGCAGTTATGGGTAATGAAAGTCAGGTGACCCCCATTGCCCGCAAGTGATTACTATTACCCACAAAGGTTTATATCTATTTTTTTTTTCAGATGCCAAAAGTACGGGTCAGAACAACCGAAAAGGCTAACTGGTCATCTGATGCTCTGGAAAAAGTCGTGCAGCTTATTGAACAAGAGGATTGTTCCATACGAAAAGCTGTTAAGACTATAGGTATTCCGTTTTCAAGTCTACAAAAAAGATTTAAAAAAAAATCTAACTTGGGACGTCTTGGACGACTTACTGTCTTTACATCAGAAGTAGAAGAATTAGCAAATGGGGTAAAAAGGATGGCCAATGTATTCTATGGATGTACAGCAATTCAGGTAAGAAAAGTGGCATTCGAATATGCTGAAAGGTTGAATTTAAAGCACAACTTCAACGTCGCTTCAAGAATGACTGGACGTGATTGGTTGAACGCATTTATGTTGATAAATAATATATCTATTAGGAAACCAGAAGCAACAAGCATGCAGGGTGACCACCATTGCCCCGATCTCAGTGCAATCGGAGTCTATATATATATATATATATATATATATATATATATATATATATATATATATATATATATATATATATATATATATATATTTTCTTCTTATTTCCAAAGTTGATTGCCAGAGTGATTAAAACTGATCTCAAATGATAATTAAATAAGTAAATTTTATTATAAGGCGGTTACAATAAAGATTTGATTTTGAAAAAGCTGTTATTTAAATTCTCGCTTAAGTGACTCCCATTACCCTTTTCTACCCTATACTATGGAGCCAAAGCTGTCACTAAACGTTCAGAATAAAGCTAAAATTGTTTTTATATAACACCTTCGGCAGATAAATCTGTATCTTTTCTGAATTAGATTAGTTTAACTATATTTTCGTGTTTGATTTTAATAGTTTTTGTAGTTAGTTTTACATATTTTAAATTTATTTTTACTTAGTGTAAATTGGCTCGTTTTTATATTTTTAAAAATTTAATGACAAACCTACACAATCAACAGCTTTCTTTTTTTTCCAGAATAAAATTGATCTTTTCATTTTTTTAAAATTCAGTTTTATTTAGCACCTAAATCGATAAAAGTTCTCCTATTTAATTATTTTTGTATCTATTAAAGTTTTAAAGAACGCAACACGTCAATCATCCCACACGGTAGGTACTATTGTCGTCGTACCATAAGTCACATGCAAGGTGTGCAAAATTCATAAAATTGCCGAAAATAACTTTTAAAAATTCTTTTACGTACTCACTATCCGTATCTAAAAGGGAAAAAATAACATTGTGGATTAAAAAAACTTCTATTTACCGGATTCTATACTATTAGAAGTAATTAATACTATTTTACTGCTTAATAAGTGGTATTTAAGCGTCTTAAATACGTGTTAAATGTAAATAGCCATATAGGTTAAAGGTAAAAATAGAGCATATAGAGCAAACAACAGTGAAATGGTAAAAACAAACATATCTAGTCACTAATCCTTAGTATAAAGAATTTTAAATGTAACTATAGAGGGATTTAGCAACGCTTATTTTGGTAGACCACTGTCTTTAGCTTTATTGGAAGCATGCGTCCACCGTTTGGAGCTTGCGCAATAGTAAAGGGAAAAAAGTAAATACCGTGGTCTCCATTCTAATGTTCGCTTATCCATCGATCATCGGTCATGCGTGCTACATGTCCAGTCCACTGCCACTTTCTTTCTGCTATGTGCTCTATAATATCCTTTAATCTCGTTTGTTTACGTATCCGGTTCTTTTTCTATCATTAAGTTTTATCCCAATCATCTGTCTTTGGTATGCTCTCTGGATCCGAGCTAGCTTCTGTATATCGGCTTTATTCAGTGTCCAAATTTAAGCGTCATAAGTAATTACGGGTAGGATGCACTAGTCCTGGTCGTGTTGATGATTCTGAGCTCTGTTTGGACCTGTTTAAGAGCAATTAAAAGGATTTTTTCATGCGATATGTGACAATGGATGAAACATGGATCCACCATTACACACCGGAATCAAATCGGCAGTCAGCTGAGTGGGCAGCTGCCGGTGAAAGCCGCCCGTAGCGACCAACGACACAACAATCGGCTGGGAAGGTTGTGACCTCTGTATTTTGGGATGTGCATGGAATAATTTCCATCGACTATGCTGAGAAGGGAAAAACCATCAATAGCAAATATTATATAAAGTTATTGGTGCGTTTTAAAGCAGAAATCGCAAAGAAATGGCCTTAAATGAACAAGAGAAAAGTGCTGCGATTATTATCTATTCGCAGACCTCAAAAAAATACTAGCGAGAAAGAGACTTGGCTCCAGTGAAGAAATTATCGCCGAAATTGAGGCCTATTTAGAAGGTAAAGACAAATTCTTCTACAAGAAAGATATAGAAATGTTAGAAAAGCGTTGGACTGATTGTATCGCGCTTGAAGGAGAGTATATTGATGAATAAAGTCGAATTTTGCAAAAAATGTGTTTTAAGTAGCTAAACCAAAAACTTTTCAACCTACATGTTATGTCTTTAATTCTATTCTCGGTTGTTTGATTCTCGTATCCCAATTTTATTTTATTGCCAAGGTATACATATTCTTCAACATTCTTCAGAGTAGTGTTTTTAACCGGGACGTTCTGGTCTTCGCTACACATTACCTTGGTTCTTTGCAAATTCATCTTTAATCCGACAGTCGATAATTCTATCTTCAAGTCCGTCAACATTGCTTGCAAGTCAGCAAGATTCTCTGCAATTAAAAGAATATAATCCGTGAACCGAAGATGATTCAGTCTTTTCCCATTAATCAAGATATCTCGATTGTCCCAGTGCAAGTTCTTGAGTACATCTTCTAAAGTTAATGTAAAGGCTTTCGTGATAGAGTATCACCATGGCTTATGCCTTTTTTTATGGGAATAGGCTTTTTCAAATTGAACAGTGGAAGTTACATTGTCATATATATACTTAAATATCTGGGTATACCTATAATCGATTTTGGCATGTTCCACAATAACAAACCCACAAAAGCTGGGCAGATGTCTAAATGACATTCCACTGACTTTTCCGGCAACACTCTCATGGTCAGTAGGTGTTCTCATATACCGTAATCTTTCCTGAACCGAGTCTGCTCAGGAGGTTGGTAGCTATCCAGTTTGAAAGTCAGTCCATTTGTTAAGATCTCTATAAACAAATTATAGGTTTGCAAAAGTAGACTGATCGGTCGGTAATTTTCTAAATTAGCTTTATTTCATTTTCTGTTTAGCAAGATAATTGCATTGTTCCCGTTATTTGGGATTTTACCTTCAATTATATTTATTAACATTATTCTTTCTTATTATATTATATTATAATTCATGATCTTGTCAATGCTCAATGAATGTATATAATAATAAAGTATTATTAATATAATAAACTTTCATAGATATTATACAAAATACACCTTATTGGGGATAAAATCACTACTACAAGCTAGTTTCATATAAAATTTAAAATATCAACATGGTGGCTTAAGGGGAGCGATACAATTAGAACTTTCAAAAAAATCTTACCCTGTAATCGCTGATTAACCAGTAATTTAGAGATATTGACCAGTTCTCACTGAAACTTTAAATGTGTTTTTTTCACCACCACAATTTCAAAACTGCAGGAACACTCATTTAAAAACTACTCAACCGACCTTAATGAAATTTTGACTATTACTTTATAACATTATTAACTTCTATGTGAACCTAAATGTTTTGGGAAATTACCTATAAAAAAAACCCCTTTTATTAAAAAATAGCCAAGAAAAAAATGAAAAAAATCAATTTTTTTTTAAACGCGTACAACATTCTGAATTTTCTTTTTTTTTCAATTTTTTTGAGGTTCATCTAGAAGCTACAAATACTAAACTAATCACACACACACACAGACTAATGTGATGTAGATATAGATATAAAAAAAATGGTTCAACAAATATATTTTTATTTACATAAAATCAAGTACACAAAATAAAATGCAACTGGTGATGCTATTTCTGAAAAATCATCTAATATATTTACTGAGTAAATTTAATTTTAATATACATTAAATTTACCAGATCTGCCATTGGAAAAATTCCAAAATATATCTGGGAATTCCTATTCCTATTAAAAATTCAATTCTTCCTTAAAGTCACATGGAAGATAATTTGGATCGGTGTTAATTTTATTAGTAATAATTTCAGTATTAACATTTTCTAATTTTTTGGGTCTTACAACAAACATATATACGGTATATATTCCCTTTGGAAAATTATTTTGTTTAACTAGCCTGCAACACTCCAAATCTGCTTGACCAAATAAATCTTTTAGTAGTGACATTGGTCGTGTCACAGATGAATCAGTTCCGTCAACTTCTACCGAATCGGAGGAAGTAATGTTTTCTTTGACAATAATCACTCCATTTGGTTTTAAACCTCTTCTACAAAAAAAAATTATGGTAAAAATTTTCCTTGTTTGTAATCTAACCTAAACTAAATAATTGAATGGCATTTTTTTTTTTAACTACTTAGCCTCAACTAAATTTTAACCACAAAAGCAATCAATTTAATCAAAAATAATTTAAATTTAATTAGGCATCTTAATCCAACTAAATTAAAACAGAGCCTAGCAGCGCCGCCTAGAGTCTCCATGATTTTTGCTGGTCAAGTAAGTTCATACCCAAAATTGCTATCCTAAGTGTATGAATATTGGTTGTGATTTTTCTCCATAGAGTTTATTGTATTTTTTTAAACTTTGACCTTTGTTTCTGGCAAGTAGTATTTTTTCTAAAATGTCACTCACAAAAAGATATTTCATTGGAGGAGTCCCACATAAAAAGTCAATATGTGGGCCAAGGAAAATAAGTGCCTAATTTATGAATTTCATATTTTAAATTTCAAATATGTTCACAGTCATGGAACAAAAAAATAGACCAAAAAAAGACAGTAAAAAAGCAAATTGTTCTGACAACAGATAATCATCACATCTAATTTCATAGCTACCTGGCCATATTGTCAAATTAAATATTTTAAATATTTATTAGAATATTGTTCTGGTTTTACTACTTTGTTCATTCTATTCTATTAGTGTGCGCAGTTTTACATTTTGTAGAGCAGTATATATACACAATAAATTGGCTACAATTAGAAACTTATATACTGTTTTATATTATCAATGAATTTAATTCTCTGTAAAGACTAAAATGAAAAAGATAATAGTAAACAGTCAAATTAATAGAGGAATAAAAAAATATGCCTCTTTTAGGAATCAGCTCCAAGAAAAAACACAAGCTAATATTTTTAAAAATCAGCAGACCCCAAAACAATCTAGCAATTAATAAAAGTGAATACAATTTTTTGTAATTTTACCCTTTTTATAGTGATTTAAACTAAATGTAAATAAAGATATCCTTAAATATAAGAATTTTTTCTAGATTTTGTTTGGATACAAATATTTCTGCTTTTTAGTACCTGCAATGTTCAATTTAAGAACCAGAAAAACTTTGTTGAAAATCAGTTTGGTTACTGTATAGAAAAAACAAACTAATCCAATGAGCGCTATAGAACCCAAACACTGTTAGTGCTCAAACAAATCAAAATTATCTCTTCTTCTTCAATACAAAGCCTGAAATACATTAGAAACCTCATGCTTAGTAGTGAGCTTAAATGTAATAAATAAAAAACTAAAAATAAATTGTTCAATATAATAATCTTACAAGAAAAAGCTATTTTTAATTCCCTTGTTTTAAAATTAATTTAAAATATTTTCTTTTCTCTAAGAAAAATCTGCCCATTTCAAAATGAATTTCCTTCATGCTCACTTTTTTAAAAAGATTTCCTTAAAAGTTGAAAATCTTAGTAAAACTAGAGTATTTCCCTGTATAAAAACAATAGTTAGGTTATCATATTGAATATAATTTAATTTTATGATAGCAAGAAAGACAAAAATACAAATAAATTACTTACTGACAAGATTTTAAAAAATTTACAAGGTCATCATCCGTCAAGTGGCCAAGAACCCACTGTATCCAAATAACATCATATTTGTTAGGTTCTGGCTCAAAACTTTGTAAACCTAGAGGATACATCTGTCCAATTTTCTTTTCCATTATTCTCACACCTAAATAACTTTTTGCTCTTTCTAGAAAAACCTGGTTTTGTTCTACCATATCGACTTTTTCAAATACATCAGACAATAAAAATCTTGTTATTCGGCCTATACCAGCGCCACAATCTAAAGCATACTTTCTTTCCGGAGGGTCTTTAGAATTGAGTATTTGCTTTAATAATATTTTGGAGGTTCGAATATCAATTTCAGAAATATGACCAAAACCTCCAAGCATACCATCAACGGTTGCCGGCACTTCAGACCAATAATTTGCAGCATCTCTGTAAAATTCTTCCTCAGTCTTTGATATAATTTGACTAGTCATAATTACGTACGGATTTAAATAAATTCTTCTCAAGAGTCTAAAACTATATTATAAACACTAACAAACCTTTTTTAATCAAATTAACACAGGCAAAAAATAAACTTGTTTCTAGGTTAGGTGAGAATAAGGCTAACTCCATATGAGCTGTATCCTATGAGCAGAGTCCAGACGGCAAGAACACCATATGCAAGGGATTCGAGAAAGAACACTGCCAAACTATTAAAAAAACAGGGAAGTAGAATTCTTATAATCAGCGATAATGAGAAGGTGAGAATACTTTCCTTATTTAGATAATGCAATTAGAAAAAAATAGCTTACAAATGATTGATCTAGCACTGAATATAAGAATTGTTTAAAACCTACGACTGTCCTTGTAATCAATCCATCAAAAATGTAACTACAATCACTAGTACAGCCATATATATAATACTTTTATATAGCTAGATTGAGAGAGGCGTGTGCCGCCGTTAGTAGAGTATACACTATCGTTTCTCTCTCGCACCCTAGCTCAGAACCTCGCTCAAACTACGCATGCGTTTAACCGAGGTATGTAAGAACATATGTAACAAATACGTAGGGGTATAGTATAATAAATGTTTCAATATGAATTTTTCAGTGAGGTCAGCTTATTAAATTTTTATAAAATTCACCGATTTCAATAAAGCGACTACAAATTTTATGAAAACTTATATTTTATAAGAATGTGCCATCTTTTAAATTTTATATCTATTGATACAATTATATCAGTTATATTACAATTATTATATAATATAATTATGTGATAATTATTATTAGTTTAACTATAAAATTTATTATTTTAATTCATAAAAATATTCCATTCGCTTTTTTTCTTTATGCACGAAACAACACTCGGACAAGAGGTGCACATGCGCGTGAGCAATCAGCTCTCTAATGGCACTTGTTTCGCTTATAAGCTAGCTATATAGGGGTACAGCCGTGCCCGCGGCTCCGCTCGCGTGGACTTGATTCACTACTGTCGACAGTGCTTATTCCTTATGTTACCTAACGTAATAAAATATCTGCCATTATTTCTCCTTATCTCCCATTATCTCTACATAATTTCCATTATCTAAGCTTATCTCTGCTCATCTCACCTTATCTCCCATTATCTAGGCTATCTCGACTTATCTCGCAATATTTCTCCTTATCTCCCATTATTTCTCCTTATCTCCCATTATCTCACCATAAATCCCATTACCTAGACTTATCTCTGCTTATCTCCCATTATTTCTCCATATCTCCCATTATCTCACCATAACTCCCATTACCTAGACTTATCTCTGCTTATCTCCAATTATTTCTATATCTCCCATTATTTCTCCTTATCTCCCATTATCTCACCTTATCTCTCATTATCTAGGCTTATCTCGCAATATTTCTCCTTATCTCCCATTATTTCTTCTTATCTCCCATTATCTCACCATAACTCCCATTACCTAGACTTATCTCTGCTTATCTCCCATTATTTATACTTATCTCCCATTATCTCACCTTTTCTCCCATTATCTAGGCTTATCTCGACTTATCTCGCAATATTTTTCCTTATCTCCCATTATTTCTCCTTATCTAGCATTATTTCACCATAAATCCCATTACCTAGACTTATCTCTGCTTATCTCCCATTATTTCTCCATATCTCCCATTATCTCTACATAATTTCCATTATCTAGGCGTATCTCTGCTCATCTCCCATTATTTCTCCTTATCTCCCATTATTTCTCCTTATTTCCCATTATCTCACCTTATCTCTCATTATCTAGGCTTATCTCGCAATATTTCTCCTTATCTCCCATTATTTCTCCTTATCTCCCATTATCTCACCATAACTCCCATTACCTAGACTTGTCTCTGCTTATCTCCCATTATTTATACCTATCTCCCATTATCTCACCTTTTCTCCCATTATCTAGGCTTATCTCGACTTCTCTCGCAATATTTTTCCTTATCTCCCATTATTTCTCCTTATCTCCCATTATCTCACCATAACTCCCATTGCTTAGGCTTATTTCTGCTTATTTCCTATTATTTCTCCTTATCTCTCATTATTTATACCTATCTCCCATTATCTCACCTTATCTCCCATTATCTAGGCTTATATCGAATTATATAGAACATATCATATGTATAAATTTATAAAAACACGTAAATCGGATAAGTGGTTCTCAAGTGATAAGCGCATTAACAGACAGACAGAGAGACATTTCATTTTATATATATTATATTCTTTGCAACATGATATGGTTCCATATTTAATGGTTTAGGCAGTATATTGCAAGAGAACGCGCTAACGGTAGCCCTTTTTCCGACTTGATTCACTATTATCGTCACTGCTTATTCTTTATGTTACCTAACGCAATAAAATATATCCTATAACCTGGCCAGAGAACATATGTATGTTTTTAAAAAAAAAGTACGTAACATACTAACGGACAGACAGACCGACAGACAGAGAGACGTGGCATTTTATATATGTATATTATAGATAGATAACCTGGCCAGAGAACATATGTATGTTTTAAAAAAAGCACGTAAATCGGATAAGTGGTTCTCCAGTGATAAGAGCACGAACGGACAGACAGACAGACAGAGAGACGCTGCATTTTATATATTATAGATATAGATTATTATTATTATATAACCTGGCCAAAGAATGTATGTATGAATTTAAAAAAAGACACGTAAATTGGATAAGTGATTCTCGCATGATAAACGCACTAATGGACAGACAGACAGACATTGCGTTTTATATATATTATAGATTATAGATATTCTCTGCTACATAATATTGTTCCATATTTAAGGATTTAGGCTGTGTATTGCAAGGGAACGCGCTAGCGGCAAACTTTTTTCCGACTTCAATCACTATTATCGTCACTGCTCATTCCTTATACTACCTATCGTAATAAAATATAGCCTATAACCTGGCCAGAGAACATATGTATGTTTTAAAAAAAAAAGTGCGTAAATCGGATAAGTGGTTCTCCAGTGATAAGCGCACTAACGGACAGACAGACCGACAGACAGACAGACAGAGAGACGTTGCATTTTATATATATTATAGATTACATATAGGAGTATAACACGAAAGACTGTAAACAACGAAAAGTCCAGAGGAATTTGGGAAATAGAAAAGAATGGTTTTCTACCAGTAACAATAAAAATGATTTATTGTAGGTACGTTTAAAACAAAATAAGGTAAAATTTTGGTATGCGGGCTTTTTAAAAAAAGGGATATTTTTTTTTTCGGAATAGGACTAAAGTGGCTTAATTTTGAAAGATTTACGAGAATAAATCGGGAGGGGGGGGGCATTTGCTAACCCGAACTAACTTGGTCTCCAGTCACTAATATAGCACATCATTTTTCATATTAAGGTAAGATTTTTTTTTATTATTTAATATATTTTGTAATTACTGATTATTTAGTTCAGATTAGTTTCGGTTAGTTCAGGTTAGTTCAGATTAGCAAAAACAGCCTCCCCCTGATTTTTTCTTGTGAATTTTTCAAAATTATGCCATTTTACGCTTACTTCAAAAAAAATTTCCCTTTTTCTGAAAAGCCCGCGTAATAAAATTCTACCCAAAATAGAATTGATTTCGAGTAAATTAATAACTCTTACGGGTATAGTTAAAACATTTAATTTTTGAAAGGATATAAACTCAAATTTTTCTAAAATTGCCTATAGCCACCAAATATCAAGTTTCAATGTCATTTGATGTCCGCAATTCTTTATAAATGTGAACCTTTCTATTAGCTAAAAATATGGTGCCCTTTTATCTTTCAAGTATTCTGAATGTACCCTAGACCACCGCATGCTCTCATGTCAACGTCAATGTCAAACTTCTGTAAACACAACAAATTCCGGAATTATAGAAGATTCTTTAAATTAATAATAACTTTTCCATTTAATATACCATAATTATGAGATATCCGAAATTTGGTAATGTCTGCTTAATTATTTTTCTATATGGCTGTCTCGTGTGCTCTGGAGCTGTAGTACATAAGAGTCATGATCACCGACACCAGGACCATAAGAATGTAAATAAAGAACGAGAAAGTGATGGGGCCTATTCACCAAAAGATCATAGCCATTATGACTCTACAGGTATTTTTTTCTACGTATTTTGACATAGTCAAATTGAGGTCACTGATTTTATTTGTTACCTTCTGAGTAATTTGGTTCAGTCTCCATTTTTGGTCATTTATAGAATAGATATTGTTGTTAACTCTTCGAGGCTCAAGAACGGATCTAAACAAATAATTGTCTCCAAGTTAGTAATACTTCAATAAATTCTTATAAGTTTTAAAAGTATATGTAAATATTTATATTTAAAGATTTTTTCTTAAATAGCACAAACCTAGTGAGTTTGTAGAAGAAAATGCCAATTGTTTCACTTTTGATTAACCAGTATATTTTATAGCTTAGCTTAAAATTTGAAACCATTTATTTTTTTTTCAGGGAAAATGTTACATCATTTTACTTAAAACATATTAAACATTTAGATCTTATTTTTTAAGAGCAAGAAACCAATAAAAATTTTGATATAAATCCATATTTCTTCTAATTTTAAAGTAGTTGTCTTCTATTTAGCAAAATTCCCGTGGTCTTGATTCGGGAATCACACCTTTTATATTTCTTTAAATATAATATATATTTTATCTACAGGTAGCCATCACAATGAATTTGATCATGAAGCTATACTAGGAAGTGTTAAGGAAGCTGAGGAATATGATCATTTATCCCCTGAAGAGGCTAAAAAAAGACTCAGTATTCTTGTAACCAAAATGGATTTGTCGAAAGATGGATATATAGATAGAAAAGAGTTAAAAGCATGGATACTTCGCTCATTTAGGTATAATATTATATCTGCTAATTAATACCACAATAGACACCAGCATTTTAAATTGTTTCATCATTTTGTCATATCACTAGGATGTTATATATATATATATATATATATATATATATATATATATATATATATATATATATATATATATATATGTATATGTATATTTAAATTTAATTTAAAGCAATAAAATGTTAATTTTTCAATTAGTCATAGAATTGTAAGTTTTAATATGACATATTAATAATAATATTGATAAATATTTCTATTTTTTTATTTAGAACTTTATCTGAGGAAGAAGCAACAGAAAAATTGGAAGATGCTGATGAGAATCATGATGGTAAAATATCTTGGGAGGAGTATTTAGCCGATACATACGGGGTAGATTCTGATGAGGATGACTCCCTTAAATTTCATGAGGAAAATTTACATGTAAGAATTTTTTTGTTATCTTAAATGTTACAAGGTATATTGGTACATTAATTTGATTTTCAGCTACTCATAACATCACAGAAGTAGTTGTTAAAAATATATATATAAAATCTCCCAACAGTTTCAGGAATCAATGTCTAAATAAATAATACAATCGGGTAAATTTAATTATCATCAAAAAGAAAGTTTACATCCAGCCTGTGACTATCAGCTGATTGTTAGTCCAATTATTTAAAAATTAACCGAAAGATTTTTAACTTGCTATATTACTTTAAAACATAGAAGTTACTCCTTTAACAGGTGTTTGATATTAATTGGCAAAATGGTAGTTGCAGATATCAAATCAAAGAAAAGATACAATACATACATATTATACAAAATGTCCTAATAGATTTTTTACAGAATTAGAAAAGCTGAGAGAGGTAAACTATAAGATTTAAGCCATAGCATTAATGTGACTTCATTCCATTTGGAAACCCTTTAAACTCTGAAATTTTCAAAAAAATATTTTTGAACTGTCGGCAACCTTTTAACTAAGGGGTGCCAGTTTTCATCCATTCAACATTTTGCGTTCCGACATAGGTACTTACTACAACTAAAATTAACTTAAAATATTGCTTTTAGAAGGTTTAATTACAAAAAAACTTTAACATTTAACAAATAATTTTATTATACTAGTCCTAGCACCTAGTGTGAACCCTGTGCTTGAAGTTCTTTAGAGAGTTTTCTTATATCCGGTTCATGTCTGGTTATTTTCAGTGTCACACATGCTTCCGAGTTGTCTGTTGTCAGCCTGCTTCGGTATGGGTTTAAAATCACTCTCATATGGGAAAAAAGTTGTTCACAGATATAGGATGATCCGAAAGCTGTAAGCATGGCAAACGCTACTTTCTTAAGACAAATAAATTTCTCTGGTAAACTCATCCAACAACTGAGTATCTCGTTTGAATGGTTCTGGCAGTCACCTTCTAATACCCTTCTCAATTCTACAAATTTCGTGTTCCATAACTCGGAGCTTTTAAATTCAATGTATTGAAGTTCAAAATTATTAATGTCCATCCATGAGAAAAGAGATATGTCAAAGCAACTGCTGGAAAAATCCATTAAATCTGGTTTGATTAAAAAAGCGAACATAGGACCATGTTTATCAAAATCCTGACCCCTCTCCATAAACTCCTCTTTTAAATTAGTCATATATTTAAGAATTTCGTCTATTAGTGCACCATCGTCGACACTGGATATATAAGTTTTTAAATTTGGAAAATATTTATATGGGTTTGTAGCGCTGAAAAATAAATCTATTTTTATATATATAAATCCAGAACTGTTTTGCCTGAACCTTGTAACTTTAAGTTGAGTTCACTGAGATGGTTTGTAATATCAGTAAGAAACATTAATATACAGATCCAGTTCTTATCTTCTAGTTCAGGATAACCATCCACCTGATTTTTTTCCAACAAGAACGATTTAATTTCGCCCAGATATTGCACAAATCTAGAGAGCACTTTACCATGGCTGAGCCAGCGTACATTATTGTGCAGTGGTATATCTGAATATGCACTTTCTAATTCCTGCAGAAACGCCTTAAATTGTCTATGGATCAGTGAAGAAAGACTGACAATGTAGTTAACTATTTTAACCACCCTATCCATCACGGATTTTAAACTTCCAGCAGAGATTTTAGCGCACAAACTCTCTTGGTGAATTATGCAATGAAAATTCAAAACTGATCGACTCATGTGTTCAATAAGAAGGGAAACAAATCCTTTATGTCTCCCAATCATAGCAGGAGCGCCATCTGTCGTTACGCAAAAAATTTTATTTAAAACAATGTTCCGCTTTTCAAAATGTTTAACAAATTCTGAAAATATATCCTCTCCTCTTGTAGTTCCCTGCAATGGAAGCAGACAAATCACCTCTTCATACACACTGCCATCATTGAAGTATCGCGCAACGATTGCCAGACAGGCATTGTCATTAATATCGACACTTTCATCCAATGCTACACTAAATACAAAACTCCGTTTGATAGTGTCTCTGCTGTTTTTGGACATTTTATGTCATTTCGGTAATTCGTCTCTCGGTGGTCCGCGCTGATGCCGGTATATCCCTAATCCTGGCCAATATTGTATCTTTATTGGACAAGTCGTCGAATAAAATCTCGCCAGTATTCAAAAACGTTTGCTTCATAAATTCTCCGTCAGTGAACGGCCTACCCTTTTGTGCCGACGATTGTGCAATTTTGAAACTGCATTCAGTTACCTGATTTTTTCCTTGGAAAACTTTGCTAAAGAATGTTGACTGTTTCTCTTATTGTTTACTTGCACTTGGTGTTGCCTCCCTTTTATCAGCGTTATCTTTAAATGCCGATTCATGTTTTATCTGGAAATGTCGTTGAACACTAGATGTCCGGAAAACTACGCTTTCCCGACATAGGACACAAATGGCCCAATCGTTTTGCTGTACAAAACCGTAATCTGTTGTCCATGAAGTTTGAAATGATCGAACTGTGATGTTCTGTTTCTTCGCGGCCATAACGCAACGTAATTTTAATTTTTAAACTTTTCGACGACTATTGACTGGAACGGATGTTACTTCTATACTAAATGATCCAAACGTGTACCCGCTTGCTATATATAGAAAAATAATGTTTCCAGAAAATTCCAATAATTACGTTTATTAAATTTCTTAGAACAAAAATTATTATCTACAACGCGCCCATTGCTATCAAAGGGCCGCCTAGAAGTTAAATCTAACAAAAACTAAAGTTCGGCAATATAAAAAGAGTTGCGGCGCGCGTCGGAACGATTGAAGTCAAGTCAAACAAAAACCGCCTTATAACGGCTCTTTTGATCTGAATTGAGGACGTTTATTTGTGTTTTTGCCTAGGCTTATATTTTGAGGCTTGCCGTCTTTAATACGAAATTAAAGCCAAACCAACACATTCAGTAAAATTATAAATTACAAAAATATATATTTTGTAGTTTTTGGTAATAATACCTAGTGACCTATATAATATATCGTTTTTGTTTGTATCGTTAAAGTAATACTGTCTTCGATTATTTACTTAATTTCGAAACATGTCACAGATTACAGAATTTGAGTAAACTTTGAATAGGTACGCGTGCCATTCAAAATTGCTTGGCGTGCCAGAGATGGCACGCGTGCCATAGGTTGTCAACCCCTGGTCTATGGTTTTTCTGATTTATTTATTTATTTACAGATAACGCATTACATAAAGAAATTTATAGCTTCAAATATATATTGTTTTCTTTTAAAAAATTACAAAAGAGCAAATCAAAATGCAATACCCTTTCTCAGGACATTATGAGCTTCAATTTAAACTTATACTGATACTATAACTCATCTTATAATTATAATTATAATATCTTGACTTCTATCTCACTTTCACACTTAAAATTAGACATGCATTGTAAATCTTCCATAAATCAAAAAATGTGAATTAAATTATGAAAAAAAAAAAAAATTAATATGCCCATAGTTAATAAATGAAGACAAGGAAATGTGGGAGGCAGCAGACAAAAATGGAGACAGTATTTTGGATTCCCAGGAATGGCTAGTATTTTCAAATCCTGAAGAACATCCTGATATGCTACCCATCATACTTAATCAAACATTGAAGAATAAGGATATAGATAATGATGGAAGTATTAGCTTTCAGGTAAATACCTTCATTATATTTATTTATCATGGTTTAAATGAAATTTGAAATGCTTAAAATAGAACGTTGTATTCAGTGATATCAAGAAACAATAGAAATTTTACTGTTTTATACTTACTTGTTTTGAATTCTAGTAACTAACATTTTGCATAATTTCCAGTATGTCAGTAACAACTTGTGGAAGAGAACAAGGTGCTCAATTAAGTTTTGCTACGTTCTCAATAATTATACCATAAGCTATAATGAGATTGATTGTAACTTATACACTGGTTTCGAATTTGGCTTCTAACTTAGTCTATTTAAACCGATATTTATGTCACTAGTCGAGAGCAGGCTGCTCACCCACTCCAACAATATGTTACTTAGTTAATTTTTTCTTTCAAATCCTGTCATATTACCGTAAGAGCGCGATAAAGTGGCTACAATTAATATTAATTTATTTTTTAGGAATTCATTGGTGATCGTGGTACTGATTTAACAAAGGAAGGTTTGCAAGGCGAGAAATATAAATTTGATGAATATGACAAAAATAAAGATGGAAAATTAGCAGATAACGAAATTTTGTCGTGGATTGTTCCAAGTAATGAGTAAGTATAAATCACAACAAGCTACCCATTTATCTGTTTTTAAATAATGTTTATAGAATAAGTTTATAGTTAACAATGCATATACTTTACTATTACAATGTTTTCAGGGAAATAGCTGATGACGAGGTTCTTCACTTATTTGCCCACAGTGATGATAACCATGATGACTTATTGAGCTACAATGAAGTTATTGATAATTATGAGACATTTGTGGGCAGTGAAGCTACTGATTATGGTGATCATTTACATAACATTCATCAATTTAATGACGAATTGTGATATGTTTTTAAGTATTTGCAGCTAGTAAAAAATAATGGACAAATTGGTAATCATCAAAATAACAGTCATATAAATAGAAAAAAATAGGCAATTAGTTGAACTATCTTAAATATGACCAGAAGTAATGGCATAACACAAAAAAAATTTAAATGATCATTTATTTTTTGAAAATCTTGTGATGGCGAGTCTAATCTTTCATAAATATTCATTTTACAGCTCACATTTTTTACATTTTTTGACACTGACATTAATACATTTCTTATTATTGATATACTGTTGACATAATCCAAAACGCAGCATATCTTCAAAGCTTAGTAGAGATATTTTTAGTTTAATATTACCCTATTAATCTGTGCCGTTCTGGCTCTATGATTTGATTCCAGCTTACCACGCCTAGAGTTTTAGGTTCAATCTTCAGGTCAATATACGTATTCACTTAAGTATATTTTCTTACATACCATGTCAACAAAAGTCAAACGTTGCTGTAAAAGGCGTTTTCAAGCTGTGGAACTGGAGGAGGCTAACGAGAAAGACAGAATTCCCTCACACATGCAGATCTGAAGTCAGACTTGTAGCATCTGCAATATCCTTGTAGTTCTCAAACGTGATGCATGTCTAAAGTCGGACTTGAAGATTCGAAGGCGGTCGCCAACAAAACAGTTCGTGGAAGAAAGAACCTCAGAACAAGACCATAAAAACAGTGGGCTTAAGAGTACCATCTGTAGATCATGTATAGCTGTCATTACCCAGATGTTATTGAGGTTGGTCTGTTTACTTGACTATGAGTCTCCCCACCCATACTACTACTAATATTCGAATTGTGATTTATGCTTTTAAAGTAAATAACAAACAACCCCTCTATAAGATCGTAATATCACGTTCAATTAAATATCAAAAACAGGAGTACTTAGCCAGCAATAATTATTGATTCTAAAGGCAATTACTTGGCAAAGGCACTTCTTCACAGCAATAGTCGTCCACATTTTAGTTTTTTTTGTTCCTCTGGCTATACTAAAACGCTAAAACGCAACTGTTTAACTATGCCTAAGCTATCAAGGCGGCACAGCCAATGTGCCAAGATGATTACCAATTATCTTGTTTGTTTTTTTTTTTAAGTTTTATATTTAGATTATTTATTTATTTATTTAATTTATTAGATAATGTCTAATATATGTGCCATTGTAAATTATTGTAAATGTTTCTATAAATGTTTGTTTAAAATATATAACAAGACTGATTAAATTGTTTTTCTTTAACAATTTATTTTCTCACCCATTATAACCTCTTTTGACTAATTATCAAGGAAATGTTTTATGTAGGCAATATTCTGAAACATTTGCTAATTTTAATACTATGTAGTATAATCAAAGAACTATTCTTACACAGAACCCACACTTCCGTTTACTATTGTGTCAATTTAAATCGCGGGTTAACATTCTCGATAATAGATGACGTTACGTTCTTAACCAAATTAAAGTGTATAATGTATGTCAGTCTTAAGAGGGTTAATCCTCGTTTAAGCACGCTTCATACGAAAAAATCAAATAAACTAACCAAAAGTTCATTGATCTATGATGTGTTACTTGTGAAAGTAAATTGTAACTTATATTTTAATTAAAAAATTGCGTTCTAAGCTAATTAATAAATATTTTTGGTTATAAAAAAATAATTTAGGGCTCTTAAAGGTGTTCATATTCAATGGAGTCATATGAGAATAACGCACAATTTTTAAGCAGTTGAGAAATAGAGGAATATTTCAATCTATGGTATAACTATTTATGGTAAGTTAACTATAAAATTACTGTAACAAAGTTAACAGTTTGTCTTTTCATAACTGTTGGTTTTAATCTGGCTGTTAGTGAACGGTTTATTTTAAACTAAATCATAGGATAAGTCAGTAGTGAACAAGTTTATATTAAATCGAGTCTTGTTTTTTTTTAATTCTAGTCCAGAAAAACCCGAAAAGAATATTTAGAGTAGAGTAAAGTAGATAGAAATATTTAGTTTTGTGGGGTTTTTTAGTATATAACATTTTTAAAGTGTTACAATGTGTTTGATGTCATTCAATATTAATATAAGCCTAGTTCTATCCAATGCTAAATTCCCATCTCAATATATTTGTAGCTGTATATCATCCCGCCATCTTGTTTTGGGATGTCCTACGCTCCTTTTCTGTTCTCGTGGTCTCCATTCTAATGTTCGCTTGATCCATCGATCGTACGTGCTACATGTCCAGCCCATTGCCACTTTGTTTCTGCTACCTGCTCTATAATATTCTTTAATTTCGTTTGTTCACGTAGCCACTTGTTTCTTTTTCTATCTTTAAGTTTTATCCCGATCATTTGTCTTTCATGTGCTTTTTTGTATATCGGCTTTTTTCAGTGTTCAAGTTTCAGCGCCATATATAATTACTGTCACACACACGTAAACTATGGCCTTTAACTTATTTCGGATAGTTTAATCTTTGAATATATAACTTAATTTCCAGAATGCGCACCATCCAAGCCTACTTACCTGAAATTTCATCCGAGACACTGTCTCTCGTCGTAGTAACTTTCTGCCCCAGATACAGATAATTCTTAACAATTTCGAGAGCTGTTCCTTCCAAATGTATAACTATGTTGTTATTAGTGATCGTTAATATTTTTGTCTTACTTTTATTCATTTTAAGACCAATTGTCTTTGAGTGTTAATTTAACTCATTTAAATGTCTTGTAACGCATGTGGATTACTACTGATGACTACAATACCGTCTACGAACCTTAAATGACTCAGATACACACCATCTATCTTTAGGCCCTTCTTTGTCCAATCTAGTTGACGAAATACGTCTTCTAGAGCTGTAGTAAATAGCTTAGGAGGAGTCTTACACCTCTTCCTTTACGTATTTCTTCTGTACTAGGATTTATGTACATCTTTGCATTTTCATATATATCTTTAATTGGGATAGTGTATCTAGAATTAATTCCACAGTTGTTCAAGCCGTTGATAATTGCCCACATTTCGACAAAATCAAAAGCCTTCTCATAGTCCATGAAGGCTATGTAGAGGGTGAAATTGTATTCATTGCTCTTCTCTAGGATATTTCTCATTATCGGATCTAAAACCAACCTGTTCGCATGGCTGATAGGAATCGTAATTTATTTTTTAATCTATTGAATATGATTTTAGTCAAAAGTTAATAAATTTATCACGTGTAATGTCATAATTATTCACTGATTTTACATTAAAATTCCTGTTATTAAATATTGTTTTAACATTGAAAATATGTTGTTTCCACCTGTCATTTGTAACCTTTTTTCTATTTATCTGTCCCATTAAATCAAAGGGATCTTAATTTTTTTAAGTTATCTACCTAATCATGGAAATGATATAATACAAAAAATCGTTTGGTTGTCACATTACTGCCGATATTCTAAGTATATTGATGAAATTTTGTTTGTTGTTTTTCGCAATTTTTACAATTTTTTTATTTCGAAAAATGCGCAAAAGTAATTTAAAGCATCACGCACTGATAAAGTTACTCGTAAAAGAATGTCCCAGGTGTACAGCAATTACGGCCAATTTTATTTTCAAGTAAAATTTTAATCTAAACAGTTTTGGTCAGGCCTAGACTCAATTGAATTCAGGGTGGCCTAAGAGAGATCGGTTGAGGAGCAAAAACTGAGAAAATTATCAGGCTTGTTGATAATTTGCTGCTGTCAGATCGACGGGATGAAACTTGCACGTAATCGAAATCGAATCGAGTAATCGAAACTTCAGTTTTCAAGATTGTATACGAAGATTTAGGGATGAATAAACTTTCTGCATGACAGATCCTCAAACCAGAGCCCGACGAGAAAAAAAAATTCTCAAGGCCGCCTTAGAGAACGATGAAAATTATTTTTTTCGAATGACGACTTTTGTGTTCTATTAAGAGTCGATGCAGTGAATTCATAAGGGCTCTCCATCTCCAAAGAGGGCGAAAACACGGCTTTCTTCTAGAAAGTTGATGGCAACCGTTATTTGAGGAACTTCGCTTATCGAATATTAATGATTTACGGAAGGATGACCCAACACTTGAAGCAGACTGTTTTAAAGGAAAAGTCCGAATTCATAGAGAACCAAAACTACAGCGCACTGATGGTGCATAATAACTGAAGGGCCCCAAGTCTCGCCCAGTTTAAGCCATTACTGAAAGTTCTAGATTGACCTAGTTATAACATCCACCCTAGAATCCTTTTTGTTCATCATCGGGAGAAAAACACCAGTAGCCGAAAACCTAAGATGATAAGTTGAAGCCGTTGTAGATTGTTTTTTAAGGTGCAAGCAAAAAAAAATAGATCAAATCAAACAACTGGAAAAACAAAATTTAAGCTTTGCAGGTTTTCCGTCATAGGTAGATAGATAACTTAAAAAAAACACTCTCGTATTTATAATTTGAAAGAATCTGAGAAATCCTTCACCAATAAAAACTGTAATTATATGAATGATATAAAATAGTAGAGGTTTTACAGTTACTACTGATATACAGTCTGTCAAGTAAGAACGTGTCCGTGATAATTCATTTTTGGTAGATGTGATCCTAGCGATTCAATAAAAAATCGGTAGAAGAAACCTTTGTCTACGGCGCGTTTTAGGAAAAGTATCAGTTGATTCCCAACTTTCGTCGAAATCACATAAAATCCAAAATGAGTCACTTGTTTGTGCGTCAGTTCGAGGCAGTCTTTCTTTGTTCCCGTCCAAAGGGGCCTAAAATGGCACATTCCGCGCCCGCGGTATCGTTTGTGAAGAGGTGGGTAAATCATTTTAACGAAACGAAAAATGTCGATAACTTGCCAAAACGTGGCTCGGTAGGTAAAGACACTCCGAAAGTCGAAAAACGAATTGTGTCTTTGTTTTCACAGAACCTGAAATTAACGCTTCGTCAAGGGCGGCAAAATTAAGAATGTTTGAATGTCTCATGAGATCATTCGACATCTTCGTGCTCATGTCAAATTCCGAAGCACGTTGAAGAAACCTTTGCTGGCCAAAAATCTCTTCGCGAAGTGCCTCGCTTGGGACAACGATAAGATACTAGAGAGACCCCCACAATCACCGGACGCCAGCCCTAACTAAAACTTTGGTCTCAGTGGAAAGGCTCTGAGGACTTCGACTCAGTTGCCTCATGAGATTCAAAAAATTTGGAAATCATTGCCGCGCGAGTATGCAGAACATCTCATCGACAATATGGCTTGAGAGATGCCAGGCGATTTTTGAAGCAGGAGGCGATTGGATAACTTACTAAGGTAATTGTGCCGTTGTCAGAACACCAATTGATGGCAAAAAATGTTCTCGAAACACATTTTTTCAAGAATACGAGCGGTCACGTCTTACTTGACAGTCTGTACAGGGTGTGTACAATAACGGACCATTGTGTTGTTGCCGCAAAATCACTAAATGTATTTGAAAACTCTTACAAGTGGACAATCCATATCTAAAAGCCAAAAAAACTTTGAGAACTAGGCGGAAGTATCATATACTAATTGTTTCTTTATAAGCGGTATTTATGGCTCACAAATACGTATTTATAGCTGTATAAGTCAGAAGTACAATACATAATAAATGTAGTAGAAATAGACACTGCAGCAGAAAATCAACTTTAAATTTAAATAGGTCAACAGTCAGCGATATGACGCAAATAATCTTAGCCTAACATGATGGTCCCCAAATTTTTTGATCTGCGGCGCCGTTGCTGAATGAATGAATAAGGTCGCTGCTCCCAGGGCGTTGCGGCACCCCAGGGCACCACTGCACTAACACATTCATATGGATTCAAGGAATTATATAAAAAATAACTAGTCAAAAAGTAACAATAAACATTTATTTTAAATAACGAGAGTTTACTTATTAAAACATACCAATACATAGTCACATATTATTCACTGCAATTTTGAACTTGAGTATGAAAAACTGTTCATTGATGACTCAATTAGTTTTGAAACTAAAAATATTGACATTTTTGTTAGGATAAGTACAAGAAAGTAATTAGTTGTCAAACAGATATAAAGTAACAAATATGAACGAATACTGTATAAAATAAACTAACTTATGTGTCTAAAAAAACTCCAGGTTTTCGAACTGAAAGCATTAAAAAAATTATAGCCAATCAATAAAATTAGAAGTTTTTCATATAAAATTGAACAGGCGATGTCTGCAGCGAGTCCACAAAGTAACCCCTTAACTATAACATTTTTTTTAAATTATTTAAACAAAGTAACCAGTTATATATAAAAAAAAAATGACAACAACATGTAATATACCTAAATTAGATGTTTTACCTACCATTGACCACACTATAGGATTAAATCCTACTGACAGATCATTATGAAGTTATTAAGAAGGCACGGTACTTTATGGGCTGCGTTTCCAAATTAAAAAATTGAAAGATTTATTAATTAAAAAAAAACTTTTATTGACAATAAAAAGGTCCATTTAAAGACATATATAATATTATTCTTAAAGAAAAATAACACAGAACTACTAAGCTTTTAATTACATTCATTAAAAATTATTTAGACATATGTTGCACGAGAATATATATCTTTAAAATATGTTATGACTATCACACGATGTAGGGTTACAATCATAAAATGTTATGATCATCTTGTCATTAAATGCCAATTTATTTTCAAAATGTATAGTAATATACTAAAGTTTTACTTGAAAATACGTAGACAGGACATACTGAATAGACATAATTGTACAAAAATTTTAGGTTAAATTAAAAACTAGCAAATTAATCTGAAAAAACATTCAAGTGCCCAACTAGAGCTACATTCGTAACAAGAAGGCACCTATTAAATGTATAAGACTACATAAATATTCTGAAGAGGATAAAAGCAAAATTAAATTTTTAGGAAAATAGAACAATTGATAAGCAGATAGTACTTTTGGCCATGTGAAACACAGAAGAGCTTTAACATAGCTGTATTTCAAAATAATAGAAAAGACCTGCAGTGATGGTACAATTTAAATCATCTCAAAATGTCGAAAATAAAGAGTCATAACAAGGTATAGAGTAACTAAGACTAAAGAAATTATAATCAATTAAAAAAAATAACTTTACATTAAAAGCTTTCAGATTTGTGTAGGCCTATATAACATACCCGTGCATCCTTATAACATATGGTAACATATGGCTCTAGTCAGTATTATTGATCGTCATCTTTAAGGGGCTCTAACCGTTTCTGGGTAAATTTTTTTTATTAAACTACATGCGATTTAGCAGTCGTGGTCGTTTTTCTTACCTGGTTCGATCACATACCCCATTCCTTTTATTACAAGACTGGAGTTAGAGTTTTGCTAAAACATGTTTGCACTTACTCATAATACTGTTTATTAATGAATAATTATAAAACGCAACAACGTCTCTCTGTATGTCTGTCCGTTAGTGCGCTTATTACTCGAGAACCACTTATCTGATTTAGGTGTTTTTTTTTTTTAATTCATACATATGTTCTCTAGCCAAGTTTTAGTATATATTTTGTTACGTCAGGTAACATAAGGAATAAGCAGTGACGATAATGGTGAATCAAGTCGGAAAAAAGTTTACCGCCAGCGCGCTCTCTTGCAAAAAAACCTAAACGATAATTCTGTAGTCCATGCGCGCGGAGCCGCAGGCACATCTAGTTAATAAATAATTTACGATATCATTTTTATCGGATCAGAGATAACTATCATAATAATCAAGTCCCAGCGACACTTTAACAGAATTCGAAGAACGAGAATCGCGGATCTCATTACTGGAAACAAAGAAGCAGGGTCTTGCCGGACTCACTGTCTCTGGGCTTGGCACGAGTTCTTCGTTTTTTACAATAGAATCCCTTCTGTTTTTTAAAAACCTACACCAGAATGGCATCACACAATAGAAAAGAAAAGAATCGCAAATAAACGGTCAGGCTCAGGTAGCAACATGTGGGTAGTAGCAAGTCATATAAAAACTGATCCCTTCAAATAGTTGGGTATAGTCATTGTAAAAATATAACAGATACTCTATCTCCTGTTCTGAACTCTATACGAGAACTAAGAAACGATCACGAATCCGGGAGTTTTTGAAAAATCGCTTGTCCTGAAAAGTCGCGTTTCTTGAGACACAGTTTCTCAGCTATTGTAGTAGATATAGTTACGATTTTTTTAGTAAGGACATGTTCCTGAACATTTTGAGCGGCACAGATTTTTAAGTAAGTCAAAAAATTCCGAAAAAAAAAATATCGAAAGCAAAAAAATTGAAGCGTATTTTGTAGCTCGAGTTTTTAGGGCTGTAATTAGACAAAGCAAAATTTTAAAGACCTGCCATGCTCAGAATAGTCAAGAAATAGCCAGAAAAACGGAGAAGTAGAATTGTAGAAAGGAACATTATGTGCAAAAAACACAGATTTTTACATCCCTTTTACAGTAGTGTTTCCTAGGTTACCACGAGCTTGAATATTGAAATTTTTTTGATGGGATCGGAGAGCGTAAAATACAATGAATCAAATAAAAAAAAATTGTTAGAATCTATGGGATAAATCTTAGACAATCGAGTTGAGAAAGAAGTCGGGCATTTCCGGACGTGGCGCCAAGCGGAAACGGTTAGAGTCCCCTTAATCTTAAATATGTTTGATGGTTTCATACTGCGTTTTTTTGTAAGTGTGATATAAAATGATTATGCTACTATATCTTTTTAGAATGATAATTTTTAGTAACATTTAGTTTACATTACTTGTAAATTAAACAAATGGAGGGAAACAACTTGTTTGTTTTTCTAAAGGGAATTCTTTAAAAGTTTCATTATTATTGGTGTGCAGCATACTTATACTCACTTAACTTTACTTAAATTTTTGTTTGTTAATCTTGAGATATTTTTGTAGCCCTGATAAAGACACATAGTGTGTAAAAGCGTAGGTCCTTGAATTAAACAATAAAGATTATCCAAAAAGCTGAAAATCCTAGTAGTTCATTTAATTACTGAAGTAGATATGTTATCGTAAATTATCAAGAAAAATTTTCAACAAATCAACAAATATTTATGATCACACCAGTACAATCTTTTTATACATCGTGTTAAAATAAAATAAAACTGTTTTCAATTCGGAAAAAAAAGAATAAATATATGACAAGTAAACAAACAACATTTTTTAATTATAAAGGGTGCAAGACTGTTTTATTAATAGAGCTGATAAAATGATAATTTTATTATGAAGCCTAACATATTACATTTACTGGATCCCTATAAATGGGACTACCATCATTTATCTCACAGAATTAATACATTTAAATTTCAATAAATATTACATTATACATATATATATGTTACCTTATGTTTATTTAAAGAGGTATTTCGAAATTAATATCTAACTTAGCATCCCTAGCTAAGCTGACAATATTTGATAATTTTACAGCCAATCGTGCGGCTTCGTCCAGATTATCGACAGGCAAAATTTTCAATCCTGAATTGGCAATTAATACTTTAGCATCGTCGACATTTGTTCCTTGTAACCGACAGATAATTGGCATTTTAAGGTCTAGTTCCTTAGCGGCAGCGATAATACCTTCGGCGATTACATCACATCTCATAATTCCACCGAAAATATTCACGAGGATTGCGAGAACCTGTGGAAAATTTTAATTAATACGTTAAAAGACATTTTTAATGATCGTTATTATTCAATAACAAAATTAAAATTTGACCCTTTAAAAAAGTACTACCAAAAGATTGGCAAGAAAGTATTGAAAAAACTAACATCCCGAAATGTATTTTATTTCAGTATCTTTTGTATTATAATATCAAATTTGCGTTTTGCTGATGATACAGTATTGATAGCTAAATCAAAAGAAGAACTCTAGCCCTTATAGAGTGGCTCCCGATCGCAAACGTACAATACGAATTACATATTAACACCACAAAGACAAAAATAATGATCGTTAAACGTGAACAAGAACACGTTCCTAAGTCACAGCATTTTAATAATTACGAGGTCGTCGACAGATCTGGATACCTAGGATCTTTATTAACGAGTAATAGAAGTAGTGATCCCAAGACAAAACGGCGCATTCAGTTGGGGAGGACAGCTCTGACGGAACTATCCACAATGTAGAAAAATTTCGCTTAATCTTTCCGGTATTTCAGTATGGATGCGAAACCTGGACCATAAGAACCGCCGATAGAAAATTAACAAACGCCTTTGGTATGACGTAGAATGTGAAAGGCTTCATGAACTGAAAAACGTACCAATGCACCCATATTGAATGAGATAAGACCGGAAGAGCACCTGTCTTTCAGAATATACGGCGCGATTCTTGCGTTTTTTGGGCACCTAACGACAGCTGATGTTTTAAAAGTGGCGATTTCAAGACGGAAAACAAAGAACATCCAAGCCAGCCGAAAAAATTTAAAGATGAAGAATTGGGGGCATTGCTCGATGAAGAGCCATGCCAAACGGAAAAATAACTTGCGGCATCATTAGGAGTTGATCTCACAACCATTTCCAAGCGCTTACATGCACTGGGAATGATTCAAAAGCAAGGAAATTGGGTGCCGTACGAATTGAAACCAAGAGACGTCGAAAGGCGTTTTCACCTGTAACCAACTGCTTCAACGGCACAATCGGAAAGGTTTTTTGCATCGTATCGTAACAGGTGATGAAAAATTACGGGTGAAGCCCGGTAAACCATCAACATCCTCGCCAAAGCGGAATATTCATGACTCGAAATTGCTGTGTTTCCGGTCAAAACAGCTGAATATAGTGTATCATGAGCTGCTCCTACTCAACGAAACTATTACTGGGAAACGTTACCGAGAACAATTGATGCAATTGAGCCAAGCGTTGAAAGGAGAAACGACTGCAATATGCTAAAATACACGACAAAGTGATTTTTCAACATGACAACGTTCGACTACATGTTGCAAAACCCGTCAAGGAAACGCTAGAAGCGCTTGGATGGAATATCCTACCTCACCCGTCATACTCACCAGACATTGCTTCTTCTGATTGGCACTCGTTCCGATCGATGACGCACGCCCTGTCTGAACAGCGCTTCTATTATACGATACCAAAAAATGGTCAATTCGTGAATAGCCTCAAAAGATGAGTCGTTATTTCAAGGTGGTATTAATATGCTACCACAAAGATAAGAGAAAGTAGTGGCTACCGATGGACAATACTTTGAATAATCAATTTGTAACCATTTTTTCACCGAAAAATCCCTCAAAATTAATTCACACACCCAATATAATTTTCTCATAAAATTAATTAAAGGTGAAAACTACATTTATAAATTTATAATAGTCAACATATTTCAACTTGAATTTTTGCTCACATTGTTGATGTTTCGTAATTTTGAAGAGTATATGTATTAGAAAAAAAAACTAGTTATCGGTTTCAACAATTTTGATTTTTTCCAGAACAGAATAGAAAATACCTATAGAAAAAAATATGTAAATGAAAAAATTCCTTCCCCGTACCAGCACAAAATTGATAATAATAAATTAACGCAATTATTTTAGGTAATCCTTATTAAAAATTAATTATCTTGGGATTGGACATAATGCAAATAAAAAAATTATTTCTCCATCCCAGCGCAATAATTAATAACGATAAATCATCGCAATTATTTCATCTAATCCCTGTTCGTCAACGCTGTGTTCTCTCCCCAACTCTCTTTAACATTTGCTGTGAACGAATAATACAAGAGGCACTGGCAGAACAAAGCTGTAAAAAAGTAAACGGACGTTGTGGCTGGTAACCTTGAAGACCGACAAAACTTAGTAGAAAGAATCCATCAATATTCAGAACTATAAGGCCTCAATATTTCAAAAACCAAGTACATAATAGTTTCTAAAAAACTAACCCATAACCGATGGCAATCAACGACACAGGAATAGAGTAGGTGAGGATGTTCAATTATTTGGGTACTATCATCTATGACACATGAGACTATGGTGTAGAAATTAGATGTCGTGTCGAAAAGGCCAAGGTAGCATTCCTTCAAATAAGGACCTTATTCACTTCGAGAAATAAAGTCTGCAACTGAAGGTCAGAAAGTTGCGCTGCTGTCTTCTCTATTCTACTTTATGGAGTCTAATCGTGAACGATCAAAGAGGCAATAATGAGGCTATACCGACGTATCCTGAAAATTCCCTGGACACAACATGTAACTAATAACGAGGTGCTCAGGAGAATGGGAATGGGTCTGGAACTAACCTAGACGCTGAGAAAGCGCAAATTAGAATACGTATCCAAGGTCATGAGGCATGAACGATATAGATTATTGTAACTGATACTGCAGGTCAAGCTCGAAGCAAAAAGAGAGCCAGGCAGAAAACGTCACTCCTGGATGTAAAACCTACGAGATTGGTTTGGTCTCAGTTCAATACAGCTTTATTCGTATTGTTGCTAATAAAGTTAGAATAGCTCTCTTAATCGCTAATGTCCGGAACGGATGAAGCACTATTAGAAAAAGAATCCCTATTGAAAAAAAAAAGTACCTTAGGATCGGATGTGATAATTTTAAATGCTTCTTTGACGGCAGTTGCTGTTGCACCACCGCCTACATCCAAGAAGTTAGCGGGGGAACCTCCATGTAGAGAAATAATATCCATAGTAGCCATGGCAAGACCTGCACCATTTACCATGCATCCAATGTTTCCATCAAGGGCGATATAATTTAAATCAAACTAAAAAAAAAAAAAGAGTTAATATTATTGAGAGAAGTGTAAACTGTTTAGTTACCTATCAAAAGTGATTTCATAAAATTGCAAAAGTTTTAATAAATCCAAACTGCGCTTCACCCTTTATTTCGGAAACTGGCGGAAAATTTTAGATTTCTGATAACTTCCAATTGTTGTAGCTATCAACAAATTCCAAATTACAAAAATATACCGAAGTTTATCGTGTTTAAGTTTTTTTCATCAGGTGGAAAAGATAAAAATTACAGGGGAAAATTATGCAATTATAAAATAACCGGCTAAGAGCAAGACTGACTTGCGCAATAAGTGTTCCGTACGTTGATTGCTTTTAAAATAAAATTTTTTGTTACAGAGGTATAAAATGATCAATCACTTCACAAAATACACAACAAAGTTTTTTTCCGATCTTTACTGATTGCTAAACTGATGGCCTTAATTTTTTTTTTTATATAACAGATATATTATTAAATGTAATCCACTCGTGATAATTTTCGTTCAATCCACATCCTGTGGAGAATTTTTTCAAAAATTTTTTGATCAATACTTTTCAAGATAAGGGGGGGATAGCGATTTTTCGCAATTTGTTAAAAATAATACAAAGAAAAGTATACGCAATTATATATATTTTTTAACTTGTATTTTTACAAGTTTTCATTTGACACTCCACTCGATCACCTGGTAATTTTTTTTTTTCACTTCTGATTTCACTAACCAAAAACTAACACCTTAAATCAAAATTTAACTTTCAAAGCTACATGGCTCTGATGAGGTCATCAATTTTTATATTAGTGCCAAATTTATACTTTCTCTGTCAAATAGTTTTGGAGAAAATTGGTTGTGACAGACAGACAGATACCTCATAAGTGTTCCATATGGAACACGAATGACAAATAAAATAAGACTTTCTTTTAAATTTTCAAATTAAACTGTACAAAAGGTTAAAAGTATTCTTTTATAATTAAATTTTAATGGCCTATTGAAAAAAAAAAACACTAATATATTAAACATAGAAGGTGTGATAAAAAAAAACTATATAACTTCTGCTGTCAAATCAAAGAAATTTTAAGGACAACCTTTATAGAAAAATTGCACATGAATGTTCTTGCCATGTAGTGGTGTAGGGCTTTTCAAAAGCTAACTTGGTTGGTGAGCAACAGTGCTAGGAAAAGTTTCCTAAATAAAATCTTATCTATGTTATATTTGTTAAAATATATTTTGAGGTGATTTGGGATAAGGGAGGAGCGAGGGAAGTGTTTGATAGTAGAGTAGCTTCAAGCGAATCGGGTATGTCATTTTTAGAATTTTTTAGGTGTAGAAATCCAAACGTTGTATCAAACATTACGTGTAACGTTAACTAAAGAAAAATATTATTTGATCCTGTTTAAAATTTCAAATGTTGATTAAATTCATAAACTGTATTTGCCAGAAAAATTCTTTGATCATTTTTTTGAATATTACTATTATATCAAAAACAATTTTTAAATAACTTAGCATTAATTTGTTTAAAACTTACTTTAGCGGCAGCTACTTCTTTTTCATCTTCCTGTGTCCAATCTCTAAGAGCAAAAAGCTCCTTTTGTCTAAAAGCGGCATTATCATCGAATCTAAATTTAGCATCAAGGGAGAAATCTGAAAAATGTAAATGTATGTACAATAGCTTATTTGAACTTTTGACTAAAAATGATAGGCTATCAAGAATTGAATTCAAAGTATTTTCAGCTCATCCAAGCGATTTAAGATACATTGAATGATCTTTTTAAGACAAAAATACAGCTGAATAGTGCAAGTTACCGAGGCAAAGTGCAAAAAATGAGTAAGAACGAACCACAAATAAAATATCTTAAATGGACTATTTCTAAATAGTTTTACTAAATCTTCTCTCTAACGTCCAGAGTAGGACACTGATACAGATCATCTATTACAGATGGTTATATAGGTCAGCGTTTCTCAACCTGTGGGGCGCGCCCCACTAGGGGGGGCGTGATTACACTATTGGGGGGCGCGAACGTATCGAAAAGAAATTATTATTAAAAACATTCATTAAAAACATTTAATATAATTTATTGAAAGGAAAGCAAAACAAAATACATTCTGACATAATAAAAAATAAAATACACATTTACACTGATATAATACACCTATAAATAGGATTGTATTAGTACTGCACAATGTATTTACCTAATAATTAATATATCAATACTAAATTAAAAACAAGTTTAATAATTATTACTGACTCTCTCGGGCCTGTTTTGCAGAGCAAAGATTTTCGAAGAATGGTTTAATATTAGAAATAGACACTCTGAGTTCTTTTTCTATATTTAGTTAAGATCTATATTTTGTTTTCAAAGCAGCCACCACAGAAAATCCGGTTTCGCAAAGGTAGGATGTTGAAAATGGTAATAGTATATGAAATGCTCTTGTTTTCAGTGCAGAAAACTCATCATTCACCCCTGCCCAAAATTCAAAGAGTGATTTATTATTAAATTGTGTTTTGACTTCGCCACTTGCCGTGAAATCTATGAAGAGAGAAAATACTTTTTAAAATTCTTCGTCAACATGGCTAGATGATTTTCAATGGTTACTAAAACAACTTTCACATGTTGTTCTTCAGCCTTGTATGTTTCAACACGTTCACCCACATTTGCAAACATTTCTAGGTGTTTTTACTTTACATTTGTGCTCCACAATTCCAATTTTCTACAAAAAGCATTAATTTTATCACTTGTATTGAATATATGTGTATTTGTTCCTTGGAGTTGAAGATTTAAGGTATTTAGTTTCTCGAATATATCGACCAAGTAGCTCAATTTCATTACACATAAACTATCTCGAAACTTCTCGGCTTCCGGTCGGTTTACCTCTTCTAGAAAAATGGCGATTTCATTTCTTAATTCATAAACACGCTGCAAACATTTCCCACGTGATAACCATCTTGCCTGCAATAAAATAGTAATGCTGAATGTTCGGCACCCATGTCTTTATAAAGTGCAGAAAGATTTCTAGATTTTAGGGGTATCATTTTAATATAATTTACTACGGTTACAACTGTAGTAAACACAATATTCAGAGCAGGACTCATTTCTTTGGAAGCCAGAGCTTCTCTGTGGATCATACAATGTGTCCACATACACGGTGGAGATTTTTGTTTCACAAGTTCTTGTACACTTTAAAAATCTTCCAGACGTTGAATGAGCACCATCGGTACATATTCATTTAAGACAGCAAATAATGCGAGTGATGTTGCTTTGAGTTCTATTGGTTGCAGAAAAATAGTTCTTCTACTGATAACATACCATCTCAAAATCGAACATAGGCAATGAAATGAACATCTTTATTGTTATCTGTTGCCTCATCAAGCTGAATTGAAAACAATTTGTCACGCAACTTCCCGAAAAGCTGATGCTGTACAACTTCAGCTATATCACCAATTCGACGGGCAACCGTATCATTTGATATAGATATGGATAGCAATTGTTTGGCAAAATTATCTCCAAACATAGTTTCTACAATCTCAATTGCTGCTGGCAAAACAAGCTCTTCACCAATGGTGTGAGGCTTTTTACATCTGGCTATTTTATATGAAACTTTGTAAGAGGCAAGTAAAGCTTTTTCATTCACAGACAAAGTTTTTTTAAAAAATGATTTCTGCTTTACATATGATTTTAATTTTAATTCGAAGAATTCTCGGGATTTGTTAAGGGACTCACTATGAAGTGTTTCCAAATGTCGTTTAAGTTTATTTGGTTCCATACTGTCTGCTGCCAAGATTTTTGAGCAAATAACACACAAGGGCCTTTCTTATTCATTTACTTCAGTACTGGTAAACCCTAAATTTAAGTATTCTTGAGAATATTTTTCTTGATTTTATTTTCGGAACCACGCTCGTCTGTGCACTTGTTGATGCTTCACTATCGTCTAATGCTCGCTTACGCCCACTTAAAAATTTATCCATGATTCTGTATAAATTTACTGCCGTGAATACTTAATACCTTGAATTTCAATTAACACGTAAATTACAACATACACATTCACGATAATCCGATAGCAGTAAAAGGATCACTCGACTGAGACGGGCTGTAATTGAACGAGGTGCAGCATTTATACACTTTTGGGCAGACTTTCCGAATGTTCAAGACAACTCGGAACTTCTCGCGAAGCCGCTACCAATATAGTGGACGTGACAGAGAGCAATAGAGAGGCATCGATTCTAGTTTTGTCAATGCAGCAGATACGTGTTGCCAAATATGAATAAATACTTATTCTTGGTAGTTTGTAAGATTTGTAATTAAGGTCATAGTGTAGCTTTAGCATCAAAATACTGAAAATAATTATAAATAAATATTATTGTATGCATTGTTATTGTATGAGAGGGGGGAGACGCAATGAAAATTATGTTTGAAAATTGGGTCGCAAATACTGAAAGGCGGAGAAACGCTAATATAGGTCCACATCAAACGTAACATTTCGTAAGGAAAAGTCTCAAGTTTCTATGCCTATGTCAACTATAATCTTTACGTGAATTCCAGGGACTCTTAGAAGGTCCTACGATTACTCCATAGCTGTAACGTCAAGCGATTGTCCAGACTACGTTTTTATCGGCCGATTATTGAATTATTCGGATCAATCAGATATCTCAATTGAAAAGACCTTCAGTTGACATCTTTACCTATTTTAAGATTAGAAAAATGAGATATTTATCCATTTTACTATACATTAGTTTCATTTTTCTCTATATTATTATAAATCAATGAAAAGTTATTTTCATTCTGGTTTCCTTTAAGGTTAGTTTTAGGATGATATGGGGTATTGTTTCTTAAGTGCAGATTTGACTTAAAATTTTCAAATGATATCCACGTTTATATATGTTATTTTATGACCAATTAGAATTCCCATTTATCCAGAAATCTGGTTAAATCCCGTTACAAGACCATGTTTCCCAATTTCGACTATATCCATATTTTCTGTAAAAATGTGAAATGTAGAGGCATATATACGAGAACCGTCACTTGTTAAAAACAAACCACGTGGTAACTTGAACGGTTTTTTTTCAGTTTCCTTAGACTTAATTTTAATTTTCCGGTCATTCATTAAATCTTAAATTAGTTTTTATGTGGATAAAGAAAACCAGCACCTCTGCGACTAGAAAACTATAAAAAAAAAAACTATTTTCTTTTCATGTCATCTAACTTTAACCAACTGTAATTTACTTCATTGTCAATAAAGCAATTTTTCATCATTTGGAATTTACTTAATTATGTGACATTAATTTAAAAAGAAAAAAACAAAATGTGCCGTGTAATGTTTGGATGACGAAAAAACTTGGCTTCTTTATCATTTATATGAATATAAACTTACATGTTTCACCGGCATCCTCTGCGTAAGGGTTAATTTCGATAAGAAGCGCATCCTTTTTAATAAACAAATCGTACAGCCTCAACAACATGTCTGATGTTTTTTCTTTTTGTGCTTCGAGACCTACTTTTACCGCAACTTTTTCGGCTTGTTCCTTCGTTAAACCTTTGACTATGTCAACCGGCTCGTACAGTATGGCATCGGGATTTTCGGCTGCTACATCTTCAATGTTTACACCGCCTTGAGATGAAGCGATAATAACAGGCCCCTACAATTAACAAAGTTTTAGAATCTTGTGATTTTAAAAACTCTGTACCATACTAAATCGAACCGATTTTTTGACACCATAGATATAACTAGGATATTTGCGTTCGTGGAAAATTTACCTATCACGTTCCTTCCCCTAGGCTTGTTGCTTTAAAGGAGAATTTCCAAGTTTTGACATTTTTTTAAAACAGGTTACAGTAGCTATTACAATAAGTTACACATAAATGTCGCCCTTTTCAAAAAATCCATATGATTTTTAGGATGCACCAACCTTTAAACGATAAGTATCAAAATTTCATGAAATTAGGCGATTAGTATACAAGTTACAGTGGTTTTAGTGACGCTACTTTTGATATTTTCAAAACAATGGAAAAAAATCGAATTTCGTGTGTTGATTAAACGCTGTTTTTTGATAGGAAAAAACTATGGTTCAAGCAAAGCAATCGCTTGATAAATGTTACGGGGACTCTGCCCCTGGAAAATCACTCTCATTTATTGATATGCTGAATTTAAATGATGCTGAACGCTCTGGACGCCCAAGTGAGATGGTTACACCGGAAAACACCAAAAAAATCCACAAAATACTTTTGAATGAGCGTAAAGTGAAATTGCGTGAGATAGCTGACACCCTAAGGATATCAAAAGAACGTGTTGGTCATATATTGCACTTGGGCATGGAAGCTCTGTTCGAAATGGGTACCGCGTTTGCTCACAGTGGACCAAAAACAACAACGTGTTGATAATTCTGAGCGCTATTTGGACCTGTTTAAACGCAATAAAAACGTCGGCTGGGAAGGTTTTTGCCTCTATATTTTGGGATGCGCATGGAATAATTTTCATCGACTATACTGAGAAGGAAAAAAAAAACCATCAATAGCGAATATTATATAAAGTTATTGGTGCGTTTGAAGGCAGAAATCGCAAAGAAACAGCCCTAAATGAACAAGAAAAAAGTGCTCTTTCATCAAGGCAATGCACCGTATCACAAGTCCATGGCTACGATGGCAAAATTGCATGAACTGAAGTTCGAGTTGCTTCCTCACCCACCGTATTTTCCAGATTTGGCCCCCAGCGACTATTATCTATTCGCAGACTTCAAAAAAATGCTCGCGGGAAAGAGATTTGGCTCCAATGAAAAAGTTATCACCAAATGAGGCCTATTTTGAAGGCGAAGACAAATCCTTCTATAAAAAAAGGTATAGAAACGTTAGAAAAGCGTTGGACTGATTGTATTGCTCTTGAAGGACTATACTGATGAATAAAGTCGAATTTTGCAAAAAAAAAATGTTTTAAGTAGCTACATCAAAAACTTTTCACACTATGTATTAAATGGTGTCAATCGCATTATTAAGACTTTTACTCAAAAAAGAAATGTAAACAAATCGTAGAGGAAAGTGGTTAATGGTATCGGCAATTTCAAAGTTCAATGACCTTTAAAGTAGCTGGCATATAAAAAGTAACTAAAATAAAAATTTTAAATAATTTGGACAGACTATACCTTGTTTTTTTTAATCAACTATATTTAGTGAAGTGTCTTATTTAAGTTAAACCACACTTTGTATAATCCTGAAAAATTTCATATTCCAAGAAATTGTTTTCATTTTACACATATTTTGTATTAAGTAAAAAGAGATAAAACACTCTGAGATTGGAATTCAAGGTTTAAAACACTGATTTTGCTATATATTAAACTTTTCCGAATCATTATATTATTCATTTAATATCTTAATCTGACATCTGACCACTCCCCTTGATAACCTTGGCAAACAGAACCACTGACTGGGATGATTTTCGAAAAAGCATCGAGTCAAGAACAGAACTTAATGTTTATTTGAAAACACCAGAACAATTAGATCACGAAGTAGAAAAATTTGAAACAGACAACGAATAATCTGTATCGGATAATACAAAAGGACAAAAAAGAGTACCAATTACCCTAAAAAAAAGCAAGAAAAAAGTTGTGGCAATAAACGAAAGCACCCCTCGACAAAACAAGCCTAAACCGCCTCATGCAACAATTGAAAAGAGATATTAAGCCGGCCAAGTACAAGTTGGACTTGCGCAATTAGGATTCCGTACGTCGATTGGTTTTAAAATAAAAAATTTTGTTACTGGGATATAAAATGATCAATAACTTCACAAAACAAACCCCAACAAAGTTTGTTTCCGATCTTTGTTGAAAACTGATGACCTTAGAGTTTTTGATTTTTTTTATATACCAGATATATTCTTAAAGGTAATGTACTCTTTGGAGAATATTCCAGAATTTTTTAGAAATTTTTTGATCAGTACTTTTCGAGATAAGGGGGGGGACAGTGATTTTTGGCAATTTTTTAAAAATAATACAAAGAAAAGTGTGCGCAAGTATACATATTTTTGAACTCGTGTTTTCATAAACTTTCATTTGGCACCCCACTCGATGACCTGATAAATTCTTTTTTCACTTCCGATTTCACCCACCCAAAACTAAGCCTTTAAGTCAAAATTTAGCTTTTAAAACTACACGGCTCTAATGGGGCTATTAATCCTACATTAGTGCCAAATTTCAACTTTCTATATCAAATAGTTTCTGAGAAAATCGGGTATGACAGACAGACGGACAGACAGACAGAGACAGGCAGACGGACGGACAGACAGATACCAAAGTGATCTTATAAGTGTTCCATACGGAACACTAAAAATGAATCAGTAAATCAATATCTTCATAACTTGACAAACGATAAGAGCACAAAATATTCACTGTGGCGCAGCACAAGAAAGATAAAATGACCTATTTCACATCTCTCCATTAAAGATGAAAAACAACCAACGGCCTAAAGATAATGGTGAAAAAGCTCACAAACATTAGCAAAATACCTAGCAAAAGTATTCACAACAGATCAAGCAGTAACTGGTAAAAGAGAACTGTTAAACATCAACCAAGAAGAACGAATAACACTTACAACACCAAAAGAAATCTTTTGATGTTGTAAGTGTTATTTCTTTTAATACGTACCAGAAATCTGGAAAACCACAGAAGGGATAATGCTGCAAAAGCGCGGTAAAACACCATACGAGGTAGCATCATATCATCCGATATCATTGCTGCCAATTGTGTCAAAAGTATTTGAAAAACTGATACTAAAAAGGTTAAAACCAATCATAGACAATACAAAATTAAATCAGTGCATTAGTTTGGCTTCCGGAATAAACATTCGACCATAGAAGAAGTACACCTGATAACTAACGTGATCGAACAAAGTTTGTAAAAAGGACAAATATATGCCTCAATATTTTAGACGTATCACAGGCATTCGAGAAAGTCCGACATGTCGAACTTATGAACAAGATAAAGAATTTATTACCGCAAATAAATGCCGACCTTCTCGTGTCGTATATCTCGAACAGACATTTTCGCGTGAAACAAAAAGACGCGTACACATATCTTTATCTGATAAAAGTCGGTGTCCCACACTGTGCCTGCTTTATAAGTGCGATATGCGAAATATCGAAAATCAAAAGTACAATAGCCACCTTTGCAGACGACACTGCAGTGCTTACAACGGGTGAAACTATAGAAGAGGTAACAACAAAACTCCAAAATGCCGCAAACAACATCAGCAAGTGAACAAAAAGTGGAGACTAAAACAAAATGAAGGCAAGTCGGCGTATGTAAACTTCACAAGCGGAACTATCTGCCTGTATTAATCAACAATCAATTGATAGCACATGCAAATGCAGCAAAGTATCTTGGAATGAATCTAGACGCCAAGCTAGGGCGAAACGAACACGTTCAGAAGAACTTGAAATAAAAAGAAAGAAGATGGATTGGCTAAATAACAAGAAATCTAAACCGTCAGTAGCCAACAAATTGTTGTTTTACCAATAAATACTCGAGCCCGTCTGGCTTTATGGCATAGAGTTGGGGAGCTGTACGCATCAAGCAACTTACAAAAAATTCAAACTTTTCAGAACAAAGTGCTTCGTGATATCGTAGGGAGAAATATATACATTCGCGGACATCATTAATTTTTGGTTTTCATTTGAAGAAAACTGCTGTTGAATCATATCACTTACTTCGAGAAGCTTATGGTGAACATGCTCCATCGCAAAATACGTGTGAACGATGGTTTCGGCCTTTCAAAAGTAGTGATTTCGATGTTGCAGACAAGGAAAGTGGAAAACCGGCAAAAAAATACGAAGATGTGGAATTGTAAGCATTGTTGGACAAAGATGATTCGCAAGAACAACAAAAACAACTCGCCGAGCAATTGGGCGTTTGTCAACAAGATGTTTCCAATCGGCTACGAGAGATGGGAAAGATTCAGAAGCCGGTACCTGTATATGGGTACCACATGAGTTGAACAACAGACAAATGGAAAAGCGCAAAAACACGTGTGCCATTTTGCTCGCTTTTTTGCATCGTATAGTTACAGGGGATGAAAAGTGGATTTATTTTGAGAATCCCAAGCGCAAAAAATCATTGGTAGACCCAGGCGCACCATCCACATCGACCGCAAGACCGAATCGCTTTAGCAGAAAGTGCTCTGTGTTTGGTGGGATCAGAGGGGCGTGGTCTATTATGAGCTGTTAAAACCTGGGGAAACGGTTAATACTAAACGTTACCAACAACAATTCACCGATTTGAACCGTTCGCTGCTTGACGATGACAATGCTTCATTACATACAACAAAACCAGTTCGCGACACGTTGGAAGCACTCAGCTGGGAAGTTCTACCCCATGCGGCTTACTCACCAGACTTGGGTCCTTCCGATTACCACTTGTTTGCATCGATGGGTCACGCACTTGCTGAGCAGCGCTTTGGTTCGCACGAAGATGTGAAAAAATGGCTCGATGAAAGGTTCGCAGCAAAAGGTGAAGATTTTTAGTGGCGTGGTATTCACAAATTGCCCGAAAGATGGGAAAAATGTATAACAAGCGATAGAGCATACTTTAAATAAAGCATTTTTTTTCCGAATTTAACATGTTTTTTTAGAAAAAGAACTCCGCATTTCATACTTGTACACCTCGTAAGTCGAATCAAGACAAAAAAAAATGTACTCTTCGTACTGAAATTTCCAATGTGAAAAAACGGTTAAAATGACTCCAAAAAAAATTGTTTTTAATGGCATCAGGAAGCTGGCGTTGAGACCTAAATTTTGGAAAAAAAAAGATGCATTTTGAACCAAATGGCATAAAATGTAGGGCAGTTCAATATTTTTGTACCAAAATTTCAGGGTATTTTTGCTATAATTAAAGGCACATTTTCTGAAAGTTTCAAGCCGATCGGTTGACTTAGTCGAACTGTACAATACAATGAAAAAAAAAACAGTTTTTTTTTTGCCTGTTTTCCCAATTTTGTAGGTTATGTACGCACCTGGGAGACTTAAAATCAACGAGGATTTGTTGGAAGTTTCATTACGAAGAGTTTTTTTTTGTCTCGATCCGGCTTATTCACATTTTAAGCTCAAAAAACGCGTTTTTAAAACTTAAATTGTTTATAAACAAAAGAACACAAGTTTTTCAAGATACAAAACTCAAGACAATACTCCTGGTGATACCCCAGAGAGGATAAAACCATAATATTGCTGTATCTAAATTATGCCAATCTCATCATCATTTTTTACTGCACTATAACTTTTACAACAAACAATGTCAAGGTACCTACGAAGGTACAAATTAATTAAACAACTGTTACTTTCAAACCGATAGCTCAAATAGTTTCTAAAAAAACGATATGACGTAAAATACAATTAGGCAAACCATTTACAATACCAATATTCCGAAAAAATTCAGAATTGCTGTTAGTATGTTGCTTATTTTAATTTAGCCGGGTCCCCATAGTATATGGATACCTAATTTGGTGTCCTCCTGAAAGAGGGAAGATCATTAATTGAAAATAGCAGCTAACACCACCTTCCATTTTTTGAATGATTTGTAAAAGGGATTCAGATTAAAGTTTCATTTCAAATACCTTGTTACCAACTGTATTTATACTCAAAAAAATTCTTTTTCAAAGTGGACGACGGACATTTTTAATGTCTAAACTAGGAGTTTTTCTGAAAATTTAATAAAAGGGAGTTTTCTAGATTTTCAAAATATTTTTGAAGTGGCTACTTGTGATCATAAATCGGTAGCAACATCACTTTCATTGAATGCAATTCAGCCTTGGCCATAGATTCTATTCTTTCACTTCCGTGCTTCCAGCTTTTTTTTCTTATTATGTTGTTATACACAATCCATTTTTCATATCCAATTATGACTTGATCCAAGAAAGATTCGTTTTGTTGACAAGCAAGGAAAGAAATGGTTGTGGAAACATGGTTCAGTTTGTTCCGTTCTGTCAAAACGTGCGGAACCTATATATTGAGTTTCAAAGTATATCCAAGTTGCTTTAAATGACGAAATGCAGTCGCAACATTTAGTCTCTCAGCAATCTCTTCAGTGGTAATCTGTGGGTTAGTATTCAGTAAGTCACGGATAAAGTCATTATCAATGCCCAAAGCGAATTGAAGTCACCATTTCGAAATGGACCAAACCACTTTTTAACTGTCCTAAGAGCAGGAGTCCGATCCAAATAAATGTCTTGAATATTTTTTCTTGCAGTTCCAACACTCACACCCTTTTTAAATTCATATAATATAACATGACGAAAATGTAACTTTTGATTTTCCATTTTGGATATTAACCTTGCAAACAAATTAATTTAAATAAACCTTTTTTAAGGTTATATTAGCTCACAACGCATTTAAATAACTGTCAGTTAATAATATAATTATAAAAAGAAACATGAACACAGTCAAAAGTGCATGCTTCTGCAATCTATGACAATCGGGCATGAACTTTTGTAATCACCCAATATAAACAAACAACTGTTTGACAGTATCTTTACATGTCAGAGAAGTGCTATTTATTTTGTAATAAAAATTGATTTCTCTCTTGCCAAACCAGGAGTGAAATTTTTTAATAGCAAACAAAAAAGAGGCAAAAAATGTAATCAACAGCTAGAATATCTTCTTAAAAAAAAAACTAACTTACGGCAAAAGCCCTTTCCATCATAACTGCAAAATAAAATTCCTTTCTTGGAAATTTTCGTTCGGTTACCATCACGGCATTGCATATCCTACCTTTTTCACCAGTCTGTTTTGTTACTAGATATTGACCTAACATTTGTCCAGAAATCTCTTCAGCTTCATCAGGTCTAAAAAAAAAACATACATACAAGCTAGTGTACTTACAATTATTGCTTATAAAGTACAAATACTTAAAATTCCTTTTATTTTCTGAAATGTTATAAAAAAAGGCTAATTTTAGGATCTCGTTTTTCTTTTTTGTGAGTGAATTTTTGGCACTATTGAAAAATCAGGAAAATTCTATGGAAGCAACTTTTTAAAACTGGTAAAACAAAAAAATATATATTTATATTATACTATAATGTTTCAATTTACTAGAAATCAAGTCTAAATTTGTACAGGGGCCTGTAATTTTAGTATATTTTTGAAAGCTATCCCAGTCCTGAGCACCAACATATAAGACCTAATATAAAAACTCCCACTTAATTGATGTGGTCTAACAGAAAATTGTACAGTCTTACAAGTAAGAACGTGTCCGCGATAATTCATTTTTGGTAGATGCAATTCTGGCGATTCAACAAAATATCGTTAGAGGGAACCTTTGCCTACAACGCATTTTAGTAAAAGTATCAGTCGATTACGAACTTTCGTCGAAATCACGTAAAATCCAAAATGAGTCACTTGTTTGTGCGTCGGTTCATTTTTCCTTATTCCCAACCAAAGGGACTTAAAATGACACATTCCGGGGCCACTAAATATATTAAAAAGTCGGTATTGTGTGTGTAGAAGTGGGTAAATCATTTTAACGAGACGAAAAATGTCGACGACTTGCCAGAACGTGGCTCAGTAAGCAAAGTCACTCCGAAAGTCGAAAAACGAATCGTATCTTTGTTTTCACGGGACCCGAAATTGACCTTGCATGAAAGAGCAGGAAAAATAAAGAAGCCAGATAATTCTAAAACCTTGATTTTGAATATATTGGGTATCCGGAAACTATCGGGCCATATTTCTGGGGCATATTCTACTGCTAACAAGATACCAAAAATTAAAACTTTTTAAACAAAAAAAGTTGAGGTAATAGTTACCCCCTCTTGTGACGCTTCCAGAAAAATTTTTACAGGAGACATATAATGTACATACTTAAATCAAACTGAAAATAGGCCTAATGCATATATAACCTGTATTGAACGAAAAAAACTTTTAGGGTTTTATGTCTTATCTATACAATTCTGTTAGTTCCTTGTTGTGATGCAAGGTGGATGAGATGGTTATTACATTTTTTTTTTGTTCTTCAACATATGTTTCTAAATTTAAGACAGTTTCAAATGTTAAAATTTTCATCATTTCCAAATGATTTCGGTAACATAATTTTGGAGCTCCGAAAATTTAAAAGGGTCCAGAGAAAAAAGTAATTGTTTGAGAAAATAATAAATTCAGATTTACATGAAAAAAAATGCTATGCATGTTTTTCAGAATGATTATATTCAGCATAATTTTGCCGACAATGTACACATATTCAGCAGTTTTTTATAACTGAATAAAATTCGATTTTTTATTAGTTTTCCGTACGGAACACTTATAAGATCACTTCGGTGTCTGTCTGTCACACCCGATTTTCTCCGAAACTATTTGTCATAGAAAGTTGAAATTTGGTAATAATATAGGAATTGATAGCCTCATCAGAGCCATGTAGTTTTGAGAGTTAAATTTTGACTTAAAGGGTTAGTTTTGGGGGGTGAAATCGGAAGTTAAAAAATTTTTTTTACTAGGTCATCGAGTATGGTGTCAAATGAAAGGTTGTGAAAACACGAGTAAAAAATATATATAATGTAATACTTGCGCGCACTTTTCTTCGTATTATTTTTAAAAAATCTCGAAAAGTACTTATCAAAAAATTTTGAAAAAATTCTGGAATATTCTCCACGGGATGTACATTGAACGAAAATTATCACAAGTGCATTACCTTTAATAATTTATCTGGTATATAAAAAAAAAATTCAAGGTCATCAATTTTCAGTAAAAATTAGCAACAAACTAATTGCGCAAGTTCAACTTGCACTTGACCGGTTTTTTTTTTTTTTTAATAACAATGAAGTGGATAGAGGCTTAATATTATTTTAAAATTAGTATTTCAAACTTAAGTTTTCCCAAAATCTAAATACTTAAAAATCTGTTTAATAAAAAACACTTACTAGTGGCGTTTGGAATGCGGCCTCTTAAATCATCTTAATAAGATAAGATGAGTCCAATTAAATTAAATAACACGTACGTTATTGTTTATGAGATACAAAAACATACAAATATTGTAGCTCATTGACGCCGCATTGATGTAACACGAAAAACTGTGTTATGGAAAAAAAAAATAAAACTGCAATATAAATAAATACATGCACTATTCACAACAGTAGTAGTTAGATATAGGTAAAGTCTATCAATTGCAATGAATAATTACTTATTGCCGACAAATCGGAATTATCTACTGTTTAAAGGATGACCCAAGATTAATTGTTTTCAAGCAGCCTTACATTATGTAGATTTATGCTAAACCTTTATTTATTTTATAAAATAATCAATGACTTCACAAAACACACCTCAAATGAGTTTTCAACAACTGATGACACTGAATTTTTTTTTTTTTTTTATATACCAGATAAATTATTAAACGTAATGCATTCGTGATAATTTTCATTCAATCTACACCCTGTGAAGAATATTCCAAAATATTTTGATCAGTAATTTTCGAAATAAGGGAGGGACAGCGATTTTTCGCAATTTTTTAAAAAATAATACAAAGAAAAGTGTGCGGAAGTATTACATTATATATATTTTTGAACTTGTGTTTTTACAAGTTTTCATTTGACACCTCACTCAATGACCTAGTAAAAAAAAAAAATTTTAAACTTCTGATATCACCCCCCAAAACTAACCCCCTTAAATCAAAATAATTCATTAGAAACAGCAATGAGTGTGGTAAAAACAAGTAGAAAAAAAACTGAACATTTTGCTCAGTGCTATCTTATACAAAACTGGTTTTGAATGGCTAAAAAAACTTTCTACAAAGTAAACTTTTATATCATTGGAAAAATTGCAAAACACACTGTCTATCAAGGTTCTGTCTCTAATAGAACTAGTATCAGTATGTATCAGTATTATAATCACATTCCAAAAACTACGACAATTGCAACATAAATATTTTTAAACTTGTGTTTTTACAAGCTTTCATTTGACACCCCACTCAATGACCTTGAAAAAACACTTTTTTTACTTCCGATTTCAGCCCCCAAAACTAACCCAGTCAAAACTTAACTTTGAAAACTACAGCTGTAATTAGGCCATCAATTCCTATATTTGTGATAAATTTCAACTTTCTATGTCAAATAATTTCAGAGAAAATCAGCTGTGATAGACACACAAACATCAAAGTGCTTCCATAAGTGTACCATTTTTCAATTTTGGTACAGAACACTAAAAATTACCATATCCCGCGCCTGTCCAAAGCTGCTAAAAACTTGAACAATCATACATGGTCTGCCAGTAAAAATTCTTGAGAAAGCATACTGGTCTCGTCACTTATATTTATTATATATATTTAAAAAATATTCAACTGATTCTTATAAATATAATGTTATTTACTTTTTTCTCTATTAGCTAAAACTACACATGATAATATTACTTCAGACTTTTAATAATAATATAACAAACCAATAAATCTAACAATGCTTACATTCAACTAAATTATAACTCAATGTTTTCATTCACCCTTCCTCAAATACACTGTCTTTGATCATGTTTAGATGTAAACAAGAGGAGCCTTGGTGCTAGCTGTTTTATTAATATAGATTTTTTTAAACAAGAATATGTGATTTTACTATCAAGTTAACAGTGTTAAATAACAATTTTATTTATGTATATTACATATAACATTTCATTTTTGTCAGATGAGACCAAAAAAAAAACACAAATGTAGTGTAAAGGAAAAGTATTGTAACACCAACCTTAATACTTTTCCTTAATAAATCATAATATACTAGTAAAAACCGCTAAACTGATTTATGTGTAAAAAAATCTTTATAGTTTTATTCAGATTAAAAAATGACTTTTTTAAATTGGTGCCTATACTTTTGAAACAATTGAATTTGAAACTAGTGTTGAAATATTTTTTTATTTTTATAAAAACACATAACACAAAATCTTTATATTCCTATATAATACATATGAATTTTTTAATCAACTTTGTAATCTTATTTTAATTAAGACTAAAGTTCAAAACAGGGCATACTTCTTATCTAAAATCTAAAGAAACAAGTACGCACTTATTACACAGGTTTAATAAAAATAAAAATTTTAAATGGTAAATTTATCTGTACAATATGCAACAATTTTTATGCAAGAAAGCATTATTTGGTAAAATCTGGTGTATTCACACTACAGTAAAATTATTTTAACTTGAGATAAATGACAAAACCCAATTTAGTTATGATTATAATTGCTCTTTTTAGGTGTCTAAATAAACTAGATATAAGTTTAAGCAGTAAGAATAATTTATGTTCCTTTAAGTTTCATGATGCCTTTTATTACTACATAATTTTTAAAATCACAACAAAACAATGTGGGGATAAAGAAAAAAAATAACTTTTAATAAATAAGAATACGTATATGTGGTGTAATAATTATTGAAAAATCAAATAGAACTAGACATATACATTTAGTTTTCCCAATCACTAGCAAATAAAGTCATTTGGCTCGCTGAAGCATTCTTTTTCTCTGAACCCAATTTTAGTATATTGTACAAAACTTACGAGTAAACCATGCGAACACCTCCTTTTAGACCATTTTTAAATGTACCTTTACCACGACCACCAGCAAGAACTTGAGCTTTAAGAACCAGGTCTTTTGTATTTAATTTTTCGGCTATTTGACGAGCTTCTTGTTTAGTTTTAGCAACGCCAAACCTAGGCACTGTAATTCCTGCATCTTTCAAAAGTGTGTAACTTATGTGCTCGTGAACATTCAAATTTCTTTTTTGCTGTGTTTGTGGATTCCATCCGTTGTTTGCTATGGGACCTAAAATCTAAATATAACATGTAGAATGCTACTTTATGTAACAATATCTTCGTATTAGCTTTCATTCAAGGTTAAGTTCAAAAGTTAGATTTAATAAAAAATTAGAATTAATTGACATACCTTTGGACTGCTTTTAAGCACCGCAATTTCAGTTAGAGCTAATCTTTTAAGCAATGTGGCCATTATTAAGAATTAAAAGCCAAATTTTAGCAAATATTTAAAAGAGCAGTAGTATTCAATCAAGTAGATTTAAAAAAAAATGTCACTTATACAACGAATGTCTGGTCTTTGACCTTCACTGGATCCCAAAAATATGGGTCTGTCACTTTTCACCTGATTTTCAGACAATGTTGCCAATTGCATAATAATATTTAGGTACCTTATATTCCTTAGAATCGATTTACAGTTTACAGTTGAGTTCAATAATATATTCACATTGTTCATCGAATAAAAATCCATCATCGATGTAATATCCATGAAGAAGAGTTAATAGCAAATATACCTTTTTTCATTCGTTCTAAATTTACAAACATGCATTACTATAAAAAGTGTTGATGTTTTTAATCATTCCGAACTCACCAAATGTAGTATCGATTGCAATCAGGGATCGAGAGGAACTTAAGTGAGGGAAACATTTCATTGGTTGAAGCCATTGTTTTTCTCTTTCCATTCCCGATGTTCAACCAAAGAAAATTTAAAGATGCTACGTAGTAGCTATGCTACTGAATGAAACTAATTTTAAAAAATTTAAGGAATTTTTTATGAACTTTAAATTTGGGTTGCATACATTCCTGGATGAATATAGTATTTAAATTTTTTGTCAAATTTAAGGGGTTGTTTTTTTATTCTTTATCTATAATTACAGTAAAGTGATTTAAATTCTGATGAAAAATATTATTTTATAAAATATATACTCCAATAATTTACTATAACGTACGTACGTACATATTTTAGATTCAACCTTGATGACAAATGCTAAAAACGGCCATAAGGAGTAATAACTTCATATCACTTGTTATATTTCGGTTACGATTCAACCATCTTCATCACTGATGAATCTCTAGTGTTTTTAGTTGAATATTTAGTATTTGGCAAGGTTCTGAAGGTTTAAAGTTTACAAAATGAAAAAACTGCAACTTCAATGTTGTAGATCTGCTGATTTGTACACTGAGTATATTGGCATCTTATTTCACTTTATATTTAAAAAAAAAATGAAAAACGATATAGTGTAACTGCATCTATCAATGACCTTTAAAATTTAGGTTAACATTATGTTTTTAATCGGGCTGTTTAATTTTGTTTCTCTAGGTTTTTTTTCGTTATCTGAAGTTACCCTGACTAGAGAGGTTAAAAAAAAAAACATGTTAGCAGTCATGGATCAATCCCGATTTTCACCAACTATTTAAACACAGTGCTACCAACTATCGTACGCGTATATTTTTGCAATATTTTTATATTAATAGATTTAAAAATAAAACATTCACAATTTAACCTTGTAATAAGGCTCGTATTTAATAAATCGAAGTTTAGAATGCAGCTTAAACACAGCATGTCTTCTAGTAGAATCTTTATCTTAACCAATAACATAAGCTTTTAAGTCACGTGACTCCTGATTAAATCTTGCTTGGTTAATTTGAAATTAATTTCTGTGTTGTGCGATTAATCTTATCAGTTTTAAAAATAGTTCTAAAGTCAGTGTTAAGTGCAACGAATGTAGTAGATAAAAATGCTGAGACAACGTGAGATAAGTGTTACCATAAGAAAAGCTAAAAAAGAGGATATGACACAGGTTTATAAATTAATTAGAGTAAGTGTTAACAAGAGTCTTATGCAATATTTACTATTATCAGTTAATTAAATATCCTTAAGTAATGGAAAAATACCCAGTTAGGTAACTTTAATTTTCTTAATATATTTTAATACATTTTAATGGATAGCAACATTACGATGAAGGAATAGGAAGAAGATTAAAGTGATCTGTACTCTACTACCACCGAAAAAATGATATACTTCGACAAATACAAAATTTACAATAATTTATTTGTGAGATTGTTAAACTGTGGAATAAAGTAATAAGAGAAGGTCAAACATCTTTTTAAATATTGCTACCATTTATAACAACTGCAAAAATCATAGCAATAAATCCACAAAGGAATCATAAGTTTCTTCTGTGTCCGCTGTAGGAGTGAAACTTTTTCTGATAACGCGGACTTTGGGGCAGTGATGGCGCATCGGTTGGACTAGAGGAAATTCAGGCGTCCGCCTTTTTTTAAAAATAAGAAAATCTTTCGTATTTTTAACAAAGTAACTATTGGACTAACTCATAACATAATCCTTAAATTTATTGATGGAATCGATCCATACCTATTATTTTTAATACGTTCATTATGACAATGACAAAAAGAACACTAATGCCATCATCAATCGCTGGAGTTAAGAACTAGGGCTTTATCTCTGAAATTAGGGTTTCAGGGGCGGTTCTAGAAATCAGTCCAGGGTAGCGGCTGGGAGCGTAGATTTGGGGGGGGGGGGGGGCATTCACCATTTCCCAAAAAACATTAAATGAGAATTTGTATCTGTTGAGATTCTATGCACCAAGGGTAAATTATTCTAAATTTCGAGAATATATTTAATAGAGAGCCAAAATAAATACCTACAGTACTGTAATTCTGAAAAAATCCCCTTCTGAGATTTTTGTATTTTTTCACATTTTAAGTTCCCTAGATCTTAAAACGATCTACCTAGTCCCCATTTCCGTCGATCCGACTGTTGGCACGATAACTCTCAAACGAAATGAGATATCGTTTTAGTGGAAGTAGGTGAAATGGGTGGGGTTCGACATTATTATAATTTGTCTTTGTTTTTGTTTAAAATATGAGCAAATTTGAAGTAAAATTATTTACAGTAAAAGATTAAATGTTACGTTACAAACGTTAATGAGGTGGGAGAGTGGGTTTGACAAGCTGATATGTATATCTCATGTTATAAGTCTTTTTCAGTTTTTTTTTTTGAAGTCGAGAAATCTGAAAATTGGGTTAATTTTTGATATTGTCAACATAAAAAGTATAGATTATAAAATGCCAGGATTCAGTTGTAAATATCTCTGAAGCCCTTTTTTTGCTCAACTTTTTTTTGATTCATAACTTACCATAAAATACATACCATTTGATATAACGACTTGTAATGCTTGGCTTTATCCTTTAGGCTCGATTCAGACTATGAGGCCGTGCTTGATATGCTGTCGGTTCAATAAAATTTTCTGATACCACATTGCTGCTCCGATTTAGGTCTTGCTTCAGTTTTTCTTCGTCAACGATTCAAGTTGGATCAGAGTAGTTGAGAAAAGTGCATATATAATGTCATTTAACTTTTCAGTTGAAGAATTAGCAATTACAGCTATTCTTTTAGATGATGATTCAAAAATCATCGGAGGAAAGCGAGAAGAAGGATATAGATATATCCAAATTTAAAGGCTCGAAAAAATGAAGGTGAATAATACCGTCATCTAATTGACGACGAAGAAAAGTTTATAAAGTATTTTAAAAAGCATTCTAAGACATTAGAAAAGATATTAACCATAGACATAGAGGATGGACTGAGTGTTCCGTATCCCGCTGTGAAGTAAATGTGGACGCAAAAATGTGAGAGAGACAAAGCGAATGAGTGGCCAGTAGCTGTCTCTTTTTAGAATGCCGCTAAGCTACGGCGCTCTTAAAAATAATATTTCTAAGTGTTCTATTTGAACTAAAATCGGGTATGAGGCTTTTCTCGCCTTGAATTCCGTCTCTGGATACAGCGCCTTGTTTATTACAGGCCTACCGAAAAGAGACAGGTATTGGCCGCACAATCGCTTTGTCTCTTTCTAGAGAGTTTTCAATTTTATGAAGTTAATGCTCAGTCCATCCTCTATGTCTATGATATTAACAAAAACATAACCAAAAATTAAAAAAATACCGCATTTTGAGAAAGTATTACTCCCCTACAGAAACTAATGGCGGGTACGGAGTGGAGCAGGATCGAAAACATATTCATACTATCCTGACAAGTCTGATCTCGCTCCGACAAAATATTCTTTGACATGTATCGATATATTTGCATGTGAAAGGCATTAGAGCGTTATGAGATCGAAATCTGAACGATAGTCATAGTGTAAATACACTCATTGTTTCTTTTGTAAACATATTTTATCGAACTGAGAGAGAACCGAGAGTTATCGAGCGCAGCCTCATAGTATAAATCGGGCCTTAGTGTGAAAAAATCAAATTTAGTTCTTATTTTAAAACTACCTGTTTGAAAGAAAATACTAAATAAATCATTTTACCGATTTTTTTCATATTTATCCTCACTAAGAAAACCTCAAAAAAGATTTTAATTATAATTAAACATCTATAACATATGACAAAAATAGGAACAATAGGACTAATTCTCATATTGGGAAATAACGAGTAAAGTCAAGAGTATAACCACATGACATGTATATAAAACTGTTAGTAGACAACCGTATATACATTCGAACTTAAAAAAAAAAAAAAAAAAAAAAACTTTCTTATTTTATAAATTTACTATTTTCATATTAACTACCGTAACTGCTATTAAATACTATTGAATTTTAAATTTAGTATTCTAGAAACAGCGTTTCAATATTCATTAAATATTTACTGTGATTTTAACTACAGCCTTTTTAAAACGGCTGTGGTTTTGACAACTCAAACTGAGATGCAGCCTTTTAGGAATTTGAAAATACCACGAAATGCTCGTAACATGTCCCTACTAAAAATCCAAACTTAGACACATTGTACTGTATATGCCAGCATATGCCAATCCAAGATATCATAACAGAAGTGTCTTGTCATAGTTCGACAAAATATTAATATTATTATTATTATTTGTATTAATAACAAAGAACCACAAAAATGAGCCAACAAGTGACTCTGTTTCTTCGGAAGTTATTCAAAATACTGAATTGGCAAGTAGATTACTTAAAACAAAAGAAGAATATAAAAGACATACAAATAGTTACTTTAAAGAAAACTACTAAAATTTTAGAAAAGGATTTAAAAAATAAAGTCTGTGTAAATAGTTTCAATAAAGTGGAAATTAAGTGTTTTAAAATATAAATAAATAAGACATAATATAAATAAATATACCAGAGGGGCGATGCCCCCTTGTCTCCTCCTAATGCCGTCTTTTCAGTACTATGTATAAACTTTATTATCTATGATTTAAATAACGGGAAAAAAAAAAAACGCATGCTCTATGTAGAATATATATTTTTATAAAATCTCATTATAAAATTTTAGATTGTCATAACAACTACTCAAAAAAAAAATAATAATCGGCCAAGTGCCAGTCGGATTTGCGCAATTAGTGTTTCGTACGTTGATTGCTTTTAAAATTAAAAAAAAATTACGGAGATATAAAATGATCAATGACTTCACAAAACACACCCCAAATGAGTTTTCAACAAAGTTTGTTTCCGATCTTGGTTGAAAACTGATGACCTTGAAATTTTTGTTTTATATATCGGATAAATTATTAAAGGTAATGCACTCGTGATACTTTTCGTTCAATCTACACCCTGTGGAGAATATTCCAGAATTTTTTCAAAATTTTTTGATCAGTACTTTTCGAAATAAGGGGGGAAACAGCGATTTTTGGCAATTTTTAAAAAATAATACAAAGGAAAGTGTGCGCAGATAGATTATATATATTTATATATAATATATATATATATATATATATATATATATATATATATATATATATATATATATATATATATATATATATATATATATATATATATATATATATATATATATATATATATATATATATAATATATATATATATATACAGTCCCTGGCCAAATTATTAGACGCACTGCAAGATTTAATGTAAAATATTAATTACCGAGTGATATTGTACTGTTTTATTATTTTTAAATTGATTTGTTTTTTATTTTTATATTATCCAATCAATTACCTATTTATTTGACATAAATAAAACAGCATTAATTTAGAAAAGCATAAGTTTCTTAAGTTTTAAAGAAAAGTGAAATTAATGTTAGTAAAAGTCAATATTTAGTTGAGCCACCTTTAGCCGCTATCAAAGCTTTAATTCTGCGCGGCATGCTATCAATGCAAGATTGTACTGTCTCCTGCATTTGAGGATGATGATTCCACACATGAATAATCTTTTCTAGGAGCTGGGTTTTGTTGGTAATCACATCTTTAGCCACTTCTCTTTTCATCAGCTCCCACACATTTTCAATGGGGTTCATATCAGGGCTATTACCCGGCCAATCCAACAGAGGGATATTTTTTTCTGCCAAAAAAGCATTAACAGACCGAGCAGTGTGGCAGGGAGCTCCATCTTGCATGAAAGTGAATGGTTCCCTATTTGGAAACCATTCTCTGAGCTGCGGAATCAACCGATTTTGTAATACTTCTTTGTACTGATCTTGCCTCATTATTCCTTTGACGACGTACAGACGTCCAGTGCCCTTGCCGCTGATGACTGACCAAATCATCACTTTGGTGGGATGTTTAACCGTCGGGACGACACAATCAGGATGAAACTTTTCTCCATGACGACGACGCACATACTGAGCTTTATTCTGCAAAATTTCGAATGTGCTTTCGTCACTGAAGCAGACCTGTCAAAAATAGGAAAAATATATAAACTTCCATGTTTATTTGCTTTATTTAACTGAAAATGATAATAATGTATCAATTATTGATTAAATTGCTGTATCTTACCGATCTCCAGAAGTCCACATCTTTGTCTTGCCATTGTTTGGCCCACTTCAGGCGCTTTGCTTTCATTGCAGCTGTTAACTTGGGCTTCCTGGCGGGGCGACAGGCCTTAAAATCTAATTCTTTCAATTTTCTTGGAACAGTGCGCTCAGAAGCATTTACGCTAGCATCCTGGAGTTGTGATTTTATTACCTTTGTGGTAGCAAATCTGTTTTCTACACAAATTTTCTTCAAACATCTCTCTGACCGTGGAGTGAAAATTGGTTTTCTACCGCATCTTTTCTTTCTTTTCGGGCTTAATTCCTTCCCTGACTCAATTTTCTTTTTTATTCGTCGTACACTAGCTTCAGAAACCTCCAATCTTCGTGATATTTCTCGGTTTGTAAATGTTTTCGCAATCACAAGGGCCTTCACTTCAGCTTTTTTACGTGGTGAAAGATCGCCTTTTCTACCCATAATGAAAATAGTCCAATTACTTTTTTAAAACACTGCATACAAAATAAACTAATAACTGAGTAGTATAAAACTGTTTAAACAAACAATCACAGTCCATAAAGCCACAGAAACACGTCCGTACCTGACTCGATTCCGATCGCGACTGATACAGGTTTGTACTTGTTTACGTTCATGTATCACTTTGACAACACAGTGTTGCCATATGTTAAAAATAAATACAAATATGTAGTCTACAACAATTCTTTTAAATAAAAATCAATAATATATTGTATATTGTAGTTTAAATATACCATTATTGCATAAAAAACTCTTAAGAAACATAAAATTACTAAAAAAAATACAGTGCGTCTAATAATTTAGCCAGGGACTGTGTATATATATATATATATATATATATATATATATATATATATATATATATATATATATATATATATATATATATATATATATATATATATATATATTGAGCTCGTGCTTTCACAAACTTTTTATGTCAAATAGTTTCGGAGAAAATCGGGCGTGACAGACGGACAGACACACGGACAGACAGACGCATAGACGCGGAAGTGATCTTTTAGTGTTCCGTACGGAACACTAACAACTATATAACTTTTGTAGGCTTTTTAACTAAAATTTTTATTTAATTACTTTTTCACATTTTCTAGATGATCTCGTACCTTGACTCATAATCAAATTGTCTTCTTTATATTTGATTCATTTCTAAACAAAATTTTCTAGCAATTTGTTTTTCCGAGGAATAATAAAAATCTTGTATTTCTACTATTTTTACCACACAATGTTCTATAATTTTATAAAAATAATGTCTATTCTGATAATGTTTTATCGAGAGGAGGAACTAAGTATTTTGTCCAATTTAAAATAAAAGTATCAGAATTTTGGAGAATTGCGGACTTCGATTGATTTCCATTAATTTCTTATGATTTGCAGGTAGAACGTTTTAGAATTGTATATATAATATATATATATATATATATATATATATATATATATATATATATATATATATATATATATATATATATATATATATATATTATATATATATATATATATATATATATATATATATATTTTTTTTTTTTTTTTATGAGTCTAGCACACGTGCTACAGGGAAGTCCCTAAAGCGCTACAGGAGCGACACGTGTGCAGAGAAAGCGATTCACATTGTTCTTAAATCGCTGTAAATTGTACTCGGTGGGAAACACAGTCCTGGGCAAATTATTCCAAAGGGATGATGTTCTCCATATAAATGACTGCTTGAAAAGCGTTGTACGAGGAGTAACAAGCTGAACCTCATACGGATGTGAAGTATTAGCGTGACGTGTACTTCTAACATGCACCGGTCTGGGAGGAATTAAGCGGGCCACATCCTTCGAACACTTTCCATGAAAATACTTGTAGAATAGGCTCAAGTCGCCAACCGTTCTTCGATGTTCCAGCGAATCAAGGCCACCTGTCAGTTCCGGGTCTCGCTCTCCAATCAGACGAACAGCTCTTCTCTGAATAGAATGGAGTGTATGTTTGGGAGCGGAGCCCCAAACATGGGAGCAGTATTCCATAGTTGGTCGAATTTGAGCTTTGTAAAGAATTAACAGTTGTTGAAGAGATAAGTGTACTGTTATCTGCAAAGCTGTAGATTGGATTCTCGGTCTTTTCCAGCAGATCGTTAATATAAATGAGAAAGAGAGTAGAAGACAGTATGGAGCCTTGGGGTACACCGCCGTTGATAGTGAACGTGTTTGAAAGAAATCCGTCGACTGCCAGTCGAAAAAGAACGCTCTCTGAGGCAACATGAGAGCCACAAACAGAACTTTTCAGACATACCATAAGAACGTAGCGTAGCCAACAGCCCATCGTGCCAAACACGGTCGAATGCCTTGGATATGTCAAGAGCAACTGCTCAAGATTCTCCAAAGTGTTCAATCGCGTTGTTCCAAACATGTGTTACATAAGTCAGGAGATCTCCTGTTGATCTATTTTTACGAAAGCCATATTGGTGATCGCTAATAATGTTGAATCCTTCAAGATATTTTAGATGATGCTGATTGATAGCCTTTTCCATGACTTTCGGTATTATTGAAAGCAGTGCGATTGGTCGGTAGTTATTTGGCAAGGTCTTCTTGCCTTTTTTAGGTATTGGCTGAACTGTGGCACATTTCCAGCAGGAAGGAAATATTCCCTTTCTGTAAGATAGGTTGAAAAGCCTACAGAAAACTGGTGTTAGTTCCCTCGCACAGTTTTTGAGAACAATGGCAGGTATTCCGTCAGCGCCAGAACCCTTTTTGGTGTCTAGCTTCATCAAAATACGTTTTATGATACGCTGCCTGAAGACAATATCGGGCATCCTTGACTGCACTATGGGAATATTAGGTGGTGTTTTTCCTTGGAAATCGACAGTAGAATGTGAAGCAAAGAGTTCAGCCAACAAGTTCGCTTTCTCAACAGGTGTCTTTGCAATAGAATTATATGGCCGTGTAAGTGGTGGTATGGTGGATTTGGTGAAATTTTGACTAATTGCCTTAGCGACTGACCAAAAGGACTTGGAATTGTTGGGACAAGCGAGAAGTTTGTTTCTAATCCGTTGATTGTGTGCCTCCTTGGTTTCGTCGATAATTTCTTTGCATCTGTTCCTGGCACGAACAAAGGTGTTACGATTTATGGTGTTAGGATTTTCACGCCAATGTCGGTATGCAAGATGTTTAGAAGCAACAGCTTCTTTGCATTTTCGGTCAAACCAAGGCTTGCCGTTGGAAGGGCATTTCTTCGAAAAAGGGATGTAAGCCTCCATACCGGCCAAAATAACATCGGAAACCTCCTTGGCGCAGTCAGATGGGTCATCGGATCGAAAACAAACGTCTAACCAAGGGAAAGTTCGAAAATATTCCATGAGATCTTCCCATTTAGCAGATTTGTAGTGCCAAATCTTGCGCGGTTTAGGCGCGTCTCTGTCACTGGTAGGATACTCGATGTCGATAATAGTTTATGGTCGGAAGAACCTAATGGCGGATTTACGCTGACCGTGTAAATCTCCGGATTGGTGGTTAAAAACAGATCAAGAAGACTGGCGAACTCCCCGTCTCGATCAGGGATCCGTGTTGGTTCGTCAATAAGCTGAGTTAAGCCACAACTGATTGAAAATGATTCGGCTTCACGACCTTGTTCATGGGTAGTATTGGAATATTTAAGCCAGTTGATGTTGTGGACATTAAAGTTGCCCTGGATGGCAATTTCGGCATTTGGATAATTAATTTGTAAATGATCGATGGTGTCTGCAAGAGAAGCGAAAAGTGCTCTAAAGTTAGTATCGCTTGGTGGACGATACAGGATACAGATGAACCTTGTGGTTGGTTGAGTCGTTATTTTTAACCACATAACATTAAAGTTTGGGGGCTCCAGAGCCTCTTCTCGTTGGCAAGATATATACATATATAATATATATATAAATATATATATATATATAGATATATATATATATATATATATATATATATTACACGACAACGTGCCATATACAGGCAATTGCTTGAGGTAAACATTTAAAAATATTCTTATTCATATAGGGGAATACCAATAGACTGAAAAGAAAATAAACTTTATTCTTTTATTTTCAAGTTATTTCGAATGGTCAATTTAAACTGGAAAATCCCGTATAATAATACCAATCTTTATATTACGGGAAGGGTGTGTTTGTTTGTTTCAACGATCTTAACAAGATCATAGAAAATTCCTGCAATGGTTATACTACGTTGTAGGGTTTAGTAAAAGGGAAACATTTCCCAAACATCTGGTTACAGATGTAAATTTAATTAATAAATTTCCAAAGAGCAGTGATCATAGAATAGTAAGAGTGAAAAGCATTCACTATTACCATTCTAGCCCCAAAATAATAACAAAATTAAAGGGAAAAAACAAAAAAAGAAATTAGCAGAGAAATTCTTGGAAAAAAGACCGACGAATAACAAGTAGAACTAAGAAAAAACCTATGGTATTGTAAAATTTAAAGAGAATACAGTAGGTTTTTTATAGATAAAAATATGACAAGTACAATCTTGAAAGCAGGAAAGAAAACATCTAACAATAAGTTAAAAATATTAAAAAGAAGATTGAATAACCAGTGGAAATAAAATGAGAGAGGGTATAAAAGAAGACAGATAATTGACCAAAATAAAAGCGTAAAAGTATTAGAAACAAAATTACACGCTCAGCTGAAAAGGGAAGGCGCAACAGTAACACATGATATAGAAGAAATCATTAAAATAACAAAAAATTAAAAACATTATAAATCTCAGGTCCGAAGAGATACCTGAAATAGAAGTAAAAGAAATAAGAAAGACAATTAGGGAACTGTAATTAGCACGTGCTTCAGGAGAAGACCCAATATTATTCCCGAATACGGAGAACCTATAATAAATATCTTATAATATTACTAAAAAAAATGCTTAGAAGAAAGGAAAATAGCGCAGGGCTGGAACAATGCTATAATCGTGATACTGCATCAGAAAGGATATAAGGCAGAGCTAGAGAATTAGAGCCCAACAAGTTACTTATGGAAGTAACTACTAGACTAACCTACAGAGTCTAATTATATCAAAATATTGAAAAAACAGGTTTCAGAAAACAATATAACACCGGATCACATACAATCGATTCAAAAGATAATCGAAACGACTTTAAAATATAACAAGTACCTGTATTTAGTATTTATGGATTATAACGAGGCCCTTGACTTGATAGAAATTTGGGCAATTATAAATACGTTACACACTTGTCGCGAAGGTTCAAGCTCGCAAACATATATAAAGAAGCCACCAATAGAATGAAACTATATTCAGAAACAGAAAAAAGTTCATGTAAGGGCCAAAAATTAAACGCACTAAGATATACGAGGACTACCTTTTAAGTTTGTACTTGCCGTAAATAACCTAATACAATTTTACTTTAGCTTTTCATAAAGTTGCTATGGATGAAACAGAAAAATTATGTTTGTATTGTCTCCTTAGTAAGGATGTGATTTAATTTAGTGTCTTATCTCTGCAAGAAAGAACTAAAATCATTTTAATATGTTCGCGAAATGCTGCTAGAATATTTAATGAAAGGCATCGTGGTAAAAATGTTCATCATTCGAGGGTGGCGAGGCTCTTAAATATCTTTAAAGAACATGGTCATCACAGGCCTATTATTAACAAAGAAGCACATTTTAATGCAATGTTATCGACTGTCGAAAATCCTCAAATGGCGCTATCCTAAAGACGTGAACAAGTTGGAACGTCAAAGCGATTGACCAGGCGCGTTTTAGTACAAAACACGTACTGACAAACCAAAATGTATTCCTGTTTTACAAGAAAGGGATTATGATGCTCGATTAAATATTTGTTCTTGGTTACAAGGTAACTAAGAACAAGACATACATTTTTACAGAAAACATCCTTTTTACTGCTGAGGCTACATTTTCTTTTAACGGAATTGCAGATGGTGGGGAGACGAAAATCCAAATTTTTTATTAGAAACTAGAAATCAGTTACTACTTTAAAGTGAACGTGTGATGTGGGATATGGAACGCCCATACCCTTTCTTTTTCGACAACATTTAATTTCGGAAAGCTACCTGCAATTCTTAAACACAGAAATATTAAATTTTTTACGTGAACTTCACCTTTAGCAGCGCAGAAGACTATTTTTTTCAACAATATGGTGCGTCCATTCACAGTACGCCACAAGTGTGAGATTAGCTGCATAAAACGATTTTAAGACCAGTGGATTGGACGTTATTCGGCTAATTCTTGGCCAGCGAGATCTCCGGACTTAACACCGTTCGATTTTTTTTTATGGGGTTTAAAAAAACAAAGTTTATGCTCAGAGAACTTTCAGAAATATTGGACATTTGGAAAATGCGTAAATAGCGTTACTCCGCACATGTTAAGAAAATGTTTTTAGAAGAATTAAATTCGCGAACAATTCGGTGCATGAAATATATGCATCGGTGGGTTTCTCGAAATGTAAACTAGATATGTTTTTAAATTTATGGTTTTTTGTTTATTTAAATTGCGAAGTGTCTGTAATTTATATATTTTTTTCTGTGCTGTAGAGACAATGTCTTTGTTACCTTTAGTAAATATTATTTCACTAGTTTCCTTTGCTTTTTTTTTCAATAAAATTGTGACGCTGTCCTTAAAAAAAAACCCTCAAAACTGCATGCATGCTATAGAGTAAAAATATTCGATAATTATCTGTGAGACAGTCTCATTTTTAGTGTTCCGCACGTAACAACCTATAAGATCACCTCGGTGTTTGTCATACCCGATTTTTCTCCGAAACTATTTGACATAGAAAGTTGAAATTTGGCACTAATATAGGAATTGATGGCCCTATTAGAGCCGTGCAGTTTTGAACGTTAAATTGTGGCTTAACGGGTTAGTTTAGAGGGGTGAAATGGGAAGTGAAAAAAAAATTCAAGGTCATTGAGTGGGGTGGCAAATGAAAGCTTGTGAAAACACGAGTTTAAAAATATATATAAAGTAATATTTGCGCACACTTTTTTTTATATTATTTTTAAAAAATTGCTAAAAATCGCTGTCCCCCCTTATCTCGAAAAGTACTGATCAAAAAATTTTGAAAAAATTCTGGAATATTCTCCACAGGGTGTGTTCGGTATATGACACTCTGAGGATTCTTCGATATGCCTACATCTTAAACGATCGATTCGTCTTTTGTCAGCTTGTTTAATGGTCTATCTTTCCGATGCGGAGTTGCTATGGGGAATATAAGGCTGGATAGCAATCTTAACTTTGTATTTTTTGTGATAGCTGGATCTTTCCAGACCTTAGTGAGTTTGATGGTCGAGTTTCTAGCCATTGCCAAACGTCTTCTTACTTCTGCTTTACAATCAGCATTGTTAGTTAGTCCCAAATAGTTGAAATGGTCTACAACAGTGAAACCAGCAATTTTATTTATGTGTGACAGACCTTCATTACGACTAACAATCTACTTTGGTTTTCGCTCTATTAATTGTCAATTCATAGTTTTTGCTAGTGATTTCCAGGCGCTCCATAACTGATTCTAGGTCTTGTATTGAAGTTGCAAATATAACAGTATCATCCGCCTATCTAAGGTTACTCAGCTTTTTTTTCCACCGATTGTCACACACCCCACTCCAGCCTTTCAAAACAGAACTCATTATATGTTCACTATATATGTTAAAAAGTAATTAATTCTGCCATTTGTGTTCTCATACAAGGATCGGATAAGGTTTACAAGATGTATAGGTGTTCCCATGCTGATTAGAATCGACCAGAGTTTGTTCCATTGTATGCAGTCGAAAGCCTTAGAGAGCTCTCACACAGAACGTCAAATAATTGATTTTTTGACGGAGAAAAACATCGAATTAATGTCTCATTGTCCGTATTCACCTGATTTATCGTCTTTTTGTTCCAGTTAAAAAAAAATGCGTGGTCAGCAATTTTCATCACCATAACAAGCTGTTGAATCCTTCCAAAACTATGTTTTTGAGGTACCAACTTCAGAGTGGAAAAAATGTTTCGAGAATTCGTTCTAACGCATGCAAAAGTATATAAATCTTATTTTGAGAAACATAAAGCGATTTGTATCACAAATTTTTTTTCTTTCATTGTTTTTGTAACAAGGTAGCTCTCGAAGCCCATTGTAAGGTTAGATAAAAGAAGTAAAACGACATATTACTCATTTCACGGAAACACTCGCATTAAGTTCCTTTTTATACCATTAGTTATGCAAGATACTTTCAGTCTACCTAATCTTGTATTACCGTTTAAAGATGAACTTGCCTTTTAATTTCCATATCAGTTTAAAACAATATGGCATTACGGCACGTGTTAATATATGATTGTGCATTTTTTTTACGTTTTTAGATTGTTCTCATCCGTAATATAATTTCGCAAAGGTCAAAAAACTTTTAAATAATTTATCTTATCCTTTATTTATTAAACGATAAAATTTATTATTTTTATTTTACAACGTAAACACTTTATTTGTTCATACTGTTTAGTTATCACTATGTTCTTCTAGTGACTTATTCACGAATACTACACTTATTTTTTAAAGCGAAAATATTGAACAGACAGTCCTATTTTTGTTGTGTTAGTATCTCCGTTATTTATGAAGATAAAATTTGTCTTAACAACACTGTGTTACGAGGGATATATGATAAGTACCTGGCCTCGGCCAGAGATGGCGCTACTACTATTTAAAAAATTATATTTTTCGTAAACATAAAAACCTTTTACAAGAATTCTGTCAAATTTTCAAGTCGCTGTCTGATTTAGTTTGTGAATGGCAACCAACTAAGTAGAACAACTTTTGTGATTTTACAGCGATGGAAAAAATTGAATATCAAGTAGTTTTATCACTGTTTTTGAAAAAAAAAATGAATGATGAAATAAAAGCAGAACTCGGCGAAGTTTATGGGGACTCTGCACCTTCCTTATCGACCATAAAATATTGGATAGCTGAATTCAAACGCGGTTGGACAAGCATTTTTGATGAAGAACATCCAGGTCGTCCAAATGAGGTCACTACATCAGAAATGATTGAAAAAAATCCACGATATAGTGAATGAATGATGATGAGTGAAAGTGCGTGAGGTTGCATTTGGATTTGAAAATGTTCGCAAGATGGGTGCCGCGATTGCTCACAATTGATAATAAACACGCACGAGTGTCAACTTCAAAAGAATGTTTGGCGATATTAAAGCGCAATCAAGATGATTTTTTCGTCGATTCATAATTGTTAACGAAACATGGATTCATTACAGCACACCAGAAACTAAAGGACAGTCTAAACAATGAATTTTCCGTAGCGAACCGGTGCCAAAGAAGGCGAGGCTAATAAAGTCATGGCTTCAGTGTTTTAGGATAGACGTGGCATAATCCACGTCGATATTACCTTGAAAGGGGAAAACGATTAATGGAGTATTATGTCAACTTAATGGATCGTTTCTACCATGCTGTGAAAGAAAAACGTCAGCATTTGGCAACGAAAAAAAATTTTCTTTCATCAAGACAATGCATGCGTGCACACTATGAATTGTGTCCGCATTTAACCATATTCGCCAGATTTAGCACCGAGCGATTAGTTCCTATTTTCGAATATGAAAAAATTGCTCGGAGAAAAAAATTTGGCTCAAACGATGAGGCGGCAACAAACGCCAATTTTGGAGAAATCGTATGTTTTAGATGGGATACAAAAGATAGGAAAACGTTGGACCAAGTGTATCGAGCTAAAAAGAGGCGAGGTTGAAAAATAAAATAAACTTTACACATAAAAATGTGTTTTCTTCTCGAAGCCAGGGATTTTATCATACAACCCTCGTATCTTTTAATTAAACATGAGATTTCAAAAATAGGTTTTCGATTATACTTTTAATATTTAAGACATAGAGCGAAATTAAAAATCTCTGATTGTTGAGTGCCCTTGGTACGTCCATTATTTTGAAAAAAATATTAGAAAAGTGATCCTTACAGAGTTATTTTAGTATAATTCAGTGGCGTAATCAATTTATCTTCTGGCAGTTGAAGTTTTAAGAACATTGTTAAAGCAGGTTTTATTGGAACATCTCATACATTTTTATTCTTTTGATGACGTTTTAACTTTGCAACCTACACACTAGCTGCATACATATATCTACAATTTTAAATTATTAGAAGTCCTAGTGGAAAATAGAAAAATACTATCTTATCTTAATACAATTTAATGCAATCATGTGGTATTATCAGGAAATTATCGATTACAATTCTTAGTGAATATTATTTTGTTATTGATTTTTTTATAATTGCATAAAATACATATGGCAACAATTAATTTACGGGGCTGGTGCTGTAAAAATTAAATGAGAAATTTTTTTTTAGTTTGTCTTTTTAGTGTTCCATACCGAACACTTATAGGATCACTTCGGTGTCTATCCGTCTGTCCGGCGGTCTGCCACACCCAATTTTCTCCGAAACTATTTGACATGGGAAGTTGAAATTTGTCACAAATATAGGATTTTATGGCCCAATCAGGGCAGTGTAGTTTTGAATGTTAAATTTTGAATTAAGGGGTTAGTTTTGAGGGGTGACACAAGTGAAAAAAAATTTTTTTCAAGGTCATCGAATGGGGGTGTCAAGTGAAATCTTGTTGAAAACACGAGTTCAAAAAAAATATATGATGTAATACTCACACAAACTTTTCTTTATATTGTTTAAAAAAAACTGCGAAAAATCGCTGTCCTTCCACCTCATTTCTAAAAGTACTAATCAGAAAAATTTCGCAAAAAATTCTGGAATACTCTCCATAAGGTGTAGATTGAATGAAAATTAATAATACGAGTGCATTCCCTTTGAAAATTTATCTGGTATATAAGAATAAAAATCGGAAACAAACGTTGTTGAAAAGTAATTTAGGGTGTGTTTTATAAAGTCACTAATCATGTTATATCTACGTAACAAACGGAATACTAATTGTGCAAGTCCGACTTACACTTGACAGGTTTTTTTTTTAATCAATATGTTCCCCTCCTAATTTAATACATTTTTCATAACGACCTAGTGATTTAAATGAATTTTCTAGCTCAATACATGGGAATGCCTATAAGGCACCTGTAGCATGGAATGATCTCTATGTCCTGCAACAAGCATACTTTTAACTTTATTTTAATTTCGCGAATAGTAAAAAGTTACACTGTGATAAATTAGCTTAATACGGTAAGTACTTCAAACCACAGGCTTCATTTCAAGCCCAAAATTGCCGCAGTGTTTCGTGTAACAAGCACCAGGTGTCTGGATCAAGAAAATCAGTTTGAACATGAATAATTCTACTCATCAAAAGTTTCAATACTGTCACTTAATCTCTTCTCTCAATCTTTGTTATCAACAGTCAACATTTTTTTTGATAGAACCGTTAATGTTTTTTAGCTTGCGATAATCATGTTGACTTCCATTCTTGACTTTGACGCTTAGCTTATTGAAAACACCACGTCTCGCCACCAGTAACAAATGGCTGGATTATTTCCAGAAGCTCATACGGTTTTCCTGTAACGTTGCATTTTCAGTAATTTTTGATCTCCATTCAAAAACCATCATTTTGCTTAAATCTACTTTTAAAAGGGTTAGAATTATCACAACCTACAAAAGTGTGACCATGAAAAACATACTAACAGGAGTATTCTTATGACTGGCACTCGGGCAATGGTTACAAAAATCAGTTGCACATCAATTTTAAAATTACTTTACTTTATTCGAAACTTATTTTAAAAGAACTATTTCTTTAAGAATTATATCGTGGGATATTAACGTTCCCGCGTCGTATCATAAACTTTAACCCTGATATATGGCTGTATGTCAGAACTTCCCAAATTAAAATAAAAACCTTATATAACTATAAGCCACCACTCTCTTCAGCACTATGAATTTCCAGAACCCAAATTCTTACTTCTGATGTGGCGTAGCCGAGGGGGCATATCCCCCTGCCCCTAAGGACGTAAAAAGTGCGCTCTTTAGAAATGGTACTCTTTTTATTGGGAGTTCTGTTTTGAGAAAAATGTTTACCCCCGGTCGTCTATTTAGGGTGAAAGTTTTTAGACTTCCACTGTAAGCAAGAGTTCTTTTTTATGACAAATCTCCCCTCCTCGGTCATATATCTGCAGTTTACAGTATTTAGAGTTCCGGTGCAAAAGGGTTTTTTTTTTCATTAAGGTGTGTTGCTCCCCGATTGTCGTTTAACCCTCCCCCCTCTATAGGTAGCTTCAGCTTTAGCGTTATCTTTTTTACCTTAAAATAAAGCTCCTCGCATTCATATGCCCATCCGTCGCTTGAATCTAGCTACACCAATGTTAGTCAGGGCTAGCTCCTCTTTACTATTTTTACCATAATTGTCATCTTATAGTTAAAAAATACAATAATCCTATCGTAAAATTATAGTATTAGCCTAGGGATGTATAGGTGATATGTAGGGAGTGAATGTCTGCAGCCCTCTGTTGATGTTTGCCCCCGTGTGCATTTTCTTTATTGTCAGGTTCAGGTTGGTCGGGTACCCTCTTAAAACTTCTGTTGAACCCGAATTGTGAAGTCTTTCAGGTTTTTCATGTTTAGGTCACAATGTAGCTAGGATTGGGTCTTGTTAATGTTGTTGATCTAAATAGTTGGCGTTACCGCCTAGCTTTTCCAAACCAGCTGTTTGTGTTGCACTACTGGAGTCCCATTCCCGTAAAGGTGAGATGTCCGTGTGAGGTGCATCTATAGTTTTTTGGAAACAGTATAATGAAAACTGACTCGAATCACTCGTCTATGAACCGTATTGCCTTGTCTTGGCCGGGTTGGCTTTGATTCCCCATTCGTTAAACCATATTCTTTTGAGATAGTCCTGTAAGTAAAGAAGGACTGCACTGCTTATTCAGGACGCAACGGTAATCCCTGGCTTGTCCGTAAAAGGATTGGGGTGATCTTGGAATGACGGCGGTATACAGATTAAAGAGTTAGCTCTTTGAGAGACTTTTGCAAACATAAGTTTATTTCAAATCGTTCTAGCGCAATTTTATCAATACACCACAACCATAGGCAATGTAAGTATGCAAAAGTTTTTGCATGTAAAGTGTAACTAAAAAAGTTTTTATCAAAAATCTTGTTAATAATCATCAAATCATCATCGCCACTCAACACACATCTACAGAATAACCGAATATAATTTTAGAGAAACACTTTTAATCTCAAAAGAAGTTAAAAAAATGGTTATCAGATTACTGATAAAACGTAATAATACTGATTTGAAAAAAGCAAAGCAAGCGCTCCTGGTCACAATAATAATGAATAATTATTATTTGTAAGTGGCTAGACAGTTAATTATTGTAATATATTATACATTATCTGTCGGTAAATATACATGAGTAGCTAACTTTTATACATCCGCTCTAAAAAAAACGTACTCTAACGTTCAGTTATCATAATTAACTATTTACAACTTATATGAAATCGACATTTGAAAAGAATGCTTTACTTTTGAATTTACCGAACTTTAATAACTGAAATTCTGCATTTTAATGTGGAAATGTGCCTTACTGGGAAAAAAAATGTTCGTAAATGTTGAAAATCGTTCAAATCTTTAATTAACGAAGTTGCGCCTTTGAGGGGACTATCTACTGGCTTTAATTCTTGCTCTATATAATAGTTATTAACACTAAATCAAACACTTTATTTTTGCCATCGACACGCGTTTCACTGTCAGTTAGTTCAAGTGGTTCGTGACATTACTTAATTGTTTTAAATGATTGTAATGTCAATAATAATTTTAAAAGATTATATAGCATTAATTTTCTGTTTATTATCTGAAGTCTCTTTTTTTCCAGGCCCTGGCCGAATTTGAAAAATTAGAACACACAATGACAACAACTGCAATAACATTAGAAAAAGACGGATTTGAAAGTGAAAACCCACCTTTTACTTGCTTAGTAGCCGAATTATCAGATGGATATATCATTGGTTATGCCTTATATTACACATCTTATTCAACCTGGTTGGGTCGCTCAATATTCCTCGAAGATTTGTATGTTCAACCTGCCTATCGAAAGAACGGCATTGGGACTCAACTTTTTTTTGGCTGTAGCAAAAATTGCACATGAAACACCGAGTAAAAAAATGGATTTCCATGTGCTGTCTTGGAACCCAGCCGGTGACTTTTATAAAAGATTGGGTGCCGTGGACATGACCATCCACGAGAAATGGCATCATTTTAGAATGGACGAAACTTGTTTAAATAAGCTGTTTTCAGCACCTCCCGTAACACAATCTCAAGGACAGACACCTTCATGAAAAGATCTTTTGTTTAGAAGTTACATCTAGGCAATAAGCACAAATTTATATTATGCATATTCAGTATTTTTTATCACTGTTCTGAGACTACGTACAAGAGGCGGGAAAAGCTGAATTTAGATTTTGCAGGTTGTAAAACATATTTCTGATGTGAATAGGTCGGTCTGATTTTAAAGTGAATACATAAAAGCCTAAATGTCATTCATTTTCTTAAAAATTTTCGCCAAGTTACGTTTCTCTAGGTGGGCGGGCGCTTCCAAGTAAAAATTCATAGTTTCAATATGCTGTCCGAGGTATTTATTTAAAAAACATTTCATTGATAGAGAAAATAAGTTTTTCGATCTATTTTTTTCAAACGTCTAATAATGTATAAATGCCACTTCTGAAAATATATGCAATATGGCAAGTTTTGAAAAAAAACGACCCGTTGTTAAACGTTAAATGTTCATACATTGACCACGCACGATTTAAAAAATGAAATAAATTGTCAAATAATGTCTATTTTCTCCACAATTAAAAAAAAAAAACACTTGCTTTGGACATAGTTTCGATCAAGATTTAACTAAGTGTTTTTTCTTAATTTTCTTAAAATTATAATTTTTTTTTAATAAACGTTTCAGTTTCATTTTGCTGTGTTACTCTTTAAGTATAAATAGCAAGACTACTAAAGGCTGTTGATGAAAATTTGATTTTATCAATCAATATCTACGTCAAAACTATTATTTTATCAAAAAAAAACAGTTTTAAAACAAGTTAAATTTAAAAAATATGAAAGACAATGTAAAAAAAAACGATTATATAGATAGAATAGAATATAGTATGACTAATCTTTTTTAAGGCCCTGCTTATTGATCATTGCTTATTTTTTATTTCTATTTTTCTATTTTTTTGTTTGGTACAATTAATTACCTTTAATTAATAATGTAACAACAATGTTTCCAATAGTAGAAAAATTCAGCCAAGAATATAAAAAAGCGAATTTTAAGTTAAAATTTTGAAAATATTTTTACAATTTTGTATACCTATGGACCGTTTTCTGCTTTATCAATTCATGAATATGAAGTTATAACATAATTCAGCAAGTAAGATATATTTCTATATATTATTATTTAAAAATCATCAAAGCTAAACAGTGTTTTACTAGATTAAAATAATAAAATGTATATTGAGTATTAATCCTAACACTTTTTAAAATGTTTGTGTTATTTTGTAGATTTTCTTATCTCACAAAATTATGTAACAACTTCTCTTTTTTATATTTCTTATAATTAGAAAAAAAACCGTACTAGTAGCCCGACATTGACTACGGACCGAGGGCATATATTGAGACCGTGTGCAATATTTGCGTATGCTTCTCACTTGCCTAAAAAATTTTTTTATGCGCTATTTAAAATCGATAAGTTGAAAGCATAGTAAACAGCATGTTTTTATAACGATCATAAAAAAGCAGAAATTTATTACTATGAACTGTTGATGAAAAGAACCATATAAAATGCATTACCATAATATTTTTCAAATGAATATAACATGATCCTTTACGCGTCTCATTTCAAACCACCTGGAGCACGCAGACTGGCCCTATCAAGATTATGTTAAGTATACAGGGCACATGGTTCCGCGTCCCGAAAGCTTTCGGATGTGATAGAGCATCAATATTTAAGAAAAAAAAACTAATAGATCGCCTGGAATAGTTTTAATCGGTCAAAAATGTACTCACTTTAATAACCGCGGTATAGCTCGCGAATGGTTCTAGAACCATCACTCATTAATAAAATAATCAGTTCTTAGAAAAACATGTTATTCTCAAAATTATTTCCTAGCCATTTGCACAATTTATGTCTTAAAAGGAATCGTCAAACGTTTTTAAACAAGTATAACAATGAAAATAACTGTTATGTTGTTTATTGTTTTGTCTTAAATTTATCTTGTTCTCATTTTTCTTGCTACGGTCTTGCTCCTTATTTTTTTTGTTTTCTGAAGCAAATCTAAGATTAAAGTTTTTCTTTTTCTAGAGAATTAAATTATTTGGTCATATTTTTTTTACAAATGTTTTTTAAAATGTAAAATATGTTAATGATTAAGGAGTAATTTTAAGAATGAACTGATTATTGACGATAGTGTTTTATTTTTATAATATACTCTAAAGATTTTACTAAAATCTGTAGAGTAATTCGCGAGTTATGCGAGAACCAAAATCGGTAGATTTTGGATTAATTAAGATTTCACAAGGTTGTATTTCGAAAACGGTACCTTTTAACCACATGTTTATTAGAATCTTTTCCGTATTTGTTTCATGCTCTCTACAATCCCAAAAGCTTCGAAACGCGGAACTAAACACCCGTATAACCTAAAAAACCGATTTTAATTCAGCGACTAAATCACAACGTAATGATACCGACGATACATAATATTTTAAAATTTTGAATATATTAACTCACATTGCCACATATGGTGACGTAATCAACGACGTCATTACTGACTTAAAATCGACTTAAATGTAAATTAGGGCGTCCTACTGATAATCTAATAAAAAAAGCAATTACTGCCTCTAAACTGTCGAGCAATTGGTTCTCATATACCAAAAATTAATTGAATTCGTAGATTTTTTTTAAAGCAAATTTGTAACTCTTCGTACTTTTTTAATGTATATGTATATTTTTTATACCAAAGGTAGCTAAAATGTTGATATTCTGAGACTGAAAGTAGGTAAGGTAAATCTAACAATGTACCATTAGTGTCTTAAAAGTTTCTAATACTTTTTGATCTTAATTAAAATAGTTTAGCCTCTGCTTACTTTTATAGACATTTGTGCTTGTGTTACGACTTTATTTTCTGTATAGTTTAATATATGTTTTATTATTGAAAACTCTTTGTTTGACGTGTATTTTTGTGAATTATTGATTATTCAAAATGATAACTTTATTTTTTACAGGTCAGGACTTTTAAAAAAATTGCTCTGTTGAACTTAGTAGCGTCGTTTAGAAGCATGCCAATTTTTAAAAATTTGTTAGACTGGCATACATTTTGCTTACAGCACTTGTCTCAAATTTAGTTTGCAGGACGTTTTCTAACTTGGTTTATGGACTGAAACCAACAGGCAAAATGTACAACCCTAACGTATAGCTGTTACTTGCTGGTTTACAACTTATCCAATCCGAATATACCGTTTATGTAAAGGTCATGTCCCATGTCAAAACTATTATATCAAAACCAGTTTGAATAAAAAAAAAGTTAATTACAAAAATAAATAGGTTATATTGAATATACAGATATAATTCACAAAAAATGATTCATCTTGTGCATCAAAATGCCGTTCAAAACCATATCATATTATTATAGATTTTACGGTTTTTTTCAAAATACTAATTAAAACGTGAATAATTAAGTTATTTTCAAAACCTTCAAATTTTAAAAGAAAATAAGTTCAAGTTTAAAAAGACAATATAAACATATATGGAGGATTTTGGGGCCTTTTTTAAAAGCGGCACTCTAGTATATCAATTAAACCACCTATTGATTTCATTGCCCCAGGTAATGCGCCCAACAAATAAGGATAAGGTTGCTTTGTTTAAGGTTATATTAGTATGTTCTGGAATAGTTTCTTTCGATGCTTGGTGGAAATCACTTAAAAAAGGACATATTTTCTATAAATTACTGGCTAAGATCTTAATATCAATCACAAATTTTCAAAAAAATGCCTATTGTTACTTTAACCAGTAAAAGACGCATTTTATAGCAATAGAAAGGCTTTTTTACCTAACAAAGGTTGCTAACAAAACTTAATATTAATGAAAGTGAGCATTTAAACACTGTTTTTTTGTAGCTGCTAATATTTATACTATAACTGTAAAAATTAACTGAAAATTTTCAACACATTTTTGGCTATATTTCAGCAATTAAAGGCAATATCGGAGGGGTTCAAAAAACAAAGTATTTCTTGCTGCTATTAAATAAATCCAAATCACATAATATAATAGGAAAAGGAAGAGGTAAAAAATATAATTTTTTCGGTACCAACCACATTGTAAAAGATTATTACGGTGTTTAATACAACAAACTAAAAAAAACCATCAGTGGAGGTACAAATTCCCCCTAAAATATCCTCAAAACACATTTTCCTCTGCACTTCTACAAGTAGGGAAAATATTCTAAATAACTAGAAAACAACAGAAAAAAATACTTAACTGACGGAAAGAAACGGAAGAATAGCCAAACTTGTAGTTTTAAGGTAAATTTATACCCTATTAATTGGCAGATAAAAAATATATATGTCCCTTATTTTTTGGTAACCTACTTGTATACTAAATTTCATTAAAATTGGTGAAGGTCAATTCTATTATCGCGTCAGTTTTTGAAATATATAGGCAAGGAAGATCGAGGTTAAAGCTTACCTTGAGCAAAGAAAACACAAGCTTGTAAGGCCATAATTTAGCGTATTTTTTAAATATTAGCTTTTCACTTTAGCTTTTTATAACAATTTATTTTAAGTAAAATTTCAATGCATCGTGTATTATCTCAAAATAAAAAAAAAGTAATTATCTTACCACTAATTTTTTTTATTAGGTGAAACATAAACATTTACTTTGTTACATCTTTAAGTCAGTTCATAAAATACTTCTTCTGAATCGACTTTCTCCTCATAATATATATCAGGTTCTTGATGAGTTGACTTATGAACAACCTTCATGTGAGCAATGAGATTATAGTGTTCAGCGAATCTTTTGGCACAAAAATCGCAAGAATGTAATTTTTCACCACTGTGCGCCGCTCGCAAATGCCTTTTTAAATGCGATCTGGTAAGGAATCCTTTATTGCAAGCATCACACACAAAGTTTCTTTGTCCAGCATGAATCTTCCTGTGCATATTAAAGGAACTGTGATGGACAAACTTCTTACCACATTCTTCACACTGGTATCGAGTTTCACCTTAAAAATTTAAAAGATACTGGGATAAATATGCACGCTGAGTCTAATTCTTTGGAATGCACTTTGGACTTTAAAATCATTTTTAACGTTCAAATAATCCGAACGAATTTTTAATTAATAATAATAATAAAATGGCTTTATTGTAATTAGATGGTAGGATGACAATTGGCGGAGTTGAAGTTACACTTCCTATGTCAACCATGAAATGCGAATACATATTGTATACAGCAACATTTAGAAACTAGTATTGCATATAAAATACGAAATATAATAATCAATACACAAGATACTATCATGATAGAAGTTAATATTTATACTGTGGGTGGCTAAGGGTATGGCTACTGCTGTATATGTAACATTAGAGAGGTCGATTGCATATAAAATACAAAATATAGTCATCAATTCACAATGTTCCACTATGATAGAAGTTAAAATTAATACTGTGGGTGGCTAAAGGTATGGCTACTGCTATATATGTAACATTAGAGAGGTCGATTGAGGTGACCATTGTACAAGCTACCGGAGGAAGGAGTCAGCATAAGCTATGAACAATGGTTTTTACTGCTCTTTTAAACCTGTGACCTGACGCATCCCTCAGATCAACAGGCACTTTATTGTACAATTTAGCTATTTGGTAACTGAAAGAACGCTCATACAATGAAGTCAAGTGCATGGGCGGAGTCAAGGTGAATTTATGCCTTAGATCCAGGTTATGTGCATCGTATCTAAATTTAATTTTGCTATATAAGTAACCAGGACACTTATTACAAATAATCCTATTGTATAGTACCAAACTATGTAGCACCCGTATTTCATTCTTCTGAACCACTTTATGTCACGCAATTTTGCACTAACACCTCTCTCACGGCCTCGAATACCGCCAATAAAACGCACGCACAAATTTTGCATAAGTTGGATCCCCTTAGCGTCACAGTCTAAAAGGTAGGGCCCGTAAACCACATCACAGTAGTTAAAGTGCGATAGAACAATGGAGTCACACAACATCTTTCTAAGATTCTCGGTAAGAAGAGCGCGTTGATTGAAAATTAATTTAAGGTTAGCGAATGCTCTTTTAATAGACAAATTTATATGTCCCGTGAATCTCAGATCGGAGTCCATTACTAGGCCCAAGTTTTTGGCATCAGTACATGCACTTAGCACTACATTAGTAGTAGATTCTGGTGCGGAATCCGAGACCGAGTCCGTCCAAATAACAGAATCCGTGATTTAGTTGGATTTATTTCCAAGCAGTGTGCACTCGAGGCCTTCAAAAGGGTATCCAGATCAAGCGTCAGTTTATCATTAGCCTCCAGTATTTGGCCTGGCTTAAAAGAAATGTATAATTGCGTGTCATCAGCGTAGAAATGCGCTGAGGAATATTTTAAGTATGAAATAAGTTCGTATAAATGGTGAAAAATAAATATAATTATTTGATATGTAAAAATTTATATAAAAATATTAAAGTAGTGTATGTTTAATTCATCGATTAGCTGTTTGAAAAAAAAAGTATATTGGATAAAAATTAAAGAAATCGTATTTAGAAAGAAAATGTAAAAGTAAGAAGTGCGATCGTGTTTTATTGTAAACATACGGAGGATTCTTCTTCTTAAAGTGCCTATTCGGTTCGAATGTTGGCAATCATTCTGGCTATTATTACTTTATCCACTGCAGCTCTGAAAACACCAGTAGTATTTGTTGAGAACCAATTTCGCAGATTATTTAACCAGGAGATACGTCTGCGTCCTGGTCCTCTGCGGAGGTTAACCGAAAAAAACCGGTCAAGTGCAAGTTGGACTTGGGCAATTAGTGTTCCGTACTGTGACTGCTTTTAAAATAAAATATTTTTTTTTACCTAGGCTAAGTGAATTAGGCCCCTGACATCTTAAGATCCAATATGTATTTTCACGTTTTTTCGTAATTAATAATGTATAATAGTTAGCTACCCAATAGCCAATAAATTATTCTAGAATCTAGTAATAAAAGTGTAAAACAAATGTTTATTACCTAAATATTCGTTTAATTATTATATAATATAATATTAATAAATTATCAAACGTAATGCAGTTGTGATAATTTTCACTCAATTTACACTTTAAGATCAAAATTTTTTGATCAGTACTTTTCGAGATAGGGTGGGAGGACAGAGATTTTTTTTTTAAAATAAAGTGTGCCCAAGCATTACATCATATATATTTTTGAACTCGTGTTTTACAAGCTTTCATTTGACACCCTACTCAAAGACCTGGTAAAAATTTTTTTTCAATTCCGATTTCACCCCCCCTTCAGTCAAAATTTAACTTTCAAAACTACTGATTGGCCCATCAATTCCTATATTTGTGCCAAATTTCAATTTTCTATGTTAAATAGTTTCGGGGAAAATCGGGTACGACAGACACCGAAGTGATCCCATAAGTGTTCCGTACGGAACACTAAAAATAACTAAGCCAATTATAAGAAACTTGTTCTTTTGATAATGTATTAAAAGTAAATTGTGACAGTTTCCTTTCTCATTTCTTTCACGATAGGTGCTCTATCAAAAATCAGATCCAAATGTTAATATAAGTTTTCTCTCAACTCCGTAGAAAGCTACACAAATAATTTTTCTTTCTACATTGTGTCCAATGTAACATCTTTGCAAAAAATGTAGGAAAACAAGGGAATCGATTTAACAGAACTAATTGAGATACATTTAAAAAAATGTTTTTACCAATTGTGTATACTATTATAGATATAAGTTAAATTGTTACATATAAAGATTCAATAAATTATTTGTAATTGTTTAAATTATATGTCAAGGATTCTACGGACTACGGTCAAATATAAGACATATTTATTAATGTGTTAATATGTTGAAGCTTTAGTAATAAAACCAATTTAAATTTTTTTATCGGAAACAGCTAAGTAGTTTCTACGTTTAAATAAATGAAATATCTGACCGTGTTTTCAAAAATTCTACAGTAAAATGAATATAATCAGCAGTTTATAATACAAAGAAGAGTTTTAAATTTATAACAATAATTTTCTGAATGAAAGACATTAGAAGGGCTCGTCATATCTTATACATACTATCTAATTTTATTGTTAGAGCATAAGTTGGATTTACAAGTGTGGTTAAATTTAAGATGATAATTTTGACAAATCCTTAAGTCGTAAAAACCAAATCCCAAAATGATATGTCTCCTTTCCCCTCCTGAAGCTTGGTTGTTGATGGCAGTAAAACAGAAACGCCAAGAGAATTCCGGTTTGTAATTACAACACTTTGAACAAAATAACGCATAGAAGATGTTTATACCAAACAAAATTTGGTGAGATATATTATCTGTTTGGAATGGTATTATTAATCCGACCAAATTATGGTCGCTATAAACATCTTTTCTATGCTCTTTTGTTTACAGTGTTGTAAAATGGCATTCAGATAGTTGGTCAGGATGGAGTGTAAACGTGATCTGTTAGAACTATTTACCCGGAAAAATAGGGTTGAACTACTTTGGTTTCCAGGACATTTGGGGATAACAGGTAATAAAAAAGCGGATGAATTAACAACATCCGGAGCTACAAAACAATACAGGAGTCCAAAACCAGCATTTGGTATACCAAAATAGGTGGTAAAAACAACAATTAGCAGATAGTGATATCAGGAACGTCTAAATCGTTGGCTCACAATATCTGACCAAAGACATGCAATTGATGAAATTGGCGGCCTTTCTAAACAACTAACATCCTACACTTAACAAAGACCAGAATAAACTAGTGGTGGGACTGATCACCAGCCACTATTACCTGAAGAAACAGTTACAGAACATGGGACTACACAATGATCTCATAACATGCAAACAATTGGGTGAAGAAGAAGAAACCTTTACGCATATCCTACAGGAATATGCGGCTTTGACTCGCAACAGTTATAAACTGATTGGTGATATACATTGTGGCGATAAATTACCACAAGAAAAACTTGGAAGGAAGCTAACAAACCTTCTTAAAGAGACGACGCTCCTATAATTAAGAGAGGAGAGCAAAATCATGGAAGAGGCTGCCAATGCATAAACAGGTACAGTCGCCTACCCCGCCAACAACCAACTATTAGCATCTCTTAATTACAATCGCTAATGGACATGTCGTGTAGAATAAGTAGGCCAATAATGGATGTTCATTAGTCAGATTCAACATTAAATATCTATTCTCTAGGTTTTTTTATTTTATTGCAATTAAGAATCTATGCCTTAAAAATAAAAATAAGAGAGATTATATGTTAAGTTACCCTACTTGGAATCTCGGTTGTATTTTAAAAATGGTGAAAAATATTTCTATTATATACATATTTAGTCTGTGAATGTCTAACGGCTATATTTCTAAACCCTTTATATTAGTTGAAACCAGGGTTACACCTAAAGCAGATGAGCCTGTGAGAGAAAAATTTTAATGTGCTCTTAGAACATACGTAAAGCAAACATGCAAAGTCAATTCATATATTTTTCATATTCTGTGAACTATTTATTAATTTTTACTAATTTTGGATTATTTCTTCTATATCATATTATATTAAAGCTCAATCTAATAATCCATTGAAAATATTATGTGAAAATACAAATAAATGCAAATTAAAGCACAATATCGACAAATCCCTATTATGATTCTGAAAGGCCCTTATTGCACACAAAAATTACGAACTTTTTTTTTAATGGCTCCTTTTATTAGTAAATAAGCAATACAATATAAAGATTATAGAGGATACTATCGTTCATATGTAACATAATGTTTTAAACCAGTATCAATCTTAGAAGAGAAGCTTTCACAGCTTTGGTGAGATGAGAAACCATGGGCCTTGGAGTCAGATAGTGTTAATTTGGAGTGTATGCCGACGTTTCGCCTACAATTACACAAGGCATCTTCAGGAATTCAGCGTTCAAATCCCGAAGAGTAAAGATCTCCGTCAATTCGATTCAAGGTTATAATGATGAAAAAATAAATTACAAATGTAGTTGATTTACAATTAACTTTTTTCCTTCTCGATATATAACAGAAAAGTAACCTAGAATGCAGTAAATTCCAGAACTGATACACAAGACCTTATTATTCAATATAATCATTTACTGACTATGCATAAATTTAAACCATCCAAATTAGCACATAAAAGAAAAAAAAATTGTAAACATCAAAAAAATAAACAATAACATTAAAACTTAAGCAGCTGCTAATACATTCATTTTAACTGATAGTGTCTATGTCTGGATTATTTGTCTTTTATTGTATACAGATTTTCTTTTGATAATTATTAAGCTTATAGAATCTTCTACACTATAAACAGATGCATACCACTGTTGAATATGTTAATGTTATTTTTCAAATCAGTGCAAGATAACACCCCTTTGTGATATAATCTGTCTCTTTTTACCTATCATCTAAATTTAAAAACCATATTTTAAATTTACATCTATTTTAAATAAAGGTTGTTTTGAATTTTTTTATTCTATTGCTTAAAATACTTTACCCATTTATTATATACAGGAAGGAAGCTAATTTTAACGTTACTACTTATGTATTTTTTTATTATTGTAGACTTAATAGAAACCTGAAATGGAAATGATACTGATTGTATAAGGAAAAAAGTTAGAGTTTAGTGGAAAGGAAAAAAGTTAGAGTTTAGTGGAAAGGAAAAAGGAAAGAGAGTGCTGAATTATTACTTATAAAGTCGTTAGTCGAGAAATAGGAAAAAATAAATAAAATTAAGAAAATAAGTTCCACAAACTTATAATCTTGAGATTGAAGCTCCACAGGGGTTGGTATTGGCTCCATTAATTTATCTCTTGTTTATAAATGACTTCACATAACCACAACTAATCATCAAATTTGCCAATGACACCAGCACGAATTTCTTCCAGAAATGAGGAAGAAATAAAACTGAAGGTTAAGGAACTTTGTCAAGACACAGATGCTTGGTGTTTTACAAATAAGAAGATATTAAGTGAATTAAAAAACAGTTATAATTCACTTCTACAATGCAAAACTAGAACTATGAACGGCAGAAGGATAATATATAAAACTTTTAGGCACTTTCTTCGACAAATAACTGCACTGGGATGCTTCCTAGAAACATTTTTTACTGAACCTTTGTCAAATAGTGAACCAGGAAATACTTCCTCCTAATGGCATATTATGCCGAGTGGTTTCCGAAGTGTGCGCCGCGGCGGCCTAACAAGCCGCGTTTTTTTCGCGGGGGCGCCCCAAAATACATTTTTTTTGTGATCTTAAATAGATATTTTATTTATTTTCATCTAATCCTTTAAAATTATTCCCAATTTTGCAAAGTAAACTTGTTAGATTTTAACATAGGGCGCATTGGAAACTGGAATTCAGCAAGAGCGCTGAGAGTCGAAAAAGTTCAATTCATTTTATGAGGTTAAGCAGCAAATATCAGGAAAGTTTTTATTCTGCAAAAATGTATAATTAGATTTATGTATGGACTTAAACCAAAAGAAACATGTGGAACTAGATATAGAAACAAAAAACATCAACCTTAAAATTGATATATATCTTGAAGAGTGTTCTCTTTATATATGAGACCAGAGAATAATTCCAGAGAAATATGATAAGTCACAATTACCACATCACAAGAAGATCTAACAGCTCAACACAGTACGACCATGTATGAAAAGCTTCCTAAATATGTACGTGTTACTTCATCAAGCTGCCTTTTGTAATAAAGCACACGAAAAATAAAAAAGTGTTAAAAACAAAGCTAAAATCGTTTTTATATGAAAATTCTTTTAAAGATTAGATCAAAATATCCTTTTTTTTTAAGGACTAAAAATCAGCAGGAACAGGGTTAATTGAGGTTAGATCAGCTCTGTTGAACTATTTGGATTGACTGGACAATGAGAATATAACAGTTTTACCCATTCTACAAATGATATAGGGCATAGAAAAAAAAACACATACAATTACCTCTGGCTAAGATTTAAAGCACCAGTACAAGTTACAAGATAACACATAATATATCTAGTAAGGAATCATTGTTTCCTAGTAGCTAATCAAATATTTGAGCAGGTAAAAAACTTCTTAGAACAGATGTTACAATCACTTCTAAAGAGGAGTACGAAATAACTATGAAAAAGTGAGATTAGTCACAAAAAAAAGAGAGAATTTCTGACTTTAAAAGACTTTGAATAAATATTTGGAAACTTTTTCTTCACTATGGGTACAGAAAAGTTTTAAAAAATGTTGAAACCTAAATTTTCTGACCCCAACTTAATCATAATCAAAAAAAGATATAAAAGTGCATTTCAGAAAAGAAAAGAAACTCCTTCTGCATTTGCCATACCAGCATTTTGGTATGCATTGGAAGAACTGCCAGATTGTATAGTAGTAAAAGACAATTCCAATGTTAATAAATTGAATGGTCTGACTGTCTTAAAAAGAATCATGCTATCAATATTTAAACATTCACAGTTTTATTTTCTAATTTTCATTAGGTCAATACCTAAAGATTTATTGACTTTTGCATGTTTTCTCCCCATGAATGATGACATATATCATCAAAAAATACATTTTTATTTAATTATTTTAATTAATTTTTTGAACTAAGTATGTAAATTTTAAACGATTTTAGACAAATTTATTCCTATAGTGGACTATGAATATTTATTAATTTAAAAATCCATAGTAAATCACATAACTGATTATTCTATTACATTGAATTAGTTACAAGTTTAAAAATATATCAGTGAGGACTGGTAAATATTTGTCTATAGTACATATTTTCAAAAAATCTTACCAGTATGTATAAACATATGTCTAGCTAAAGCTCCTTTCTGATTAAATATTTTGCCACACACATTACATGCCCAGTCATTATCCTTTTTGTTCATAATTAAGATATTCATATCATCTTCAGCATCACCATGTTTTTTTCATATGATTTTCAAAACCCATTTTTGTTTTAAAATTTTGACCACAAATTTCACATAACACATCTTTTGAAGGTTTGTACTTATTCATATGTTCTTTTACATGTTTTGATAGATCCATTTGAATTGAGGATTGTATCTAAAAAAAAATAAAGCTATTTTTGTAATATCTTGGGTTTGTGGGTCTAACAAAAAGGAATTTCTAAAAACTTCAGATATTATATATACTTGAGGACCATAACAAACTAGTAAAATAAATATATATTTTTTTTGGCAATAAGATACTCTTAAAAGTTACACTAATTCACAAGGGCAGTAGTGAGACTATTTGTTATGGTCTCTGGATCATGCAAAATTTAAGGTTTTTTTATAACTCCTATACTAGCACTAAGAGTCCAAAACCTACCATTTAAGTAAGACTAATGTAACATTTTCAACTGCAGGCCTATAAAAACTGAATGGAGACCATGTCACTATACCTCTAGACATACCTATCTTAAGACATGATATAAAATGTTATATTTAAATAAAATTAAATTTTACCAAGAAAAACACCTAGGTTTAATAAGCAGTAAGGCCATTTGTTGAGTGTAACATAATGTTGCATTTCTAATTCTTATTTTATTGGAGTTTGAACTAACTAGATTAATGACATCTTTTTTACCAATAGCCTGGCCTATAAAAATATCAAGAAACCAAAAATATTTTTGTATGTTATTGTTTTTTTTAAATAAAATCTATACTTAAATCGAAGCCAAATGATCAAAAATGTATGGAATAATGCTGAAAATAGATTTGTCTTGAGTGTAGAATTTCTAATTACCCTTTCAAAAGCTTCCTGATTTTCAGTTACTTCTTGAGAACCGGAGGAAATTGCTGTAGAATCGGATACTACCTCATAGATACTTTCCTTTTTAAGAGATTTACTCGATGTTATTCTTTTTTACTTTTATGGGTAGTTTTTTTAAATCAATATCCTCTATTTTAACAATATCCTCTTCTGGATCAGAAAAAGATGTTTCATTCAGATCAACATCGTTATTAGTTAATTCAGAGAAAATAGGGATGTCTTCAAGACTGACTTCACTTTTTCTTTTTGACTGGGACTTAACAGATGAATCTTGCATTTTTGCAATAAAATTTTTGAGTTTTGTATATAGTTTCTTTTCTCGTGCTTGTAAATTGTCTAACTCATTTATTAATTCGTAACATGAAGAGCATATATTACAATGCATTAAAAATACATTTTTGTAAAGTTTTTCCACAAATTTTATTAATAATATATTAGATGTTTCTGAATAGGTTGTTTTTAGGTTGTATTTGATTTTTTCAATATGTTTTCCGCATAAAATACAGCTTGTCCTTTGCAAAAACATGGTTATAACACAAGTTTCGAATATATACTTATTTCTGGAAAATTTTGTTAATAATCTTAAATAAAAACTACGAACCCTTTTTGTTATGACAAGTTAGGGGATAACCTGCGCCGTGATTCCATGTTAGATTGATCGAAACGATATCAAATCCGTTATTTTCACATATTTCGTTTTCCATTCTGCGATTGCATTTCCCTCGGTAATTTGTGATTTTTCATCGATATTTATGAAAAATAAGACGAAAATTTCAAGCAGCGGAGAAATTTATAATAAAAGTAGCTAAGACTATTCTAGTTTTTTCACCATTATGCAAAAACATGCTAGCAGTAACTATATAACTGTAAACTAAGTTTCAAAAAACTGCATTGCGGTGTGCACGATTACTGGGAGCTGGTTCATCTGAAATCACAATTTCCAAAGAAATTAATTTACTAGAGGTTCAATCCTGTCTTTGAACGAAGGATTAAAATGGCACTAGGTTTAAGAAAAAAGTGAAAAACTGACATTACTGCTTTTTACATTTTTGCTAATTAAAAATAAAGTTCTTGATAAAATCAAAAAGCCTTCGTTTAAAGACAGGCAATATGTATAGAGAAAATATGTTCCAAATTTCATCAAAATCGGTTCAGTGGTTCTTGAGATATCTTGCACATCGCCAAGGCGGTTTCCAAGAAAAAGTAGTTTCTAGAAAAAAAAAAACGCATTTAAAGTTTTAGTTTTGAAAAAATCAGGTTAAAAAAAAGTAATAGAAAAATAAATTCTGTAAATAAATTATAGACTCCAGGGCCATACACTGAATCTTCATCAGCTCTTGGAGTTTCTAGAATATTAATTTTTTCTTTTTTATGACGCATTGTAGCTTCTTTTGTATTTTGGAGCAGTTGTCGCTCGGCCAGGCGAACTCGTTTTCTGTCCACTTTACTGCGTAGACATGTGCGTTTTGGTCACAATGAACTCCCATAGCTGTCAATATATTTAACTTTAGTAACTATGCGACTGAATTGCTACGAGTAAACTGTACAACGGTACTACACAAACTCCCAATTTCGAATATAGAAGTTAGAAGAACAGATGTAAATGCCTTGTCCCTTCTAAGGACAATTGAATAATTTCTTCTTATTATATTATGAAGGAAAAAGTTTAAAATACATTAAAATCAAATTAAGGTCGGCGAAGGCTGACTCGAAAGCAGGTGCTCGCTACCTGCTCCGAAAACCCTACGCAACACCACGTCTTTTAAACTGTTATTACTTCGTCAATTTTTAACCGATTTTTATGAAATTTAAAAAAAAATATTCTTAAGATATCACACTAAAAGGAAATGTAAAAATTCAAAAATAGAATTTTTTGATCCAGATGACTAGGTATATCTAGTTAAGGAGCAGCATATGCGATGATTTAGTGGGCAAGATATTTTTATTTTTGATGTTTTATTTGTCCAGAGTGATTGTACAGGTTTTTTTAATTTTTAATATGGTATCAATACATACAAGATACACATAAATGCAAAAAAATAAGACTAAAATGCTAAAAGCGCAGATGAATCGTCATTCGTTCCTAGCCGAATAACTAATTTACTATGTTGGTTATGCAAAACTTACTTTCTTTTAAATTAAATGTTAAAAGTGAATATACTATAATTACTCGATTAAACAAGGTTATGAAGTTCGATCGAAATGATAGAGGCGCTTAGTTCGAATAGAATAAAGTTTATACTATGTTTCCAACTCACGGAATTAACAATACAAATCAAATATAGACAAGGCATTCGGGCTAGTCGACATTATGTCAATCAAAACAAACAATCTCGCTAAATTTTGGTTGCTATAAAACATCTTCTCTGTACTCCTTTTCATTTAGTGTGAGCCCCTTACTTTTAACAGGCCATAAGCGTCTTAAAACAGAATTAGAAAAGTGACATCGCAACCTGTATCTATCTTGGTAACCATGATTCCGATCTAGAAATAAAATTTATTAGCTTGGCAACACTAACACGTTACCAAATTTTGTAAGTTTGGTTATGTCATCGTATTAAAAAAAATTGTCCAAGTGTTTTTTAACAATATCAATAAATATGTGGGCGGACACATTGTTAATAGTTTTTATATCAATTTGTACCGCTTTATTAGGTGAAGGGCTAACATGGTTAATGGTATACAGAACCGAAAGGTATCAAAAATTAAAAGCAGAAGTTGAAAAGCAGAGTAAAAAATGTAAGTCCTTTTTTTCAAAAAATTCCAATATCTTCACTAGTGTTAAATTACCATCTTGATAGTTTAATAGAATTTTAGGTTTTTAAACTTCACAGCTGAGTTAAAGAAATTAATTCATTGTGTAAATGTATTAACATGTATTTGTTTCATTTTTTTACTCAGAAATGTATTGTCTATCTAGTATTCTAAGGGCGAGTTTATCAGTGCCAAGTTAAGGCTTCACTCCGGCCAGAAATAATGGAATTAGTGTCGAGTTCTGTCTGTATCATCAATATTAAAATAATGATAGCAGATTAGTGTTGCTATGATATTTAAGTTAATGTTAACATTCGCGCACCGAGCCCATATAGCTTCATTAATACAATTTTTTTTGTATATGCTTATTTTACAGTAGAAAAACGGAAGGAGACTCATGGAGATACTCTGGATAAATCACAAAAAAAGAAAATTGAAAGAGAAGAAGATAAATTGAAGCATAACAACAGAGACTTATCATTTGTTAAAATGAAATCTATGTTTGCTATTGGTTTTGCATTTACTGCTCTTCTGAGCATGTTCAACAGCATGTAAGTTTAAATATTTACCTAGAAGCTTTTTGTGTAATATTAAATGTCGTAAATGATGTCATAAAATAGACTATGGCTATCAGTGCACCAGTGGTGTAAACCACATTGATTTTTTTTAGGTCCCTTGCTAAAAGGATGTCCTGGACTCGTGAAAAAATCACCCTCTGATATTTTTGCATTTCTTCACATTTCAGGGTCTCTAGATTATGAAAAACATGTCCCCCATTTCTACTGAGCTGTCTGTTGGGACGATAATTCTCAAACAAAATGAAATATTAATCCGAAATTTGGTCCACATATAATTAAAATAGGAATGGAATCCACGGTTTTTTGAACAATATGACTTTAGGGGAAGGGAGGGAAAGGGGCTGTAGATAGATTTTATGTATTTTCACTATTTTTGCAAATTTTTTGAATAAAGTAACAAATTTCAAAATAATTATTTCAATAGGAGGTTAAGGAGACAGGGTTGCTTCGTAGACATATGTTTATAGGTCTTTTTTAGGGTACTTGAAGTCAGAAAATCTGAAAATTGTCTTATTTGTCCATTATTTTTAATTATTTGTCATCAAATATATATAAAGGTTAATGAGACGAGTTCCTTCTCATTTATTGTGTTATATGCCCTTTTCAGGTTCTTGGAGTCGGGGAATCAGAAAAATGTGTTAATTTTTCATTATTTCCAATTTTAACAGAAAGAATGTATAAAAAGGAATAGAAAGTTTCAATTATAAATATCTTGGAAACTTACTGCTCTGCTTTCTTTAGGATTAATATCTTAGCATAAATACACCTATCTTTATTAACTGGTAGCACCTGGATTAAGTTAATCTTTAGTGTAAGAAAGTCAAATTTAGTACTTATTTTAGAACTACATGCTTGCAGGGGAAAGGAAAAATCACTAATGATTTTTTAAAATAAAATTTAAACTAAAAAACATATGCTTTCAAGTAATTAATATCAGAAATGTAAATAAAACCACATTGCTTCATGTGTTCTTACATTATTGACAGTTTTTCTCAAGTTTTACATTAAGATAATAAATAAAATTAAATCAAAACAAAAAATGCAGTTTTGTAATATAAGCAAGTTTTACACGTTACTAGTTAACAATAATTGTTTCAAAAATTTTTTACCAGATCGAGTGGGGTCTCAAATGAAAGCTTGTAAAAACACGAGCTCAAAAATATTTATGAGGTAATACTTGGGCACACTTTTCTTTGTATTATTTTTAAAAAATCACCACGTATCTTGAAAAGTGCTGATCAAAAAATTTTGGATTATCTTCCACAGGTTGTAGATTGAACGAAAATTATCACGGGTGCAATACCTTTAATAATTTGTCTGGTATATAAAAAAAAACAAAAATTTCCAGGTCATCAGTTTTCAGTAAAGAAACAAACTTTGTTGAAAACTCATTTTGGGTGTGTGTTTTATGTAGTCACTGATCATTTTGTACCTCTGTTACAAAAAATTTTATTTTTAAAAGAAATTAACATAAGGAACACTAATTGCGCAAGTTCAACTTGACTGGTTATTATTTTTTAAGACATGCCTAGCAATAGCCGCGCGTCCTTAATACACCCTGCCACTCCAGTGATTAGTGGAATTTACAATAAATCACATATCCTCTATTATAGTATTAGTGTTATTTTTGGCTAACCACTTAATTACTTTGTAAAAATCAAGTATTTGTGTTAATGACATTACTTTTAAATTTCATAACACCTCCAAGTTACATTTTTTGTTGTAATACTATACTTTCAATTATTCTGTTATTTTAGTTTTGATGGGCGGGTTGTAGCAAAACTGCCCGTTTATGCCTTTAACGTGGATCCAAGGATTGAGTCATCGAAATTTACCAGGGGATGATTATTATGACTGTTCCTTCATATTCCTTTATATTTTGTGTACAATGTCGATCAGACAAAATATTCAAAAGCTTTTGGGCTTTGCACCTTCTAGGGCAGCATCTAAGCAAGGGAACAGTTTTTGTTTGGACCAACACCAGGACAATTCAAATAATGTTTTGTGATTGCTTAATCAAATTTAACTATACGGTTTTAACTAATTTATTTAAATATTTCGTATAATTCCAAACTCATATACTACAAGGTGTTAGAAAATAGTTTATAAACCATTTGTGATATTAAAAATAAAATTCTCAGGTGTTTTTTGTTTTATTTTCTACGGTCCATAATGGAAGTCCTAGTACCTACTACTTATAGTAATATAATTGAGGAAGCTAATAACCAAGCCAACACACCACATTAAATCCTACAGTTTAACATGTGATCCATATGATCAGCAGATACTCTCAGCTCGTTGTTTTACAGTCTTGTTCTTTACTTTCGCTGGCCGCGGAGTTTATTTAAAGTTATCTGCCTATCTTTAAAGGAAAACTGGATGAGATTAAAAAACATATATTTTCTGCAATAACTACCGTCTATAACAATACACTTAGTCTAGTGTTTTTTAGAGTTATTTTATTCCATTCAAACAAATTATATTATTTACGTGCTAAAAAACGCCGCCAAAGCGGCTTTCAACTCATCATCTGAAGAAAATTCTTGGCCTATAAAGATCTTTCTCCAGATGTTTTGAACCATGAAGTCATGGCCCTACATCAGGGTTTTTAAGGTGGACGTTGTAATTCTGTGAATTCACAACTTCCGGTATAATAAGTAATATTCTTCCGCACTCCCCAAAAAACTGTCGCATTCAACTTTCCAGAAGACCACAGAGTCTTTGCGTTCATTGGATCCCAATAGACCATCAAAGTTTCATCACTGTGACAATTCTCCAAAAGTAACTCTCATTGTTCCCTAAAGTGGCCAAATGTTAAGAAATTTCTTTCCTCGACAGTTTTTGCTTTAATGTAAGGAGTCCCTAAATCTTCGTGCAGTTTTGAAAACTGCGGTTTCAGATAGTTTAGCTTCTTTAGCAAGCATATTCATTCGTCGATCTGACCAGCCCTCAACAAGCCTAATGATTTCCTTAGTTTTTATCTCGTCCGGTCTTTTTGGCCTGGGTTCATCCTGAATTCAGTCTCGGCTCGAAACCACGCCAAAATTTTATTTAAAAATAAGAAGGGACATTCATTCCTGAACAACTTTGGGTCCATTTTTTACTGCACGATGCTCCAAATTACTATCACTCAATTTTCAGAAAAAAAAAATTTAAAAACTGTAAAACGAAACGAAATCGTACAGAATTTCGCCAACGTACGACAGCGAGAGTAATTTGACAACCCAGCAGTTTTTTGTACGACGATACTTTTATAACTTCATAGATAACTTGCTCAGGCTGGTCCAAACGACCCCATAACAATATGCCGAGCAGATATCCACTCTACCCGTTTTACGAAGCAATGGGACGATGTCTTCATCGTTAGTCTCACGATCGAGCGTCCACCCACCAACAACTCACTTTTTATAGCAATGTCGGTTCTTTGACACTTTACCGATGTTTACTAGCTAGATACATGACCTGGCATGTGGCGTAACCAAATAAACTTAAATAAATACCTGTATTGGCCCACAGGGGTTACAGTAATCTAAAACTATTGTCCAGCCAGAGTATTACTACTACCTTAAACTAACTCATCTACCCTTCACCATAGACTTGCAATGCAACTTATAGGATTTCTCTGGTGTCTACTGAATAAGTGATGCTGGCGTTTCGCTCGAGCTTGTCCCGAGAAGTGACTTTCATTCATCTACATTATATTCGATTTACTATGCGCCAGATATCCGCACTTCTGTGTTAATTAATGAATAATTGACTCATTTAATTTACCGTCCAAGGAATCCCGTTAAACATTAAGATTACTACTTAGTATATATCACCACTACAACCAAACACTTTATTTTTGCACCCGACGCGCGTTTTTTTTCGTAACCATGTTAGCTTCATCAGGAGCGATGATTGACCGAGTTTTGCGGTTCAATCATTCGCTCCTGATGAAGCTAACATGGTTAGCGAAACGCGCGTCGAGTGCAAAAATAAAGTGTTTGGTATAGTGGTGATATATACTGAGTAGTGTCATTGTGTCAAATTCCACATTCCTAACATAATTAAGATTACTGTCAATATCTCTTACTAATATGAACAGACCAATCACTTCTACGAGTATTAATTACTAAAATTGCAAATTCACTAGGTGTTGATAAATAACTTGAACTATCAAGAAAATCTTTTGGTATTATTTTTCTGATATTTCCGTTCTTTCCGAACCAATTTTAGTAAGACATAGTGAAACACCTGGCCTAATCAAAGTAAGTACAGGTAAAAGAAAATTGCATCTGATAACGTAAAGAAGATGGCTTAACACATGGACTGAAAAGTCCCGGGCCTAACACATTTCATGTTAATACTAACCTTCAAAAGACAGCTGTTAAAATTTCATGATAATTCTATTCATAAGTTTTGTGAGTTATAGTGCTAAGAGTGAACGTTACTTTTGTTATTTTCAAAACAATGGATCAAACACAATTTCCGTTGTTTAATTTTACACTGCTTCTTGAATGGGAAGAAAAAAAAAAAATACCTTTCAAGCGAATCAATGGCTTTGAAAAAGTGTTATGGGGACTCACCATCAGAAACCACAATAAACGTTGGTTAGCTGACTTCAAACTTGGTTGTCGTAAGAGACCCACCGATGTGAATGGCAAGAACGCAGAGGTGGACGACCAAATGAGGCTGGTAACACCAGGAAAACATCAAAAAAGGAACCATTATAAAATCGTTTTGAATGATCGAAAAAGTTGAAAAGGTTGCGTGAGTTAGCTGAAATCGCAAAAGATATCCAAAAGAACGTGTTGGCTTTATATTGCATGAAGCATTTGACTATGAGAAAGCTCTGTTTCAATGTTGGTGCGCGTCGTTTTACTCACTGTTAGATCAAAAACAAGAACGTGTTTGATGATTTCTGAGCAGTGTTTGGCCATGGTTTAAACGTAACAAACCGGAATTTTTTGCCGCGTGTCGATATGTGACAATGGATGAAACATGGATCCATCACTTCACTCCGGAATCAAAAACGATCGTCATCTGAGTGGACAGCAACTGGTGAACCTCGTCAAAGCGCCCGAAAGCACAAACAATCGGCTGGAAAGGATATGGCCTCGGTATTTTGGGATGTGCGTGGTGTAATATTCATCGACTATCTTGAGAAAGGAAAAATACCATCAACAGTGAATATTATTATAGCGTTATTGGAGCGTTTTGAAGGCCGATAATTGCAATGAAGGGAGAAACGGACAGCATTTGGCAAAAGAAAAAAATTTTGTTTCATCAAGACAAACGCACCGTGTCACAAGTCAATCAAAACAATGCATAAAACTACATGAATTGAACTTCGAATTGCTCCCACATCCACCGTATTCGCCGCCAGATTTGGCTCCCCGCGACTACTGGCTGTTCGCAGACCTGAAAAAAATGCTCGCCGGTTAAGAAATTTCGCACGAATGAAGAGGGTTATGGCTGAAACTGAGGCCTTTTTGAGGCAAAAGATAAATCGTTCTACAAAGTGGAGTGGTATTGAAATGTTAGAGCGGCGCTTGGAATGATTGCGTTGCTCTTGATGGAGATTACGTTGATGATATAAAGCTAATTTTTGAACCAAACAAAAAAAAAACCGTGTTTTTCTTTGTTAGGCCCGGGGACTTTTCAGTCCCATGTGTTAAGTGCTAAAAAAGAGGAACAAGTGTCCAGCCCTCTGTATTTTTATTGGGGAGTAATTTGTAAATATTATTAGGAATAGTCCAACAGTTTATTCTCTAAATATCCTTCAAACTAATGGCAACAGTTTTTAGACTCATCGCAAGGACGACCGCTAATGTTGACGACAAAATTAAATTTTACCTTCATAAACGCTGTACATGTTTTTGAGAATATATTTTAATTATCTTATAACTATAAATAAAAACCATTAAATCATCTGTTTTTATTAATAATTAGTATCACGGTGGAAGTGTACAGATGACTTTAAAGCTACCAAACACATATCAGTCATAAACATTGTACTGCCAATATAAATTACGCGTTTTTTTGAAGAAAATGACTGAACTGTGCTGGTCGACATCTGTGAGATAAGCCATTTTATAGTGGTTTCCGTATTCCAGAATTAATAACAAGGAATTGAAATTACTGATTAGTCATAACCGAAAACGTACATAAGTAAGAAAGTTTTTTTCTTTTTTTCTAAAATAAAACTTAATTATTCCAGGATAAACTTTATCCTAGAATCATTTGGTCATATTTTTCCTTTTCCTAAAAAAGTTAAAAATTATGGCTTTTTGATTTACTAATCCGGATGAAACTCAAAGTATTTCCGGTTTTCTAATGTTCCGTACGGAACACTTATAAGATCACTTCGGTGACCCTGTCTCCGTCTGTCACACACCCGATTTTCTCCGAAACTATTTGTCATAGAAAGTTGAAATTTATATAATATAGGAATTGATGGCCTTATCAGAGCCATGTAGTTTTGAGAAAGTTAAATTTTTGACTTAAGGGGTTAGTTTTGGGGGTGTGAAATCCGGAAGCGAAAAAAAATATATATATAATGTAATACTTGCGCGCACTTTTCTTTGTATTATTTTTAAAAAATCGCTGTCCTTATCGCTGAAAAATCCTTATCACGAAAAACTTTTTGAAATCAATTCTGGAATATTCTCGACGAGGTGTAGATTGAACGAACATTATCATGAGTGCATTACCTGTAATAATTTATCTGGTATATATAAAAAAAAAAACAGAAATTTCAAGGTCATTCAATTTTCAGTAAAGATTGGAAATAAACTTTGTTGAAAACTCATTTGGGGTGTGTTTTGTGAAGTCACTGATCATTTTATACTTCCGTTACAACATTTTTTGTTTTAAAAGCAATCAACGTACGGAACACTAATTGAGCAAAGTTCAACTTGCACTTGACCGTTTTTTTTTTATTATCACTCTAGAAAATATAACAAAACGAAAATTGTTGTTCCCAACATGAAAATCACTCAATGCTGACCAGTTCGGTCGGTCTTTTGTTTATGGTGCCATTTGTTTTAAAAAAAACAAAAAAATGATGCTTTCAACCATCAAGCAACAGCGCCAAATAAATTTATATTATATATAATAGATATATATGTCTATATATATATATATATATATATATATATATATATATATTATATATATATATAATATATATATATATATATATATATATATGCTGCATTGACTTAGACCGTTACTTGATTGGAGATCCATAATAACTAGGAAAATAAAAATTTAAACAAATGTTTAAGATCACCACTTATGTTTATTATTGCTGACAAATTGTTTCGACACACGTGTCGTACTTCTGGAGCACGATGTAAATTATCTAACAAAGTATGTTACAGAATATATAGTTTACCTAATTACAAGTACTAAAATCCACTAACAATATAATACCTAAACAAGTTTTCAGTAAAAGAGACCCTCCCCCCCCTTGTATGTATCCCTTTTGTAGTATTGAAGTTTTTCTAACCTGGTACATTCGAATCAAAGTTTTTTTCATACTATGTTGTTGAGCTAACTTCGTGCTTGACTATTGTTGTTCGTCTTATCCAACTATATCAACTTAAGACGAACAACAATAGTCAAGCACCGAAGTTAGCTCAACAACATGGTATGAAAAAATGGATGTACCAGATAGAAAACTTCAATACTACAAAAGGGATACATACAACATATACCTTAAGGGTAATTCACACTGATTAACATGGAGACCATCTAATATAGAATTTGATATTTTTGACAAAAGTACGAGACTTAAAATAGATGAAATAGTACACAATAAATATATCGAGCAACTTTCCAAACTGAATAGGTTACTTAATAAATATAATGTCAATAACAGTTTACACACAAAAAATAACACAAAGTACTCCAGACCATGTTTTCACAACAAAATTTGTCAACCTAACAGATGTTAACTTTAATAATCAAGAAATTCAATTATTAGAAAAAGGTTTCCAGTGTTAATTTACCAGTCAAAGATTGTACTAAAACTAGAAAATATTTAGGTGCAGAATGTGAAATAGCCGGTAGTAGTAATTCACTAGATGTTACGAATAAACATTATAATTACTAAAATGTTACACACAGAAAAGTTTGAATTTTTTCCCAGGTAAATTCCATAATGAACATAATATCGCTAACCAAATAAAAAACAAAAGTAATGAACATAACATAATTTTTATGAGAGCAAGATAAAGGAAAAAAACCGTAATAAACTATAAAGGAAACAAACTACATTGAAAAAACAATAGATTTCCTAAAACCAGATATATTCAAATCCATTAACCTTGGACTCAACAATAACTTTCCAAAAATAATTAAAGATATGCTAAAAGACATAAGCATTTTCACAGAGAATGAAAAATTCAGACTTGTCTCGATGAAACCCTCAGTTCTAAAACTAATATTCTTTTATTAAATTACATAAAAATAACTCACCAATTGTCCGGTAGTTTCATATACAACAGCACCAGCTTTTTCTTTATCAAATAAATTGATTGAGGTTTTGACAAAATATTGTAAAATCCACACCTAAATATAGTATTAAAAAATTCGAGGCTGGTTTGAAAAGTCCGTGCAAAGTCCGAGAGATGGCCACAACCGCCAGCGTATCCGAAGGTCCATGTTTAGGTTAGTAGCATCTCGTTGAATGAACCGCACACCAAGTTTCCAGCCATATTGGCCGATGTCCTTTTGTGTTTTGGCATTCGTGTGAATCAAGGATGTCGAGAGATTTTTCCAAGAAATGGACACGAAAAAGAATTTTGTGTGGTGAGTAAACATTACTTTATGAAAGGCAACCAAAACGCCTCAGGAGACTCAAAGAGAAGCTTGATAAACATTATGGTGACCTCTGCACCTTCGATTATTAGAACAGTTATTTATAAGTGGTTTCATAAATTTTCGGACTGGCCATTATGGGCCACAAGATGACGCTGAACTTCTGGACGGCCTTGTGGAGGATACGACTCCCAGAAATCATTGATCAAATCCATGATATGGTGATGGTGACAGAAGAAGACGTTAAGGTGCGTGAGATTGCTAGTGTGCTGTGGGCATCTCGACTGAACGGATACATAATATTTTGCATAAACATTTGGACATGAGAAAGCTATCCGCAAGATGGGTGCCGCGATTGCTCACGCTTAGACAAAAAGGAATGTTAGTGAAGTGTTGCAAGGATGGTTTGCGCTGTTCCAGAAGAATCCAGGAGGACTTTAAGCGTCGTTTCGTCCACTGTGGATGAAAACTTGGATACATTATATACTCCTGAGACCAAACAACAATCTAAACATGGTTTACCAAGGGGGGAATCTGCACCAAAAAAGGCGAAAGACTGTTCCTTCGGCGGAAAGGTTTCTGGCGACCTGGCTTTTGCGATATTCGCCAAGGGATAATTCTCATCGACTATCTGGAAAAAGGGTAAAAACTAATTACAGGTGAATAATTATTCCATCGTTTATGGACCGTTATGAAATCCGAGCTGCAAGAAAAACACGCGCGATTGGGCCACCACAGCCACGACGTCTTTACCCTCATGACAACGCACCAGCACACACCTCAGCAGTTGTGGTCGCAAAAATTAATGGAAATAATGATTCCAACTCTTTTGCACATCCCCCCTATTATCCAAACTTGGCCTCCCTCGGACAATACTTTGAATCCCCAATTTGAAGAAATGGCTGGCGGGACAAAGAGTTTATTTCAAACGAGGATGGTGATTGCAGACACAAATGGATATTATGCAGACTTGGACAAATCCTATTATTCGGACGGGATCAACAACTAGAACATCGTTGGACGAAGCGTGATAAGGCCTACAAGGAAAAGGAGACTATGTCCGTAAAATAAAAAAAGTTTACCCAAACACATAAGTAGTTTTATTATTTGCACGGTACTTTTCAAACCTGCCTCGTAGAATCATGAACTTGTAGCAAAAAAAATTAATCCGTTAATTATACCAAGTAACCTCCAGGATTTATATCGTTTGATGTACAAAAGTCTTTTTCCTAGTATACCACCATCAGACGATATAATTTTGGTTCAAAGATTACTCAATAAAAATAATGTTAAACCCATAATTAAACAAGAATAATTAGAATCTTTAACATTGTGTTTAGATAAGAATTATTTCGAATTTAACGAATAAGATTTATATAAGTAAGAAAGGTTTTAATAATGGGAAAACCCTTCTTAATCCAAATTTTTTCTGAAATTTTCATGGACATAGTAGAAGAACAAATCAGTAATTCTCCATCTTTTTAAAAATTTCTTTATGGTACCGGTATGTAACCGGATATATTGACCTGCTTTACAGGCACAGATCGCATTAAAAAACTATTTCTAGATTATATTAACCAACTTCATAATAATATTACTTTTACAACAGAAATAGAAGACTAAATGAAAATTCGATTAATTTCCTAGATTTAAAATTATCAAACACCAATGAATAAACACCGATTTTGAAATCTTCCATAAACCAACTAAAACCTCAGATATAACCTATAACACGCTATTTCTAACTCACCCGTTCACTCATAACATTCTCGTCTGAATAATAGTTGTCATCCATAGACTAATAAATACAACCATTAAACGGAAGAAAATGTATCAGACAAGAATATTACAATATTATACAACAAAATTAGTATTACCAATGGATACAGGAGAGCGCTTGGTAGATAATATTTTAATGAAAAAACAATTTAAAAAAGATTAGGACTGGTGAACCCGAACGAACAAATAAAGAAAGAAAAGAATTACATCACACTCCTTATATACCGGAAAATTAACTAAATAATATTCCAAAATTTTTCCCATAAAAATCATGTAGAATATATCGTCTTTCCGTACAAATGCCAAATAATCTCGACATATTAAAAAAACATAAAAGTCAACCAAAAAAAGAAAATACCATCGGGGGTTTTACGAAAATGTATGCTGTGGCACTTGCAATACAAACGTATATAGGACACCACAGGCAGACTTTTTATAAAAGAATAACCGAACATAAACCACAAGCTTTCGAATGAAACAATAAAAAATCTCATTTCGGCTAAACATTTAAACCGAGGAAAATCTTAGATTCAATGAAGATGTTCATAAACTTAGCATAACCGGAACAGAAAGGAAATTACTGGAATTGTTTAGGACAGTATGAGAAATTAAATCAAGAAAAAATCAACTCAGGTCTATTTACTCTAACAGTCAATTAGATGGAGGAGGGTCCCCTCTTATTGAATGAACTTATTCTAGGTCTTAAAGTAAACATTGTTAATGAATTTTGTACTTGTAAATTATGGGATAATTTATGTAATCCTGACCTCTATGTTAGATAATTTGCATCGTGCACCCAGAAAGAAGACCACAGAGTTGTTGACGCACACCATGTCAGTAATAATACCCATGACGAGTTGTGATTCTTAAACCTTTGTTTTAAATTTATTATTTCTAACATATATATAAAATAAATATATATAAATATATAGTATCTATATATATATATATATATATATATATAAGTGTGTGTGTGTGGTGTTTTGACAGCGCAAAGGAGTCAAGTCCATAATTACTATTTAGGGAATATCGCAATTCAAAGTTTGGCTATTTTATGCTAAATCAGACCGCATTATTGTTAACTTAGGCCACTTGTAAATTACTCCGTCAGGAATGGATAACGGACTTGCCCTCTAAACCCACATGAAGACGAAAAAATACTTTAACCGCGCTGCAAACACGATATATATTTTTGTGTATATATATATATATAAAGTATATTATATAATATATAAATATATATATATATATATACTATAATATATATATATATATATATAATATATATATATATATTATAAATATATAGTATTTATACAAATAAATTATAGTAATTAACTGAGAAGAAGGTTTTTAATCTAATATTTTTATTCAGTGAATTTTTTTCTGACTCTATAATGTCTCTTATTTTTCATCAAATAAAATTGTAGGATCTGAAAACACATGAACTTGTTCATCATAAATATCTTCTGTAACATTTTCAGTATCATGTTTTAACAGTGTAGGGATAGGTAATGGATTTTTTGGTTTTCTTAAAGGTAATTTTGAATCAAATATATATACTATTGAATTTGTCTCTCCAGGAATAGCTTGACCAGTTACCCAGAGCACATTGTATTTTGTGTTTATTCTCAATATTCTAAGACCTTTTGCAACCCTGTAAGTGTTTCCCATGTGTCCTGGCATTTTAGTTCCAGGCCATACACGTCCTTTTTCACCACCTCCTCCTATATTACCGCCACGTCTGTGAGTTTTAGTTACACCATGGGAAGCTGGCATACCTTTAAATCCATGGCGCGTCATTACACCTTGGAAACCTCGATCAATACTACAATATAAAAAGAAATAATCAACCTATTTGTACTTAATTAAAAAAACAGAGAATTTCAGTTTTCAGTTGTCAATATCTCTGAAGCCTTTCCTCTGCTCAACTTTTACTTGTTAATGCCTCACCATAAAGTATCTGTCTCTTAAAATATGAAGTTATAATGGTTAGCTTAAATTATTCTTTAGTGTGAGAGGGTCAAATTCATAATTTATTTAGGAACAGCCTGTTTGCAAGAGAAATACTAGATAAACCACTTTATGTTTTTAGTGTTCCATACGAACCACTTATGGGATCACTTCAATCTCCGTCTGTCTGTCTGTCACACCCAATTTTCTCTGAAACTATTTGATACAGAAAGTTGAAATTTGGCACAAATATAGGAATTGATGGGCCAATCAGAGCCGTGTAGTTCTGAAAGTTTAAATTTTGACTTAAGCGGTTAGTTTTGGGGGTGAAATCGGAAGTA